>CM038215.1:1016975-1616975 GCA_021442155.1 Cymbidium sinense | reverse complement strand
AGACTCTATTAAGGGAGATGGTTTAATTTGGCTCCACTGAAGAGGTTCGTTCTGAATTTGATTTGTTTGCATGACTTGTTTATATATGATTTGGGTCTCCACTGGAGAGAAGTGTGTGATTTAACTCCACCAGGGAAAATTAGATTGGGTTTAATTTAGTCTGAGTTAATGTATAAACCCTATCGGAGTGCGATGGAATCACAAAGAAGGGGCTATATCAGCCTTGACCTACCTCAGGTTTACAAATTCAAAGGGATAGTCTACTGACTGCGGGTAGAGCTAGCCAACCTAAGGGGTTGTCAATGCCTATGCTAAAAAAGGTGTAGTAGAATTACATCTTTCAAAGTGAGGAACAACCACTAGGGTGAACTGTTGGATGCACAATAAATCAGACCTAACCTAGGACGACTATTGAGTGAATGCTACTGGGGACTTATGCCAACTCAAAAGTTGTCAAGATTATTTTTTTCTTAATTTCATGTGATTTGATATGATTTGTTTAGTTTAGTTTGATTTTGAATTGAGGGAATATCCGTTGGGGATGTGAGCTCGGTCAAATTTCATATATTTACTTTATGGACCATGTCGGTGTGTGATGGACCCCTTGAGAAGGGGCTATATCAGACTTGTCCTATCTCAGATATACAAATTCAAAGGAATAGTTTATTGACCATGGGGTAGAGCTAGCTAACCTAAGGAGTTTCATTTCAGTGTGCAACGACTATGCTAGGAAGAAGGCATAGCAGACTTACATCTTCTAAAGTAGGGAACAACCACGTGACTTGGTACACAAATGAACTCGAGCATCTATCGAGTGAATGTAATGTCTGGGGACTTATATCAACTCAAGAGTATAATGATTTCTATAGGGAGTTTCACTGACATTACCCTAAAGATAGGATGCTTGCTTAGGAAAAGGTACCGCTAGGGTTGTCCTCTTAATCCACAAGTGAATTTATATTTTAAATGTTTACGTGAACCCTATTGGTGTGTGAGGGTCCACATTGAGAAGGGGCTATGTCAACCTTGACCTATCTCAGATTTACTAGACCAAGGGAGAATCTGTATATCCATAGGACAGATTCTCCAACCACAAGGGTGATTACTTGGAAAGGGGAACTTTCTAATTTGATAGTAACCCAGATAGTGTCTACATGGGGTCACAAAGGATGTGATCCAAATATAGTGTCCACAGGGGAGGTGCTGCTAGGGGTGTTATCATGAGCCCTAGAAAAGAAAACCTTTAGGTGTACGGTGGCAAATTCAAGGATAATGTGTAGTAGAATTACATCTGCCATGAGTGGTGTATCCTAAGGTGCGAGAACCAACCAACTTAAGGTGTGCAATAATCAATATGGAAATAAAGCATGTAGGCTTACAACTTTTCAAGTGGAACTCTCATTGGGATATCTCATCTATGGTCATGCTATCTAACCTAGAGCGACTACTAAGCGAGGAGCCCCGAGGAAGGACTAGACCTAGACTTGAAGTAGTTAGGAAGTTAGGAGCTGCTAGGAGACTTATCCTAAACCTCAAATATACTCGACCCAGTCAATGCATGAAGGCTAATCCAAGAGAAAAGTGTAGCATACTCACTTCCTCTTAAACAAAGCTAACATAAGGTAGCTTACCGGCCATGCAGTAAGGCCTACCAAACTAACAAGGCAGTCATCTGTGTAGTGGCCAAGTAAGAAAGGAAAGCATAGCAGACTTACATCCTCCAAAGTAGGAAGACCACTAGGGTGACACACTAGCAGGATAGCACGTCAGCCCGACCTAGAGCAGCTACTAAGTGAGTGTTGTTGAGGGCGTTATCTCAACTTAGAGTAGCCCAAGATAAAAAATATGTGTTTGTTCTGTATGTTTGTGTGTAGTTTGTATTTGTGTTATGTCGATGAAGGATAGGATGCTGCTCGGGTTCCTTGAACCTACCCTAAACACATTGTGGAAGATTCACAAATAAGAATACTTTTAACATGGAATAGATTGAATTCAAAATGGAATTTTCATTGATGATAATTATTTTCAAACATGATTTATAATATTTCCTTAAGTAGAGCCCATTGATTGGAAGCATTGGGCGCTCTCCCTTATGATTAATAAGCTGAGAAGATCCTCATTGGTAGGCCATCGCTATGGTAAAATGGCCTTCCCAAGTGGGTTCAAACTTGCCTCCCATCTTACGATTGACAATAATTGGTCTCCTTAAAACTAAAATAAGCTCTCCTACTTGAAAAGCTCTAGGATGGACCAACTTGTTGTGAGCTTGAATCATTTTAGTTTTATACAACTCAAGGTTTTGCATGCCCACATATATCTCTTCTCCAAACCTTTGAGCTCTTCTAACCGCAACTTGGTGTTCTGCTCTGTTGTGATCTTGTTACCCACAGTTATCCTTAGTGATTGAAGTTGGACTTCTAATGGTAGAATAGCTTTGGACTCATACACTAAGAATAAAGGAGTAGACTGAGTTGTAGTTTTATATGTGGTGCGGTAGGCCCACAAGGCTTAAACTAACTGCTCATACCACTCTCACTTGTTGTTGTCGAGTGTCTTCTTTAGTATTTGGATGAGATTTTTGTTGAAGGCTTCTACTAAGCTGTTTGCCTTTGGGTAGTTGATGATAGAATATCCAATCTATGTTATGTCTCTGGGTAAAGTTGTTGATCTCTAAGCTCTTGAATGCAGTACCATTATTAGATATAATTCATCGAGACACTTCAACCTATATATATAGTTCCTAAAAGCTGGAGCACATGTTGAGCTGTGACCTCTCTAAGTAGAGTTGACTTCACCCATTTAAAAAAGTAGTCAGTAGTAGGTAAGATGAACTGATAACCCTTGGAAGAAGGAGGACCAATCGGATGCACTATGTCAGTACCCCAATACTCGAATGTCCATGAGGCCAATATAGGATGTAGAATGTTGGATGGTTTGTGTAGGACCACACTATGTATTTGATATTGGTGGCATCGCCTAGCCATATCCATGCATTCCTTGATCATCGATGGCTAAAAATATCCTAGTCTCTTGATATTGGATTTCATTATCAGACTGGATTGGTTGGCTCCACATAATCCTGAATGTACCTTGGTCACGATCTTATGGGCTTCATGCTTGTCTAAACACGTAACCACATATGATCAAAAGACTGTCGGTACAAAACACCATCCACAAGAGCATAAGAAAGTGCTCTCTACTTCATCTGATGGGCTTGGGACTTCCCTTGAGGTAATTTGCCTTTATTTAGGTAATCCATGAATGGTTGCCTCCAATCTAACTCCTCATCCTTCTTAGCAATGTCAACCTCTCATTTAAGAGAGTACTTTTTGATGAGTTAAATATCAATAAGAGATAAGACTTGTGTATTTTAGACCTTTATTGATATGGACTCATCCTTTGGACATGCCAACTCTTTGGCAAGCTTGGCCAAAGCATACACTACGATGTTCTCTCCTCGAGGAATCTTATAAATCATAACCTCTGGGATTTAGTCCAACAACTCCATGTTGTACTTGTGGTAGTGATGAAGTTTAGGCTTTATAACCTTATAAGACCCAATGATTTCTTTGATAACTAGCTGAGAATCCTCAAAGATTTTGATGTTCTGGATGTGTAGAGTAATAGAAAACTTCACACCGGTAATCAGAGCCTCATATTCGACTTCATTGTTGGTGCAAGGATTAGACGAATGATATGAGAATCTCATTACATTGTGGTCTGGAGCTAAGAGAACTATTCCTACCCCTACCTTTCTTAGAATAATAGATTATGGTTCTTCTCCTCTTTGAGAGGAAGCTACACCATCAAAGTACATATCCTTACGGTGAATGCTAGTTTCCCCTGAGTTCATGATTTGTTTATTGGGGATATCATCACTAAGCAGAGAGTCGATGAAGTGTGCTAAGAAATCTGCTAGCACTTATCCTTTCACCGCAAGGAGGGGTACGAAGGTATTGTCAAATTGTGAGAAGATCATGGACTGTTGTGCCAACAGTCTAGATAACATCAATCGTGTCATGAGATACTGTAATGGATTAATCCTAGATATTAAGTTCACCTTATGAGGAAGCATGTAGTGCTATAGCTTTTTAGATGCAAAGATTAAAGTTAGGTAATGCTTCTTAATTTGTGGATATTAGCCTCAGCAGGGATTAGACGATAACTAAGGTAGTAGAGTGCATTTTCCTTCCCTTTGTCATTAGTTTGGGCCAAAAAAGCACCAAGGGAGTCATCTAACACAACAGTGTAAAGTATGAGCTGGTTGCTCGGGATAGGGCCTACTAGAACCAGCAACGTCATCAGGTAATGCTTGATGTCTTACAAGGAATGCTCACACTTGTCATCCCACTTGAACTTGGCATCCTTTTGACAAGTGTTGAGAATGACTGCCATTTTCCCAAAAAGTTTGATATAAAGCATCGTAGATATGCCAACCACCCTTTGAATGATCTGAGTTGAGTTAATCTTTGAGGGTGTGGCATTTCTAATATCACATTGATCTTCTCCTGATTTTGATTCCCTGGTGTCAGACAACAAACCCTAGGAATTTCCTTGAAGCTACTCCGAATGCACACTTCAGGGGGTTCATTTTGAGGTTAAATTATCTTAAATATTTAAAAACTACTCTCAAGTCAAAGAGACGGTCTTCCTTTTCTCTACTTTTGACCATGAGATTATCGACATAACACTCAACTTGATCATGAATGAGTTCATCAAAGATTCAAGTTATATCTCGTTGGTATGTAGCACCAACATTTTTAAGGTTGAAAGACATGACCTTATAACAATAGATTCTGATCGGGGTTCTAAAAGCAATGTTTCTTTCATCTTCAGGGGCCATCCTTATTTAGTTATATCGAGATGAGCCATCCATGAAAGAGAAGACTACATGAGATGAGGCAATGTCCACCATTTGCTCTGGGATTGGTAGTGGAAATTCATTTTTTGTACATGCCTTATTTAAATCCCTAAAATTGATGCATATGTGAATTTGGGCATTCTTTTTCTTAATTGGGATGACGCTAGCTAACTAAGTAGGTTATTTTTCTTTCATGATGAAGCCAGCATCGATCAGTTTCATGAATTCATAAATGACCTGTTATTCTATGTTTAATCGCTTATGTCTAGGAGCTTGCTTGATAGGGTTAGCAGTAGGTTCTATTGCTAGTATATTGCTCGCTACTTTAGGAGAAAATCTAGGCATCTCTTCAAAACTCCATGAAAAGCAGTCCTTAAACTCAGTCAATAGCATAACTAAGTCACTGCTTTCAATTTCATTCAACAAAGAACTGATGTATGTCTGGCATGGATCTTCTTTAGTTCTTAAGTTGATTTCCTTGAACTCATCAATGGTTGACTTGATCTCTTTTTCAAACTTTGGCGGTGCATCTTTGACTTCAAAATTATCTGGATCATCTGAAGTTTCTAAGCACAGCTCCTCATATGAGTTAATGTGATTTGAAAATAACCTATCATATTCCAAATGATTGGTGATGATTAAGCAGTAGTCATCATCATCGACTAGACCCACTATACCTAATCCTAATCCCCATATTAATTGAGAGCTTTTGTATTTATTCTTCCATATTCATTCAAATTAGTCTACATCTACTGAGAAGAGCTGGCTACTGTGCTAACCATATAAGGCTCATCATATGAACTAGATTCTAAGTCTATATGGTTAGTAGGTGTACTCTTGGTAGCTAGGACATATCTTCTATTTGGTGAACAATTAGAAGGTTTTCCACCCCTGGGACTATCTTTGAACTGGCCTCTTCCTCTACCTGGTGGAGGTTAGTCATCCTACCCATATGTTCGAATTGAGTAACGAACTGTGTGTGGAATCTAATGTCAGGCTCCACTTCCTCCTCCAAGTCTATTTCTGCTCCCTTTTATTTTCTTTTTCATTTTATCTTTTTTTTTCTTTTCTTTTCTTTTTCTCTTTCCTTTTTTTCTTTTTCTTTTTCTTTTATTTTTAAACTTTGGCCAAGAGAATAAACTTGTGATTTTGAGGGAGGTAGTCGCATCCTCATATAGTAACTGTGAATATAAAAGGCTTGAGATCTCCTTTGACATAGTAGACGATCCCACCTCTCACGAACTTCATACACTGATGTAGAGAGGATGGAACTATGTTGTTCTCATGTATCCATGGTCTCCCAAGCAAAGCATTGAAAGATGTATCCAAGTTTATAATGTGAAACTTGGCTTTGGTCTTCCAATCATCTATCTTCAAGGGCAACACTATGGAGCCTAAGGCTTATTGACCTTACTTTTGGAGTACAGATTCAACCTTCCCATCTTAGACTTAGGAGTCTTCTAGACACTAAGACTTCCATAGTCATAAGACACTTCTAACAATTAGGTAAACACTTAACCTAAGCCTGAAGACTTAGAAGGGTTAAGCATAGGATTAGGTTATGCCTTAAGGATTAGGATAATCCCCCTACCCTACAACCCAAATCCAATCCACATTCACCTTCTCTAACCAAACCTCAAGTTTAATTCAAACATCAAATTCAAATCCAAATCCAAACCAAAATCAAAAAACCAAATGATTGAAGCCCATGATCAAATCCAAGCTTGAAACCCCTCCTAAGCCATATGACCTATCCAATGGACTTAGCAAAATCTTAATCCAAATCAATACAAAATCAATTGATTTTCTTATAATCAATTTATATCTTCAATCATCTTCCTAAATATAAATCAAATCTACATTCAAATGATCAAAACTACATCAAACTAAATCAAATTAAATCAAAACCCTTTCTAAGCCATATGACCTATCCCATGGACTTAGCTAAATCCTAATCTAAATCAAGTCAAACTCAATTGATTTTATCATGAATCAATCATATTTTCAATCATCTTCACAAATTTAAATGAAATATACATTTAAATCATCAAAACAAAATCAAGCCAAATCAAAATCCAAACTTAGGCCACATGAGTTAGCTCCATGGACTTAGCCAAATTCCTTCATACAAAACCCAAATTCAATTGAGTTTCTCATGAATCAATCATACCTTCAATCATACTCACAAATATAAATGAAATATGCAATCATCAAGCCAAACCAAAATCAGCCCAAGTCAAACCCAACTTAACCCTTTTGACTTGAAATATTCAATTGAACCAAAATCATTTTGAACCCAAGCCAATTGCAATTGAATTTATATATCAATCCCAAATCCATATATAAACTCAACCCAAAATCAAGCCAACTAAACCCAATTGGTCCAATTGACCCAAAGTGGCCAATTTGACCTATTTGAGCTAAGTTCTAATCCTACCCAAATTGGGTTGAACCAAGCCCATCAAACATCCCATCATGATTGTTGATCACCCTAGGTTGATCAATTGTCACAAATTAGATCAAATCAAGTCAACTTGCTAATTTGACCAAGTTAACCCCTTAACCCATATGAACCCAAACTAGCCAAATTGCAACCTAAGCTAAATCCCTTGAAACCAATGATTCATACCAAATAAAAATCAATATTTGAATATGACTTGACCTTCAATTGAGTAAAACCAAACCTAATTGGCCCTCTTGACCCAAGTTGACCCAAGATGACCTAAAAGACTAAATTGGGTCAAATCAAAATATAAACCAAATTGATTGCAACCAATGGGTCAAGTTCATTCTAAATTGATTGTTGAACTTGACCAAAGCCATGATTGGATCCAATTGAACCAATTGACCTACTTAGCCCAAATTTACCTAAAGGTTCAAGTTGGCCTAAATAAAACCAAATGAAAATTAATTGAAAAGAAAGCCTAAAATCATCTTTAATCGATGAACTAAACCCAAACCAACACCCAACCCAAGCCAATTTGGCCAATTTGGTCAAATTGGTCAACTTAACCCATTTGACCCAAATGAATACAAATGAGCCAAAATCAAATATTACCAAACCAATTGAACCAAAACATCCTAAATGATCATATGAACTTGACCCAACCCTTGGTTTGACCCAATTTGACCAATTGATCTACTTGACCCAACCTAACCCAATTTGACCTAAATGAGTCAAATTGAGCCAAACCTAACCAAATCAACTCCAATTGACTTGAAATTTGGGCTAACCAACTTTTGGCTCCTTTTAAATCTACCCAAATCAAGTACAATGCCAAATGATTTGGGTCAAGGGTATCACATGAGACAAATCACTAATATAAGTGGTCATTTCTATTCTTTGGCCACTTAGTACTCTCCCAAAAGTTTACCTAAGCACCTAAGACACTATCAAACCTGACCCAAGGGGTGGTTGGGTTGGGCATGACTCATGGGAGGTGTAATCACCTCACCCTCCCCATTGGAGCATTTGAAACCCATAGGACACCCATGATTCCTCCTTGGCAGCCACCTCCACACCTTAAACCAACCAAGCTGAGCTAACTCACCTCCTCCTTGACACCCACACCTGAGATGGTCGGATGACCACTAAAAGCAAAACCTGATCCCACCATCTGATCAAGATGAAGAGGGTATACACCCACTCATTTCCACTCAAACACACATAAAAATCATTCCTTAGAGCCCTAATTATCCAATACGAGCCACTAGAGCCATTCCCTAAGCTCCCAAGCTAGTTCCTCGATCAAAAAAAGTCATTCCCGTCCATCTCAAAATAGGACACTCCCATTTTCGACCTAACTTCCTCATTTCTTCATCAAACTAAAATTAACTTTACACACCCTAGGCCTCATCGAGCAAGAATGAATTAATTTCTAAGCTTTCAAGCACCTGAGGTGGGACTTTGATCAAAGTGAGCTCCAAATCATCGGTACATGGCCTTCTAAGTGAACATGAGGAATTGATCCAATTGTTGCTCATCGGGCTTTGTCTACACTAGATGAAGCTTCCTTAATTGTTTGAGCTATCGGTTTTGAGCTCTAGTGAGGAATGGTTCCAAAACTGACCTTTAGGAAAAAATGGTTTGGAGCTTTTTGAAGAAAACTTGCATCTCATGTGATCTTGACCATTGGATCCCCTTCGATCAATGTCATGAAGGTGTGTGATCCTTTTGGATTTGATCCAAGCTCAGGTAAACTCAGATCAAGTGAGAAATGGCGATCAAATTCCATTCTCCCTCACTCGCATGATGTTAGATCACGCACCGTCCATTCCGCATGATTGGAATGGACGATCATGATTAGATTCGCTAGATCAATCTAATTTAATCCTATTAAGTTGTGGGATTAATTGTAGCTGTTCGATCTTAGATCGAATGGCAGACGTGAAAATCCACCGGACATAGCTAAAGTCGATGAGTTTTAAGAAGCCATACATGGAAAGTGCACGTTTATGGCCATGTGCCAATAGGATTTGGCTTTAATTAGGCTTAATTAATCATTTTTAATGGGTAAAACTTATAAAAATCATAAAAAATCATAGAGAAATAAAAAAAAAAAACTCATTTTAAAGGTATTTTAGAGGAGAATTAATTAAAAATGATCTTAACTAATTTTGAACATTAATTAAAGTTTAATTACAAAATTTATTTATTTAATTACTCTTTAATTACTTGAGCAATTAATCCCAAATTTTATGGGTTAATTTAATGGGATGACCTCTGCCTCCCATGATTTTTTTTGGATTTATTGCTCACTTAATTAGGAAAATTGACTAATTAAACCTTACTTACTATTTTAAGTTAATTAATGATTAATTAATCTAGGAACATTAACAATTTGGTTAATTAAATTTATTAATCATTGTTCAATAGTAAGTGAACTAAGGAATAGGGTTGGGACCCCTTTCCTTAAGTTCATTTCACCTTTTTTGAAAATGAAATTAATTAAGATTTAATTAATTAATTAAATCACTTAATCAAATTGAAATCATAATCACATCAAACCTAAATTAATTAAATGATGGGGTAGATCTTTAGGTGTTTAATAACCTAAAAGAGTTTAATGAAATTATGGTTAGTCCACATGTGTGGAAAAATCATAAGAGTATTTAAATAAGTCCTTTAGTCTAATTAACTATTAATCACGAGCCAATTACATTAGGCCCCTTTTATTTCCTAAGATCATTGAAAGTTTATTTTCCATGCATATCATGTTGGCTCATAATTATTTAGTTAATTACTTTAAGGTGACATAGGTAAGGGTAATTAATTCATCTAATTAAGGGTTAAACTTAATTAACCCAAAAAATCAACTTAATTATATCTCCTTAAATTAAGTCAAATCACTAATGTGGGAATGGGTTTAAAACAGCAAGTGATGATTTCTCTTCTCCTATTTAAATCAAATAAAATCCAAAACTTAATATATAAAGATGCTTTGGTTTGCTTTAAATAATCTTATTTGATTTGATTATCCTTAATAATTAGTTTGTTTGAATGAATCACGTGCTTATATTTGATTGTCCTCTTTCCAATCATGTTAAATTTGGTATGTCATTTGAATGCATGCATCCATCTGTTCAAAATCAAGTAAAATAAAATTGATTTCCTTTATGTAAGCTTGCATTTATTGATTTAATTTAATATATGCATGGCTATTATCACTATTAAATCCAAAATATATTTGTCAAAAGCTTATAAATGAATAATAATATGTGTTATGATGCTAGTTATAAATACATAAGAAATGTATGTGCTTATAGCTTAAGTGTATGAATGTTGAGTTTTCTTTCCTCTATTCATGTGTTGATTTATATAAGATTGAATGGTAATGGGTATATAGTCTAGACATCGTGGGAACATGTGGCTTTAGCTAGCCCCAAGGAGGTCATTTGATTACCTCACTTTCCTGGTTTAAAATGGCCCGTACCCATTTGATTTCATTCTTATGTATTTCATATAAATAAATGATTCAATCAAAAGAAATATAAAATCTTTGCATGGTTTTCTTTCCCTCATTTACGTATACATCCATGTGTGTCCAAGAAAAGAAAGTATATAGTCTGGACATCCTAGGAATATGAGGCTTTAGTTAGCCCTAAGGAGGTCATTTGATTACCTCACTTTCTTGGTTTAATAGTGATACATACTTGCCTATATCTTTACACATGTATATGTATATGTGTTTAGTGAATGAAAATAACATTTTACATTAAAATTGCATGCATTCATAATTGACTAAGTGGTTGAATTAATTAGCCATATGATTTGGAGCTTACTTCTATATTCATGTATAATTTACATATGTTTGAATGCAAATGGGTATATAGTCTGGACATCTGAGAATACAGGCTTTAGCTAGCTCCAAGGAGGTCATTTGATTACCTCACTGGTTTAACAAACATATATTTAATTTAATTTCATTCTTATGTCCTTTTTGCATAAGAATTTGGATAAAGTTTTAAATTAATATGTTTAAATAATTTAATCAAATAAAATATAAATTATAAACATACACATACATTCATCATTTAAGTGTGCTAAAATATGTTGCATGTATAGATACACTTAAGATTAAATCATATGCATGTTACATGTGATGGAAAGGAATGATTTAATATATTTCATGTGATAGTAATTCAATTAAATTAATCTTAAGATGCCTTTCATTTTGAAAAGGATTATTTAAAGTGAACTAAAAACTTAGGATTAATTAAATCATTTAATAAGCCATTCACTAAAGAGAACTAAATCAAATTAATATACTTTAGAAAGTGACTTATGGTAGGGATGAAAGAGGGAAATCCTCTTTTCCTCTCTTTATAACACTTAGTTTCTATGTGTAATTAAATGAAACAAAAGAAAACACAAATTAAAATTTTCAAATCAATTAAACTACTTCAACTGAAATCAATTTTTCATGTTAAATTGAATCCTTCTACACTTAAAAAAATACAACGCTAATGCATAACAAGACTTACCACACAAGCCTTAATACACACATTAGAATTAAGTCACCACTCTAGCTCTAAGTTAAGATGGTGTATATGTGATGCATATTATATTTTATGATGAATTATTTTAGATTAGATGTTAGGGTGTATGCTTCGTAGACTGGATGATAGGCCAATATTAGCTTAATCTTGTTTTCTGTAGGGGATTATGCTTAAGGGATGCTTCAAATTAAATGTGATTGGTATTTTTTTTGGTTGCTTAAATCCTTAAGCATAATCCAAGTTAGGACATGTGGGCTTAGTTACTTATGTGTAGGGTGTAAGTCCAAATTAAAAATACAACTGCTTGGGAATATATGTATATTTAGCTAACCTCTATTTTATAGGTGTAGTTAGATTAAATTTTCCCACATAAATATAATTTTAGCAATAGGAATTAAGATTAGTGCTATGGGGGATTAGATGAGCTAAGGTTTTTGTCTTGGGGTGCCTGTGATGCCTTTGAAGCAAGCACCATCCAAATCAAAGATGAAACCAAATCAAAAATTGAGATATGAAGAAAGAAGACCCCTCAAAGCATTTAATACAATTATAATTATTCTTTCATATTCTAGGTTATATAAGGGTAGTGCTCGGCTACCCATCTTTTCTCTCTTCGAGTTGCACGGTGGTACCCAACCACACCGAGCTTTTATTCTTTTTTGATGGTTTATATAATTGTTTGATGTTATGTTTATATTGTGCATTAGGATGACATGCTTTTCATAGTTTCTTAAATGATTAATGTTTTAATGTGTAGCTTGGATACAATTAGGCTCTTAGGATAAGAATAACTTTTCAACCCAACTAATCACTCATAACTAAATTTTAAACAACTCATAACCTCATCATAAAGACTAAGACATAAATAAGATAATTAAAAGATTTAACAACCCCTTAGCTATATAGTTATATGTTTCACATCATGCATGCATATTCTTTCTCTCTTGAACATGAAGGGTCTCCATCCTTGCATGATAAAGGAATGATTGACCTATGAGGGCATCTCTTGTGGTGGAGAACACCTTCTTCTAGTTGATTTGACCTATAACCTATTTCATCATGCATTTAGGCATAAGAAATCCTAAAGCCTTTGTTAAAATGATGTGTCTAAAATGAAATAAAATTTGAAAAGATTTTGCATCTATAGATTAAGTCATATGCTCATACCACTCATACTCTTGTCTCTTAGGGAGTGTGTTTAGAAATTTAGTCTATTTATAATTAAATAACAACCCTAGTTATCTTACAATTTATAAGACTAGACTACATAGTTTTAAGATCATATATAGGAGTTATTTGGCTGCTCAAGTTATAAGTCAGTAGACAATTTATTCTCTATTGTGGAGGTAAACCCTTATGTCCACATGTTGCTTAGATTTAAGTCATGCTTTAGCTCGTACTAAAGCTCCCTAGATTTAGGATCTGAGGTAGCTATTTCTTTGGGCTACGAGCATGAATCCTCATCTCTTAGGCATTCCCACAACCTTGTGTTGGTGGATTATAAGCTCTAGTAATCTAATTAAATTTCAACTCAAAACATATAAATCTCCTCAACTTCAAAATTATAAAGCCCAACCATAGGATAGATTGGAATGCTCACTAAGCTTCCTAGTATTATGAGCATTTCAACTTATTTCATTTGGATTCCAAAAATAAGTCTTCTCCTTGAACTTTTCCAATTAATTTTTCAAATACAACCAATCTTTTGATAGTATAACCTTGAAAGCTTTGGAGATGATAATTGTCTACTTTAATCGAGAGTTTTTTTAATAAATTTAATTTCCTAAGATATAAGTAATTATAGAGGCTTGCCTCCATAGAGACCTTAAGAACCTGATTTAATATAAACCCTGCTTTATTCATCCATGTAAAATAGGGGAAATATCTTTGGTACATTTGAAGACCCATCATGCCTTAGGAGTCTTTATTACATGATTAGGTCCATTGTAAGGTGATGCCTTTATCTTTCTAGTTTGTACATCCTACCTCAATTTTATAATCGATCACCTCAAAAGTAAAGTACCCCCCCAAAAAAAAAACACCACAAGGCCCTCTCGCCTTGTTCATTGAATCCTCTCAACATCATTCTTTCTCTTTAGAGTTTGGAGATGTCGATCCTCAAGTAGGAAAAGGTTCTTAGACTCATAATGTTGACTGAAACACTTAGGTTAACCAAAACACTAGATATCCTATATCTGCTAACATCCACTATAATGTAAAGAGGTAGTTGTGCTCGGTCATCCCTAGGAGTAAGTCTTCATCACTGAATGTAATTCCTAAGATATCCTTCGAGTGGAATGGCTCCTCTTTAGTAGTAATCAGCTGAGCTAAGCATATCTCTAGATCAAGTAAGGCTTTGATTAGAGATTCCCTCATCCCTTTCGATAAGACAAGGGCATCTTATATGCTTAACTTAGCTGAAAACTTTCTAAGGTGAGCTAGGACATTGTAATCAACTGGCTTGGTCCTCCACAAGCATATCCATGGGTGGGGCATCTATGGAGATTTGCTTAACCAATGACTTGCTTATCCTTATCGAGGTGATACCTAGGAGGTAGAACTTTGCATAAGTTGACTTAGTGACTTCTTGGAATGATGAGCTTGTGGAAAGTTCTACCTTCTCTCATACCTACAAATTCTCCTATAGGATCCTTAGAGTTAGTTGACTCCAAGTCAATCTCAAGAGGTGAATGTGATTGATTTAGAGAAGGATAATCCAACTCTGAATCAGAAAGGAAAGGATCGAAACTACTAAGCTATTATTTTTATTTAGACTCGAAGAGCTTTCAATAAGAATAAAATCAAGAGCATCAGAAGTAGACAATATATAAATAGAAATAACTTTCTTCATTAATTTCTTTTTGGGTGGAGGTACATGATAGAAATTAAGTAAAGTAAGCAAAGTAAGGGATTTAGTTCTCTTATCCATAGATACAATGCTCCTACCAGTAGAAGAGGAGCTAGTAGAAGAGGTGGCAGTTACAACGATGGAGGGACTACTGGACTCGGATGGTGGCTATGCTACTGGACTATCCCGAGAAAGTATGGTGAGCAACTGCTACTGCTGGGCTGTCACCCTCTCTAAGTTGTCCTTTGTAACTAGCAAACCTTCCTTTGTGTTGGAGGTTTGATCTATTTTAGGCACCTACAAGGAAAGCTTCTTGATTTTAGAAATGATCTTCTTAGAGGTTGGGAGAGGGATATCCTAACCTTTTGGTCTTAAGAGGATCACAAGTATCTCCAAGGATTACTCTAACTGGATGGTTGTTCTAATAAGTATTCCTTAGGGATAACTATGGCTCTCAACATGTAGGCTGCTCAAGCTAGTCCTTAAAAAGTACAATCCTAAGATATGGCTAACATGTGGTGGTGAAATAGATAATCGCTCTTGCCCACTTCCTCTAGCCTCTTGCTAAGTAGCGAAAGTCTCATATGTCGCAAGAGTAGGTGGAAAGTAGCTACGGTGATGGATATGAATACCACTGGGTAGGCTGAGTGTGGAAATGGTCATTGTGTGGTGGTGGTGTATGATGGCCAAGGTGGTGGAAGAAGAGGAGGTGGCAAAGGAGGCTCGAGCTCGTAGTCTCTCATCAACTCTCGGTGCTTCCTCGATCCAGACACTCAGCTTCTTCTCAAACACCTTCTGCGGGTTGGGCCTAGATGATTGGTCAAGAAAGGGCAACTATTTGGCTTCCTCTGGTAGGCTAGCTGCCTTGTGATTAATTTCTTGAATGTTTTGATTGTAAAGCCCTTAAGTATGAAGGCCACCGGGTCATGGATATTCTTGAGAAGAATCTCAATGACATGTTGTTCAGATAGCTGTGGTTCATATTTCATGCTCAGGTTGCACCACCTGAGAATATAATCAACAAGGGGCTCATTGAGTTTCTATTTCTCTACAATGAGGTAGCCTACAATCACCCTCTAATGAGCTCCGGCAAACCTCTTGATGAAGAGGTGCTCCAACTCAGTAAAAGTCTTCACTGAACCATTGGGCAGTTTGACGTACCAATCAAATGCAACACCCTGATAGACTACCAACGAAAAGGCAGAAGAGGAGTGCGTTGCTGCCACCAGTGTTGCAATAGCTAGCTCTAAAGTGTGCAATGTGTTATCGTGGGTTCCCAATGCCATCAAAGATCTTGAAGGATGGTGGCAAAAAACCCTAAATAAAATAAAAACAAAATAAAAACCTAAACCTAAAAAATGAACCTAAAAATAAATAAATAAAAAAATCTAAACCCCAAACTAAAAAAAACTAAACCTAAAATAAAAAAAATAAAATAAAAAAACTAAACTAAAAAATAAACTAAAAAATAAAACTAAACCTAAAAATAAACTAAAACCATAAATAATATAAAATAAACTAAAAATAACCTAAACCTAAACTAAAAAACCTAAAATAAACCTAAAATAAAACCTAAACCTAAACCAAAATAAAAAATAAAATAAAACCTAAAAGATAAAATAAAACTAAACTAAAAAAAATAAAAAAACTAATAAAAAATAAACTAAAATAAACTAAACAAAATAAACTAAAATAAAAATAAACTAAAATAAATAAACTAATAAAATAAAAAATAAACCTAAATAAAATAAAATAAAATAACTAGATAAAAACTAAACTAAAATACTAGGCCTTTTTTTTTAAAATCTATTGACCACCCATAGATCCTGATCCCACCTGGGCTCTATATAAACCACTACCTGGGCCCTACCCTGACTCTGGGCACTGACCCTAGGCCTGGGCCCTGAGCCAAACCACTGAGCCACTGGGACCTGGGCCAGCCTAACCTGACCCTGACCCTATCTATGAGCCACAACCCTGGCCTCTTATCACTGGGCCTAGGCCACCAATCCCAGATCATCCACAACCATGATAGGCCCAGACTGGACTGCCACAGACCCTGATGAGCTCAAAGATCGACTGGGCCATACCCTGACCCTGGGCCATAGCTACCCACCAAACTGGGCCCTAGAGCCTAAACCCTACCTAAGCTTAAAAAATAAACTAGATAAACCTAAAGATAAATAAATAAAAACTAACTTAATAAATAAAGATATAAAATAAAATAAAAAACCTAAAATAAAAATCTAACTAAAAAATATAACTGGATAAACCTAAATAAAATAACTAACTAAAATAAAAAATAAACCTAAAATAAAATAAAATAAAATAAACTAAATAATGACTAAAATAAACCAAATAAACCTAAAACCTAAACTAATAAATAAACCAAATAAATAAATAAAATAACTAAACCTAAAAATAAACTAAATAAATAAATAAACTTAATCTTAAATAAAACTAAACCTAAACCTAAATTAAATTAAATAAAATAAACTAAAAATAAACCTAAACCTAAACTAAAAAATAAACCCAAAATAAAAACTTAAAACCTAAACCTAAACCTAAAAAATATAATAAATACCTAAACCAAAACCTAAAAAATAAAATAATAATAAAACTCAACTAAAAAATAAACCTAAACCTAAACCTAAACTTAAACCTAAAAAAAAACTAAAATAAAAACCTAAACTAAACTAAATAAGCCTAAAATAAATAGACTAAACTAAATAAAAAAAGTAAACCTAAATAAAATAAAAACAAAATAAACTAAAATAAACAAAATAAACTAAATAAACTAAACTTAATTAATTTTAAAATGATAAACCCTAAATCATAAATAAAACCTAAAAAAACTAAACCCCAAAACTAAACTAAACCCTAAACTAAAGATTAAACCTAAACCCTAAACCTAAAACCCTAAACCTAAAACTAAACCTAAGAATTTGTAGAACCATGGCAGAACATCACCATCAACCAGCTTATTTTAGATCTCTGGTAAAGTGGAGGGCGATTATCGTAGTGGTGGTTGGGATCTGGAATCTATATGGAGGTGGTGGTGAGTGTGGTGGTTGCTCATGGAAGCGATGAAGTATAAAGCGTGTGGTGGAAGAGGAGAATCAGAATATGATGGTGGATCCCGCTACTCGAGAGGTCGGAGTGGTTTTGATGGGAACTGAAGAAATTAAAGAATGGTAGATCCGATATATTGCTTATGGAACTGTGTATTTATAGTAGAGATAGTTCTAGTTATCTAAGGATGCTCTATTTGCTCATTTTGATTTATGTCATAAAGGTCTTAACTACTGTTGGTTGATGAAATCGAAAAGAAGAAATGTTGAATTTGAATTTGTTCTCTAATAAAGAAAAACCTAAACTAAACTTGAACTAACTAACCTACCCTAAACCCAAACTCTAAATCTTACCCTACCCTAAACCACTAAACCCTAAACCCCTAAATAGACTAAACCATAAACCCTAGGCCAAAAAACCCAACCTAAAAGCTAAAAACCAAACTAAATTAAAACCTAAAAATAAATAAAAATCTAATTAAATAAAATAAATAATAAAATATAAAAAAAAATAAATAAATAATAAAACCTAACTAAAATCTAAATAAAAATAAAATACCTACAATATATAAAATGAACAAAATAAAACTAAATAAACCTAAACATAAAAAAATAAATAAAATTAAAAAAAACTAAATAAACCTAAAAAAATAAAAATAAAATAAAATAAATAATTAAAATAACCTAAATAAAATAAATAAACCTAACATAAATAAACCTAAATAAATAAAAAAACTAAAACTAAAACTAAAAAAACTAAAAAATGAACAAAATAAACTAAACCTAAATAAAATAAACTAAACTAAAATAAATAAAATGTAAACCTAAAATAAATAAACTAAACCTAACCTAAACTAAATTAAATAAAATAAAATAAAACTAAAATAAATCTAAAACTAAACTAAAAAAATAAAATAAAATAAACCTAAAATCAAAACATAAACTTAACAAAAGATAAACCTAAACCTAAACTAAAAATAAAAATAAAATAAAATAAAATAAAATAAAATAAAACTAAACTCAAAATAAACCAAAACCAAAACCTAAAAAAAATAAATTGATAAAAACCTAAAAATAAAATAAATTAAACTAAATAAAAATAAAATAAACCTAAATCAAAATAAAAAGAAAATAAAATAAACTAAAAATAAAACTAAATAAACCTAAACCTACCGGGTTACAGTTTAAAAAACCAATAAATGTCCTGACCTACTACCCTAAACCACTGACTCCTCTCCTGGGCCCTAAAACTGAGCCACAAACCTAGGCCACAACTTGACCTGAGCCTAGGCCTTAAAACTGGGCTCTAGGCCCTACCAAAACCTGAGCCCTGGGCTAGGCCACTAGGCCCTGGGCCCAAAATAAACCCTAAAACTATAAGATGATAGATCTCCACACCACAGACCCGCGAACTGACCTGGGCTCTCTGAATACCCAGACCCTCCCAGGCCCTGGGCCCTGGGCCAAAATAACCTGGGCCCTGGGCTACTGCCTCCTAGACCCTGACCTTCTATAAATAAAAAATGAAAAACTAAAACCTAATAAACCTAAACCTAAACCTAAACCCTAAGAATGGGTAGAACCTAATGGTAGAACATCACCATTAAGATGTCTAGATGGCTAAAAGCAAAGCGGTGGTTATTTAGTGGTGGTGGGGTATCTGAGTGCGATGGATATGGATGTGGTGGTAAGCAGTGGTGGTTATGGAGGTGAAGAAAGCGACAAATGAGCCATGGTGGTGAAGGAGAGATGATATGATGGTGGATAACTCCTCGAAAGGCAAGGTGGTTAGATGGATAAATGAAGAATAAATCGATCTATGCTTATGGGCTGTCTTTAAAGTAAAGACATTTCTAGTATCTAGAGTAGCTCATAATGATCATTAATGGTTGCTTGTGTCATAGAAAACGTGTTACTTGGTTGATAAATCAAAGAAGAAATGTTAAATCTAAATTTGTTCTCTATAAACCAAAACCATGAACCTAAACTAAAATAAAACCTAAACCTAAAAACTAAAACCTAAAAATAAAAAAATAAAAATAAAAATAAATAAATAAACATAAACACTAAAACTAACTAAATCATAACCCTGACCTAAAAAACAAATCCACAATAAATCCTAAACCCAAACCCTAAACTTATAACCCACCCAAACCTGACCCCAACCCTAAAACTAAAATAATCCCTAAACTAAAACTTAAAACCTAAAATAAAAAACCTAAATATAATAAAATAAAACTAAAAAACCTGAACTAAACCTAAACTAAACCTAAAATAAAATAAAATTAAAAACTAAATTAAAATAATAAATAAAACCTAAACTAAAAAATTAATAAAAAAACTAAAAAAATAAAAAACTAAAAAATAAAATAAAATAAAACTAAAATAAAATAAAATAAAATAAAACTAAATAAAATCAAAACTAAAATATAAACCTAAAAATAAATCCTAAAAATAAATAAAAAATAAAACATAAACTTTAAACTAAGAAAACCTAAACTTAAAATAAATAAAATAAAAGTAACCTAGACCTAAATAAAATTAAACTAAACTAAAATAAATAAAACCTAAACCTAAAATAAACTAAACTTAAATCTTAAACTAAATAAAAAAATAAACTAAAAATAAAGGTAAACCTAAATTACAAAATAAAACCAAAACATAAACTTAAAATAAAAACCTAAAATCTAAACCTAAAAATATAAAATAAAAACCTAAATTTAAACCTAAAAATAAAAATTAAAATCTAAACCTAAAAAGAAATAAAAAATAAAACTAAACTAAAAAATAAACATAAACCTAAACCTAAACATAAAAAATAAACTAAAATAAATAGAAGTAAAATAAATAAAATAAACTAGATGAAAATAAAATTTAACCTAAATAAAAATAAAAATAAAAATAAAATATAAAAAAAATCTTATGGGTTACTGTGTTTTGTTTGTAAAATCTAGGCCTAGGCCACATGCCATGATCTAGAGCCATGTCCTAAAACCCTGAAACTGAGCCATGAGCACTAGATCAGGCTGGGCCTAGTAAGGCCCTGAGCTGACCTAGGCCAGCAGGCCTAGAGACCACTAGCCACTGGGAGCTTACACCATCACTGGGCTAGATAAATAAAAAAGGTTGGGTGGTTAAGAGAGGTATAGATATAAATGGATGTGGTGGTCTGATGGTGGTTATGGAAAAGAAACAACAAGGTTCCCTGGTGGTGGTAGAGGAGATAATATGATGGTGGATCCCTCTCCTAAAGATGGTTCGATGGAAAAGAAATGGAAGAATGGCCCTAATCTATATGGGAACCTTTGTAGACATTTCTAGTTATAAGATTTGCTAAAGATGATCAATCTATGTCATCGCTTGTGTCATAGAAAACTTTGTGTTACTTGGTTGATGAAATCAAAAAGAAGAAATGTTGAATCTAAATTTGTTCTCTGTTAAAAAAAAACCAAAAACCATGAACCCTTTCTAAAACCTGAACCCTTAACCTAAAACCTAAACTCTAAACCCTAAAACCTAAAAAAAAAATTAAAAAAAAAAAAAATAAACCCAACCTAATCTTAAAATACTAACCCAAATCTTACCCTAAACTGAGTGATCCCAAAAATCCACCTAAATCCTAAACCAACTAAACCCTAAAACTTATAACCCAAACCAACCCAAACCACAAACCATACCATGATCCTAACCCTAAAAACCTAAAATAAAACCTAAACTAAATATATAAAATAAAACTAAACAAACCTAAACCTAAACCTAAACTAAACCTAAAATAAAATAAAAATTAAAACTAAATTAAAATAAAATAAATAAAACCTAAACTAAAATTAAAAAAATAAAACCTAAACAAAATAAAACTAAAAAATAAAATAAAATAAAATAAATAAAATAAAATAAAATAAAACTAAATAAAATAAAACTAAATATAAACCTAAAATAAATCCTAAAATAAATAAAATAAAACATAAACTTTAAACTAAAAAAAAACCTAAACTTAAAATAAATAAAATAAAGAACTAACAGAAATTAAACTAAACTAAAATAAATAAAACCTAAACCTAAACCTAAACTTAAAATAAACAAAACCTAAATCTTAAACTAAATTAAAAAAAATAAACTAAAAATAAAGGTAAACCTAAATTACAAAATAAAACCAAAACATAAACTTAAAATAAAAACCTAAAACCTAAACCTAAAAATATAAAATAAAAACCTAAATTTAAACCTAAAAATAAAAATTAAAATATAAACCTAAAAAATAAATAAAAAATAAAACTAAACTAAAAAATAAACATAAACATAAACCTAAACAAAATAAACTAAAATAAATATAAAATAAATAAAATAAACTAAATGAAATAAAAAAATAAAATAAAATAAAATTAAAAACCTAATATCTACTGTGTTTTTTTTTAAAAAAAATCCTAAACCCTAAACCTTAAATCCTAAATATCCCCCTAAATCTACCATAAATCTAAATCACTTCTACACTACCAACCTATAGATCACTAAATACTAAACCCTCTAAATCTATCTTAAACCTAAACTTCTTAATTAAACTTAAACTAACTTATCATAAACCTAATCTATAATATAACCAAACTATAAACCACTATACTTAACCTAAACCTCTTAAATCTAAACTAAATTCCTAAATTAATAAACTATAGACCTAAACTAAATAAAACTGACCTAAAACTAAACCAAAATAAATAAACTATAAATATAAATAAAAATAAATAAAACCAAAACTATAACCCCAAACTATAAAATAACTACCACTACCTAACTCCTAACTCTAAAACTATATAAACCTAACTTCCCAAATAAACTAAAACTACTAAAACCCTAATCTAAACTATATCCACAAACCTAAACTGAAATGACCAATAACCCTAAAACCCCTAAACTAAATCTCTAAAACCTAAACTAAACAAACCTAAACAAACTTAAATAATCCACTAACCCAACTACCAAAAAATCTACCTTGACCACTACCTAAAATATCACACTACTAACTCTAGCTAAACACTAATCTGAAGAATCTGAAGAATAATCTTACTAACTAGCCAACCCCAACTAACTGAGAAACTCCATAAAACCTTACCCAATAACTTTACATAAACTTAAACCTACTTAAAAATATCCTAAATAATTAAATAATACTACCTATAAATAAAAAAATAAAAAAATAAAAACTAAACTACCTAAACCTAAAAATAAAATAAAATAATAAAAATAAAATAAAATAACTAAAATAAAATAAATAATAAATAAAAATAAACTAAAAAATAAAAATAAAAAAAAATAAATAAACCTAAAATAAAATAAAATAAAACCTAAACTAAAAAATAAACTAAAATAAAACCTAAAATAAATAAATAAATAAAACCAAAATAAAACTAAAATAAACTAAACCTAAATTAAAATAAAATAAATAAAATAAATCTAAAATCTAAATTAAATAAATAAACTAATCCTAAACCTAAAATAAAACCTAAACCATAAACTAAATAAAATATTATGAAAAATAAACCTAAACCTAAACTATAAAAAAAATAAAACCTAAATAAATTATAAACCTAAAACTAATAAACTAAACCTAAAAGCTAAAAAACCTAAACCTAACTAAAACTAATAAAATAAATAGAACCAAAATAAAATGTAAATAAATAAAATAAAACATAAACTAGATCTAAACCTAAACTAAACTTAAAAAGATAAAAATAAAAAAAAAAAAAACTAAATTAAAATAAAATAATTAAAACCAAAACTAAACTTAAAAATAAAAAAGATAAAAATATAAATAAACCTAAAATCAATAAAATAAAATCTAAAAATAAACTAAACCAAAATAAACATAAAAAATAAAACCTAAAATAAATAAAATTAAAATCTAAAATAAAACTAAAAAAAATAAAACTTAACCTAAAATAAAAAATAAAATAAAACCTAAACCTAAACTAAAATAAGAAGAAAACCTAAAACTAAAAATAAACTAAAAATAAAACCCTAACTAAATAAAATAAAAATAAAACCAACCTAAACCAAGATTAAAATAAACCTAAAAATACCCAAAATACATTCTAAACCTAAACCTAAAAGAAAATAAAACCTAAACCAAAACCTAAAAACCTAAAAAAATCAAAAGTAAAAATAAACTAAATAAATAAACCTAAACTAAATAAAAAAAATAAACTAAAATAAATAAACCTAAAATAAATAAACTAAACTAAATAAGAGTAAAAATAAACTTAAATAAAAATAAAAAAAATAAAATAAACTAAATAAACCTAAACCTACCAGTTTACTTAATTTAAAAAAAAGGAAAAAAAATAAAAACCAAATAAAAAAACCCTAAACCCTAAACCAGAACCCTCCTCTTCCAAGTGCTCTCTTGTTCACTAGTGATTTTTGAATCCCTCTTAGTGGTGCACCCTCGACTAGGGATTTCTGTGGCTTTGGCTTCGATTTCGACCGATGTCAAAAGCGTGAATGGCATATGGTCATTTTGATGATGTTTTTTCATTGATCGTGACTGAGGCGAGTTCTATTCCTTGGGCTCCACCTTAAAATATTGATGTTTCGGCTAGGGCATATGACATTTTGGAGATTGGCGACCCTAATGCTGCATCTTCTAATAAATCTTTTAAGGAAGCACTCTATGGTAAGATTTCTCCCGTCATTGATTTGGTTAATCTCATTTTGACATCTTTTAGAGGCATGCCAGCCATAATGTGCACTGATGTGGATGTTGACAAGTTGACAAAACCCTTTGAATTTTCTCTTGTCAGTAAATTTGCTTTGCATGGTCTGAATTTGGATAATATCCACTCTTTTTTCCATAATCTCAAGCTTATAGGTGCCTTCTCGATTGGTCTTATTAACCTCATCATATCCTGATTCAACTTTCTAATGATCTGGATTATTCATGTGTTTATTTTGCATCATTCTTATTTTGTCTTTAATTGTCAAATGCGTTTGTTGAAGTGGTCACCCCTTTTCGACATTAAGGAGGAATCTCTATTTTTCTTGTGTGGTTATCTCTTCTTAATATGCGCATTCATTTTGTTACCCATCATGAGCTTTTTGCTGTCGGGCTTTATTTGGTCAGCCTTTGTAACTCGACCAAACTACCGCTGAGTGATCTCACCCTTCTATGGCTCGGATCCTCATGGAATTAGACATAACTAAAAAAATACCCTAAGGAAGTATGGATTGGCTCTAAAAAATATGTGTATTCATAAAAGGATGAATTGGAGACCCTTTCAATTTTTTATTCCCACTATAAAATACATGGTCATGATAATTCAAAATGTTTTATTCTCCATCCCCACTTAAAAAAATGAATTCCTCCTAAGGAAAATGTTGTCTCTACCCATAAGCAGATTCCTACTTGTGTTTAGAAATAAGCCTCGGATCCTAAGGATGGTATGAAGTTTGTTATTGAGGTTGATTCCTTGGATATCAGGGTTAATCTTGTTGAACATGTTTCAGCTTCTAATGTTGGTAGGGATTCGACTGATATTCAAAATGGGAAGGATGATTTACCTCTTATTCATTTTTTGAATTTGAATATTTTTAATGTGGAGAATAATAAATTCTCTAAGTTACTAGAAGATGATTCTATTTCCTCTGATTCTATTCTTGCATCTGTGCCAGCTTTGATTGATGAAAATGAAGCTTTTAATGATGATTTAAATGATGTGAGCATCTTTGAAACATTTTATCTAGATTTTACTACTTGTGCTTTAAATGGTTCTAAATCATCACTATCTCTCATTTATAATCTTGATATTCATGTTAATCCTACTTTTCAACAAAATATGGACTTGGAAGAAGGTAAATTGCCCTCCAAACACTTGGAGATTTATCTTAAATCTATAACCTATGTTACTAAATCTTACTTGGATGATGACTTTAGGGAAAAATAAAATGGCTTCCATACTTATCATGCTAAAAATAAAAAAAAATGTTAAAAATTTCCCTCCCAAATTGTCCAAAAAAATTAGATTTGCTGCGGTCTCTCACTTCTCTCTTAATTATCCTTTGCTTAACCACACTTTTTATTTTCTTTATGTTTAATTTTCTTGTTTGGAATGTTAGAGGGATTGATACCCTCACTATTCTTAATCATATTAGAAATCTTTATCGCATTCATAATATTTCTCTTCTTATTGTTCTGGAGCCTCTTAATCATGCTAATAAAATTAACCATGTTGCTAGAATGATCAGTTTCAATAAATTTTTCTCTAATGTTAGTAAAAAGATTTGCTGTTTTTCGAATAATTTCATTGAGGTCTTCATTCTTGATGGCTTTTATCAAGTTTTCAATGCTAAAATCTCTTATGGTGATTATTGTGTTTTGGGTTCTTTTGTTTATGCATCTTGTTATAGATCTGGTAGAAATTTTCTTTGGATAATTTTAGAATACTCTGTCAACAAACCTTGGTTTTGTTGATGGTGATTTCAACACCATTTTATTTTCTTTTGAATGAAGTGGTGGCTTTTTAATATTCATTCAATGGAAGATTTCTCCAATATGATCCTTGATTTTAATTTGATTGATATTGGCTTTAAGGGCTCTAATTATACTTGGAAAAACTCTAGACATTGGCAAAGGTTGGACTAGATTCTTTTTAATAATCATTGGATTACTCAATGGCCTATTACTTCTATTGGCTATTTAAGCAAAACCTTGTCAGATCATGCTCTTCTTCTAGTTTCTACTAAAGATAATTCTAATAGACAAAAAAATCCCTCTCCTTTTAGATTTCAAAACATGTGGATTTAGCATATTGATTTTTTTAATGTTGTGGCTAATAATTGGAAGCTCCTTTACATCCTGATAATTCTATTATGGGGATGAATAGACTTTGGTTTAAACTTAAAAGACTTAAAATTTGGTAGTGGAACAAGCATTATTTTAAATACCTTTTGCTATTAAAGATATGGAAAATTGGTTTGTGATCTTGAAGTCTCTATTATGCGATCCTTCTAAGATTACAGACTTTAGGTGAAAGATAAACTTATTAACCTCCAAAATATGGAAGAGACTTATTGGTGCCAAAAAGTCGCTAGTAAACATATTGTGGATGGTGACAGGAATACTAGGTATTTCCATGCTTTGGTTAATAAAAAGAGAGCTTTAAAAATATTCAAAAAATAAAAAATGATAACGGAGATTGGATTATGGAGAATAATGATATTAAGGAATTAGTTCTTAATTACTTTAGAAATATGCTTAATAAGAATTGCTCTTATGAAGCTATTTATTCCTTGATTGATTCTTATTAATGAATGATCTGATTTGCTTACCATTGTGCTAATGAAGATGAAATTTTCAAAGTTCTAATAGCATGAACATAGATTTTGTTAGTGGAGGGTTTGACTACTCAATTTTTCAAAATGTTGGTTTATCATTAAAATGATTTGATTGAGGCGTGATTGATTTTTTTTAATGGTAATTTTTTTTCTAGATATTTTCTAGTACATCTATTGTTCATAAGAAAGATAATCGACTATTGAGTGATTTTAGACCTATTAGTCTTTACCTTCTTCAATTAAGTGATTTCCAAAATTCTTTACTTAGTCCTTTAATAAAATTCTCTCTCAACCATTTGTTAGAGATAGATCCATGATAATAAACTTAAGAATTCATGATCTTAGACTAGAGGACATTTTTTTTAGATATTGCCTTTTTTAACATATCTTGGGATTTCCTTTTCCATATATTTATTTTGGTTTTGATAAATTTATTTTCTTAAATTAAATTAAAGTTTTGATTTTGCTTAATGGAAGCCTTGGGTTTCTTTCCCTCTTCCCATGGCTTATGATAAGGATCTTTATCTCTTTATTTATGTTGAGTACTTATCTAGAACTTGATTTATTCTTAAATAATCCTAGTATGTACTACAAAACTCTTGGTGGTCTTCCTGTTTCCCATTTAAGTTTTGAATATGATTTCATTATTTTTTGCAATGCTTCTATTCATCACATCAAGCATCTCAAGTCTTTTTTAAAAATAAATTTGGTAGAGAAAGTGATCAATGATAACAAAAGCTTTTTTTATCACTTCTTCTAGTATCTCCAACAATAAAATTAATCAAATCTAACATATCATTAATTATAAACATCAACAATTACCACTTAAGTACTTCGGTGCTCCACTCTTTAAAGGCCTGAAACATTCCCATTTCTTTGATGAGTTAATTCAAAATATTTCAAATAAAATTTTTGTTTGGGAATTCCATTTACTTTCCTTTGGTGGTAGGCTTACTATTCTTAAAAGTAGTCTTAACTCAATGCCCCTTTATTTGATTCAAACTATTATCCCTAGTAATGCTACACTTATCAGAATTGATCATTTGCTTAACAAATTTTTTTGGGGCTCCGATAATTCTACCAAAAGAATGCATTGGACAGCTTGGAATAAATGTTGTGGTCCTTTGGGAGAAGGTGTCTTCTTTACAAGCCTATTCATGAATATCATTGCCTTCTCTCATAAGCTATGGTGGAATTTTAAAATAATGATAGCCTTTGGGCTAATTTTATGATGGAAAAATATTGCTAAGGTAAACACCCTTAGCTTGCTTATAAAGTTGGTGACTCTTGGTTTGGAAAAGGCTTTGCTCCATTAAATGGGTTCTGAATCATTAATATCTTGGGGTATTCATTAGTTCTTCCTTCTTTTGGAAGACAATTGGATTGGCAATGGCTCTATTGACACCCTTTTATCTACCCACTCTATTGCTACTATCAAAGTTAATTCTTTTTGGTTTAATAATAATTGGAATGAAAGAAAACTTGAGAATTATATCCCTATTTCTCTTTTTGACAACTTTAGAAATATTCCCATTTCTTCTAAAAAACCTGACCAAATTCTTTTTATGCTTTCTTATAATGGTGACTTTGTTTTTAAAGAGGTTTGAAATTTTATTAGAGATAAACAAAACCCCTCTAATTTTTTTATTAAACTTTCAGACAATATCATTCCTATTTCATTTAGCTTGGAGGATTTTGAATAACTTTATTCTATGGACTCTTTGCTCAGGACTAAAGGGTTTTACTTACCTTAAAGTGCTATTGTTGCTTTCATATTGAAAATTTAAATCTTGTTTTTTGTCAATGGTGCTATTGCTAAATTATGGTTTTGGTATGATGATTTATTTAATACCAACTATTTTCAAGGTTCTCTTTCTTTACATCAACTTCTTGAAGTCTTTTAAAATACAATGAAAGGTCATATCAAAGTTTTAATTACTATTACCTTTATTTGGTTTATCTCTAGATGGATAGAAATGATGCTAAATATCATGGTATTCCTATGAACCATAAAAGGATCTTGGATAGAACTAAAGAAAAAATTCGTGCTCTTTTTCATGCCAATCTTATTAGTAATATTCATTTTATAGGTTATAAATTTGTGGCTAAAATTTGGGTATCATTTTTGGTTTGACTCTTATAAAAGTGCTAGGATTATCCATTGGATCAAACCTAAAGATAATTTGATTAAAGTGAATCTTGATGGTTACATTTGCTTCAATAAATATGGCTATGGTGGTATCCTTAGAGATTCTACTATCATTTGTGCTTTTCCTATCCTCTCAAAGCTTATTATTTTTGAGCTTATGGTCTTAAAGATATTGAAATTTATTTGAATAGAGGTTTCCTCAACATATGGATTGAAGTTGATGCTCTCTTGCTTCTTGACATGCTTAATTAAAATAGAAATGGGAATGCTAAATTATTTTATCTTCTTAATCATACTAAAAGTCTTCTTTCTCAAGTTTGTTTTAAAATTTCCCACATCCTTCATGAAGGTAATGCTTCAATTACTTGGCTAACTTTGGTGCCAACTTAACTGAGTTCACTTTGATACCAAACTTTGCCTAAACTATTAAGAGGTTTGGTTAATCTAGACTTGGATTGCCTTATATCATATTATAAATTCTTGGCTTGGTTTTTGATGATCTTTTGCTTTTGGTTGCCCCTTGTTAAACCCTCTTTGGGTTGTGGTTATCTACTTATTTTCTCTTTTTGGCTTGAGCTGGGTTATGTTTTTGATCTCTTACTTTTGGATTGGCCTAGTTTTGCTACTGGTGGTTGTAAGTGCACTGGGTTGTTTTGGTTTTCTGGCTTATTTATCAGGGTGTTTACTAATTTTCCCTTGCTATTTTTATATTCTCCTTTTGGGTTGTGGCTATGGATATTGTAGTTTTTTTCTTTCTATATGGGTATTGCCTCTTTTCTAGGCTGCTTGCTAACTTACATGAGTTGGATCTACTACTGTGGTGGTTGACAATGAGGCTTTGTTGGCTGGCAATTTTGGCTGGTTGGGTTGGTTGGATGGCTGGCTATTTTGGCAATTTTTTTCATTTTATGTTGGTGACTGATCTAGGGGGCTGTTGGTGGTTTATCTCTAGATTGATTTTGGCATGGTGGAGGTTGTTGGTTGGCTGGTATTTTTCTATTTTGTTGATTGGGGCTTCGTGGTTGGTTTTACTGATTTTGTTTTGTTTCTTTTGGTTATGGTTTTGACCTCCTCCTATATTGGCCTTCCTCCCTTGGCTGCAGTGGCTTTGGGTTTGGGTATTCTTCTGGATTGGTTGAAGGCTATTTGTGGCTATTAGCCTCGGTCTTTGGTGGCTTGGTTGGGTGCCTTTATTATTGTTCTTGTTGGTTGGCTTGTAGTTTTATCTTCTTGGGCTTTATACTTTTTTGTCTTTGGTTGGTATTCTACTTACTAGATTAGATTTTCTTTTGCCTTGGTTGGGTTGGTGGCTGTATGCACTTCTACCCTTTCCTAGCTATCTTGGGATTTTGGCTTGATGAATGTTGTTGGTCTTTATTGACTTGGGTCTTCTACTCTGTGGTTGGCTAGGAGGATATGTTATTAGTTTGGTTGGTTGTATTGGATGGCTGGGTTGGTTGGAGGGGTGATTATTTTGGCCAACTTTTCCTACTCATTTGGTGACTATTCTGGGAACCTGCTAGTGTTATTTCTGTGACCTATATTTCTAGTTTCCTCCTGCTTTATTTTTTCTCTCTTGGCTGCAGCTGACCCCTTTTTTCATGTTTGGGTGGCAACCTTCTTTGCACCCTTTTGTAGTTAGGCGGGTGTTTCTTGGCTCTTTTCTTTGTTGGTGGATATGAACTTGTGTTTTCTTTTTTCTTGTTTGTCTCTAGTTTATGTTGTTACCCTTGTAATGATGCTTGGTCCTTTTGATTTTGTTATTCCTTTTTGGTGGTGTCTTTGGTGGTGCTCCTACTATATAGCTACTATCCCTGATGGTTAGTTGATTATCTGCTTTATTGGGCTTGGTTGTTCTAGTGGCTTGGAGGTTGGTCATTATGTTTGCTGTTTAGAGAATTTTACAGTCTTACTGGATGATAGAATTTGGATGATGGGCTACACAACATATGCTAGCTATGATGGCCTTGATGTTTCCCACTATTTCTTCTTTTGGCTGGCAGCGCTATTTGTAATTGTAACCATTCTCTTGAAGTTTGGATGCTTACATATAGTGTTGCTCCTTGAGATGATTGTAAGTGAGCCTAAGCCTTTTCTTTACTTTACTCCTTTTTTTGCTCTTACTTTTTATGCTTCCTTAATTGTACTCATCCTTTCAAAAGTATGTTGCAAAATTTTTTTTATAGGTTGGGAGACTCTTGCAGGTGGATCTTGTTGCTATAAGATGGACCAAATGAAGTTTGCTGCTACTAACATGGATTTTTTGCTATTTTTTTGGTTTTTCTTTTGCTTTATTTCCTTCATTATTGTAATAGTTAGGGGTTTATCTCTTTAGGATTTATTTTAGTTCTTTGAGCATTAGCTTAGAGATTTGCCACCCCCACCCCCCCCCCCCCATCTCTAAAGACTAAACCCTAAACCCTAAACCCAAAATCCTAAAATCCTAAACCCTAAACCCTTAACCCTAATCCCTAAAATCTATAACCTTAAACCCTAAACCCTAAACCCTAAACCCTAAACCCTAAATCCTACCTAAACCCTAAATAAAATAAATACCCCTAAATAAAATAATAAAAGAAAATAAAATGAAGACCTAAACTAAAACTTAAACCTAAACCTAAACTTAAACCTAAATAAAATAAAATAAAAATAAAACTAATCTAAAATAAATAAATAAAACCTAAGAAATAAAATAAAGTAAACCTAAGAATAAAAAAATTAAATAAAATAAAAACTAAATGTAAAATAAAATAAAATAAAATAAAAACTAAATAAAAACTTAAACCGAAAAGACAAACATAAAAATAAAACTTAAAAATAAATAAGAAATAAAACTTAAACTAAAATAAAACCTACCTAAACCTAAAATCAAAATAAAATAAACAAAATAAAATAAATTAAACTAAAATAAATAAAACATAAACATAAACCTAAAATAAAACTAAACCTAAACCTAAAATAAACTAAATAAATAAAATAAACTAAAACAAACCTAAACCTAAACTAAAATAAAAAAAAAAAATCTAAAATAAAACCTAAAATATAAAAAAAAACAAAATAAAATAAACCTAAACCAAAATAAATAAAACATAAAACAACAACAAAACAACAAAACCTAACCTAATGAACTAAAAAAATTCTAAAAACTAAGATAAATCTAACCAAAACCTACCTAACATAAAAAATAAACCTAAAAAAAACCATAAAATAAAACCTAAAAATAAATCTCTAAAAAAAAAGCATCCTAAAATAAAAACTCTAAAAACCTAATAAGTCATAAAATAAAAAATAAAACCTTAACTTAAAAAAAGAAGAAGTAAAATTTAACTAAAAAATAAACCTGAACCTAAATCTAATCCTAAAAAATAAACTAAAATAAAAAACTTAAACTAAAATAAATAAACTAAACTTAATTAAAAAATTAATATAAATAAAAAAATAAAATAAATAAAAAATAAACTTAAACCTACTGTTTACTTAATTTCTTTTAAAAAAACCTAAACCCTAAGCTAACCCTAAACCCTAAATGTTAAACCCTAAAAAGAAACTAAAAAAACCTACTAAACCTACCGATTTGCTTAATTTAAAAATAAACCTAAATTAAAACCTGAACCCTAAACCTTAAACCCTTAAAATAAAAAAATAAATAAACTAAAAAAAAGCCTAACCTTAAACCCTTAACTTACAACCCTAAACCCTAAAACCCAAAACCCTAAACCCAAAACCCTAAACCCTAAACCATAAACCCTAAAATTCGTAAACCCTAAAGCCTAAACACTAAACCCTAAACCCTAATCCTAAACCCTAAACCCTAAAAACCAAAAAACCTAAACCTAAAAAAATAAAATAAAAATAAAACTCAACTAAAAAATACACCGAAATCTAAACCTAAACCTAAAAATAAACTAAAATAAAAAACCTAAATTAAAATAAATAAACTTAAAATAAATAAATTAAACTAAATACAAATAAATAATAAACTTAAATAAAAATAAAAAATAAAATAATATAAAATAAATAAAAAATAAACTAAGTAAACTAAATAATCCTAAACCTATTGGTTTACTTAATTTTGTAAAAATAAAATAAAAACCCTAAACCCTAAACTTTAAACCCTAAAACTAACCCTAAACTCTAAACCCTAAACCCTAAAATACTAAACTTAAACTAAATCAACCTAAACCTAAACTATACCTAACTAAACTAACTAAACTTAAACTCTAAATCTAACCTAAACCTAAACCTAAACTAAACCTAAACCTAAACCTAAACCCTAAACAAAACTAAACCCTAAACCTAAAACTTAAACTAAAGCTTAAACACTAAACTAAACTCTAAACCTAAAGTTTAACCCTAAACCTAAACCTAAAACCTAACTTAAACCTAAACCTAAACCCTAACCTAAACTAAAACTCAACCACAAACCCTAAACTGAATCCTAAAGTAATGAAATAAATTAAAAAATAAACCTAAACACTAAAACATAATAAACCTAAACCTAAACATAATCCCTAAACCTAAGCCTAAACACTAAAACCTAATAACCCTAAACCCTAAACCTAAACTTAAACCTAAACTCTAAACTTAAACCTAAGCTTAAACCTTAATGACAGCAACATCACCATCAACCAGGCTAACTCTAGATATGGAAGTGGTTGCAAAGGTGGAGGTGGGTGCTATGAGGTTGGGATCCAAGGTTCTGTGGATATGGAAGTGCTTGGAGCGAAGTGGTTATGGAGGGAAGAGCACAAGGTTATAACCATAGTGGTAGAAGGAGAGATTGGGGATATAATGGTGGATCCCACTACTCAAGAGGCAGGGGTGGTTTTGATGGGAACTGGAGAAATTGAAGAACGGATGATCCGATTTGCTGCTTATTGAACTGTGTCTTTACAGTAGAGACAATTCTAATTATCAAAGGTTTTTAATTTGCTCTATGTGTGCTCATTTTGATCTATGTCGTCGCTTGTGTCTTAGAAAACTTGGTGTGTTACTTGGTCGATGAAATCGAAAATAAGAAATGTCGAATCTGAATTTGTTCTCTGTTAAAAAAAACCTAAACCTAAACCTAAAAATAAAAAAATAAAATCTAAACCTAAAAATAAAATAAACATAAAACTAAACTAAAAAATAAAATTAAACCTAAAATAAAACCTAAAAAAAATAAAAATAAAATAAACTAAAATAAATAAACCTAAAATAAATAAACTAAATTAAATACAAATAAAATAAAAATAAAAATAAAAATAAAAAATAAAATAAACTAAAATAAATAAAAAAAATAAACTAAATAAACCTAAACTTACTAGTTTACTTAATTTTAAAAAATAATTAAATAAAATTTTTTTAAAAAAACCTAACCCTAAACCTTAAAACTAATCCTAAACCGTAAACCCTAAACCTACAACTCCAAACCCTAAATCGTAAACTCTAAAACCCTAAACCTTAATCCCTAAACCCTACACCCTAAACTCCAAACTCTAAAACCCAAAACCATAAAGCCTAAACCCTAAAACCTACAAACCTAAACCCCAAATCCTAAACCCTAAACCCTAAACATTGAAAACCTACAAACCTAAACCTTAACTAAATAAAACCTAAAAAATAAATAAATAAACCTAAACCTAAATAAATAAAATAAAATAAAATAAAATAAAAGCCTAAACTAAAACATAAACATAAACCTAAACCTAAACTTAAAAAAAACTAAAACTAAACTAAAATAAAATAAATAAAAACCTAAATTAAACTAAAAATATAAAATAAACATTAAAATAAAAAACCTAAATAAAATAAAACCCAAACGTAAAATAAAAATAAAATAAACAAAAAAAATAAAAACTAAATAAAAACTTAAGCCTAAAAAATAAACCTAAAATAAAACCTAAAATTAAATAAAAAATAAAACCTAAATCCTAAGCTAAAAAAATACATAAACCTAAAATAAATAAAATAAAATGAACCTAAACCTAAACTAAAATAAACAAAATGAAAATAAATAAAACATAAACCTAAACCTAAAATAAACTAAACTTAAACCCTATACTAAATAAAATAAAATAAACAAAAAATAAACCTAAACTGAAACTAAAAAATGAAACTAATAATAAACCTCAAATAAAAACCTTAAACCTAAGCCCAAAAAATAAAATAAAAGCCTAAACCTAAACATAAAATTAAAAAAATAAAACTTAAACCTAGAAAAATAAAAAATAATAAAACAAAACTAAAAATTAAACATAAACCTAAACCTAAACCTAAAAAAATAAACAAAAATAAAAAACCTAAACTATAAATTCACCTAAAATAAATTAATTAAACTAAATAAAAAACCTAAATAAAATATAAAATAAAATAAACTAAAATAAATAAATAAATAGCTAAATAAACAAATAAACCTAACCTACTAGTTTACTTAATTTTTTTAAAAAAACCCCTAAACCACAAACCCCAATTCCTAACCTGAAACCCTAAACCTTAAAACTAATCTTAAAACATAAACCCTAAACCTTAAACCCTAAATTAACCCTGAACCCTAAACCCTAAACCCCAAATCCTAAACTCTAAACCCTAAACCCTAAAATCAACCCTAAATCCTAAACCCCAAACCATAAAACCCGACACCTAAACCTAAACCCTAAACCCTAAACCCTAAACCCTAAGTCCTAAAACCCTAAGCCTTAAATCTTAAACCCTAAACCCTAAAACCTCCAACCCTAAATCCTAAACCCCTAACTCTTAACCCTAACTCTTATACCCAAGAAACTTAAAAACCTAAAAACCTAAACCTAAACTAAATAAAACCTAAAATTAAAATAAATAGAAAACCTAAACCTAAATAAAATTAAATAAATAAAATTAAATAAAAGCCAAAACTAAAATATAAACCTAAACCAAACCTAAACCTAAAAATAAAATCAAATAAAAAATATAAACTAAACTAAAATAAAATAAATAAAAACCTAAACTAAACTAAAAAAAATAAAATAAACCCTCAAAATAAAATACCTAAATAAAAAACCTAAACATAAAAGAAAAATAAAATATAATAAAAACTAAATGAAAACCTAATCCTAAAAAATAAATTAAAAAAACTTAAAAAAACCTAAACCTAAACTAAAAAAAACACTTAAACCTAAAATAAATAAAATAAAATAAACCTAAACCTAAACTAAAATAAACTAAACTAAAATAAATAAAACCTAAGCCTAAACCTAAAATAAATTAAACCTAAACCCTAAACTAAATAAAATAAAATAAACTAAAAATAAACCTATACCAAAACTAAAAAATAAAACATGAAAATAAACCTAAAACCTAAACCTAAAAAAAATAACTGAATAAAAATCTAAACCTAAGCCTAAAAATAAAAAATAAAACATAAACCTAAAAAATAAGATAAAAATAAAACTAAATTAAAAAAATAAACATAAACCTAAAAAATAAACTAAAATAAAAATCTTAAACTAAAATAAATAAACTAAACTAAATAAAAATAAAAAATAAAATAAACTAAAATAAATAAAATATATACTAAATAAACTAAATAAACATAAACCTATTGGTTTACTTAATTTTTTTTAAAAAAATCCCTAAACCCTAAACCATAAACCCACAACCCTAAACCCTAAACCTTAAATACCCTAAACCCTAAAAAACCCTAAACCCTAAACCCTAAACCTTAAATACCCTAAACCCTAAAAAACCCTAAACCCTAAATCCTAAGCCCTAAGCCCTAAGCCCTAAGCCCTAAGCCCTAAACCCTAAACCCTAAACAATTAACCCTAAACCCTAACTCTAAACCCTAAACCCTAATCCCCAAACCCTAAACCTACACCTAAATTAATAAAATAAATTATAAAATAAACCTAAACCCTAAAATCTAATCAACCTAAACCTAAAGAAAAACCCTAATAATGGGCGTAACCTTGAACATCACCATGTGCCTGCCTAGATCTCGTGGAGGCTAAGGTGGAGGTGGCTATCATGGTAGTGAGGGACTGGAGGTGGTGGTCGTGATGGGATGGTGAGGAGAGAAGAGCAGGAGATGAGATGTGAGAGAACTAAGAATGATTAATTGATACTTTATTATGGAATTTCTACAATAGAGCTATATTGCTTATTTTTATCTATATTGTCACTTGTATCTTAGAAAAGTTGGTGTGTTACTTGGTTGATGAAGTCAAAAGAAGAAATGTTGAACCTAAATTTGTTCTTTGTTAAAAAAAAAACCAAAAACCCTAAATCCTAAACTAATACTTGAACCCTAAACCTAAACCCTAAACCTTAAACCCTAAAAACCCTAAACCCTACACCCTAAACCCTAAATCTTAAACCTAAAATCATAAAACCCTAAACCCCAAACTTTAAATCCGAATGCCTAAACCCTAAACCATAAACCATAAACCCTAAACACTAAACCCTAAATAAATAAAAATAAACTAAATATACTAAATAAACCTAAACCAACCGATTTACTTAATTTTAAAAAAGCCTAAACCGTAAACCCTAAACTCTAAATTCTAAACCCTTAACCCTAAACCCTAAATAATAAACCTACAACCCTAAACCCTAAACCCTAAACTAACCTAAACCCTAAACTAACCCTAAACACTAACTCCTAACTCTAAACTCCTAAATCCTAAACTCTAAACTAACCCTAAACCCTAAACTCTAAACTAACCCTAAACCCTAAGCTCTAAAAACCCTAAACCCTAAGGCCTAAACCCTAAACATTAAACCCTAAACCCTAAACCCTAAATCATAAACCTTAAACCTTAAAAACCTTAAACCCTAAAGCTTAAACAGTAAATCCTAAACCCTAAACCCTACACCCTAAACCCTAAAACCTAAAAACCAAAACCTAAACTAAATAAAAACTATAAATAAAATAAATATAAAAACCTAAAATGAAATAAAATAAAAAATAAATACCAAAACTAAAACATAAACCTAAACCTAGAAATAAAATAAAATAAAAAAGTAAAAATAAAATAAAATAAAATAAATAAGAACCTAAACTAAACTAAAAAATAAAATAAACCTAAGAATAAAAAACATAAATAAAATAAAAGCTAAACATAAAATAAAAATAAAATAAAAATAAATAAAAAACTTAAACCTAAAAAATAAACCTAAAATGAATAAAAAATAAAACCTAAACCCTAAACTTTAAAAAAAAGCTAAACCTAAAATAAAAAAAATAAAAAAAGCTAAACCTAAACTAAACTAATAAAATAAATAAAACCTAAAATAAACTAAACCTAAACCTAAACTAAATAAAATAAAATAAACTAAAAATTAACCTAAACCTAAACTAAAAAATAAAGCTTAAAAATAAACATAAAATAAAAACTAAAACCTAAAATTAAAAAAATAAAATAAAAACCTAAACCTAAAAAATAAAATAAAATTAAAACTCAACTAAAAAACAAACTTAAACCTAAACCTAAACCTAAAAAATAAACTAAAATAATAAAAACTTAACTAAAATAAATAAACCTAAAATAAATAAACTAAACTAAGTAAAAATAAAGAATAAACCTAAATAGCAATAAAAAATAAAGTAAACTAAAATAAATAAAAAATAAACTTAATATGGTGGATAAACGTAAACTTACTAGTTTACTTAAATTTTTTTTAAAAAAAAGCCTTAAACCCTAAATCCGAAACCCTAAACCTTAAACCCCAAACCCTAAACCTCAAAAAATCATAAACCCTAAACCATAAACCCTAAAAGCATAAATGCTAAAACCCTAAACCCTAAACCCTAAACCTTAAACCCTAAATCCTAACCATAAACCCTAAACCCCAAACCCCAAACCCTGTAACTAGACCAAAGAAACTAAATAAATTATAAAATAAACTTAAACCCTAAAATCTAATAAATCTAAACTTAAACCAAAACCCTAAGAATGGGCAGAACATTGACGGTAGGAACATCACTGTCAACCACGAGCAGTCTAGATCTGGCAGTGGAGGTGAAGGCGGAGGCGACAGTTATCACAGTGGTGGTGGGGGATCTGGAAGTGCTGGTGGATATGGAGGTGGTAGTTGGAGCAGTGGTGATTATGGTGATAGGAGGAGCGACGGAGGTTGTAGTCATGGTTGTGGCAGAGGGAGAGATCGGGGATATGATAGTGGATACTGCTACTCCTGAGGTCAGGGTGGTTATGATGTGAACTGGAGAATGTTCGATCCGATCTGCTACTTATGGAACTATCTTTATAGTAGAGATGGTTCGTGTTATCTAGTTTTATTTAGCTCTATGCAAGCTATGTTGTAGCTTGTGTCTTAGAAAACTTGGTGTCTTACTTGGTTCATGAAATCGAAAAGAAGAAATGTTGAATCTGAATTTATTCTCAGTAAAAAAAACCTAATCCCTAAACTAAAACCTGAACACTAAACTTAAAATCTAAGCCCTAAACCCTAAAAACCCAAAACCTTAAACCCTAAACCCTAACCCTAAAACCCTAAACCCTAATCTCTAAACCCTAAACACTAAAACCTAAATAATAAACCCTAAACCCTAAACCCTAAATAAATAAAAATTAAACTAAATAAACCTAAACCTGCCAGATTACTTAATTTAAAAAAAACCCTAAACCATAAAATAACTCTAAACCCTAAACCATAAACCCTAAACCCTAAACCTTAAAGTCTAAACCTTATAAACTCTAATCCAGCTAAACCCTAAACCTAAACTTAAACCTAAACCCTAAAGTTTAAACTAAACCTAAACTAATCCAACCTAAACTAAAACCTAAACTTAAACCTAAACCCTAAAACCTAAACCCTAAAGTTTAAACACCAACCTTAAACCCTAAACCTTAAAACCTAAACCCTAAACTCCCACTAACCTAAACCTTAAACCCTAAAAAAGCTCATACCTAAAACCCTAAACACTAAACTATAAACCCTAAACCCTAAACCATAATCCTAAACCCTAAACCCTAAACCCCAAACCTTAAACCTAAACCTAAAGTTACTAAATAAATTAAAAAAATAAACCTAAACCCTAAAACCTAATAAACTTAAGCATCAACCTAAACCCTAAGAATGCACCTTCAAGAACATCACCATCAACTGCTCATAGATCTTGGGGGTGGAAGGTGGAGGCAAAAATTATCGTAGTGGTAGTGGGGGATCTGGAGGTGGTGGTCAGAGTAGTGGTGGTTATGGAAGCAGGAGGGACGACTGAGGTTACAGCCGTGGTGGTGACAGTGGGAGAGATCGAGGATATGAAGGTGGATCGAGCTACTCGAGAGGCTGGGGTGGTTCTGATGGGAATTGAAGAAACTAAAGAACGACCGATTCGATCTACTATTTCTAGAACTATGTCATTACAGTAGAGATGGTTCTAGTTATCTAGGGTTTTTGATTTACTCTATGCATGCTCATTGTTGATATTTGTTGTCGCTTGTGTCTTAGAAAACTTGGTGTGCAACTTGGTTGATGAAATCAAAATGAAGAAATGTTGATTCTGAATTTATTCTTTGTTAATAAAAAACCAAAAACCTAAACCTAAAACCTAAACCCTAAACCCTAAACCTTAAACCCTAAACCCTAAAACCTAAAACCCTAAACCCTAAACCCAAAACCCAAAACCTAAACCATAAACCCTAAACTGTAAAACCCTAAACCCTAAATCCTAAACCCTAAACCTTAAACCCTAAACCCTAAACCCTAAACCCTAAACCCTAAACCCTAAACCTTAAACCCTAAACCTTAAAAAGCTAAAAACCTAAACCTAAACTAAATAGAACCTATAAAATAAATATATAAATAAATAAACCTTAACCAAAATAAAATAAAATAAAATAAAATAAAAACTTAAACTAAAACCTAAACTTAAAAAGAAAATAAATTTAAAAATAAAAATTAAATGAAAATAAAATAAATGAAACCTAAACTAAACTAAAAAAATAAAAAACCTAAATATAATTAAAACTAAACCTAAAATAAAAATAAAATAAACCTAAAATGAAATAAATATAAACTAAGTAAAAACCTAAACCAAAAAAATAAACCAAAATAAAAAACCTAAAAAAAATAAAAATAAAACATAAACCCTAAATAATAAAAAAAACCTAAACCTAAAATAAAAATGAAGTAAACCTAAACGTAAACTAAAATAAATAAGACCTAAACATAAACCTAAAATAAAGTAAACCTAAACCTAAACCTAAACTAAATAAAATCAAATAAAATAAAAATAAACCTAAACCTAAAAAAATAAAATAAAAACCTAAACCTAAACCTAAGAATAAAAAATAAAACCTAAACATAAAAAAATAAAATAAAACTAAACTAAAAAATAAACCTAAACCTAAAAAATAAACTAAAATAAAAAACCTAAACTAAAATAAATAAACAAAACTAAATAAAATAAAAATAAAAAGTAAAATAAAATCAAATAAATAAAAAATAAACTAAATAAACCTAAGCTTACCACTTTTCATAATTTGAAATAAAAAAAAACTAAAACAAATAAAAATAACAAAAAACCCTAACCCTACCCTAAACCCTAAACCTACAATCTTAAACCCTAAAACCTAAATCCAAAAATCTTAAACCATAAATCCTAAACCATAAACCATAAAATTATAAACCCTAAACCTTAAACCCTAAACCCTAAAACCTACAACCCTAAACCCTAAACCCTAAACCCTAAAAACATAAACCTAAACTAAATAAAACCTAAAAATAAAATAAATAAAAAACCTAAACCTAAATTAAATAAAAATAAATAAAAACCTAAACGAAAACTTAAACCTAAACCTAAACCTAAAAATAAAGTAAAATAAAAAATAAAAAATAAACTAAAATAAAATAAATAAAAACCTAAACTAAACTAAAAAAATAAAATAAACCTAAAAAACCTAAATAAAATCAAAACTAAATGTAAAATAAAAATAAAATAAAACTAAATTAAAATAAAATAAAACTAAATAAAAACCTAAACCTAAAAGATAAAACTAAAAAAATATAAAAATAAATAAAAAATGAAACCTAAACCCTAAAGTAAAAAATTAAAACCTAAACCTAAAATAAACAAAATAAAATAAAGCTAAACGATAATTAAAATAAATAAAACCTAAGCCTAAACCTAAAATATACTAAACCTAAACATTAAACTAAATAAAATGAAATAAACTAAAAATAAACCTAAACCTAAACTTAAAATGAAACCTAAAAATAAACATAAAATAAAAGCCTAAAACCTAAACCTAAACAAATAAAACAAAAATCTAAACCTAAAGCTAAAAATAAAAAATAAAACTTAAACCTAAAAAATAAAATAAAAATAAAACTAAACTAAAAAATAAACAAAAACCAAAACCTAAACCTAAAAAATTAACTAAAATAAATAACCTGAACTAAAATAAATAAACCTAAAATAAATAAACTAAAATAAATAAAAACCCTAAATCTTAAAACCTAAACCCTAAACTCTAAACCCTAAAACTAACTCTAAACCCTAAACCTACAACCCTAAATCCTAAACCCTAGAAAATCCTAAAACCTAAACCCTAAAAAAAAATCCTAACCCTAAATGCTAAACCCTAAATTGTAAACCCTAAAACTACAACCTATAACCCTAAACCCTAAACCCTAAACTTAAACCTAAACCTAAACTAAACTAAATAATAAAAAACCTAAACTTAAACCTAAACTAAAAAATAAATAAATAAAGTAAATAAACATAAACTAAATAAATAAAATAAAAAATAAAAAAATGAATAAATAAACTAAATAAAATGAACTAAACTAAATAAACCTAAACCTAAAGTAAACTAAAATATACTAAACTAAACTAAACTAAACCTAAGCCTAAACCTAAACTAAATAAATAAACTAAAATAAACTAAACTAAATAAACCTACATAAACCTAAACCTAAACCTAAACTAAAATAAGCTAAACTAAATAAACTAAACCTAAAAATAAACTAAGTAAACTAAATAAATAAAAATTAAACTAAGTAAATAAACCTAAACTAAAAATAAACTAAATTAAACTAAACAAAACAAAAATAAACATAAACCTAAATAAATAAAATAAACTAAAATAAAATAAATAAAACCTAAACTAAATAAACCTAAACCAAAACCTAAACCTAAATCTAAACCTAAACTAAAAATAAATAAAACAAACTAAATAAATAAACCTTAACTAAGTAAACTAAATAGAAAATAAAATAAAAATAAACCTAAAACTAAACTAAACTAATTAAATAAACCTAAACAAAAATAAAAAATAAACATAAAACTAAACCTAAACCTAAACCTAAACCTAAACCTAAACCTAAAACCTAAATAAATAAAAAAACCTAAACCTAAACCTAAACTTAAATAAGCCTAATAAACCTAAACTAAAATAAACATAAACTAAAACTAAACAAAATAAAATAAAATAAACTAAAATAAAGAAACCTAAAACTAAATAAAATAAAACTAAACTAAGTAAACATAAAGCTAAATAAAATCTAATCCTAAACTAAACCTAAACTTAAACTAAATAAATCTAAACCTAAACTAAAAATAAACCTAAACTAAATAAAATTAAACTAAATAAGACTAAACTAAATAAAACCCAAACCTAAATAAACCTAAACTAAATAAACCTAAACCTAAATAAACTAAACTAAACTAAACTAAATAACTAAAATAAAAATAAACTAAATAAATAAACTAAATAAAACCTAAAACCTAAACTAAAATAAATAAATAAACCAAACTAAATAAACTAAACCTAAAACTAAACCTAAAACTAAAAATAAACTAAACTAAACTAAATTAAACTAAATCAAACCTAAACTTAAACTAAGTAAATAAACTAAATAAAATAAGCTAAATAAACAAAACTAAATAAATAAACTTAAATCTAAATAAAAATAAAATAAAATTTAAACTTACACCTAAACCAAAACTTAAACTACTTTAAAACCTAAACCTAAACCTAAATCTAAACTAAATAAACCCAAACCCAAACCTAAACCTAAACTAAACTTAATAAACTAAACTAATAAAACCAAAACCAAAACCTAAACTATACTAAACTAAATAAAAATTAAATAAACTAAACTAAAAATAAACTAAATAAACTAAATAAACTAAACTAAATAGATAAACCTAAACCTAAACTATACAAAAAAAATAAACTAAAATCAAACTAAACTAAATAAATAAATAAAATAAATAAAAAATAAATGTAAATTAAACTAAACTAAGTAAATAGAAACTAAAATAAACTATACTAAAAAAAACCAATACTTAAACCTAAACTAAATAAAATAAACTAATAAAATAAATAAACAAAAATAAAAATAAACCTAAACTTAAACCTAAACCAAAATTAAATAAATAAAATAAAATAAAATAAAATAAACTAAATAAACCTAAACCTAAACTAAATAAATAAACTAAATAAACTTAATAAAAAAATTAACTAAAATAAACTGAAACTAAATAAACCTAAAACCTAAACCTAAACCAAAACTAAACTAAACTAAACTAAACTAAAATAAATAAAATAAACCTAAACCTAAACTAAACTAAACTTAACTAAATAAAATCTAAAATAAACAAATACTAAATATAAACCTAAAATCTAAACTAAAATAAACCTAAACCAAAACCTAAACCTAAATAAACTAAACCCTAAACATAAACCTAAACCTAAATCTAAATTAATAAACTATGCTAAACTAAAATAAGCCTAAACTTAAACCTAAACATGAAGTAAACTAAATAAACCTATGCCTAAATAAACTTAAACTAAATAAACCTAAACCTAAATAAACTAAATAAACTAAATTAAATAAAAATAAAACTAAACCTAAACCTAAACCTAAACCTAAATAAAGAAACTAAAATAAATAAACTAGACTAAATAAATTAAAATAAATAAACCTAAACCAAACCTAAACTTAAACCTAAATAAGCCTATACTAAATAAACATAAACAAACTAAAAACACCTAAACCTATTAAACTAAATAAATCTAAAATAAACCTAAACCTAAACTAAACTAAAAATAAAACCTAATCCTAAACCTAAATAAACCTAAAAACTTAAACTAAACTAAACTAAAATAAACCTAAACTAAACCTAAACCTAAACCTAAAATAAATAAACTAAACTAAAATAAATAAATAAACCTAAAATAAACTAAGCCAACACTAAAATAAACTTAAACCTAAGCCTAAACTATACTAAACTAAACTAAATAAATCCTAAACCAAAGCTTAAACCTAAGCTTAAACCTAAATGTAATCTAAATAAACTAAAATAAACCTAAACCTAAACTAAATAAATAAAACCAAAACCTAAGCCTAAATAAAATAAAGCTAAACTAAACTAAAAATAAATAAATCTAAACCTAAAATAAACCTAAACCTAAACTAAACTAAAAATTAATGTAAACAAAAAAAAATAAACCTAAACCTAAACCTAAACATAAACCTAAACTAAAATAAAACCTAAACCTAAACTAAACTAAACTAATAAAATAAAATAAATAAACTAAAACCTATACCTAAACCTAAATAAATTAAACTAAATAAATAAACCTAAACTAAACTAAACTAAACTAAATTAAACTAAACTAAACTAAATAAACCTAAACCTAAAATAAACTAAATAAAGATAAACCTAAACTAAAACCTAAACCTAAACCTAAATTAGATAAACTAAATAAAAATAAACCTAAACCTAAACCTAGGCCTACCCCTAAACCTAAAAAGTAAAATAAAACCTAAACCTAAACCTAAACTAAACCTAAACCTAAACCAAAACTAAAATAAACTAAGCAAATAAATTAAATAAACTTAAACTAAACTAAAATAAGCTAAATAAATAAACTAAATAAAATAAACCTAAACCTAAACCTAAATTAAATTAACTAAAATAAATAAACCTAAACTAAAAAATAAATAAACTAAACTAAATAAACCTAAATAAAACCTAAACCTAAACCTAAACACTAAACTAAACCTAAATGTAAACCTAAACCTAAATTGAAACCTAAACCTAAACTTAAATTAAATAAACTAAAATAAACCTAAACCTAAACCTAAATAAACTTAAATAAACCTAAATTAAACCTAAGCCTAAACCTAAACTAAATAAACTAAATAAACTTAAACATAAACCTAAACCTAATCCAAAACTAAAAAAAAACCTAAACCTAAACCTAAACTTAAACCTAAATAAATAAACTAAAAAAAAAAAAAAAAAAAACCTAAACTAAACTAAATAAGCTAAATCTAAATCGAAACCTAAACCTAAACCTAAACCTAAAACCAAAACCTAAACCTAAACTAAAATAAACTAAATTAAATAACCTAAACCAAACTAAATAAACCTAAACCTAAACCTAAACCTAAAAAAAGAACACTAAAAACCTAAACCTATAAAAAAAAATAAAATAAAATAAAATAAACCTAAACCTAAACCTAAATAAACCTAAACCTAAACCTAAACATAAACTAAAACTAAATAAACTAAACTAAAAATAAACCTAAACCTAAACCTAAACTAAAATGAAATAAATCAACCTAAAAAATTAAATAAAATAAAAAATAAATAAACCTAAACCTAAACCAAAGACAAAACCTAAATCTAAACCTAAATAACCTAAACAAATAAAAACCTAAACCTAAACTAATCAAAATAAAATAATAACCTAAATAAAATAAACTAAATAAAATAAACCTAAAAAATTAACCTAAACCCTAAACCTAAACCTAAACCTAAACCAAAACTAAATAAACCTAAACCTAAAGAAAATAAACTAAAATCTCTAAATAAACCTAAACCTAAAACCTAAACCTAAACCTAAGACCTAAAATAAAACATAAAAAATAAACTAAATAAAATAAATAAATAAAATAAACCTAAACCTAATCTAAACTAAATAATAAACTAAACTAAAAAACCTAATCTAAAAATAAACCTAAAATAAACCTAAACCTAAATCAAAACCCTAAACTAAACTAAACCTAAACCCCAAACCTAAACTAAATAAACTAAACCTAAACTTAATAAAGCTAAACTAAATAAAATAACCCTAAACCTAAACTTAAACCTAAACCTAAATAAATAAAAGGAAACCTAAAGCTAAACTAAATAAAACTAAACTAAACCTAAATAAATAGACCTTAATCTAAATAAAATAAAAACCTAAACCTAAACTTAAATCTAAAGCTAAAAATAAAATAAAATAAAAATAAAAACTAAACCAAAATAAAATAAATAAAAACATAAACTAAACTAAAAAATAAAAAAACCTCGAAATAAAAAAACTAAATAAAAAAATTTAAACATAAAATAAAAATAAAATACAGCAAAAATAAATTAAAATAAAAACTAAATAAAAACCTAAATCTAAAAAATAAACCAAAAAAAAATAAAACCTAAACTCTAAACTAAAAAAAAAAACCTCAACCTAAAATAAATAATATAAAATAAACATAAAACTAAATTAAAATAAACTAAACTAAAATGAATAAAACCTAAACCCTAAACCCTAAACCTTAAACCCTAAACCTATCAGTTTACTTAATTTAAAAAACAACCATAAACCCTAAACCCTAAATCATAAACACTAAACCCTAAACCTACAACCCTAAACCTTAAACCCTAAACCCTAAACCCTAAACCTTAAAAGCGTTATCCTAAAACCCTAAACCCTAAACCCTAAACCCTAACCCTAAAATCTAAACACCAAACCCCAAACCCTAAACTTAAACCTAAAGTAACTAAACAAATAGAAAATAAACCTAAACCCTAAAACCTAATAAACCTTAATGTAAACCTAAACCCTAAGAATAGAAAGATCCTTGATGGTAGGAACATCACCGTCAACCGCTGGCCTAGATCTATGGCAAAGGTGGAGGTGGCAGTTATCACAGTGGTGGTGGGGGATCTAGAGGTACTAGTGGATATGGAGGTGGTGGTCGAAGCAGTAGTGATTATGGAGGTGGGAGGAGCGATGGAGGTTACAACCGTGGTGGTGGTGGAGGGAGAGATCGGGGATATGATGGTGGATCCTACTGCTCGAGATGCCAAGGTGGTTCTGATGGGAACCAGAGAAACTAAAGAATGACCAATCTGATCTACAACTTATGGAACTATGTCTTTACAATAGACACATTTCTAGTTATCTAGGGTTTTTGGTTTGCTCTATGCATGCTCATTTTTATCTCTATCATCAATTTCATCTTCGAAAACTAAGTATGTTATTTGGTTGATGAAATCAAAAAGAAGAAAGGTTGAATTTGAATTTGTTCTCTATTAAAAAAAAACCAAAAACCCTAAACATGAAACTAAAACTTTAACCCTAAACCTAAAACTTAAATACTAAACCCTAAACCCAAAATCCTAATAACCCTAAACTCCAAACCCTAAACCCTAAACCCTAAAACTCTAAACTCTAAACCCTAAAATCTAAACCCTAAACATAAAACATCTTAAACCCAGAAAAAACCCTAAATCCTAAACCCTAAACCTTAAAGAGATAAAAACCTAAACCTAAACTAAATAAAACATAAAAATAAATTTAGAAAAAACCTAAAATAAAATAAAATAATTAATTAAAATAGGATAAAAACATAAACTAAAGCCCAAACCTAAACCTGAAAAGAAAATAAAATAAAAAATAAAAACTAAAATAAAATAAAATAAATAAAACCTAAAAATAAAAAACCTAAATAAAAAATCTAAACGTAATATAAAAATAAAATAAAATAAAAAGTAAATAAATACCTAAACCTAAATAATAAACCTAAAAATAAATAATAAATAAAATCTAAGCCCTAAACTAAAAAAAACCTAAACCAAAAAATAAAACAAAATAAACTTAAACCTAAACTAAAATAAACTAAACTAAAATAAATAAAACCTAAACCTAAACCTAAAATAAACTAAACCTAAACCTAAACCTAAACTAAATAAAATAAAATTAAACTAAAAATAAACTTAAACCTAAAGAAAAAATAAAACTCAAAATAGAAACCTAAACCTAAACCAAAAATAAAAATTAAAACCTAAACCTAAAAGATAAAATAAAAATAAAACTAAAGTAAAAAATAAACATAAACTTAAACATAAACCTAAAAAATAAACTAAAATAAAAATCCTAAACTAAAAAAAAAAAAAAAAGATAAACCTAAATAAAAATATAAAATAAACTAAATAAACTAAATGAACCTAAACCTACTGGTTTACTTAAATTTTCCTTTTTCTTAAGAAAACTTAAACCCTTCACCCTAAACCCTAAACACTAAATCCTAAACCCTAAACCCTAAACCCTAAACACTAAAACTAACCCTAAACCCTAAACTCTAAACCCTAAACTGTAAACCCTAAATAAACCCTAAACCCTAAAGCCTAAATCCTCAATCATAAACCCTAAAATCTAACACTAACCCTAAACCCTAAACCCTAAACCCTAAAACCCTAAACCTTAAACCCTTAACTAACCTTAAACCCTAAACCTAAACTATAACTTAACATAAACTAAGGAAACCTAAAACCTTAAACCCTAAAACTTTAAACCTAAAGTTTAAACAGACTAAACTCTAATTAAATCTAAACCCTAAACCCCTAACCTAAACCTAAAACCTTTAACCTAAACCTAAACCCAAACCCTAACCCTAAACCCTAAACTAAAAACTCTAAAACTCTAAAAAACTAAACATACAACCCTAATCCTAAAACTCTAAACACTAAACCTAAACCAAACTTAAACCTAAACTTAAACCCTAAACCTAAAACCTTAACCCTAAAACCTAAACCCTATACTAGAACCCTAAATTTATAATCCTAACCTAAACCTAAACCAAACCCTAAACCATAAGCCCTAAACCCTAAACCCTAAAAACTTAAACTAAATCAAACCTAAAATAAATAGAAAATAAAAATTCCTTAACTTAAATAAAATAAAAACTAAAACTAAAACTTAAACCTAAACTTAAACCCAAACCTAAAAAAAATAAATTAAAAAAATAACTAAACCAAAATAAAGAAAATAAAAACCTAAGCTAAATTAAAAAAATAAAATAAACCTCAAAATAAAAAACCTAAATAAATTAAAAACTAAATGTAAAATAAAAATTAAAATAAAATAAAAACTAAATAAAAACCTAAATCTAAAATATAAACCTAAAACTAAAAATAAAACCTAAACCTAAAATAAATAAATTAAAATAAACATAAACCTAAACTAAAATAAATAAAACCTAAACCCTAAACCCTAAACCCCAAAGCCTAAAACCTAAAACCTAAACCTTAACTAAATAAACCCTAAAAATAAAATAAATAAAAAAACCTAAACCTACAGAAAATAAAAAAAATAAAATAAAATAAAAACATAAACTAAAACCAAAACCTAAACCTAAAAATAAAATAAAATAAAAAATAAAAACTAAACTATAATAAAATAAATAAAAACCTAAACTAATCTAAAAAATAAAACAAACTTAAACATAAAGAACATAAATAAAATAAACACTAAATCTAAAGTAAAAATAAAATAAAAATAAAATGAAATAAAAAAAACTAAATAAAAACCTACTCATAAAAAATAAACATAAAAATAAAACCTAAAAATAAAAAATAAAAAATAATCCCTAAACTAAAAAAAAATTTAAAACTAAAACAAAAAATATAAAATAAACATAAACCTAAACTAAAATGAATAAAACCATAAACCCTAAAACCCGAAACCCTAAACCCTAAACCCTAAACCCTAAACCCTAAACCCTAAAACCCTAAACCCTAGAACCTAAAAACCAAAAAACCTAAACTTAAAATAGATAAAACCTAAAAATAAAATAAATTAAAAAAACCTAAGCATAAATTGAATAAAAAAAATAAAAAATAAAAACCTAAACTAAAACTAAAACCTAAACCTAAACCTAAACCTAAACCTAAACCTAATCCTAAACCTAAAAATAAAATAAAATAAAAAATAATAATAAACTAAAAAAAATAAATAAAAACTTAAACTAAACTAAAAAATAAAATAAACCTAAAAGTAAAAAGCCTAAATAAAATAAAACTTAAATGTAAAATAAAAATAAAAATAAAATAAACCAGAAATAAAATAAAATAAAAATTAAATAAAAATCTAAACCTAAATAATAAACCTAAAAAAGAAAACCTAAAAATAAATAAAAAAATAAAACCTAATCCCTAAAGCAACAAAAAAAACCTTAAACCTAATCCCTAAAGTAACAAAAAAAAAAACTTAAACCCAACATAAAAATAAAATAAACTTAAACCTAAACTAAAATAAACTAAACTAAAATAAATAAAACCTAAACCTAAACCTAAAAGAAACTAAATCTAAACATATAATTAAACTAAAAAAAAAATAAAACATACTAAAAGTAAACCAAAACCTAAACTAAAAAATAAAACCTAAAAATAAACCTAAAATAAAAACCTAAAACCTAAACCTAAAAAATAAAATAAAAACCTAAACTTAAACTGAAAAAAAATAAGACCTAAACCTAAAAACTAAAATAAAAATAAAACTAAACTAAAAAATAAACATAAACCTATACCTAAACCTAAAAAAAACTAAAATAAAAAACTAAAACTAAAATAAAAAACTAAACTAAATAAAAAATAAGAAATAAACCTAAATAAAAATATAAAATAAACAAAAGGAACCTAAACCTACCAGTTTATTTGATTTTAAAAAAAAACCTTAAACCCTAAACCCTAAAAAACCCAAAACCCAAAACCCTAAACTTTCTCTAAACACTAAACCCTAAGCCATAAACCCATAACATAAAACCCTAAACTAAAACCTAAACCTAAAATAAAAAACCTAAACCTAAACCTAAACTTAAACCTAAAATAAATAAACTAAAAACCTAAACCTAAATAAACTAAAATCAAAACATAAACCTAAACCTAAATAAACCTAAATAAATAAACTAAAAAAATAAACCCAAATAAACCTAACTAAACTAAATAAATAAACCTAAACCAAAACCTAAACTAAATAAACCTAAACCTAAACTAAAAATAAAAACCTAACCCTAAACCTAAACCTAAACCTAAACCTTAACCTTAACTAAATTAAATAAATAAAAATAAAAATAAAAACCTAAACCTAAACCTAAACTAAACTAAATAAACCTAAAACCTAAATCTAAACCTAATCCTAAACTTAAGCCTAAACCTAACAACCTAAATCGAAACCTAAAATAAACTCAAACCTAAATGTAAACTAAACTAAAAAAGTATAAAAATTGAAAAACCTTAACCTAGAAAACCTAAACTTAAATAAAACCTAAATAAAACCTAAATAAAACCTAAACTTAAATTAAGCTAATTAAACCTAAACCTAAACCTTAAAATAAACATAAAACTTAAACCTAAACTAAATAAATAAAATAAATAAGAAATAAACCTAAACCTAAATAAACCTAAATCTAAACCTAAAACCTTAAACCTAAAACCTAAACCTAAACCTAAACTAAAATAAATAAATAAAATAAACCTAAACCTAATAAACTAAAAACCTAAGCTAAAGTAAACTAAACTAAAAGCCTACACCTAAAAAATTAAAATAAAACCTAAACCTATAACTAAACCTAAACCTAAATAAATAAACCTAAAGCTAAACCTAAACTAAAATAAATAAAATAAACCTAAAAAAATAAAAATAAAAATAAAAACTAAAATAAACTAATAAAAAAACCTAAACCTAAACCGAAACTTAAATAAATAAAACTAAAAACTAAACTTGAACCTAAACCTAAACCTAAACTTAAACCTAAATAATAAAACCTAAACCTAAACTAAGTAAAATAAAAAATAAATAAATTAAACCTAAGCTAAATAAAGCCTAAACCTAACCCCTAAAACTAAACTAAATAAAAATAAATAAACTTAAACTAAACTTAAAAACCTAAACCTAAACCTAAATAAAATTCTAAACCTAAACCTAAAATTAAACCTAAACCTAAACCTAATCCTAAATAAACCTAAAACCTAAACATAAAATAAATAAATAAAAATAAAACCTAAACTAAATAAAATAAAAGTAAACCCAAAACCTAAAACCCTAAACCTAAGATAAAACTATACCTAAAAACCTAAATGTAAAAACCTAAACCTAAACCTAAACCTAAACCTAAACCTAAACCTAAACCTAAAACATAAACTAAATAATAAAATGAAAATAAACCTATACTAAACTAAAAACCTAAACCAAAAAATAAAACCTAAACGTAAAATAAAAAAAATAAACTAAAACCTAAACTTAAACCTAAACCTAAACCTAAACTAAAATAAACTAAAATATACTAAACTAAAAATAAAACCTAAAATAAAATAAAACCTAAACCTAAACCTAAACCTAAACCTAAACCTAATAAATAATAAATAAAAACTTGAATCTAAACTAAATAAACTAAATAAAATAAACCTAAACCTAAAATAAAAAAACCTAAAACCTAAACCTAAACCTAAACCTAAACCTAAAATAAAAATAAACCTAAACTAAATTAAATTTTATAAATAAACCTAAACTTAAATAAACTAAAACTAAATAAACTTAAACTTAAACCTAAACCTAAAAATAAAAACATAAACCTAAATTTAAAAATCTAAAAACCTAAATAAATAAACTAAATAAAACATTTTTCCTCTGATTAGTGGATTGGAGGTTGCTCCTAGGTTTTTGCTAATTTTCAATTTTCTCCTTCGTGGTGACTGCTTGATCTATGGGGGTTGGAGGCGACTTTGCTTGCCTTTGGCCTATTTTCTCTCCTTCCTCAATTATTGTTGGTGGTTGGGTGGTGCTCCTTGATTTTTTCTCCCTTATTTGTTTGTTTGGCTGGGTGACTACCATTTCAAATTTTTGGTTTTTTTGACGATCTTTAGGAGGGTTTTGAGTATGCCTGCTGTTGTTTTTCCCGCCTATTTTGGGCTTTGTTTTGGGTTAGCCTTTTATTTTGGCTGGCTACCCCCTTCTGATATTGGATCCTCTGCTTCTGCGATTTGTTGTTGAGTGGTAGCTGTTGGTCTCTTAAGGAGTTGATTAGCTTTGGTCTTTTCAGTACTTTTTGGTTATTTCTCCTGGTTTGTGTTGGAGATTCCTGTTGGTTGGCTATTTTCTTTTCTAATTGGCATGAGGATAGCTGCTTTGTGATTTTTTCCTTCTTGACCTGGTTATGGCTGATTTTATTGGTGGTTGATACCTGTTGGTTTTTTGCCGCTGCCGGCTGGATTGATGGCATCATTTTCTCTACCTGGATTGGTCTAGGGTCTACTAATGGCTGGTTGTGGCTCTCCCTTGCTTTCAGCTTTGATGTGTATTTGAATGATGGTTGTTGTTATTTTTTATTTTATTTTAGTCTCTTTATGGGCTATTGTATTAGCTGTTGCTATGCTTCTAAATTGGCTTATCCCTTTGAATTCTTCCTTGCTGGCGGTGGCTCTGTCACTGACCTTACTGTATCTTCTAGGTGGTTGGCTATTTATGACTGGCCTACTTTGGTTTTGGTTGGTTGTTTGGCTATTATTTTGGTCGGTTATTTCTTTATTTGCTAAGTTCGGAATCTTTTGGGCTGCTTCCTTTCAATGTTGGCTTGTATCAGGTATGCTGGCTATGATGGCCTTGCTATTATCCATATCTTCTCTTTGGTTAGTAGCATTGCATATGAATGTAACCCTTCTTAGGAAGTTTGGATGCTTATATGGATTATTTCCCCTTAAGATGATCTTAACTGAGCCCGAGCCTTTTCTTTCTCAACTTCTCTAATTGATTTCTTTATCCTTATTCTTGTTAGCTATGACTATTACCTTTGTAGTGTTTTGCATATTTCTTTTACAGGTTGGAACTTTTCAAATGGATGATCGCTACTCAGTCTACTCAAGAGCTATTAATGTGGATCTTGCTATCTTGCCCCCGAAAAGGGATCATGAGCTACTACTGACTAGTCTTTTGACTATTTTTTTTCTTATATTGTATTAGTCTTAATCTGTGTCTTTTCCTCTTTTACTTTTTTAGCTGTTACTTTTTCTCTTTATTTTTCCAATATACTTAGATGGGGGTTTAGCTCTTTAGGTTCCTGTAATAGAAAAATCTTGAGCTTTACCCCTATTAAAGACATTATATCCTTTTCTTTTATGATAATAAAATTCTAACATTTCCATAAAAAAATATAATAAAAAAACCCTAAACCTTAAACCCTAACCCTAACCCTAAACTGGAAACCCTAAACCATAAACCCTAAAACCCTAAGTTTTAATCACTAAACTAACCTTAAACACTAAACTAACCTTAAATACTAAACTAACCTTAAACCCTTAACCTGAAAAACCCTAAATCCTAAAGCCTAAACCAAAAAACCTAAACCCTAAACACTAATCTAACACTAAATCATAAGCTAACCCTAAACCCTAAACCCCAAAAATTCTAAAGCCTAAAGCCTAAACACTAAACACAAAACCCTAAACCCTAAACTTTAACCCTAAACCCTAAAACCCTAAAACCCTAAACCCTAAAACCCTAAACCCTAAACCTTAACCCTAAACCCTAAACTCTAAAACTAACCCTAAACCCTAAACCTATAACCAAAAACCCTAAACCCTAAACCCTAAATCCAAAACCCTAAGCTCTAAACCCTAAAACTCTGAACCCTAAACCCTAAAGCCAAAAGCCTAAACCATAAATCCTACATCCCTAGACCCTAAAACCTAAACCTCAACCCTAAATCCTAAACCTTAAACCCTAAACCCTAAACCTTAAACCCTAAACTCTAAACCCTAAACCCTAAAAACCTAAAAACCTAATCCTAAATAAAATAAAACCTAAAAATAAAATAAATAAAAAAACCTAAATCTAAATAAAATAAAAACCTAAACATAAAAATAAAATAAAATAAAAAATGAAAACTAAACTAAAATAAAATAACTAATAACCTAAACTGAAATAAAAATAAAATAAACCTAAAATAAAAAGCTTATATAAAATAAAAACCAATGGTAAAATAAAAATAAAATGAAATCAAAATAAAGTAAAATAAAAATTAAACAAAAACTTAAACCTAAAAATAAATAAGAAATAAAACCTAAACCTTAAACTAAAAAAAACCTATACCTAAAATAAATAAAATAAAATGAACATAAATCGAAACTAAAATAAATTAAACTAAAATAAATAAAACCTAAACCCTAAACCCCAAATCCTAAAACTACAACCCTAAACCCTAAATCCTAAACCCTAAAACCCTAAACCCTAAACCTTAAACCCTAAACCCTAAATTGTAAAACCCTAAACCCAAAACCCAAAACCCAAAACCCTAAACCCCAAACCCCAAAACCCAAAACCCAAAACCCAAAACTTAAAACCCAAACCCTAAACCCTAAAAACCTAAAAACCTAAACTAAATAAAACCTAAAAATAAAATAAATAAAAAAATAAACCTAAATAAAATAAAATAAAATAAAATAAAATAAAATAAAATAGAAACCTAAACTAAAACCTAAACCTAAAAAAATAATAAAAACTAAAAACTAAACAAAAATAAAATAAATAAAACCTAAACTAAAATTAAAAATAAAATAAATTAAAAAATAAAACTTTAACATAAAATAAAAATAAAATCTCCATAAAATAAAATAAAAACTAAATAAAAACCTAAACCTAAAAAGATAAACCTAAAATTAAAACTTAAAAATAAATAAAATATAAAAGCTAAATCCTAAAATAAAAAAACCTAAACCTAAAATAAAAATAAAATAAATAAAAGAAAATAAACCTAAACCTAAACTAAAATAAACTAAAGTAAAATAAAAAAACCTAACTCCCTAAACTTAAAATAAACTAAACCTAAACCTAAATTAAATTAAATAAAATAAACTAAAAATAAAGCTAAACCTAAACTAAAAAAATAAACCTTAAAATAAACCTAAAATAAAAATCAAAAACTTAAACATAAAAAAATAAAATAAAAACCTAAACCTAAACCTAAAATTAAAAAAATAAAATCTAAACCTTAAAAATAAAATAAAAATAGAACTCAACTAAAAAATAAACCTAAACCTAAAAAATAAACTAAAACAAAAAAACCTAAACTAAAATAAATTAACCTAAATTAAATAAACTAAACTAAATAAAAATAAAAATAAACCTAAATAAAAATAGAAAATAAAGTAAACTAAAATAAAAATATATACTAAATATACTAAATAAACCTAAACCTACTGGTTTACTTAATTTTAAGATAAAAAAAACTTTAAATCCTAAACCCTAAACCTATAAACTTAAACCCTAAACCATAAATCCCAAACCCTAAAACCCTAAACCCTAAACCCTAAACCCTAAACCCTTAAACCTTAAACCCTAAAAGCATAAACCCTAAAACCCTAAACCCTAAACCCTAAACCCAAACACTAAACTATAAACCCTAAACCCTAAACCCAAAACAAAAACCTAAAGTAACTAAACAAATTTAAAATAAACTTAAACTAAAACTTAATAAACTTAAATCTAAACCTAAACCCTAAGAATGGGCAGAACCTTGACGACAGGAACATCATCATCAACCAAGCTCAGTCTAAATCTGGTGGAGGCGAATGTGGTAGTTATCCTAGTGGTGGTGGGGCATTTGGAGGTGCTGGTAAACATGGAAGTGTTGGTCGGAGCAATGGTGGTTATGGAGGAAGGAGGGGTGATGGAGACAAGGCCATGGCGCCAAGGGAGATATCGGGATATGACAGGATCATTCTACTTTTGAGATCTATGTCATCGCTTGTGTCTTAGAAAGCTTGGTGTGTTACTTGTTTGGTGAAATCAAAAAGAAGAAATACTGAATCTGAATTTGTTCTCTGTTAAAAAAAAAACCAAAAACCCTAAACCCTAAAGTAAAACTTGAACCTTAAACCTAAAACATAAACCTTAAACCGTAAACCCTAAAGTAAAACCTAAACTCTAAACTTAAAACCTAAACCTTAAACCGTAAACCCTAAAAACCCTAAATCTTAAACCCCAAACCCTAAACCCTAAACACTAAAAAACCCTAAACCTAAACTCTAAACCCTAAACTCTAAACCACAAACCCTAAACCCTAAATGCTAAACCCTAAAACCTTAAACCCTAAACCTAAACCTAAAAAATAAAATAAAATAAAACCTAACCCCTAAAAATAAAAAGAAAATAAAATAAAATATAAAAAATAAACTAAAATAAAATAAATAAAAACTAAACTAAACTAAAAAAAATAAAAAAACCTATATAAAATAAAAAATAAACCTAAAATAAAAATAAAATAAACTTAAAAAAATAAAATAAAAACTAAATAAAAACCTAAACATAATAAATATACCTAAAAAATAAATAAAACCTTAACCTTAAACAAAAAAGCCAAAAAAAACCTAAACCTTAAGTGAAATAAAATAAACCTAAACTAAGATAAACTAAACTAAAAAAAATAAAACCTAAACCTAAACTTAAAATAAACTAATCCAAAACCTAAACTAAATAAAATAAAATAAACTAAAAATATAACTAAACCTAAACTAAAAAATAATACCTAAAAAATAAACCTAAAATAAAAACCTAAAACCTAAACCTAAAAAAAACCTAACCCTAAACCTAAAAATAAAAAAACCTTAACCTAAAAAATGAAATAAAAATAAAACTAAACTAAAAATTAAACCTAAGCTTAAACCTAAACTTGAAAAATAAACTAAAATAAATAAACCTAAAATAAACTAAATAAAAATAAAAATTAACTTAAATAGAAATAAAAATTAAATAAACTAAAATAAATAAAAAATAAACTAATAAACCTAAACCTACCAGTTTACTTAATTTAAAAAATTTTTTAAAAAAATAATAATAACAAATAAAGAAAAAACCTAAACTTACAACCCTAAACCCTAATCCCTAAAATCCTAAACCCAAAACCCTAAACCCTAAACCAATAACCATAAACCTACAACCCTAAACCCTACACCCTAAAAAACCCTAAACCCTAAACCCTAAACCCTAATCTCTAAACCCTAACCCTAAACCCAAACCTAAAGTAACTAAATAAATTAAAAAATAAACCTAAACCATAAGTATGGGCAAAACCCTGATGGAAGGAATATCACTGTCAACTAGGCTCAGTCTAGATCTGTCGATGGAGGTGAAGGAGGAGGTGGTAGTTATCATAGTGGTGGTGGGGGATCTAGTAGTGCTGGAGGATATGGAGGTGGTCATAGGAGCAGTGGTGGTTATGGAGGTGGGAGGAGCGACAAAGGTTATAGCCATGGTGGTGGAGGAGGGAGAGATCGCAGATATGATGGTGGATCTCGCTACTCAAGAGGCCAGGGTGGTTCTAATGGAAACTAGAGAAATTGAAGAACAGTAGATCTAATCTACTACATATGGAACTGTCATTACAATAGAGATGGTTCTAATTCTCTAAGGTTTTTGATTTGCTCTATGCATGCTCATTTTTTATCTATGATGTCATTAGTGTCTTAAAAACTTGGTGTGTTACTTGGTTCATGAAATCAAAAAGAATAAATGTTAAATATGAATTTGTTCTCTGATAAAAAAAAGCCAAAAACCATAAACCCTAAACTAAAACTTGAATCGTAACCCTAAACCCTAAACCATAAAACCCTAAACCCTAGACCCTAAACTCTAAAACCCTAAACCCTAAACCCTAAACACCAAAACCTAAACCCTAAACCGTAAATCCTAAACCCTAAACCCTAAACCCTAAACTAATCCTAAACCCTAAACCCTAAAAAGCTAAAAACCTAAACATAAACTAAATAAAACCTAAAAATAAAATAAATAAAAAACTAAAACCAAAATAAAAAAATAAAATAAAATAAAATAAAAACATAAACTAAAACTTAAACCTAAAAAAAATAAAAAAATAAAAACTAAACTAAAATAAAATAAATAAAAATGAAAACTAAAGAAAAGAACAACAAACCTAAATAAAATAAAAATAAAATAAAATAAAAACTAAATGAAAACTTAAATAAAAATGAAAATAAAAATAAACCTAAATAAAAATAAAAATTAAAATAAACTAAAATAATTAAAAAATAAACTAAATAAACATAAACCTACTAGTTTGCTTAACATAAAAAAATAAAAAAAAGAAATAAAAAAATAAAAATACTCTAACCTAAACCCTCAAACTAACCCTAAACCTTAAGCCTACAACACTAAACTCTAAACCCTAAACCCTAAACCTTAAATCCTAAACCTTAAACCCTAAAACTCTAAACCGTAAACCCTAAATCCTAAACCCTAAACCCTAAACCCTAAACCCTAAACCCTAAAACCTAATCCTAAACCCCAAACCCTAAACCCCAAACCTAAACTCTAAACCCTAAACCTTAAACCTTAAACCCTAAACCCAAAAAACCTAAAAAACTAAACCTAAACTAAATAAAACCTAAAAATAATATAAATAAAAAACCTAAACCTAAATAAAATAAAATAAAGAAAATAAAATAAAAACCTAAACTAAAACTTAAACCTAACCTAAACCTGAACCTAAACCTAAACCTAAACCTAAAAATAAAATAATCTAAAAAAAACTAAACAAAAATAAAATAATTAAAGGCCTAAACTAAGGTAAAAATAAAAAACCTAAATAAAATAAAAACTAAACATAAATAAAAATAAAATAAATCTAAAATAAAATAAAATAAAAATAAACTAAAAACCTAAACATAAAATAAACAAAATAAAATAAAACAAAATCTAAACTAAAATAAATAAAACCTAAACATAAACCTAAACCTAAATTAAAAAATAAAACCTAAAAATAAACCTAAATTAAAAACCTGAAACCTAAACATAAAAAAATAAAATGAAAACCTAAACCTAAACATAAAAAATATAACCAAAACCTAAAAAATAAATTTAAAATAAAACTAAACAAAAAAATAAACATAAACTTAAACCTAAAACTAAAAAATAAACTAAAATAAAAAAACATAAATTAAAATAAATAAACTATGCTAAATAGAAATAAAAAATAAACCTAAATAAAAATTAAAATTAAAATAAACTAAAATAAATAAAAATAAACTAAATAAAATAAATAAACCTAAACCTACCTATTTTTATAATTTTTAAAAAACCATATAAACCCTAAACCCTAAACCCTCAACCCTAATTCCTAAACCCTAAACCCTAAAACTAACCCTAAATCTTAAAGCCTAAACCTACAACCTACAACCCTAAACCCTAAACCATAAACCCTAAAATGAACCCTAAACTCTAAACCCTAAACTAAAATATAATAAAAATAAACCTAAAAAAATTAAAAAAATAAAACTAAACTAAAAAAATAGACATAAACCTAAACCTAAACCTAAAAAAATAAACTAAAATTAAAAACCTAAACTAAAATAAATAAACATAAAATAAGTAAACTAACTTAAATAAAAATATAAAATAAATTAAATAAAAATATAAAATAAACTAAATAAACTAAATAACCGTAAACTACTAATTTACTTAATTAAAAAAAACCCCTAAATGCTAAACCCTAAACCCTAAACACTAAATCCTAAACCCTAAAACTAACCTTAAACCCTAAACCATAAACCCGAAAATAGCCTAAACCCTAAACCTTAAACCTTAAATCCTAAACTAACCCTAAACCCTAAAAGCTAAATCCTAAATCCTAAACCCTAAACACTATACCCTAAATTGTAAAAATAATAAACCCTAAAGCTTAAAGCTAAAAGCCTAAACCCTAAACCTTAATCTAATCCTAACCCTTAAGCTAACTCTAAACTTTAAACCCTGAACTCTAAACTTTAAAAGCCTAAACCTTAAAGCCTAAACACTAAACTTTAAACCCTAACCCTAAACCCTAAACCCTAAACCATAAACCCTAAAATCCTAAACCCTAAACTCTAAACCCTAAGCCCTAAGCCCTAAGCCCTAAGCCCTAAGCCCTAAGCCCTAAACCCTAAACCCTAAAAACCTAGAAACTTAAACCTAAACTAAATAAAACCTAAAAATAAAATAAATAAAAAACCTAAACATAAATAAAATAAAAACCCAAACTAAAACCTAAACCCTTAACCTAAAAATAAAAATAAACTAAGCTAAAATAAATAAAACCTAAACTAAACTAAAAAATAAAATAAACCTCAGAATAAAAAAAGCTAAATAAAATAAAAACTAAACATAAAATAAAAATAAAATAAACTTAAAATGAAATAAAATAAAAACTAAATAAAAACCTAAACCAAAAAAATAAACCTTAAAATAAAACCTAAAAATAAAAAAATAAAACTTAAACCCTAAACTAAAATAAAACCTAAACTTAAAAGAAAAAAAAACAAAATAAAATAAACCTAAACCTAAACTAAAATAAATAAAATGTAAAATAAACTAAACTTAAACCTAAACCTAAGCTAAATAAAATAAAATAAACTAAAATTAAACCTAAACCTAAACTAAAAAATAAAATAAAAAAATTAACCTAGAATAAAATCCTAAAACCTAAACCTAAAAAATAAACTAAAATCCTAAACCAACACCTAAAAAATAAAAAAGAAAACTTAAACCTAAAAATTAAAATAAAATTAAAACTCAACTAAAAAAGAAACCTAAACCTAAACCTATAAAATAAACTAAAATAAAAACCTAAAGTAAAATAAAAAAATAAACTAAATAAAAAAATAAACCTAAATAAAATAAAAAATTATAGTAAACTAAAATAAATAAAAAATAAACTAAATATAATAAATAAACCTAAACTTATGAGTTTACTTAATTTAAAAAAGAAAAAAAACCTTAAACCCTAAATCCTAAACACTAAACCCTAAACCCTAAACCCTAAACCTATAAACCTAAACCCTAAAACCCTAAACCCTAAAAAACCTTATACCTTAAACTATAAACCCTAAACCTTAACCCTAAACCCTAAACCTTAAAAGCATAAACCCTAAACCCTAAACCCTAAACCCTAAACCTTAACCATAAACCCTAAACCCTAAACCTAAAACACTAATCCTAAACTTAAAGTAACTAAATTAATTAAAAAATATACCTAAACCCTAAAACCTAATAAACCTAAACCTAAACCTAAACCCTAAGAACGGGCAGAACCTTGATGGTAGGAACATCACTATCAACTAGGCTCAATTTAGATCTGGCGGTGGAGGCAAAGGTGGATGCGACGGTTATCGCAATGGTGGTGGGGCATATGGAGGTGCTAGTGGATATGGAGGTGGTGGTCAGAGCAGCAGTGGTTATAGAGGCGAGAGGAGCGATAGAGGTTACAACCGTGGTGGTGACAGAGGGAGAGATTGGGGGATATGATGGTGGATCCTGCTACTTGAGTGGCTGGGGTGGTTCTGATGGGAACTAGAGAAACTGAAGAATGGATGATCTGATCTATTGGTTATGGAACTGTGTCTTTACATTAGAGACGGTTGTAGTTATCTAGGGTTTTTTGATTTTCTCTATGCATGCTCATTTTTTATCTATATCATCACTTGTGTCTTAGAAAACATGGTGTGTTACTTGGTTGATTAAATCAAAAAGAAGAAATGTTGAATCTGAATTTGTTCTCTATTAAAAAAAATAAATAAAAACCCTAAACCCTAAACTAAAAGTTGAACCCAAAACTTAAAACCTAAAACCTAAACCTAAAAATTTGCTAGAGCCTTTTGCTGTGCTTGCTGAACCTTTGTTGATCCTTTTGGATCAGACTTTTTTTGTTTATGGTGGTTGGTGGCTGCCCTTGGCCCCCTTTTGTGTGGTTGTTTTATCTTCTGGAGATTTGCACTCGTAGCAGCTTATGTTTCTTTCAGTTGATGGTTTCATTTTTGAGCTATTTAGTCATTTATGGTTGCTCACCCTGGTTTGGCTTGGCGGCTTCTTATTGTTTGGACTTTGGCTTGAGGGCTCCTATCTTGGTTTTGTTTATTGTTTCTCTATTAATTGGCATTGGTCTGGTGCTTGCAGATGGATGGTTCTAATTTTCCCTAGTTTAGAGCTTGGATGGGTATTTGGTTAAGGGCTGTTGTTAGTATTCTGACTTTGATCTAGCCTCTCTCTGGGTTATTGTGATTAGTCTGTTGCAATTTTTGTTTGGTGGTTTGGCTGCTAGCTAGTTGCTGGCCGGTTGGTCTTTGTTTAATGGTGCTGGATCTAGAACTCTATGGACTACTGGCCTTGGATGTTTGCTTGTATCAGTTATGATGGCTATAATGGTTTTGATGTTACTCACCTCTTCTCTCTAGTTGGTAGCATTACATATGATTGTAACCCTTCTTTATAAAGTTTGGATGCTCAATATGTATTATTGCCCCTTTAGATGATCCTAACTGAGCTTGAGCCTTCTCTTTCTCAGCTCTCTCCTTTTCCTCTCTTTACCCTTATCCTTTTTAGCTATGACTTTTGCCATTGTAGTGTTTTGTAGATTTCTTTTACAGGTTGGAACTTTACAAGCATTGTTGCTGTGGATCTTGCTTATCTTACTTTCTCAAAAGAATCATGAACTGTTGCTGACTCATCCTTTTACTATTTTTAGGATTTGTTTTAGTCTTACTCTATGCCTTTTTCTCTTGTGCTTTTTAGGCGCTGTATTTGCTCTTTTATTTTCTTTTCTTTTTCTAATGTACTTAGATGTGGGTTTAGCTCTTTAGGTTTCTTGTAGCTCTGAGAGCAGTAGAATTTTAGAGCTGTACCCCTTTAAGAACATTGTATCTTTTACTTTTATTGTAATAAAATTCTAACTTTCCCCAAAAAAACCTCTTAAACCCTAAACCCTAAACCCTAAACCCTAAACATCCCTAAACCCTAAAACCCTAAACCCTAATCCTTAAACCCTAAACCCAAACCCAAAGCCCTAAACCCTAAACCCTAAACCCTAAACCCTAAAACCCTAAACCCTAAACCCTAAACTAACCCTAAACCCTAAAGCTGAAATGCTAAACCCTAAACCCTAAACCCTAACCTTAAACCTTAATCCCTAAAAGTATAAAACCTAAAATCCTAAACCCTAAACCCTAACCCTAAACCCTAAACCCTAAACCCCAAACCCTAAACCTAAACCTAAACCTAAAGTAACTAAATAAATTAAAAAATAAACATAAACCCTAAAACCTAATAAGCCTAAACCTAAACCTAAACCCTAAGAATAGGCAAAACCTTGATGATAGGAACATCACCATCAACCAGGCTCAGTCTAGATCTAGTGGTGGAGGCGAAGGTGGAGGTGACGGTTATCATAGTGGTGCTGGGAGATCTGGAGGTGCTGGTGGAAATGGAGGTGGTGGTCAGAGCAATGGAGGTTATGCAGGCAAGAGTAGCGACGAGAGTTATAGCTGTGGTGGTGGTGGAGGGAGAGACCGGGGATATGATGGTGGATCCCACTACTCAAGAGGCCACGGTGGTTTTGATGGGAACTGGAGAAAATGAAAAATGATCGATTTGATCTACTGCTTATGGAACTGTGTCTTTAGAGTAGAGACAATTCTAGTTATTTAGGACTTTTGATTTTCTCTATGCGTGCTCATTTTTTATCTATGACGTTGCTTATCTCTTAGAAAACTTGGCGTGTTACTTGGTTGATGAATTTGAAAAGAAGAAATGTTGAATATGAATATGTTCTCTGTTAAAAAAAAATACCAGAATAACTCTACCACCCTAAACCCTAAACCCTAAACTCTAAACCTGAAACCCTAAACTTTAAACCCTGAAACATAAACCCTAAACCCTAAACAAAAAAAATAAAAATACTCCTAAACCCTAAACCCTAAAACCCAAACCTTAAACCCTAAACCCTAAACTCTAAACCATAAACCAACCTTGAACATTAAAACCTAAATAGCTAAAAACTAAAACCTAATAATAAAATAAATAAATAACCTAAACTAAAATAAAATTTAAAAATAAAATAAATTAAAAATATAAACTAAAGCCTAAACCTAAACTTAAACTTAAACCTAAAAAGAAAATAAAATGAAAAATAAGAAAAACTAAACTAAAATAAAATAAATAAAAACCTTAACTAAACTAAAAAAACTTAAACTATATAAAAACTAAATCAAAAATAAAAATAACATAAACCTAAAATAAAATAAAATAAAAACTAAATAAAAACCTAAACCTAAAAAATAAACCTAAAAATAAATTAAAAAAAACTTAAATCCTAAACGAAAAAAATCCTAAACTTAAAATAAAAATAAAATAAACCTAAATCTAAACTGAAATAATCTAAACTAAAATAAATAAAACCTAAACCTAAACCTAAACTAAATAAATAAAATAATCTAAAAATAAACCTAAACCTAAACTAAAAATTAAAACCTAAAAATAAACCTAAAATAAAATCCTAAAACCTAAACTTAAAAAAATAAAGTAAAAACCTAAACTTAAACCTAAAAATAAAAAAATAAAACCTAAATTGAAAAAAAAAAATAAAAATAAAAATAAACTAAAAAATAAACCTAAACCTAAACCTAAACCTAAAAAATAAACTAAAATAAAAAACCTAAACTAAATAAAAATAAAAATAAACCTAAATAAAAATTAAAATTAAAATTAATCTAAAATAAAAAAAAAACTAAATAAACCTAAACCTACCATTTTAATTAATTTTAAAAAAATAAAAAATAAAAAATATAAAAATATATAAAAAAATACTAACCCTAAACCACCCAAAACCCTAAACCTACCACCCTAAACCTTCAACCCTAAACTATAAAACCCTAAACCCTAAACCCTAAACCCTAAACCCTAAACCCTAAACCCAAAAACCTAAACCCTAAAACCCTAAACCATAAACCCAAAACCCTAAACCCTAAACTCTATTAAAAAACATTAAACCCTAAACCCTAAACTAAAACCTAAACCCTAAAAACCCTAACCCTAAACACCAAACCCTAAACCCTAAAGCTTAAAACCCTAAACCATAAACCCTAAAACCATAATCCATAAACCCTAAATCCTAAACCCTAAAACCTAAAGCTAAATTAGAAAATAAAATAAAATAAATTTAAAACTTAAACTAAAACCTAACCCTAACCCTAAACCTAAACCTAGAAAGAAAATAAAATGCAAAATAAAAACTAAACTAAAATAAAATAAACCTAAAAATAAAAACTAAACCTAAAATAAAAATAAAATAAACCTAAGATAAAATAAAATAGAAACTAAATAAAAACATAAACTTATAAAAATAAACTTAAAAGTAAATCCTTAAAATAAATAAAAAATAACACCTAAACCATAAACTTAAAAAAAACCCAAACCTAAAATAAAAATAAAATAAATAAAATAAAATAAACCTAAACCTAAATGAAAATAAACTAAACTAAAATAAATAAAACCTAAAATAACAACCTAAAACCTAAACCTAAAAAAATAAAATAAAAACCTAAACTTAAACCTAATAATTAAAAATAAAACCTAAACCTTAATATAAAATAAAAATAAAAATAAAACTAAACTAAAAAATAAACCAAAACCTAAAGCTAAACCTAAAAAAAAAATAAAATAAAAAACCTAAACTAAAATAAATAAACCTACTTTAAATAAACTAAACAAAAGAAAAACAAAAATAAACCAAATAAAAATAAAAAATAAACTAAAATAATAAATTAAATAAGCCTAAACTTACCGGTTTACTTATTTTTTTTTAGGAAAAAAACCTAAACCATAAATTTAAAATAAAACAAAAAAAAACCTAAAACCTAAACCTAAAAAAATAAAATAAAAACCTAAGCCTAAACCTAAAAATAAAAAATAAAACCAAAACCTAAAAAGTAAAATAAGAAATAAACCTAAACCTAAACCTAAACCTAAAAAATAAACTAAAATAAATAACCTAAAATAAAATAAATAAATTAAACTAAATAAAAAATAAAATAAAGTAAAATAAATAAAAAATAAACTAAATAAACCTAAACCATCTAATTTACTTAATTAAAAAAAATTAAAACTAACCCTAAACTTTAAACCTTCAATTCTAGACTCTAAACACTAAATCCTAAAACCCTAAACCCTAAACACTAAACCCTAAACTTTAAAACCCTAAACCCTAAACCTTAAACTTTGTTAAGAAAAACATTAAACCCTAAATAATAAACCCTAAATTAAAACCTAAACCCTAAATTCTAAACCCTAAACCCTAAGCACCCTAAGCACTAAACACTAAACCTTAAACCCTAAACCCTAAAACCCAAAACAATAAACCCTAAACCCTAAAATCTAAACCTAAATAGAAAAATAAAATAAAAACCTAAACTAAAACCCTAACCTAAACCTAAAACTAAACCTAAACATAAACTGAAAAGTAAAATAAAATAGAAAATAAAAACTAAAATAAAATAAAATAATTAAAAACATAAACTAAACAAAATAAAATAAAATAAACCTAAAAATAGAAAACCTAAATAAAATAAAAACTAAACCTAAAATAAAAATAAAATAAGCCTTTGATTAAATAAAATAAAATAAAAACCTAAACTTAAAAAATAAATTAAAAACAACATTTAAACCCTAAACTAAAAATAAAAAACCTATACTTAAATAAAAATTAAATGAACAAAATAAAATAAACTTAAACCTAAACTAAAATAAATATAACCTAAACCTAAACCTAAAATAAACTAAACTTATACCTAACCCTAAACTAAATAAAATAAAATAAAATAAAGTAAAAATAAACCTAAAATATCAACCTAAAACTTAAACAAAAAAAATAAAATAAAAACCTTAACCTGAACCTAATAATAATAAATAAAACTTAAACCTAAAAAATAAAATAAAAATAAAACTAAATTACAAAATAAACCTAAACCTAAACCTAACCCTAAAAAAAAACTAAAATGAAAAAAAACTTAAACTAAAATAAATATACCTAATATAAATAAACTAAACTAAATAAAAAAAGATAAACCTAAATAAAAATAAAATAGAAAAGAAACTAAAATAAATAAAAAATAAACTAGATAAACCTAAACCTACCAGTTTACTTAATTTTTTTTTAAAAAATTCTAAACATAAACTAAAAAATAAAACCTAAAAATAAACCTAAAATAAAAACCAAAAACCTAAACTTAAAAAAATAAAATAAAAACCTAAACCTAAACCTAAACCTAAAAATAAAACACAAAACTTAAAACAAAAAACAAAATAAAACTAAATCTAAGCTACAAAATAAAGCTAAACCTAAACCTAAACCTAAAAAAATATACTAAAATAAAATAAACAAACTAAACTAAATAAAAATATAAAATAAACCTAAATAAAATTAAAAAAATAAAATAAACTAAAATAAAAAAAAACTAAATAAACTTAAACCTAACAATTTACTTAATTTAAAAAAAATATATATAAAAAAACCCTAACACGCAGAAACTTACAACAACATCGTATATGGTGTATAAATATGGTGTATGGTCTTATGCTTCACTATAATTATGTGGGTGTGGTAGATTAAGTTATATGGTATGTGTGTATGTGTGTGGTATACACTTAACCCCACCCTAAACTAAAACCATAAACCACAACACTAAACCCTAAACCATAACTCTAAAACCCTAAACCCTAAACCCACCTAAACCCTAAACAGTTAAAATCAGCCACCAAACCTTACTTAAACCTAAATCCTCTAAACTAAACTCTCTAAACCAAGGCTAAACCCTAAACCCTCAATAACCCAAACCCCAAACCCTAAAAACCCTGAGCCCAAACCAAACCTATAAAAAATTAAATTAACTAAAACCTAAACTAAGATCTAAGGCTAAACCTAAAATTAAAATTAAACCTTCTGTAAAAATAAAAATAAAAACTATAATATAAAACTAAACCTAAAATAAAATAAATTAAATCTGGATAAAAAAAAAATAAAACTATAAAACCTAGGCTAAAAAATAAACATAAAAAATAAACCTAAAATAAATAAAAACCATAAACATAAACTAAACTAAAATAAAATAAAATAAATAAAATAAAATAAACTTAAACCTAAACTAAAATAAATAAACCTAAACCTAAACCAAAATAAACTAAACTAACCTAAACAAAATAAAATAAAATAAACTAAAAATAAACCTAAGCCTAAACTAAAAATTAAAACCTAAAAATAAGACAAAAATAACTATCTAAAACCTAAACCTAAAAAAATAATAAAAGAAATACCTAAACCTAAACTAAATAATAAAAAATAAAACCTAAACCTAAAAAATAAAATAAAAATAATAAACTTAAAATACTTAAACCAAACCTAAACCTAAAGTAAATAAAAACCTAAATAAAATAAATCTGGTGTAATGACTCATAAAAGACATAAACCAAGAAAACTAAAATAAATAAAAATAAACTAAATAACCTAAACCTACATAATTTGGTTTTAAAACCCTAAACCATACCACATACTGATCAATCCTACTGAGCTCTGAGCCTGTATACATCTGGTCACCCTGAGCCCTGATCCTAGGCCCTCTAAACCATGCCATAGCCCTAAACCCTAGGCCACACTCCCTACCCAGGCCTTCCTATAAACTAGCCACCAGGCTAAACTCTGGGCTTAAACCCTTGGCCCACCCTCCAAAACCCTACCCCAGGCCCTTGGGACTCCCCCTTGGTAACCTAAACCACTAAACTCACCCACTGACCACCTCTAAAATCACACCACTAAACTAAACACTCCACTCCTAAACCTTATAACCCCTAAACAAACTACCTGAGCCTAAACCACAACCTAACCCCACTAAATTAAAACTAATGTGCTAAAAAATTAAAAGAAACCTAAATCCTAAAACCTAATAAACCTAAACCTAAACCTAAACATAAACCCTAAGAATGGGCAGAACCTTGGTGGTAGGAACATCACTGCCAACCAAGCTTAATTTAAATCTGATGATGGAGTCAAAGCCGTAGGCGGTGGTTATCATAGTGGTGCTGGGGGAACTAGAGGTGCTGGTGGATATGGAGGTGGTGATCAGAGCAATGGTGGTTATGGAGGCAAGAGGAGTGACGGAGGTTACCACCGTGGTGGTGGTGGTGGAGGGAGAGATTGGGGACACGATTATGGATCCTGCTACTTGAGAGGCCGGGGTGGTTCTGATGGGATTTAGAGAAACTAAAGAACGATCGATCTAATCTGCTAGTTATCGAACTGTATCTTTATAATAGAGATGGTTCTAGTTATCTAGGGTTTTTAATTTGCTCTATGCATGCTCATTTCTTATCTATGTTGTTGCTTATGTCTTAAAAAACTTGGTGTGTTACTTGGTTGATGAATCTAAAAATAAGAAATTTTGAATATGAATTTGTTCTCTTAAAAAAAAAACCAAAAACCTTAAACCCTAAACCATAAACTCTAAACCCTAAACTATAAAATCCTAAACTCTTACAAACCCTAAACTATCCGTAAACCTTAAAGCCTAAACCCTAAACTAACCTTAAACCCTAAAAATCTTAAAAACCTAAACATAAAAATTAAATAAATAAAAAACCTAAACTAAATTATAAAAAATTAAAAACATAAACTAAAATCTAAAACTAAACCTAAAAAGATAATAAAATAAAAAATTAAAAATAAAACTAAAATAAATTAAATAAAAACCTAAACTAAACTAAAAAATAAAAAACCTAAATAAAATAAAAACTATACCTAAAATAAAATAAAATAAGCCTAAAATAAAATAAAATAAAAAACTAAATAAAAACCAAAACCTAAAAAATAAACATAAAAAATGAAACCTAAAAATTAATATAAAATAAAACATAAACCTAAAGTAAAAATAAAATAATCATAAACCTAAACTAAAATAAACTAAAATAAAATAAATAAAACCTAAACCTAAAATAAACTAAACCTAAACCTAAACTAAATATAATAAAATAAACTAAAAATAAACCTAAACCTAAACTAAAAAATAAAACCTAAAATAAATCTAAAATAAAAATCTAAAACTCAACTTAATAAAATAAAATAAAAACCTAAACCTAATCCTAAAAGTAAAAAATATAACCTAAACCTAAAAAATAAAATAAAAGCAAAATAAAACAAAAAAAATAAACCTAAACCTAAACCTTAACCTAAACTTAAAAAATAAACTAAATAAAAAACCTAAACTACAATAAATAAACTATACTAAATAAAAATTAAATTGAACCTAAATAAAAAATAAAACAAAATAAAATAAAATAAATAAAAAATCAGCTAAATAAACTTAAACTTTTTAGTTTTCTTAATTTAAAAAAAATAAAATAAGAAAATAAAAAAAACCTACCCCCAAACCCCAAACCACTACCCTAACTTAATTAATGCTTAAAACAACTGACTTAGACCCACAAACCCTAAACCTAAAACCCTAAACCTAAAGCCTAAACACTAAACCTAAACCCAAACCCCCAACCACAAGCCATAAACCTCCCACAAACCTAAACCCTAAAACCCTAAGCCTTAAACCCTAAACCCTAAACCCTAAACCCTATACCATAAACCTTAACCCTAAACCCTAAATCATAAAGCCTAAACCGTAAACCCTAAACCCTAAACCAAAACCTAAGAAAAGTAAATATCTAAAAAAATAAACCTAAGCCCTAAAACCTAATAAACCTAAACCTAAACCTTAATAATGGGCAGAACCTTAACGATAGGAACATTAGCATCAATTAGGATCAGTCTAGATTTGGTGGTGGAGGCGAAGGTGGAGGTGGCGGTTATCGCAATGGTGGTGGAGGATCTGGAGGTTCTAGGTGATGTGGAGGTGGTGGTCAGAGTAGTGGTGGTTATGGATGTGGGAGGAGCAATGGAGGTTACATCCGTGGTGGTCACGGAGGGATATATTAGAGATATGATGGCAAATCTTGCATCTCAAGAGGCGATGGTGGTTCTGATGGGAACTGGCGAAACTGAAGAATAGCCTATCCGATCTATTGCTTATGGGACCGTGTCTTTACAATAGAGACAATTCTAGTTATCTAAGGTTCTTGATTTGCTCTATCAATGCTCATTTTTTATCTATGTCATCATTTATGTCATAGAAAACTTGGTGCACTACTTGGTTGTTGAAATCGAAAAGAAGAAATGTTGAATATGAATTTGTTCTCTATTAAAAAACCTTAAACCCTAAACCCTAAACTAAAACCTAAACACTAAGCCTAAAACATAAACCCTAAACCCTAAACCCTAAAAACCATACACCCTAAACACTAAACCTTAAACACTAAACCCTAAACTCTAAACCATAAACCTTAAACCCAAAACCCTAAACCCTAAACCCTAAAACCATAAACTATAAACCATAAACCCTAAACCCTACACCCTAAACCCTAAAAAAACCTAAACTCTATAGTCTAAACACTAAACCCTAAACCTAACCCCAGACCATGGGCCACTGAGCCCTGGGTGACCCTGGGCTTGACCTACCCTGGAGCCCTAAATCCTGGGCCCTGAGCCTGGCTAAAACTGACTGGTAGGCCTGGGCCCTGAGAGGCCTGAGCCCTGGGCCCACAACCAGAGCCTGGGCCCTGGCCCAGGCCTGAGGCTGAGCCCAGGCTGGCTGGGCTGATCCTGGGCCCTGAGTCTGAGCTGGGCCCAGATGGAGTGGGTGGGCCCTGGGCCCTGAGGCTGGGCCCTAGGCCCTGAGCTGGGCTCTGGCCTGGGCCTGAGCTGGGCCTGGGCTGGCCCTGGGCTGAGCTGGGCTGGGCTGAGCTGAGCTGAGCTGGGCTGGGCTGAGAGGCTGAGCCTGGGCTGACCTGTGGCCCAGGCCCTGTGCCTGGGCTTTGATCCTGGTGCTGGGCTAGGCCTGGGCCTGTGATCTTAGGCCCAGGCCCAGACCTGGGCTGAGCTGGGCTGGGCTGAGGCCTGGGCCATGGGCCTGGCACTGAGCTGGTGGGTGAGCTGAGCTGGGCACTTGGGCCTGACAGTAGGCCTGCACTGGCCAGTCTGAGCCCTGGGCCCTGGGCCAGGCCCTGGGCCTGAGCTGGACTGGGCTGACTGGCCCCAGGCTGAGCCTGAGGCCTGAGCCCTGACTGGGCCCAGGCTGGAGCCTGATCACTGAGCCTGAGCTGGGCCTGCCCTGGGCTGGCCCAGGCCTGAGCCTGGGCGAGATCTGAGCAGGCCTGGGCCCTGGGCCTGGGCCAGGCCCTAAAGGCCTAGGGACTGGGCCCTGGGCCCTAGCTGGGCTGAGCTGAGGCCCAGGCTGAGCCTCCTGGGCTGAGCCTGGGCCCTGATCCTGGGCCCTGATCCTGGGCCTGGGCCTAAATATATACTGGGCCCTGGGCCACTAAAGATGCTAGGCTCAGGCCCTACTAAATCTTTGGGACCACCTGACCTGGGCCTTCTGGGCCAAACCTAAACATAAACCAAAAACCTAAACTAAACCTAAATCTATACCTAAACCTAAACCTAAACCAAAAATAAACTTAAACCCTAAACTAAACTAAACCTAAAAGCTAAATCGAAACCCAAAAAAAAAGTACTGCTCGAGCTCTCATCCTCGTGCTCTGGCAATTTCCCTTTCCTCCTCTAATTTTTAGCTTTCTGGTCACTGCTTGCCTGCTATTTTGCACAGTTCTCACTAGATTCCTTCTTGAATCGACAACTGGTGGCCTATTTCATGTCTTCATTAGAGTGACGCTACAGCTTGGCATCTTCGTCGATGATTCCTTGGGAAAACTTGAAGGATTCTATGGACCTTGCTAGGGTATCAACTAACTTGACTTTGATTTCTTTGAAATCATTCAAAGATGTTCCAATTTAGTTTCTCTCCCCAATATGTGAATTCATTTCATTAACCATCAATTCCTTTTTGCGGTGGGTGCTTTATTTGCTCGGTCATTGCAAATTGATCAGGAAATGGCTATAAAATATCATCCTTCAATGGATTGAATACTTATTGAATTGGACATTACCAAGAAACACCCCAAAGAAATCTGGTTGGGATCTAAAAATTATGGTTATATGCAAAGATTTGAATTTGAAAATCTCCCTATCTTTTGTTCTCACTATAGAATCCACAGGCATGATAATTTTGAATGATTCATTCTTCATCCTCACCTAAAAAAGAAAATCCCTATTAAAGAAACTTCGATTCCTAACCCTAGGCTGATCACTGTTAAATATCAAAAAGCTACTTCAGAAAAAAAAGGAATTTTTGAATGTTCCTAATAAGATATTTTAATTCTTACTTCTTTTGTGCAATTGAAGGCTTCTAATGTGAACAATAATAGTTTTTCTAAACTTTTAGATGACAATTCTCTTTCCTCCAATTCAATCCATGCTTCCTTGTAGACTTTGATTGATAAAATTAAAGCATTGATTGAGAATATAAATGAAGATATTAATATTATGCATCATTCAAATTCAATGAAGAATATGGATTTAATTTTTCATGATAATCATGTTGAAAAATTGATTCTATTATCCAGATTCAGGATGATTTAAATTCTCATAAAGATTTAGCTTTGTCTAATAATTTGGGTCATGAAGAGGAAGTGCTTGGTGTTCACACTTGCCTCTTAATAAATTTGATTCTGCTCCCTCTCTTGTTACTCCCGATGCTCATTTGTCTATAATAATTTCTAATGTCTTGGAAGAAGGAGAACTCATTTCTAATCATGAAATTTCTCTTAAATCTGTGACTAAGGTTGCTAAATCCTTCTCGGATGATGATTATATGGTAAAAGAAAATGGTTTCCAAACTTATCATGCTAAAAAAAGAAAAAAATGTTAAAAATTTCCCTTCCAAATTGCCAAGAAACACTAAATCAACTACGACCTCCCTCTCCTCTCTTAATTAACCTTTTCTTAACCCCTTTTTATTTCCTTATGTTTAATTTTATTGTTTGGAATGTTAGAGGGATTGGTACCCTTCTATTCGTAACCATATTAGAAATCTTTATCGTATACATAATATTTCTTTACTTATTTTTTTGGAGCCTCTTATTCATGATAACAAAATTAACCATGTTGCTAGAATGATCAATTTTTAATAAATTTTTCTCTAATATCAGTAATAAGATTTGGTGTTTTTGGAATAACTTTGTAGGGGTTTCTATTCCTGATAATTTTCAATAATTTATCAATGGGTGATTATTGTGTTTTGGGCTTAGGTGAAAGATAAACTTATTAATTTTTAAAATATGAAAGAGACTTATTGGCATCAAAAAGCTGCTAGTAAACATATTGTGGATGATGACAGGAATATTGGGTATTTCCATACTTTAGTTAATAAAAAGAGAGCTTTAAATAATATTCAAAAAATTAAAGATGATAATAGAGAATGTATTATGGAGAATAATGATATTAAGGATTTAGTTATTAATTACTTTAAAAATATGCTTAATAAGAGTTGCTCTTATGAAACTATTTCTAAATCACACTTGATTCCTTCTATTATTACCAATGATAATAATGATTTGCTTACTATTATGCCTAATGAAGATGAAATTTTTAAAGTTCTTAATAGCATGAACATAGATTCTGTTGTTGGTCTGGAACGTTTCACTACTTAATTTTTTCAAAATTGTTGGTTTATTATTAAAAATGATTTGATTGAGGTTGTGGTTGATTTTTTTTAAAATGGTAATCCTTTTCCTAAATATTTTTCTAGCACTTCTATTATTCTCATACTTAAAAAAGATAATCCAGATTATTGGACTGACTTTAGACCTAATAGTCTTTGCAACTTCTTCAATAAGATGATTTCCAAAATTCTTTCCAACAGGCTTAGTCCTTTACTTCATAAGAATATCTGTCTCAACAAAATTAGTTTTTTTAGAGGCATATTTATTTCTGATACCATTTTACTTGCCCAAGAATTAATTCATGACTTAGATGCTAAGAGTAGAGGTGGAAACATTCTTTTCAAATTAGATATTACCAAAGATTTTAATAATATCTCTTGGGATTTCCTTTTCCATATCTGAATTTATTTGACTTTTTTGATAAATTTACTTTTCTTATTAAAAAATGTATTAATAATTCCTGGTTTTCTATTTTGCTTAATGGGGGGAAGGTTTTGGCTTCTTTCCTTCTTTCCATGGCTTAAGATAAGGGGATCCTTTATCTCCTGCTTTATTTATTATTACTGTTGAGAAATTATCTAGGAGCATCAATGAGTTATTTTAAAACAATCCTAGTATGTACTACATAACTCTTGGTGGTCTTTCTGTTTCCCACTTAAGCTTTATAGATGATTTCATTATTTTTTGCAATACTTATATTCAACATATAAGAACCTCAAGACTTTTTTAAATAAATTTGGTAGAGAAAGTGGTCTTTCTATCAATGATAACAAAAGCTATTTTATTATTTCTTCAATTATCTCTAATAATAAAATCAATCAAATTTGGCATATCACTAATTTTAAACATCAACATTTACCTCTTAAGTACTTGGGTGCTCCTCTATTTAAAAGTCCAAAATGATCCCATCTTTCTTATGAGTTAATTTAAGAAATTTTAAATAAAATTTTTGTTTAGGAATTCCATTTACTTTCCTTTAGTGGCAGGCTCACAATTCTTAAAAGCACTTCAATTCTTTGCCTCTTTATTTCATTCAAATTATTATTCCCACTAATTCTACTCTTATCAGAATTGATTGCTTGCTCAATAAATTTTTTTGGGGATCCAATAATTCTATTAAAAGAATGCATTGAACATCTTAGCATAATTGTTGTGTTCCATTGGGTGAAGGTGGTCTTGGTTGCAAATTTGTGAAGCTATGACTGCCTTCTCTCATATGCTCTGGTGGAATTTTAGAAAGAATGATAGCCTTTGGGCTAATTCTATGATGGAAAAATATTGCCAAGGTAAACACCCTCTTATCTGTGCTTATAAAGTTGGCGACTCTCCGATTTGAAAAAGGCTTTGCTCCATTAAATGGGTTGTTGAATCCTTAATATCTTGGGGTATTCATTCAGTCTCTTCTTTCTTTTGGCAAGACAATTGGAATGGCAATGGCTCTATTGACTCCCTTTTATCTACACACTCTACTGCTACTATCAAAGTTAACTCTTTTTGTCTTAATAACAATTGGAATGAAAACAAACTAGAGAACTACATTCCTATTTCTAAGTTTTGACGATCAATTTTTTTTTTGAATTTTATTAGAAATAAACAAAAAACCTCTAATGTTTTCATTAAACTTTGGAACAATGTCATTCCCATTTCTTATTCTATTTTAACTTGGAGGATTTTGAATAACTTCATTCTTGTAGATTCCTTGCTCTCGCTTAAAGGGTTATTTACCTTCCAAGTGTTATTGTTGCTTTCATATTGAAAATGTTAATCATGTTTTTGTCATTGGTGCTATTACTTCCAAACTTTGGATATGGCATGATGATTTATTTAACACTAACTATTTTCATGGCTCTCTTTCGTTATATCAACTTCTTGAAGTTTTTTTCCATAAAACTGTGAAAGGTCATATGAAAGTTTTAATTGTTATTATCCTTATTTGGTTCATTTAGATGGATAAAAATGATGGTAAAATATATGAACCATAAAAGGATCCTTTCTAGAACTAAAGGAAAATAATTCATGCTTTGTTTAATGCAAATTTAATTAGTAATCTTTATTTTAGAGGTTATAAATTTGTGGCTAAAAAAATTGGGTATCACTTTGCATGATGACCCTTCCTACAAGAGTATTAGGATTATACATTGGATTAAGCCTAAAGAAAATTTTATTGAGATCAATACTGATGGTTCCATTTCCTCAAACAAATATGGTTATGGTGGAATTCTTAGGTATTCTAAAGGTATTATCATTTGTTCCTTTGCCTACACCCTCAAAGCTTGTTCTATTATTTATGCTGAAGCCATTGATATTTGTTTAAGCAAAGGCCTCTTTAATATTTGGATTGAAGTTGATGCTTTATTTTATTTGATATGCTCAATACTAATAAATTTGGGAATGCTGACTTATTTTATCTTTTTAATCACACAAAAAGCATCTTTCCCAAGTTTGCTATGAAATTTCTCACATTCATTATGAAGGTAATGCTTGTGCTGATTTCCTGGATAATTTGGGAGCTGAATTAAATGAGCTCACTTTATTTGATAACCATAGCTTACTTAAGCATTAGCATGGTTCAATCAATCTAGATAAAACTAGATTTCCTTACCTCAGATTTTAACTTTCGGCCATTTTGTTGATCATATTGATATGGTGGTTTTATTCAGTCTATTTTTTGGTTGATTTTATTTTATTATATTATTATTTTATTATTTTTTATTAGCTTCCCTCATCAGGAAGTAGTTTTTGCTATTTTTCTTTAAGGTCCTGATCAATCTCACTTTATGTGAAAGTTGTCTTATTAGTTTTAGTTGATTTCTAAACTTAAACCCTTTTTCTATTTGCCTCATTGTATACTTGACTGATCCTTATTTGGGTCATAGTGATGTATTTTTAATTGGTTTTCCTATCCTCTAAGATTGGTGGTTTTCTTTCTATGGCTCATGCTATGCTTCTTTTATCACACAACTAGTGATGTTTTGGGGGTCTCCTATTTGGTTGTGGCTATCTTTGATTTTGGTCTACCCCTTATACTAATTGATGTTAGGTTTGCCTCAGGTTTTGGCTGGCTGTTACCTTATTTGAATTGGATTTTTGGCTGCTATGGTTGGTTCTGCTGGATGCTACAATTTGCTTCTTCCATCTGCTTGACTATTTTGGGTGGCCATTTTTTCATGGCTGTTGTTGGTTTCTTCTAGTTTGGCTTAATTTTGAGGTTTTTGGTGGTTGTTGTTCTCCTTTCCTGGTTTTGCTTGAGGGCTTATGCTGGTTGGTTTTTCCATCTTCCTTATGGATTGGAGGTAGCTTTTTTCTTGTTGTTGGAAGGGGCTTTATTTGCCTCTGGCCTTGTTCCTTTCCTCGCTAATTTGCTGCTTGTGGTTGGGTGGTTCTCTTCAGTATTTTATACTTTGGTTTTTCATCTGGTTGAGTGAATACCAATTTTGTTTTTTGGCTTTTTTGGAGATCTCCAGGTGGGTTGTGGCTATGTCTGCTATTTTTCTTTCCCTCTTTTTTGTGCTATGTATTGGGTTAACCTCTTATTTTGGCTGGCTTCTCCCTTTACTTAATTAGAACTTCTGCTGCTTTGGTTGGTTGTTGAGTGGCAGCAAATAGTCTCTTCAGGATTTGCTTAGCTTTGATTTTTTTTTTTCAATTCTTTTTGGTTGTTTTCCTAGTTTGGGTTGGTGTTTTCTTTTTATTGGTTGTTTTCTCTGTTGATTGGTATAAGGATAGCTATTTTTTGGTTCTTTTTTTCTTCCAGACTTAGGATTCTGCTTACTAGAGGAGATTGGTATTTTTTTTGGTCTATGCCTCTTGGTTTGATGGCATTTGCTCTCGGATTGGCACGGTGTTTCAAGTCGGTTGTGGCTCTCTCTGGCTTGGTGACTTGGGATTGGATGTTGTCTTGCCTTAGATGCTTATGCCCTAGCTTGCTATCTTAGGATTTAGGTTGGCTATTAGTATTGAATCCCTCTGGTTTATTTTGCTCTCCTTATTTCTTGATATTTTCCTCTTGGTCGGTAGTGCTAGATTTGCTATTTTTCCTGCTACCTTGGGGGTGGTTTTGATGGTAATTTCTGGATTCCCTCTTGGTCTCCCTATGGCTTTCCTCTCTCTAGTGCTACTTATCTTCTACTATTTTGTTATTTGGGTGGAGGTTTTGCCCTTGGATTTAGATTGCTAGTGCTCCAAAGATAATCGTGGGTTGTTGTTATGCCTTTGGGACTATTTTGCTGGGTTGTGTTGTTACCCCTATTCATGCTGACTACTCCTTTTTTGTGTTTCTCCTCCTTTTTGGTGGTGGCTTTGGTGAAGTTACTGCTTGGTCTTTTTAGCTTGGCCAGTGATCCTGCTATAACTTATGGGTTGCTGGCTTTATGTGATTGGTCTGTTGTGGGTTTTGGTTGGTGGGTTAGCTACTGGCTGGCTGCTTTCTCTGTTTGTTTGGTGCATGACCTGGATCATTATGAACTATTTTATCTTAGATGGTTTGCTTATATCAAGTATGTTGGCTATGATGGCCTTGATGTTTCCTCATATATTCTCTCTAGTTGGTAGTATTACATATGACTGTAACCCTTCTCAGGAAGTTTGGATGCTCATATGTATTGTTGCCACTTAAGATGATCTTAACTAAGCCCGAGCCTTCTTTTTCTTAGCTCTCTCTAAATTGTTTACTTTATCCTTTTCCCTTGAGCTATGATTATTGCCTTTGTAGTGTTTTGTAGAATTCTTTTCAGTTGGAACTTTATATATGGAATGAGCTTTACTCAATCAACTTAACTGTTGTTGATGTGGATCTTATTTATCTTGCTTTCTCAAAGGGATCAAGAGCTATCGCTGACTAGTCCTTTTACTACTTTCATGAGTTGTATTAGTCTTATTCTCTGCCTTTTTCTCATATGCTTTTTAGCTATTGTAATTGTTTTTTATTTTTCTTTTGTTTTCTTTTCTTTTTTATTGTAAGATGGGGTTTAGCTCTTTAGGTTTCTTGTAGCTCTAAGAGCAGTAGAACTTTGAGCTTTACCACTATTAAGGACATTATATCTTCTCCTTTTATGGTAATAAAATTCTAACTTTTCCCAAAAAAAAAAAACCCTAAACACTAAAACTTACAACCCTAAATCCTAAATCCTAAACATTAAATTAACCCTATACCCTAAATATAAACCTAAAATATGAGAAAAAATAAACTGAACCTAAAAAATAATCCTAAAAAAACTTAAAAATAAATAAAAAATAAAACCTAAACCCTAAACTAAAAAAAACTAAACTAAAATAAATAAAACCTAAACCTAAACCTAAAATATACTAACCCTAAACTAAAATAAACCTAAACTAAAAATAAAACCTAAAAATAAACCTAAAATAAAACCTAAACCTAAACCTAAAAAAAAAAAAAACTAAACCTAAACCTAAAATAAAAGAACCTAAACCTAAAAATAAAATAAAAATAAAACTAAACTAAAATAAATATAAACTTAAACATATAAAAAAAACTAAAATGAAAACAACTAAAATAAATAAAACTATAAATAAACTAAATAAAAAAATAAAATTAACCTAAATAAAAAATAAAATTAAATATAAAATAATGAACTACATAAATTAAATAAACCTAAACCTCTGGTTTCTTATTAAAAAAAAAAACCCTAAACCCAAACCACAAAACCATAAACCATAAACCATAAACCTACAACCCTAAACTACCCAAAAATCTTAAACCCTACCATAAACCTAAACCCTAACCCTAACCACAAAACCTAAATCAAACCCAACTGACACTAAACTAAAACTTAAAACTTAAATCTAAACCAAATCCTAAACTAACCTAAACTAACCCTAAACCCTAAGCCTTGAACAAACACTAAAACCCTAAACCAAATGCCAAGCAATAAATCCACAACCTAAACCCTAAACCCTAAAACCCTAAACCCACAAACTAAACCATACCAGACCTCTAAAACTCCCGGTTGAGATAATTTTTTTGAAAGGTGATCTTAAAGAAGTTAGGGAAGAAGTTGCAAAATATAAAGTTGGTGCTTACCTGTTGGTCTGGTACTATTGATGTTATGGTTCCTCCATGCAACACTGGTCTAGATCCTTCACAGACTTCTTTCTTCAAGGTTCTCAACATCCCAACCAAGATCAATAAGGGTATTGTTGAAATTATCACCCCAGTTGAGCTGATTAAAAAAAGCAATATGGTGGGATCCTTAGAGGCTGCTCTCTTCAGTATGCTGGGGATTAAGCCATTCTCTTATAGTCTTGTCGTTCAGTCTATGTATGATGATGGTTCAGTGTTTAGTCCTAAGGTGCTTGACCTCATTGAAGATGATCTCATCGAGAAGTTTTTGGCAGACCTTTCAATGATCACTTCTCTCTCACTGACCCTCTCTTATCGAACCCTTACTGTAGCGCCCCACATGTTTATCAATGCTTACAAGAATGTCCTCATCATCACGATTGCCACTGATTACACATACCCACAGGCCGAGAAGGTTAAGGAGTATTTGAAGGATCCTAATAAATTTGTTGTGGCTGCTGCACCTGATGCTTCTACTACTCCTGCTGCTGCTGCTGCTATAGTAGAAGAGAAGAAGGAAGAGCTTGCTGAGGAATCTGATGATGATATGGGTTTCAACTTGTTCAACTAAGCTTTGTTGGCCTTCTATTAAATCAAATTTTATTGTCTCTCAGAGTTAAATCATTTTATGAAAAATTATTTTCGTCAATTTTTTAATTGCATTTTATTTTATCTTATTTTATTAGTTCTTAAAGGATAATGTCTTGTTTGATTTGGTAATATCTTGTTTGTTATGAAATCATTTGAGTTTTTTTTTTAAAAAAGCCCTAACCCTAAACCCTAAACCCTAAATCCCAAACCTTAAACCTAAACTAAGGTAACTAAGTAAATTATAAAATAAACCTAAACTCTAAAACCTAATAAACCTAAAGCCAAAGAATGGGAAGAACCTTGACGGTAGGAACATCACCATCAAATAGGCTCAGTCTAGATCTGGAGGTGGATGCGAAGATGGAGGCGGCGTTTATCATAGTCATGGTGGGGGAACTAGAGGTGCTTGTGGATATGGAGGTGGTGATCAGAGCAATGGTGGTTCTGGAGGTGGGAGGAGCGACGGAGGTTATGACCATCGTGGTGTCGGAGGGAGAGATTGAGGATATGATGGCGGATCCTACTACTCGAGAGGCTGGGGTGGTTTTGATGGGAATTGGAGAAACTGAAGAACGACCGATCTGCTGCTTATGGAACTGTGTCTTTAAAATAGAGACGGTTCTAGTTATTCATAGTTTTTGATTTGCTCTATGCATGCTCATTTTTTATCTATGTCATCGCTTGTGTCTTAGAGAACTTTGTGTGTTACTTGGCTGACGAAATTGAAAAGAAGAAATGCTGAATCTGAATTTGTTCTCTGTTAAAGAAAAATTCTAAAAACCATAAACCCTAAACTAACACCTGAACCCTAAACCTAAAACCTAAACCTTAAACCCTAAACCTAAACCCTAAATCCTAAACATTAAAATAAAATAAAAAAAATTAAAAAAAACTACTACCTAATGAAACCTAAACCTAAACCCTAAACCTAAACCTGACCCTAAACTATACCCACTCCAACCCCAGGCCAAACTTTAAAACTTAAACCCTAAACCCTAAACCAAAAACTGACCTTTGTAAACACCTGAACTACTTAACTCTTTATAAACCCTGGGCCCTCCCCAAACCCTAACCTATAAAAACCTAAAATAAAATAAAAGAATAAACCTAAATAAAGATAAAATAAAATAAATGCCTAAATTAAAACATAAAACTAAAATAAAATAAAATAAAATAAAAATAAGATAAATAAATAAACCTACTAAACTAAAATAAAATAAACCTGAATAAAAACTTAAATAAAATAAAACAAAAGTAAAATAAAATAAAATAAAATATAAATTAAATAAAACCTAAACTAAAAATAAATAAATAATATAAATAAACATAAAATAAAATAAACTTAAAAACTTAACAAAAAAAAAAAACTAAACCTAAAACAAAAATAAAATAAACAAAATAAAATAAACTTAAACCTAAACTAAAATAAAGAAAACTAAATAAATAAAACCTAAACGTAAACCTAAACTAAATAAACTAAAATAAACTTAAAAAAAACCTAAACCTAAACTAAAAAATAAAACCTAAAAATAAAAAAAATAAAATAAAAATCTAAACTTAAAACTAAAAAAAAACCTTAACCTGAAAAATAAAATAAAAATAAAACTAAACTAAAAAATAAACCTAAACCTAAACATAAATAATAAACTAAAATAAAAAACCTAAGCTAAAATAAATAAACCAAAAATAAAACTAAACTAAATAAAAACAAAAAAAAACCTAAATAAAATTAAAAAATAAAGTAAATAAACTAAATAAACCTAAACCTACTAGTTTACTTAATTTTGAAAAATAAAAAATAAATAACCCTAAACTAGGCCTGATACTAAAGTAACCCTACTGAGCCTAAACCTACTGATCCTAAACCTTAACCAAACCCTAAACCCTACCCTACCCTGAGCCCTAAAACTTAAACCCTAGGCCCTAAACCCTAAACCCTAAGATACTAAATGTTAAACCCTAAGATCCTAAACTCTGATCCACTAAACCACTGACCTTGACAAACCCTGGGCCTGACTCTAAATACCAAACACTACCCTAAACCCTAAACCCCACAACCTACCTAAACTAAATAAACTTATAAAATAAATAAAACCTAAACCTAAATAAAATAAAAATTAAATAAATAACCTGGACTAACAGACTAAACCTAAACCTAAACCTAAACCTAAAAATAAAATAAAATAAAATAAAAATAAAAATAAATTAAAATAAAATAATTAAACCTAAACTAAAATAAAATAAAATAAACCTAAGAATAAAAACAAATAAAATAAACTAAATTTAAAATAAAAATAAAATAAACCTAAAAAAAAAAAATTTAAAACTAAATAAAAACCTAAACCTAAAAAATAAACCTAATAATAAAACCTAAAAATAAATTAAAAATAAAACCTAAACCCTAAACTAAAAAAAAAACTAAACCTAAAATAAAAATAAAATAAATAAAATAAAATAAACCTAAACCTAAACTAAAATAAAGTAAACTAAAAAAATAAAACCTAAACTTAAACCTAAAATAAATTAACCTAAACCTAAACTAAAAAGTAAAACCTAAAAAATAAATCTATAATAAAAAAACCTAAACCTAAAAAATAAAATAAAATGAATACCTAAACCTAAAATAAAAAAATAAAACCTAAAACCTAAAAAATTAAAATAAAACTGGCTAAAATAAATAAACCTAAAATAAAACTAAACTAAAAAAAATAAACCTAAATAAAATTAAAATTAAAAAAAAATAAATAAAAAATAAACTAAATAAACATAAACCTACGGGTTAACTTAATTTAAAAAAATAAAAAAAATTAAAAAAACCCCTAACCCTAAAACATGAACCCTAAAACTAACTAAACCCTACCCTTATCATCTGATCCTTAAATCCTAAACCCTAAACCCTACCCACCCTGATCCTACCCTGAGCCATAAACCCTATACCTAAACCTACAATCGTACCCTGATCCTAAGATCCTCCTAAACCTAAATCCTAAACCTAAAACCCTAAATCACGTGCTAACCTGGGCCTAAAATCTGACCCTAAACCTTGACCCTCAAATAAACAAAATAGGATAAAACTAAACTAAAAGAAAATTAATAAAACCTCAAATGAAAAATAAACTAAAACCTAAATAAAATAAAACTAAACTGAGATAAAATAAAATAAAACTAAAGCTAAAGAATAAACCTAAAAATAAAAAAAAATAAAACCTAAACCCCATGCTAAAAAAAACCCAAACCTAAAATAAACAAAATAAAATAAACCTAAACATAAACTAAAGTAACCTAAACTAAAATAAATAAAAGATAAACCTAAACCTAAAATACACTAAACCTAAATCATAAACTAAATAAAATAAAATAAACTAAAAATAAACCTAAACCTAAACCTAAAAAATAAAACCTAAAAATAAACCTAAAATAAAAACCTAAAAGATTAAAATAAAAACCTAAACCTAAACCTAAAAATAAGAAATAACACCTAAACCTAAAAAAATTAAAAAAAATTAAACTAAACTAAAAAATAAACATAATCCTAAACCTAAACCAAAAAAGTAAACTAAAATAAAAAACTTAAACTAAAATAAAAATAAAACTAAGTAAAAATAAAAAATAAATTAAACTAAAATAAATAAAAGATTAACTAAATAAACCTATACCTAGAGGTTTACTTAATTTTTTTTTTAAAACCCTAAAATAAACAAAAACCCTATTCCCTAAAAAACCATAAACCCAAAACCTTAAACTCTAAACACTAAACCCTAAGCCCTAAACTCTAAACCCTAAACCCTAAACCCTAATCCCTAAACCCTAAACCCTAAACCCCAACGCAAACCCTAAATCCTAAATGCATAAACACTAAAACCCTAAACTCTAAACCATAAACCCCAAACCCTAAACCCTAAACCTTTAACCCGAAACCCTAAACCCTAAACCATAAACCTTAACCTAAAGTAACTAAATGAATTAAAAAATAAACCAAAACTCTAAAACCTAATAAACCTAAACCTAAACGCTACGAATGGGCAGAACCTTGATGGAAGGAACATCATCATCAAGCAGGCTTAGTCTAGATCTAGCGGAGGAGGCTAAGTCGAAGGCAGCAATTATATCAATGGTGGTGGGGGATTTAGAGGTGCTAGTGGACATGGAGATGGTGGTCAGAGAAGTGGTGGTTATGGAGGCGGGAGGAGTGATGAAGGTTACAGCCGTGGTGGTGGCAGAGGGAGAGATCGGGGATATGATGGTGGATCTCGCTACTCGAAGGTCGGGGTGGTTCTGATGGAGCTGGAGAAACTAAAGTACGACCAATCTGATCTGCTGCTTATGGAATTGTGTCTTTATAGTAGAGATGGTTCTAATTATTTAGGGTTTTCTAATTCTCTCTATGTGTGCACATTTTTTTCTTATGTCATTTCTTGTGTCTTAGAGAACTTGCTGTGTTACTTCGTTGATGAAATCAAAGAGAAGAAAAGTTGAATCAAAATTTGTTCTATGTTAAAAAAAATAAACCAAAAATCTTAAATCCTAAACCAAAACCTAAACCCTACACCTAAAATCCAAACCCTAAACCCTAAACAATAAAAATAAAAAAATAAAATAAAATAAAAAATAGAATAAAATAAACCTTAACCTTAAACCCTTAAAATAACCTTAAACCCTAAACCCTAAACACTAAACCTATAACCCTTAACCCTAAACCCTAAACCCTATACACTATACCCTAAAAATCCTAAACTCTTTAGTGTAATCCTAAACCCTAAACCCTAAACCCTAAACCCTAAACCCTAACCCTAAACCTTAAACCCTAAACCCTAAAACCCTAAATCTTAAACCATAAACTAAAACCCTAAACCTTAAACCCTAAACTCTAAAAACATGAAAACATAAACCTAAAAGATAAAATTAAAATAAAACTCAACTAAAAAAATAAACCTAAACCTAAACCTAATCCTAAAAAGTGAACTAAAATAAAAAACCTAAACTATAATAAATCAACCTAAAATAAATAAACTAAATTAAATAAAAAAATAAACATAGATAAAAATAAAAAATAAAATAAATTTTAAAAAAACTAAGTAAACTAAATAAACCTAAACTTATCGGTTTACTTAATTTATAAAATAAACCCTAAACCCTAAATCCTAAACCCTAAACCCTACACCATAAACCCTAAACCCTAAAACTAATCTTAAACCATAAACCTTAAAAATAAATCACTAAGCCTATAACCCTAAACCCTAAAAAACTCTAAACCCTAAACCCTAAACCTTAAACCTTAAACCCTAAACCCTAAAAGCATAAATCCTAAAACCCTAAACCCTAAACCCTATATCCTAAATCCTAAACCCTAACCCTAAACCCTAAACCCTAAACCCCAAACCCTAAACCTAAACCTAAAGTAACTAAATAAATTAAAAGATAAACTTAAACCTTAAGAATGGGTAGAACCTTGATGACAAGAACATCACTGTCAACTAGGCTTAGTCTAGATCTAGTGGACGAGGCAAAGGCAAAGGAAACTATTATCGCAGTGGTGGTGGGGGATCTGGAGGTGTTGGTGGATATGGAGTTGGTGGTTAGAGCAGTGGTGGTTATGGAGGTGAGAAGAGCGACGGTGGTTACAATCGTGGTTTTGGCAGAGGGAGAGATAAGGGATATTATGGTGTATCCTGTGGCTTGAGAGGCTGGGGTGGTTATGATGGGAACTGCAGAAACGGAAGCATGGTCGATCCGATATGCTGCTTATGGAATTGTGTCTTTACAGTAGAGACAGTTCTAATTAACTAGGGTTTTTGATTTGCACTATGCGTGCTTTTTTTATCTATGTCATCTCTTGTGTCTTAAAGAACTTGGTGCGTTACTTGGTTGGCGAAATCGAAAAAAAGAAATGTTGAATATGAATTTATTCTCTGTTAAAAATTTAAAAAAAAACCAAACTAAACTCTAAACTAAAACCTAAACCCTAAACCTAAAACTTAAACCATAAACCCTAAACCATAAAAATAAAAAAATAAAATTATAAAAAAAACCCTAACCATAAACCCTAAACCCTAAAACTAACCATAAACCTTAAACCCTAAACCCTAAACCTATAACTCTAAACCATAAACCCTAAACCCTAAAACTCTAAACCTTAAATCCTAAACCTTAAACCCTAAAACCCTAAAACCATAAACCCTAAACCATAAACCCTAAAACTTAAAACCCAAAATCCTAGCCCTAATCCCCAAACCCTAAACCTAAACCTAAAGTAACTAAATAAATCAAAAATAAACCTAAACCATAAAACTTAATAAACCTAAACCCTAAGAATGGGCAGAACCTTGATGCCAGGCACATCACCATCAACCAAGCTTAGTCTAGATCTGACGGTGGAAGAGAAGGTGGAGCAGCAGTTATTATAGTGGTGGTGGGGGCTCTGGAAGTGTTGGTGGATATGGAGGAGGTGGTCAGAGCAGTGGTGGTTATGGAGGCAGGAAGAGCAATAGATGTTACAACTGTGGTGGTGGTGGAGGTAGAGATCAGGGATATGATGGTGGATCATGCCACTTGAGAGGCCGGTGGTTGAACTAGAAATAAGAATGGCCGACGCTATCGCTTATGGAACTTTGTCTTTATAGTAGACACAGTTATAATTATCTAGGATTTTTGATTTTCTTTATGTGTGCTCATTTTTTATCTATGTCATTGCTCGTGTCTTAGAAAACTTGGTGTGTTACTTGGTTGATGAAATTAAAAAAAAGAAATGTTGAATCTGAATTTGTTCTATATTAAAAATAAAAAAAACCAAAAACCCTAAACCCTAAACTAAAACCTAAAAACTAAACATAAAACCTAAACCCTAAACCCTAAACTCTAAACCCTAAAAATAAATAAAAAATAAAAAAAACCCTAACCCTAAACCCTAAACACTAAAACTAACCCTAAACCCTAAACCCTAAACCTTCAACCCAAAACCATAAACCATAAACCCTCAAGCCCTAAACCCTAAACCCTAAACCTTAAACCCTAAACCTAAAACTAAATCAAACCTAAACCTAAACCCTAAACAAACACTAAAACCTAAACCTAAACTTAAACTCAACCTAAACTAAACCTAAACTAAACTAAAACTATAACTAAACCTAAACCCTAAACAACCTAAACCCTAAACTAAACCTAAACCCTAAAACCTAAACTAAACTAAACCTAAACTTAAACTAAACTAAATGAAATAAAACCTAAAATAAAATAAATGAAAACCTAACCTAAACTGCATTTACTTTAAAATAAACCTAAATCTAAACTAAACCTAAACCTAAAACTAACCTTAAACCTTAAACCTTAAAGATAAAACACTAAACCTATAACCCTAAACCCTAAACCCTAAATCCTAAAAGACTCTAAACCCTAATCCCTGAACCTTCAACCCTAAACCCTAAAAGAATAAATCTTAAAACCCTAAACCATAAACCCTAACCTTAAACCATAAACCCTACACCCCAAACCCTAAAACTAAACCTAAAGTAACTAAATAAATTAAAAGATAAACCTAAACTCGAAGAATGGATAGAACCTTGATGACAAGAACATCACCGTCAACCAGACTTAGTCTAGATCTAGCGGATGAGGTAAAGGCGGAGGCAGCAGCTATCATAGTGGTGGTGGGGCATCTAAACATGCTGGTGGATATGGAGTTGGTGGTTAGAGCAGTGGTGGTTATGGAGTCAGGAAGAGAGATGGTGGTTACAATCGTGGTGGTGGCAGAAGGAGAGATCAGGGATATGATGGTGTATCCCGTGACTCGAGAGGCCGGGGTGGTTATGATGGGAACTAGAGAAACTGAAGAACGGTCGATCCGATCTGCTGCTTATGGAATTGTATCTTTATAGTAGAGACAGTTCTAATTAACTAGGGTTTTTGATTTCCACTATGCATGCTTTTTTATCTATGTTGTTTCTTATGTCTTAGAGAACTTGGTGTGTTACTTGGTTGACGAAATCAAATAAAAGAAATGTTGAATCTGAATTTGTTCTCTGTTAAAAATAAAAAAACCAAACTAAGCTTTAAACTAAAACCTGAACCCTAAACCTAAAACTTAAACCCTAAACCCTAAAAGTAAAAAAAAATAAAATAATAAAAAAAATCCTAACCCTAAACCCTAAACCCTAAACCCTAAAACTAACCATAAACCATAAAACCCTAAACCCTAAACCCTAAACCTACAACCCTAAACCATAAACCCTAAACCATAAATTTCTAAACCCTAAATCCTAAACCTTAAACCCTAAAACCCTAAAACCCTAAACCATAAACCATAAAATCTAAAACCTAAACCCTAAACCCTAACCCTAAACCCTAACCCTAATCCCCAAACTTTAAACCTAAACCTAAAGTAACTAAATAAATTAAAAATAAACCTAATCCTTAAGAATGGGCAGAACCTTAACAGCAGGAACATCACCATCAACCAAGCTCAGTCTAGATCTGACGGTGGAAGCGATGGTGGAGCGACAGTTATCATAGTGGTGGTGGGGGATCTGGAGGTGTTGGTGGATATGGAGGAGGTGGTGGAGCAAGGTTGTGGAGTGGAGGAGCAATGAGGTTACGTGGTGGTGGCGAGAGATCGTGGATATGATGGTGGATCACGCTACTCGAGGTGAGGTGGTTCTTGGGAACTAGAGAAATAAGAACGATCCCATCTATCGCTATGGAACTTTGTCTTTATAGTAGACATAATTCTAATTATCTAGGGTTTTTGATTTGCTCTATGTGTGCCCATTTTTTATCTATGTCATTGCTTGTGTCTTAGAAAACTTGGTGTGTTACTTGGTTGATGAAATTGAAAAAAAAGAAATGTTGAATATGAATTTCTTCTATTGAAAATAAAAAAACCAAAAACCCTAAACCCTAAACCCTAAACTAAAACCTGAACACTAAACATAAAACCTAAACACTAAACCATAAACTCTAAACCCTAAAAATAAATAAAAAATAAAAAAACCTATCCCTAAACCCTAAACAGTAAAACTAATCCTAAACCCTAAACCATAAACCCTAAACTTACAACCCTAAACCATAAACCATTAACCCTAAAACCCTAAACCCTAAACCTTAAACCCTAAAACCCTAAACTCTAGACCCTAAACCCTAAACCCTAAACCCTAAACCCTAAACCATAGACCCTAAAACCTACAACCCTAAACCCTGAACCCTAAACCCCAACCCTAAACCCTAAACCCTAAACCCTAATTCCTAAACCCTAAAAACCTAAAAACCTAAACTTAAATGAAATAAAACCTAAAAATAAAATAAATGGAAAAACCTAACCTAAATAAAATAAAAAAAATGAAATGAAATAAAAAACATAAACTAAAATCAAAACTAAACCTAAAAAAATAAAACAAAAAAAATAAAAACTAAACTAAAATAAAAGAAACAAAAACCAAAACTAAACGAAAATTAAAATAAACCAAAAAATAAATTCTAAACGAAAAATAAAAATAAAATAAACCTAAATTAAAATAAAATAAAAACTAAATAAAAATGAAAACCTAAAAATAAACCTAAACATAAATAAAAACTAAAACTTAAACCTTAAACTAAAAGAATTAACCTAAACCTAAAATAAATAAAATAAAATAAAATAAACCTAAACTAAAATAAACTAAACTAAATAAATAAAATATAAACCTAAACCTAAACCCTACAGTAAATAAAATAAAATAAACTAAAAATAAACCTAAACCTAAACTAAAAAATAAACTTAAAAATAAACCTAAAATAAAAACCTAAAACCTAAACCTAAAAAAATAAAATAAAAACCTAAACCTAAACCTAAAAATAAAAAATAAAACCTACACCTAAAAAATAAAATAAAAATAAAACTAAACTAAAAAAACCTAAACCTAAAAAATAAACTAAAATAAAAATCCTAAACTAAAATAAATAAACCTAAAATAAATAAAATAAACTAAATGAAAATATAAAATAAATTTAAATATAAAAATAATAATAAACTTAAATAAAATAAAAAGAAACTAAATAAACTAAAAAAAACCTAAATCTACCAGTGTACTTAATTTGAAAATAAACCTAAGCCAAAACCTAAACCTTAAACCAAAAACCAAATCCCTAAACCCTAAACCCTAAACCCTAAATCCTAAAAATAAAAATAAAATAAAATAAAATAAAATAAAATAAAATAAAATAACTCTAACCCTAAACCCTAAACCCTAAATCTAACCCTAAACCCAAAACCCAAAACCCAAAACCTACAACCCTAAACCTTGAACCCTAAATCCTAAATCCTAAACCCTAAAACCTAAACACTAAACCCTAAACCCTAAACCCTAAAGCCTATCCCTAAACCCTAAACCCTGAAAACCTAAACCTAAAAATAAAACTCAACTAAAAAATAAACATAAACCTCAACCTAAAATATAAACTAAAATATAAAACCTAAACTAAAATAAATAAACCTAAAATAAATAAACTAAACTAAATAAAAAATAAACTAAGTAAACAAAATAAACCTAAACCTACTATTTTACTTAATTATTTTTAAAAAAACCCTAAATAGTAAACCTTAAAACTAACCCTAAACCCTGAACCTTAAAGACTAAACTTACAATCCTAGACCCTAAAACCTAAACCCCAAAACCATAAATCCTAAACCCTAAACCCTAAACCCCTAAACCCTAATCCCTAAACCCTAAACCTTAAAACCTATAACTCGAAACCCTAAACCCCAAACCCAAAACCCTAAACCCTAAACCTTAATCCTTAAACCCTAGAAACCTAAAAACCTAAACTAAATAAAACCTATAAATAAAATAAATAAATAAAGCTAAACCTAAATAAAATATAAAATATAAAATAAATAAAAACCTAAACTAAAACCTATACCTAAACTTAAACCTAAACCTAAACCTAAAAATAAATTAAAATAAAAAATAAAAACTAAACTAAAATAAAATAAATTTAAACCTAAACAAAACTAAAAATAAAATAAACTGAAAAATAAAAACATAAATAAAATAAAAACTTAACAAAAAAAATAAAATAAATATAAAATATAATAAAATAAAAACTAAATAAAATCTTGAACATAAAAAAAGAAACTTAAAAATAAAACATAAAAATAAATAAAAAATTAAACCTAAACCTTAAACTAAAAAAAAACCCTAAACCTAAAATAAACAAAATAAAAAAACCTAAACCTAAACAAAAATAAACTAAACTAAAAAAAATAAAACCTAAACCAAAAATAAACTAAACCTAAACCCTATACTAAATAAAATAAAATAAACTAAAAATAAACCTTAACCTAAAATAAAAAATAAAACTTAAAAATAAACCTAAAATAAAAACCTAAAACTTAATCCTAAGAAAATAAAATAAAAACCTTACCTTAACCTAAAATAAAAAATAAAACCTAAACCTAAAAAATGAAAATAAAATTAAAAATAAGCTAAAAAATAAACATAAACCTGAAAAATAAACTAAAATAAATAAAAATAAAAAAATAATCTAAATAATCTAAAAAAAAAAAAAACTAAATAAACTAAATAAACCTAAACCTCCACTTTACTTAATTTTTTGAAAAAAACCATTAACCTAAAATAAACCCTAAACCCTAAATCCTAAACACTAAAAACACTAAACCTTTAACCCTAAACCCTAAATCTTAAACCCTAAACCCTAAAAAACCATAAACCCTGGACCCCAAACACTAAACCTTAAACTAACCTAAACTTAAAACTAATCCTAAACACTAAACCCTAAATGCTCCTACATCACTAAACCCTAAACCCTAAACCCTAGACCTTACCTTAAACCCTAAACCCTAAACCCTAAACCCGTCCCTAAACCCTAAATAAAAAATTAAAATAAAATAAACCAAAATAAATAAAAAATAAACTAATTAAACTAAAAAACCCTAAACCTATCGGTTTACTTAATTTTCAAAAAAATCCTAAACCCTAAACCATAAACCCTAAACCCTAAACCCTAAATTAACCTTAAACCATAAACCCTAAATCCTAAAAACCCTAAACACTAAACCCTAAACTAACCCTAAACCCTAAGCTAACCCTAAATCCTAACATCTAAACACTAAACCTTAAACCTTTTACCCTAAACCCTAAAACCCTAAACCCTAAAACCCTAAACCCTAAACCCTAAACCCTAAACACTAATCCCTAAAAATCTAAAAACCTAAACCTAAACTAAATAAAACCTAAAAATAAAATAAACAAAAAAACCTAAACTTAAATAAAATAAAAACCTAAACTAAAACCAAAACCTAAACCTAAAAATAAAATAAAATAAACTAATAAAAGTAAACTAAAATAAAATAAATACAAAACTAAACTAAACTAAAAAATAAAATAAACTTAAGAATAAAAAACTTAAATAAAAAAAACTAAATGTAAAATAAAAATAAAATAAACCTAAAATAAAATAAAATAAAATAAAAACTAAATAAAAACCTAAACCCAAAAATAAATCTAAAAATAAAACATAGAAATAAATAAAAAATAAAACCCAAACCCTAAACTAAAAATAAAAACTAAACCTAAAATAAAAATAAAATAAACAAAATAAAATAAACCAAAACCTAAACTAAAATAAATTACACTAAAATAATTAAAAGCTAAACATAAAATAAATTAAACCTAAATCCTAAAATAAAATAAAATAAACTAAAAAAAAACCTAAAAAAAACCTAAAATAAAAACCTAAAACCAAAACCATAAAACCTAGACCTTCAAGAGCTAAAAACCTTAACATAAATTAAATAAAACCTAAAAATAAAATAAATAAAAAAACCTAAACCAAAATAAAATGAAAAAAAATAAAATAAAATAAAAACATAAACTTAAACCTAAACCTAAACTAAACCTAAAAATAAAATAAAATAAAAAATAAAAAAATTCTAAAATAAAGTACATAAAACCTAAACTAAATTAAAAAAAAATAAAAAACCTATACTAAACTAAAAAATAAAATACCTAAATAAAATAAAAACTAAATCAAAAATAAAAATAAAATAAACTTAAAATAAAATAAAATAAAAACTAAATAAAAATCTAAACCTAGAAAATAAACTTAAAAATAAATAAAATAGAAAACCTGAACCATAAATAAAAAAAACCAAAACTTAAAATAACAATAATGTAAACCTAAACTAAGATAAACTGAACTAAAATAAATAAAACCTAAACCTAAATCTAAAATAATGTAAACCTAAACTTGAACCTAAACTAAATAAAATAAAATAAACTAAAAATGAACCTAAACCTAAACTAAAAAATAATACCTTAAAAAAGCCTAAACTAAAACCTAAACCCAAGAATAAAATAAATAATCAAACATAAACTAAAATAAAAAAATAAAATAAAATAAAAACCTAAACTAAAACCTAAACCTAAACCTAAAAATAGAATAAAAAAAATTAAAACTAAACTAAAAGAAAATAAATAAAAAGCTAAACTAAACTATAAAATAAATTAAACTAAAAATTTAAAAACCTAAATAAAATAAAAATAAACGTAAACTAAATATAAAATAAACCTAAAATAAAATAAAATAAAAACTAAATAAAAACCTAAACCCAAAAATAAATAAAAAATTTAACCCAAATCCCAAACTAAAAATAAAACTAAACTAAAATAAATAAAATTAAACTAAAATAAAATAAACCTAAACCTAAACTAAAATAAACTAAACTAAAATAAATAAAGCCTAAACTTAAACCTAAAATAAATTAAACCTAAACCCAAAACTAAATAACATAAAATAAACTAAAAATAAACCTGAACCTAAAATAAAAAATAAAACCTAAAAATAAACCTAAAATAAAAACCTAAAGCCTAAACCTAAACAAATAAAATAAAAACTTAAACCTAAACCTCAAAATAAAAAATAAAACCTAAACCTTAAAAATAAAATAAAAATATAACTAAACTAAAAAATAAACATTAACTTAAGCCTAAACCCTAAAAAAACTAAAATAAATAAACCAAATTAAATAAAAAATAAACCTAAATAATAACAAAAAATAAAATAAACTAAAATTAATAAAAAATAAAATAGATAATTAAATAAACCTAAACCTACTAGTTTACTTAATTTTCTTTTTTGAAAAAAAATCCTATACCCTAAACACTAACCCTAAATCCTAAAGCATAAACCATAAAACCTAAACCCTAAAATTATCCCTAAACCCTGAATCCTAAACCTACAACCCTAAACCCTAAACTAACCTAACTAAACTAAACTAAACTATAACCAACTAAACCATAAACCATATTCACTAAACACTAAAACCCTAAACCCTAAACCCTAAAAACACTAAACCCTAAAGTCTAAACCCCAAACCCTAAACTAACCTTAAACCCTAAGATAACCCTAAACCTTAAACCCTAAAAACCCTAAACTCTAAAGCTTAAACACTAAACCCTAAACCTTAAACCCTAAACCCTAACCCTAAACCCGAAACCTTAAAACTTAAACCTTAAAATCCTAAAACCTAAACCCTAAACCCTAAATACCTAAAAACCTAAACTTAAACTAAGTACAACCCAAGAATAAAATAAATAAAAAAGCCTAAACATAAATAAAATTAAAAAATAAAATAAAATAAAAACTTAAACTAAAACCAAAACCAAAACCTAAAAATAAAATAACATAAAAAATAAAATTAAGCTAAATAAAATAAAGAAAAACCTAAACTGAACTAAAAAAATAAAATAAACCTAAAATAAAATAAAATAAAAACTAAATTAAAACCTAAACGTGAAAAACAAACCTAGAAATAAAACCTAAAAATAAATAAAAAATAAAACTTAAACCCTAAACTAAAAAAACTAAACCTAAAATAAAAATAAACAACAACAACAACAATAAGCCTTTATCCCACTAAGTGGGGTCGACTACATGAATCCTTCATCTCCATTGTGTCCTTTTATGTGTCAAATTCTTATTTAATTCAAGTATACTAATGTCATTTTTTATACATCTTAACCAAGTCTTTTTAGGTCTACCTCTGCCTTTCTTAACATAAGGCAAAAAAAAATACATCTACTTTCCTAACAATCATTGGACTCGATGCTTTATGTGGCCAAACCATCTAAGTGACTCTCTAATCTTATCTACCTGGAGCTACTCCAACTTTTCTAACATACTCATTTCATATTTTATCTCTAAGAGTAAAGCAACTCATCCACAGCATCCTCATCTCTCAGAACACTTAACTTAGTCTTATGCTTCTCTTTTATTGGCCAACATTATGCACCAAAAGTCATTGCAGGTCTTACCACTTTCTTATAAAATTTTTCCTTAAGTTTAAGTGGAACTTTTCTATCACACAATAGGCCAGATGCATTCCTCCACTTCAATCATCCAACTTGAATTTTAGTAATAACATCTCCATCTATTTCACCATCATTTTGAATAATAGAGCCTTAATATCTGAATGGCTCACTCTTATTAATGACTTGTTCACCTAATGTCACAACACTACCACTAGAACTTCTAAAACTTAAATTACACTCCATATATTCAGTTTTAGATTTACTTAAATGAAAACCTTTAGACTCTAATGTTGACCTCCATAATTCAAGTTTCTCTTGGACTCCCTCTCTAGTCTTATCATCAAGAAGAATGTCATCAAAAAAAAGCATACACCAAGGTACATCTTCCTATAAATGCATAGTAAGAACATCCATAACTAAAGCAAAAAGATAAGGGCTTAAAGCTAATCCTTGATGTAATCCAACTGAAATAGGAAAATATTTTGTCAATCCTCCTTATTTTTGGACACAAGTAACAACTCTAGTATACATATCCTCAATGACTTGAATATAACCAATATTAACCCCTTTATATTCTAGAACTCTCCAAAGAACATCTCTTGAAATATTATCATAAGCTTTCTCTAAATCAATAAATATCATATGTAGATCCTTCTTACTTTCTCTATACTTCTTCATCATACCTCTTAACAAATGTATAACATCCATAGTAAATCTACTTGGCATGAAACCAAACTAATTGTGAGAAACTTTTGTATCACATCGTAACTTATGCTCAATTACTCTCTCCAATAATTTTATTGTATGACACATTAACTTAATTCCTCTATAATTTGCACACTCTTGAACTAAGTCTTTACTTCTCCTATCTCTTTGGTTGGCTAACTTATACATATATCTTTCACCTTCTTTGGTATCTAATCTATTATATAAATCACTAAAAGCTATATTTTTGCATCATATTTTGCTTTCTGAGAATCACTACAGGCCACTTTATATCTTTCCCAATTCTCCCAATTTTTACATCTAAACCAAGTTTTATAACAATGCTTCTTATTTCTTATCTTTTCTAGCACACTCTAACTCCACCACCAACTATTTTTATTAAAAGATGCTTTTCTTTTTGATTCTCCAAGCACATTTTAGCAACTTGCTTTATTTCACTTGCTACTTTTTTCCACATAACATTAGCTTCCTTATCAACATCCCAAATTCTAAGCTCTTGTAGCTTGCTCTTAAAAATATATATTTATTTGTGTTCTTTAAGTGTCCCCATCTAATCCTAGGAAAATAATTTTATTTATTTTTCTCTGACAATCTTTCATCTTAAAATCTAAAAGTAACAATCGATGTTGGGTACTTAAACTTTCATTTGGAATGACCTTACAATCTTTACAATCTAAATGATATATTTTTCTTATCAAAAAATAATCAATCTGTGTTTTACTAGATCCATTTTTATAAGTAATAATATGTTCATCTCTTTTCTTAAATAAAGTACTAGCAACTACAAAATCATAAGCTAAGGAAAAATCTAATATAGTCTTACCTTCTTCATTAGTCACTCCAAATCCATAACCACCATGAATACTTTTAAAATCTTCTACCATTCTACCAACAAGTTCATTTAAATCTCCTCCAATAAAAACTTTTTCTTTAAAGGTATCTTTTGTATTAATCCCTCTAATTCATTCAAAAAATTTTCTTTTGAGCTTACATCCAAACCTACTTGAGGAGCATAAACACTTATAACATTGATAATCTTAGTATCAATAATAATCTTTAAATATGTAATTCTATCTCCACATATATTAATATTTATAACATTATCTTTCAAACTTTTATCTATAATCACACCATTTCTAGTTTTCTACCAATACCAAAGTTTAAAACCTAAACTATCAATCTCCTTGGCCTTCTCCCCAACCCATTTAGTTTCTTGAACACATAAAATATTTATCCTTTTATGAACAATAATATCTATTAATTTCATTAATTTACCTGTAAGAGTACTTATATTCCAAGATCTTAACCTAATTCTAGTTTCATGGACTAACTTCTTTGCCCACATCCGTCCATAATATGGGAACCCTTTGCTTATTTAACACTGCACCCGGGTGTCGATGCAACATTTGCATTTTTTTTTTCAAGCCATACAAAGATCTCTCACGTTCAGGGGACACCCTAGAATTAATACAATGATTTAAAGGATTCATGCCATGATTATTTCACAAGTTTTACGCTATCGACTACTATCAAACCCTCCACTTTTCATATCCAAACTTGGAACTGACAAATGTAGTGTTAAACCTAAAATAAAAAAAATAAACAAAATAAAATAAACCTAAACCTAAACTAAAATAAATAAATCCTTAACATAAACTTAAAATAAACTAAACCTAAACCTAAACATAAACTAAATAAAATAAAATAAACTAAACCTAAACCTAAACCTAAACTAAAATAAAACCTAAAAATAAACATAAAATAAAAACCTAAAACCTAAACCTAAAAAATAAAATAAAAACCTAACCTAAACCTAAAAATAAAAAATAATACCTAAACTTAAAAAATAAAATAAAAATAAAACTCAACTAAAAAGTAAACCTAAACTAAAAACAAAATTAAAAAAAACCTAAACTAAAATAAAAAACCTAAAATAAATAAAGTAAATTAAATAAAAAAAATAAACCTAAATAAAAATAAAAAATAAAATAAGCTCAAATAAATAAAAAATAAACTAAATAAACCTAAACCTATCGGTTTACATAATTTTTTTTAAAAAAACCCTAAACTCTAAATCCTAAACCCTAAACCTTAAACCCTAAAACTAACCCTAAATCTTAAACCTACAACCCTCAACCTACAACCCTAAACCCTAAATCCTAAACCCTAAAACCCTAAACCCAAAACCCTAATCCCTAAACCCGAAAACCCTACACCCTAAACCCTAAAACCTATAACCCTAAACCATAAAACCCAAACTAACCCTAAACACTAAGAATGAGAAAACCATGATAAAGAATAACACCATCAACCTAAACTGGTGGTGGAGGTGAAGGTGATAAGTGGTGGTGGGGATCTGGAGGTCGGTGGATATGGAAGTGGTGGTGGTAGGAGAGGAGCGATGGAGGTTAATGGTGTTCGAGGGAGAGATCAAAAAATATCATGGTGGAACTCGCTAAGAGGCTGTGATGAAAACTAGAACCAAGAATGCTCGATCCGATCTATTTTTATGGAACTGTCTTTATCGTAGAGACGGTTCTACTTATCTAGGATTTTAATTTGCTCTATGGGTGCTCATTTATTTATATACCTATTCTTAAGAAACTTAAACATAAAAATTGAAAAGAAGAAATGTTGAATCTAATTTATTCTATTAAAAAGAACCTTAAACCCTAAACCCTAAACTAAAACTTAAACCCTAAACCTAAAACCTAAACCCTAAACCATAAACCCTAAACCCCAAACCCTAAACCTTAAACCCTAAACCCTAAACTAACCCTAAACCCTAAACCCTAAACCCTAAAAAGCTAAAGCCAAAATAAATAAATAAATAAAGCTAAAGAAAATTAAAACCTAAACTAAAACTAAATAAAACCTAAAACCAAAACAAATAAATAAACCTAAAGCAAAATAAAATAAACTTAAACATAAACTAAAACCAAAACCTAAACCTAAACCTAAATTGAAAAAAAATAAAATAAAATAAATAAACTAATAAAAAATAAAATCTATATAAAATAAAACTAAACCTAAAATAAAATAAAATAAACCAAAATGAAATAAAATAAAAACTAAATAAAAATCTAAACCTAAAAAATAAACCTAAAAATAAATAAAATATAAAACCTAAACCCTAAACTAAAAAATAACCTAAACTTAAAATAAAAATAAAATAAATAAAATAAAATAAACCAAAAGTTAGCCTAAAATAAATAAAACCTAAATTTAAACCTAAAATAAACTAAACTTAAACTTAAACCAAAACTAAATAAAATAAAATAAACTAAAAATAAACCTAAACTAAAAAATAAAACCTAAAAATAAACCTAAAATAAAAACCTAAAACCTAATCCTAAAAAAATAAAATAAAAAACCTGAACCTAAACCTAAAAAATAAAAAGAAATAAAACTCAACTAAAAATAAAGCTAAACCTAAAAAATAAACTAAAATAAAAAACTTAAACCAAAATAAATACACTAAAATAAATAAACTATACTAAATAAAAAATAAAACTTAAAAAAAATAAGATAAAATAAACTAAATAAATAAAAAAATAAACTAAATAAATCTACTAATTAATTAAAATAAACCTAAATCCTAAACCCTAAACTCTAAAGCCTAAACTAAACCTACAAAAACCTAAACCCAAACCCAAAACCCTAAAACCCTAAACCCTAAACTAAACCTTAAAAAATCTAAACTCTAAACCCTAAACCCTAAATTTTAAACTAACCCTAAACCTAAACTAACCATAAACCATAAACCTTAAACCTAAACTAACCCTAAACCCTAAGAATAAACTTGATGGTAAACATCAAAGCTCTAAATAAAAGAGGCAAACTAAAAAATTAAAAATCTAGAGGTGTTGATGAATATGAAGGTGGTGGTGAGGAGTGGTGGTTATGGAGGTAACAACCATGGTGGTAAAAAAGAGATCGGGATATGATGGAGGATCCTACTACTGAAAATGGTTCGATGGGAGGAGAAACTAAGAATGGTCAATAGATCTATAAACTGTCTTTACAATAGAGATGGTTCTACTTATCAAGGGTTTTTAATTTGGTCTATGGGTGCTCATTATTTATCTATGTCATCGCTTGTGTCCTAAAACTTAGGTGATTCTGAGGAAGAAATCAAAAGAAGAAATGTTGAATCTTTATTAAAAAAAAAAACCTAAATAAACCCTAAAGTAAAACTTAAACCTAAACCTAAAACCTAAACACTAAACCTAAACCCTAAACTAGAAACCTAAACCTAAACACTAAACCCTAAATAAAACCTAAACCTAAACCTTAAACTTAAACTAACTTAAACCCAAAACCATAACCCTAAACCCTAAACCCTAAACCATAAACCCTAAAAGCATAAATCCTAAACCTTAAAACTTATAACCTTAAACTCTAAACCCAAAACCCCAAATCCTAAACCCTAAACCTTAAAGTCATTCTCATCCTCTCTCCTCACCCGTGTGGCTCTCTCTGGTGATTTCGTGTTCCTTCTCATTTTCATAGCTACCGCCCCTTCCATCGATTTTAGGTTTTGCTCGCTTATGTGAGTTTACCTTGACCTCCAATGGCAGATGCACCGTCTTCCGTGCAATCGAGCTCTTCAAACTTGGAGGCATCGGCTATGGCTCCTAATTTACAAGGTATTATGAACCCGACTCAATCCGTTACTATAGCTACTATTAAATCATTCAAAGACACGCTATCCGTAAGAACACTTGCTCTAATGCTCGTCAACTTAATTTACTTTTTTCCGAATGATGAGTAATGTGCTCGATCTTGATGTGGAAAAATTGGCAAAGCCATTTGAGTTTTCATTAGGGTAAATTTTCATTATCGCCAACTCTTGATAATATCCATTCTTTCTTTTATAGCCTAAAGCTCAAGCATTTTCACCATGGATTGATTGATCCTAGGCATATCCTTATTTAGCTATCATTTAGACTACTCTAGAGTCTTTGCTCGCCTATTTTGTGTACAATTGTCAAATGAGGCTATTGAAATGGTCACCTCTTTGATGTAAAAGAGGAATCCCTTATTATTCATTTATGGCTAGCCTTTCCAAACATGAGGATACATTATGTTACCCATCAAGTCCTATTTACAGTTGGGGCTCTCTTTGGTAGGCCCCTTCAAATCGACCAAGCCACCGCCGCAAGATCTCAGCCATTAGTTACACGTATCTTGGTTGAGATTGATATTACCAAAAAGTATCCTAAAGAAGTTTGGATTGGTTCAGAAAAATTTGGGTATAATCAGAAAGTGGAATTTGAAATTTTCCCTATTTTTTGCACACACTGTAAGATCCATGGTCATGATCACTCTGAATGCTTTGTGTTACACCCTAATCTAAAAAAGAATAAATTATCAGATCCTAAACCCTCTCTAGGAAATGAAAAAACTAATAAGTTCGCTTATGTGCCTAAAGCTACTCAAAATGGAACTCACCCTTCTACCCCTACTCCTTTATTAGCTACTGATTTTCCTATTGGAGAATAATCTGAGCTTGGTAAAAATAATGATATTGAGGTTTGTGAGGAAATTAATGATAACTTATTTAACATTACTCCTACTTGTAATAATTTGGCATCACAAGACAACTTGACTCATATGAACCATCATGGTGATTTGAATGGAAATCTCAAGTTGGATTAAAATCTCAAAACTACTGAATTGTTCAAAAATGTTGATACTTTCCAAAATCAAAAATCATGGAAATGAGAATGAAATTTGTGCTATTAATGGTGTCACAATCTCTTCTTACCTTCGAGTGATATCCATGCTAATCCACCTCAACCAAACTATGATATCAAGAAGGAGAAATCACCATTGGAATGCTGATATCGCCCTATTCTCAGTATCACCAATCACTCCCTTCTCGATGGAGATACATTGATAGGCCTTTTCAAACTGTTATTAAAAAATCCCTTAAAGCTAGAATGTTCACTAATAGCTCTACCAACCACTGCTCTTCTTTAACTTCCCACAAATAATTGCTTCATGCTCTCTTTTTCTTCTCCTTCTATTTTTCTATTATAACTTTTATTTTCCTTCCATCTTATTATGATCAATTTTCTTATTTGGAATGTTTGGGGTATTGGAACTCACTATCCGAATCATGTTAGAGCCTTTGTCACACTCATAACATAACCTTTGTTGTTATTGAGCCATTCATTCACTCTTCTAAGATCACTCATGTTGAGAGCTTATTTTCAAAATTTCTTTTATAGTATTAGTAATAAAATTTGGTATTTTTAGAATAATTTAATCAACATTTCTATCCTTGATGATCTCCATCAATTGGTTAATGTTCAAATCTCATTAGGTGAATTCTCTGCTCTTGGTTCCTTTATCTATGCATCTTGTACTAGAGCTGGTAGGAACATCCTTTGGGATCAATTAAGAACTTTTACCTCGACACAAACCTTGGTTGGGGTGATTTCAACACTATTATCACTTCTAAAGAAGGGAGGTTGTTTCCCAACATCCACTCCATGGAAGATTTTTCTAATATGATTCTCGATTGCAATCTGATTGATATTGGTTTTTCTGGCTCCAACTATACGTGGCATAACTCTAGACTCTGGTAGCAGCTTGATAGGACCCTCTTTAACTCCCTTTGGATCAATCAATGGCCCTCACTTCTGTTGAGGATTTGAGCAAAACTTTGTCTAACCATACTCCACTATTAATCTCCATCAAAACTCCTTCCAGTACTATATCTTCCCCCACTCCTTTTAGATTCCAATATATGTGGACACAACATAGTGATTTCTTTAATGTTGTTTCCACTAATTGGATGGCCCCTATTCACTGGACAATTCCATTAAAGGCATGATTTGGCTTAAGCTTAAAAGACTAAAATAAAACCTAAATTGGTGGAACAAGCACCATTTTAAAAATCTTTTGCCAATCTAAAAAATATGGAACAATTAGTTTGCTCTTGAAGATGTTAATGACCTAAGGTTTGATGAGTTGAACACTGCTAAAGATAAATTGATTAATTATCAGAATATGGAGGAAACCTACTGGCGACAAAAGGCCGCTAGCAAATATATTACTGATGGTGACAAAAATACAAGGTATTTCCATGCTCTCTTCAAAAAAAGGAAAGCCTTAAACTTTATTCAAAATATTAAAAATATTAACAGTAGCTGGATCATTGATAATAATGAAATTAAATATTCTGTCATTTAACATTTTCAAAATCTATTAAACAACAACCTTAACTTAGAACCCCTCTCCAACACCCACCTGATCTCCTCTATGATTACTAATGATGAAAACCATTTACTCACTTTGCGTCCTATGGATAATGAGATTAATAGTACTCTCAATAGCATGAACACTGACTCTTGTCGGCATGGCTACATGACTCATTTCTTTTAGCATTGTTTATTATTAAGTCGACCTTATTGATTGTGTTGATTTCTTTGATGGCAACTCTTTACCTAGATACTTTTCTAGCACTTCCATTGTTCTCATTTACAAAACTAATAATCCTGATACTTGGGGAGATTTTAGACCTATCAGCCTTTGCACCTTCTTTCAAAAACTCATTGCTAAATTGATTACTAATAGAATTAGTCCACTGCTGCCTAAAATTATTTCACCTAACCAAACTGGCTTCATTAAAGGCAGAGCTATCGGATAACATACTTCTAGCACAAGAGCTGATTCATGATATTGACGCTCCCAGGTGGTAACATCCTTTTAAACCGACATCATTAATACATCTCTTGGGACTTCCTCTTTCAAATTCTTCATTTGCTTGGTTTTCGATTATTTTATCCGTCTCATCAAAAAATTGCATTACAAATGTTTGGTTTTCTTATCATGAATGGTGAATGGTTTTTTTCTCTTTGAAGCATAGAGACAAGGAGATCCTCTTTACCCTATCTTTTTATTATTGCTATTGAATATCTATCTAAGAGTCCAATGATCTTTTATAATAATGGATGTTTTATAGAACTCAAGGTGGTCTTCCTGTCTCATCTTAGTTTTGTCGATGACTTTATAATCTTTTCAATGCCTCAATTCCTCACATTAAAACTTAAGAATCTTTTAAATAAATTTGGCAATGAAAGTCTTTTTCTCAATGAAGGCAAAAGTTATTTCATTCCTTCTTCTAAAATCCCTAGCAATAGGACCAATCAAATCTTGAGAATTACTAATTTTCAACAATAACTTCCTATTAAATATCTTGGTACCTTTTTAAAGGTCAAAAATATCTCACCTTTTTGATGAGCTAATCCAAAAAATCTCTAATAAAATTTCTATTTGGGAATTTCACTTACTTTCATTTGGTGGTAGGCTCACTTTGATTAAGAGCACCCTTAACTCCATGCCTTTGTATCTCATTCAAACCATTGTGCCAATCAACTCTATTAATAGAATTGAGCGCTCATTAACAAATTTTTTGGGGATCTAATAATTCCTCTAAAAAAATGCACTGACCTCTTGGTATAAAACCCGTGGCACTTTTGTCAAGGTGGTCTTGGATGTAAACCAATCAAGGAAACTGTTTTATTATAAACTTTAGTGGAATTTTAAGAAAAATAATAGTCTATGGGCTAATTTCATGACTGCTAAATACTGCCATGGAAAGCACCCTCTCATTTGCCCCTATAAAGTGGGAGACTCTCCTATTTGGAAAAGACTTTGTTCCATCAAATGGGAGGCCGAATCCTTAATTTCCTGGGGGATTAACTCTGGCTCCTCTTTCTTTTGGCAAGACAACTGGACTGTAGGTGGGTCCATTGACGACTTACTTTCTACCCATTCTACTGCTGCTATTAAAGTGTACTCTTTCTGATAGAATAATATGTGAAACAATAGTAAGCTTATTGATCATATTCCTCTCTTTAAATCGCCTTACTACTATTCCTATCATTCCTACCAATCAAGATCAGATCCTTTTTAAGCTTTCACATAATGGTGATTTCAACTTTAAAAATGTTTGGATTCACATTAAAGAAACTCATGATTTTTCCTATGTATTTTCTAAACTTTGGAAAACAATATCCCTACTTCTTATTCTATTCTTACTTATATTTTGAAAAACTTCATCCCTGGACTCCTTGTTGTGGGGTAAAGGTTTTCAATTACCTTCAAAATGCCAATGCTATTTTTACATTGAGAATGTGAATCATGTTTTTGTTAATGGGGCCATTGCTTCTAAACTTTGGATTTGGTATGATGACCTCTTTAACATTGTCATTTTCAATGGCTCCTTAAATTTATACCAACTTCTTGAAGTTTATTTTGACAACACTATTAAAGGACACATTAAAGTCATAACTGCTATCACTATTATTTGGTTCATATGGATGGACCAAAATGATGCAAAACATCATGAGATCCCTATGAATCACATAAGGATAATTGCTAGAACTAAAAACAAACTTTATGACTTGTTTAATGCCAATTTAATTTATTACAACCAATTTAAAGGTTGCAAATTTGTGGCCAATAAACTGGATTTTAACTTACTGGATTACCACATCTATAAAGATGACAAGATTGTTTATTGGGTTAAACCTCATGCTAACACTATTAAAGTTAACACTGATGGCTTTGTCTCTCATAAAGGTTCAGGTTGTGGTGGAATTTTCAGAAATTTTAATGGTAAAGTCCTATGTGCCTTTGCTTACCCCCTTAATCCCTGCTCTATTCCTTTTGCTAAGCTCATGGCAGTGTACAAAGCTCTTGAGATTTTCCTTCAAAAAGGTTGGCTCAATATTTGGATTGAGGTGGATGCCCTTCACGATTGATCTCTTGACTTCCACCAAAATGGGCAATGTACTACCTTCTTAAGCAAACTAGAACTCTCCTTGCCCAACTCTACTTTAAAATCACTCATGTATGGTGTGAGGGTAATGCATGTGATGATTATCTGGCCAATCTGGGTGCTAGATTGGATGGTATAAAATTCTTTGATCAACTAACCCTTCCTAAACATTTGCGTGGCTTGTTAATCTGGACAATACCGGGTTTCCTTATCTCAAAAAATTAATCTATCCTATTGGATTCACCTGTTTCAATATTTTATTGCATGTTCATTTTCTATACTATTATTATTTCTCTTTTCTCATGCATCAACTGATATCCTTTGCTTACTTGTTGATCTCTGGTACATGCTTGGTTTAATTGTTTAGCTTTAAATGGGAGCTTACTTCTACTATTTTACCGTAATGTGATGCTACTTTGAATTTGATGCATCATCATATTACTGCTAGTCCTTTGTTGAGCTACATTGGCGTTGGTTTAATTATCCCAACCTTGTTTGGGGTCTTGTTGCTCGGATGCTACATCTATGTTAAAGGTTTAATTGTTATCATTGGGCTTTTGGGCCCTTTGTCAGTAGTCGATCTTGGAGTTGGTTTAATGTATTTGCTGAATGTATATGCTAACCCCAACTTACATATCTGTAAGGAAAGAAAATGCAATACCTTTGTTATTACTAATGGTTCTTTGTAAGTTTGGTATTGTTTAATGAATTCCTTTCAGTCTGATTTCTTTGAGGAGGGTAGTTCTGCTGCTAGCCTGATTTCTCATTTCATTGATAATACCCTTTTGAAACCTTATGGTAGCTCTGTTCACCGCTTTTTTATTGGCTTATCCTATGGTTGTAATAATTGTAGTGCTTTTTAACCTATGGTCGTTGGATTTTGATTCATCGTCCGCTAACCTTGTGTTTGTTAGCTATTTGTTCCCCTGTTCTTTTGACTATCTTTGTCGTTCTCATCCAGGACCGATCAATTAATCTGTTGTTTTTTACCTTTTGGCTCTGTTAAAATTATGCAGATCCAGCTTGTTGGTAATTATTGTCCTGGATGTTGGCTGATCTGGATTATTACTCCTCATGCTGCTTCTGGGGTTTTGCTTTGTTTTGTTTAGTTGTCCTCTATTGTAGACTGCAAGATGGCTTTTATTTTTTTGCTTGACTGTTTCTTATCACTCATTTTTCTGAATGTTTGTGCTTAAAACTGGATGTCATTGCTTTCAAATTTGTTTTTATATCTGGTCCAAGTCTTGGCCAGACCTCTTCCTTAACTATCGGGGATTTAACTTATGTATTGTATAATTTGAATGGTTGGTTTTATGGCCAACTTGCTGTTATTTTCTTTCTTGGTTGTTGGATGGTCTGGATCATTGAGTCTTTTATCCAGCAAGTGGTTATTGGGGTTGTTTATCTGGTTCAGCAGGGTGCTGTTGGTGTTGTCTTGTTGATTATTTTGCCCAACCTCATATTCCCAATCTGCCAAGAGAGATTTTGCAATTTCTGTCAATTTTATTAATTCCTTGTAGGTTTGGACTTCTTTTATGGTTTTTCGGTTTGCCTTTAATGTGGTTGTGGGTTTAGCTGCTAGCTTGATCATCTTTATTCGGGAGGTTTTTTCTGTTAATTATCTTTTGAACCCTTTTTGTTGGTACTTTACATCTCTATTTTTTATTGGAATTTTATATGGTGGGTGTGATTTTTATTTTATTGCTACCCTTGTCTTTGTGGTTATTAGCTTTGCCTTTTGTTTCTTTCTGACCGGTTTTGCTATTAACAAGCAAGATTTCTCGATTTTTTACCCCCCCTTGGCTCTATTCAAATGGTGCGAACCCTGATTATCCATCTAATTATTTGATCTTTACATATGTTCTATTTACTAATGGGTGGACTTTTGGCCGCCTTGTTGGTAATTACTCGGTTGTTGTTAAACTGATTAATACTCTACATGTGCTTTGGGTTTTGGTTTGTTTTGTTCATCAAGCCTCTATTGAAGTTGTTGATTGCTTGGTGGCTTTTGATTTGAATGTCTCCTTATTGGTTTATTATATGCTTATCATATGAATTCTATGGACTAATTTATCTCACGCTCTTTCTCCATCTTCTTCGCTTAAACTTGTATCTATTGCATTATTCTGAATGGGTGGTTCTTCCGCCGCTAATTTTCATTGTCTTGGCTATTTGTTGTCTTGAATATTTGCTATCCTTGTTTCTCAGGATGTTGGCTCTATCTTTGTTGGTTGTAGGACTTTAGGTCCTATGTTCCCAAGTCGCTTCGACCATGCTCGATTATTTTTGGTCATTGGTGTCTGGGCTATTGCTTTTTCGATCCAGGTTTCTATGCTCTATCTACTTGGTTACTAACTATTGCATTATCTTCTCTGATTGAGAGGCTTTATGGCCATCTTGCTGTCCCTTGCTATCTTGGCTGTGGCTATCTTGGCTGCTATTGTCTTGGCTATTTTTTGTCTTGGTTATCTGCTATCTTGTTTTTTTTGGATTCTAATGAGGACCCTAATTTGAATCCCCATTTTGATTTATCCTCTGGTGGGTTCCAATGTTGCACTAACTATTTTGTTGGGGTTGGCTTTCGATTGCCCTTATTTATCTGCCGCTCATTTCGATAGCGGATCTACATTAACTACTGTTGTTTCTCTTCCCATCTGGGTTCAAAAAGACTTATGCTGCTATCTTCTTGGAATGCAATGTCTATTCTAAATGGGTGGTACTATGGACAGCTGCTGCCGTTTGCTGTCTTGCTATCTTTGTTATTTGTTGATCTGGATTATCCGATTTTTTGTCTAGCATGCTGTCGTTTGTTGTCTTGCATGTTTTTGGTATTGGGTTATGCTGCCTTCCTTTACAAATGCTTTTTTCCAACTACTATTATGAATATTAATAAGGGGTTTGTCACATCTGCATTCATTATTATGATTGGGCTCTTTTTCTGGACTTTACTTCTAGGCTGTAATCCTGGCCAGAAAGATTCATATATATATCATATATTTTGGATGGTGTTACTTATAGGCTCATCGACTTGCTTAGCAGGATTTCAGGGCTACCTCTTCATTTTCTTGTGGATGGTTTTAGCCTATTTCATATGTATAAGTATCCTCATGTCGGGTGACTATATTGATGATAATTTTCGCATGGGACCCCTTATGTTTCTACCCTTTGCAATTTCCTCTATATTATATATAGTTTTGTTTAGGTTTGCGTGTAATAAAGCCCATAAGACTTTCAACAACCGTCGTTATCTTCACAGTTTGTTGGCTATGATGGCTATGATGATTTCACTCTCTTTTGGTTTGGTAGTAGCTCTTGTGATGTAACCCTTCTGCTGAAGTTTGGATGCACATATTTGCATCTACCCCAACTTGGTGTGACTGAGCCTAAGCCTTCTCTATCACAATTCTTTATTATCATTCTCATATTATGCTATTTTCAGTTATCATTATGTCTGTATTACCTTAACTGCTCTAATTTCTTTCCATTTATATTTTTGCAGGTGCTTCTCTATTGTCCTCTTAGGTTTGCTCCATAGTGTCATGCATTCTCACATCCGCAGCAAGGGCCCTAATCTTCTTTTGGCTTTTTATGTTAATCTAATTGTATCTTTTGATTTCTTTAATGCCTTCTTTTGCTTTTGGATGTACTTAGATAGGGGATTTACTCCTTAGGCTGATTGTAGCTCTTTGAGCAGTAGTTCTGGAGTTTATCCCCTTTAAGGACCTTGTAACCCTCTTTTTGTGGCAATAAAATACCCCTACATGGGGTTTCCCAAAACAAAAAAACAAAAAAAGAACCCTAAACCTTAAAGTAACCCTAAACCCTAAACTTGAAACTAACCCTAAACCCTAAACCTTGAATAAAGATGTCATTAGGAGTCTATATAAAGAATGACCTAATCCTAACATAATTATGGTAGATAAAGAAAATGTCTTCAAGATACTTTCCCATAACTATTAGACATTTGAATACCCTAAACCCTAACCCTAAATCATATTATAATACCATATATTATAGTATAATGTAGCATTAGATATTTCAGCATGTAATGATGTGTTTTTGGATGTTATAAGATGTTTTAAAATGTTTTAGTATATAATGGTATTGTGCCTTATAGTCTATATTAATATAAATCATAAAATATTGATTTAAAAAGTCAGATGATGAAATTTGTTAAATTTGAAGTGGGAATTAGGTTGTAGTACCAAAGGTGTGCTATGCCACTTGTAGTCTAAAAAGTAAGATTTTATGTTCAAAATAAATATTATATGTTGTAGCATAGTATAACATCATATATCATAATATATTGTTCTACACATTTTAAATTCTTTTAGTATTTTACAATCATAATCAAGCACACTATCATTATTTATAAAAATGTTGGTTTAGACTTTAAAATGGTGGAATTTGGCCAAATTCATAATAAGTAGAGCATGACATCATAATATATTGTTCCAATTAAAAATATGTAAGTGATATGACTAAAATATATAGATTTTTTATTATTTAGACTAATTTTATGATTTTTTATCATAAGCAATTCCTTTTGATTTGATATGTAATATAATATAATATAATATAATATGTTATATTGTATTATAATATAGGATGCCATAACATAGTGTAGCATCATGCATTAGAGCATACTATTGTGTATAACTACTTATTGTTTAGCTTATTTTAGTTTGTTGTAGTATGATGTAGTAGAGTTTGTACTGTATAATTCATAAAAATACATTTATAGGTCGAGATGATGAGGATTTGGCCAAATTTAAGGTAAGCTTTAGGAACATCATTGGGGTGTGCTATGGTGTGTCATTTAATCAAAAGAATGGAATTTTGCATCCAAAATAAATGTTCATTTTTCAACCAAATTTTATAAATTTTTGCTTAAAGTGATTCATTTTAAGGTGTAATGTAAGATAATATATTATATGAAAGCATATTAAAATATAATGTACATAACAATATAACTTCACATATATATGAATGTGGTGGTGTTACTAAATGTTATTGTACATTTTAGTATGTTTTACTTTTGTTATAATACATTGGGTCAAAATTTACAAAATGTTAATTTGAAGGTTGAGATGAAAGAATTTGGCCAAATTCATGGCACACACCAAGAAGCAACACCAACATTATGCTATTTTGTACCATTTCTAATAGAAAAATAACAATTTTACATCCAAAATGAACATTATTCATATTTTGATAAAAGTTTCTTATTTTTTCCTTTTAAATGATTTTATGAGCTAATGTTAGACAATATATTATATTATAGCAAATTATAATATAACATCATATATTAAAATATAATATAGTGTGCTAATTCACACTATACTATGTTTAGCATGATATTGAATAGTTAGTATGAGCTTGCAGCATCACAAATCATAAAATGTTTATTATAATGTTAAGATGATGTAATTTGAACAAATACATTGTTAGGCTTTTGGTTGAAGTATTAAAGGTGTGCATAAGAGAAGAAATAAGATTTGATGAGAATTCCATGTCAAGGACATGGAGGGAGATCCACTAGGGGATCACACATGCATTGGACATGATATGTGAGGGGTCTATGTCGAGGGCATAGAAGAAGAAAATATGTGGGGATAAGGTTTGAATTTGATTTGATTATATGATTTATGGAAAGAAGATATGCTGGGGATAAGAATCTATAATCTATGAGGGATTATGATCGAATCAACTTTAATTTATTTTGTTTTAATTGATTTGGAGGGATATCTGCTCGAGATATGGGCTCGAGTTTGCTAGGGAACGGGTATATGAACCTTCCACTATAGAAGCAGGTTCAGGCTATCCATTGGGGATTAGGATTTGATTTTGATTTCATAGAATTATTGGGGGATGTATCCACTTGGAATAAGAGTTTGGTTAGATTCCTTTGATTTAAACTCTATGGAGAGTTAATTTAATTTGGCCACTGGGGAGGTTGTTTTGTATTTAATTTGTTTATTTGACTTATTTATATATGATTTAGCTATACTAGGGAGAAGGGTGTGATTTAACTCCACTGGGAAAATTAGATTGGGCTTGATTTAATTTGAGTTAATGTATGGACCCTATCGGTGTGTGATGGACCCATTGAGAAGAGGCTATATCAACCTTGACCTACCTCAGGTTTACAAATCTAAAGAGATAGTCTACTGGCTGTGGGGTAGAGCTAGCCAACCTAAGGGGTTGACTTTTGATGTGCAATGATTGTGCTAGGAAGAAGGCATAGCAGACTTACATCTTCCAAAGCGAGGAACAATCGCTGGGGTGACCTATTGGATGCACAACAAATCAAACCTGACCTAGGTGACTACTAAGTGAATGCCGTTGGGGACTTATGTCAACTCAAAAGTAGTCTCAATTAATTTTATCTTAATTTCATATTATTTAACATGGTTTGTTTGGTTTAGTTTGATTTTGAATTGAGGGCATATCCACTGGAGATGTGAGCTCGGTCAAATTTGATAGATTTAATTTATGGACCATGTCGGTGTGCGATGGACCCATTAAGAAGGGTCTATATCGGACTTATCCTATCACATATTTTCAAATAAAAATGGATAGTCTACTGGCCATGGGGTACAGCTAGCCAACCTAAGGGGTTGTCTTTCAGTGTGCAATGACTATGCTAGGAAGAAGGCATAGTGGGCTTACATCTTCTAAAGTAGGGAACAACCACTAGGGTGACCTGTTAGTAGAACAAAAAAACAAACTTGACTTAGGGAAAACTATTAAGTGAATGCTGCTGGGGACATATATCAACTCAAAAGTAGTCAAGCGATTCATATAGAGAGTTTTGCTGACACTACCTTAAAGATAGGATGCCTGCTTGGGAAAAGGTACCGCTTGGGGTGTCCTCCTAATCAATAAGTGAATATATATATATATATATATATATATATATATATATATATATATATATATATATATATATATATATATATATATATATATATGTGGACCTTGTTGGTTTCTGAAGGACCACACTGAGAAGGGGCCATGTCAGCCTTGACCTATCTCAGATTTACTAAACCAAGGGAGAATCTACACATCCATAGGACAGATTCTCTAACCATAGGGGTGGTTAGTAGGAAAGGGAAATTGTCCAATTTGATAGGGGGACGCAAAGGATGTGATCCAAATATTGTGGCCACAGGGGAGGTGTTGCTAGGGGCGGTATCCTGATCCATGGAAAGAAAGCTTATAGGTGTACGGTGGCCAACTCAAAAAGAAAGTATGGTAAACTTACATTTATCATGAGTGGTGTATCCTAAGGTCTGAGAACCAACCAACATGAGGTGTATCCGTTAGCATGAGTGGTGTATCCATTAGCATAGTGAGAACCAACCATCCTAAGTTGCGTGTCCAATGATCAATCTAGAAAGAAAGCGTGTAGGCTTACAACTTTCAAAGTGCAATTGATCATCAGGATAGTCTATCATCGGGATAGACATTATCTGACCTAGAGTGACTACTAAGCGGGAGCATTGAGGAAGGACTGGACCTAGACTTGAAATAGTTAGGAGGGAAGGAGCCACTATGGGACTTATACCAAACCTCAAATATACTCGACCCAGTTAGTACACAAAGGCTAATCCAAGAAGAAAGTGTAATAGACTCACATCCTCTTAAATGAAGCCAACATGAAGTAGCTTACCGGCCACGCATTAAGGCCTACCAAACTAACAAGGCACTCGTCAGTGTGCAGTGGTCAAGTAAGGAAGGAAAGTGTAGCAGACTTACATCTTCTAAAGCAAGAAGATACTTGAAAAGCTCTAGGATGGACCAATTTTTTGTGAGCTTGAATCATTTTAGCTTTATACAACTCGAGATTTTGGCATGCCCACAGGTGTCTCTCCTCCAAACCTTCAAGCTCTTCTAACCATAACTTAGCATTCTACTATTTTATAATTTTGCTACCCATAACTATCATTTGTGATGGGAGTTGGACTTCTAATGGTAGACAACTTCAGCCACATACACTAAGGAGACAGGAGTAGACTAAGTTGGAGTTCTATATATGGTGTGGTAGGCCCATAAGGCTTCAACTAACTGCTCATGCCACTGTCCCTTGTTATTATCGAGTGTCTTCTTCAGTATTTGGATGAGAGTTTTGTTGAAGCATTTTGTTAAGCCATTTCCCTCAGGTAGTTGATGGTAGAATATCTCCAATCAATGTTGTGTCTCTGGGCAAAGTTATTGATCTCGGTACTCTTGAATGCAGTACCATTATCAAATATATTTCATGAAAATACTCTGAACCTATATACAATATGGTTCCTAAAAAACTGGAGCACATGGTGAGCTTTGACCTCTCTGAGCAAAATTGCCTTCACTCATTTGGAAAAGTACTCAATAGTAGCTAAGATGAACCGATGACCCTTGGAAGAAGAAGGATTAATCATACCCACAATGTCAGTACCCCAACACTCGAATGGCCATGAGGCCTATGTAGGATGTAGAATATTGGGTGGTTGGTGTAGGACCACACCATGTATTTGACATTGGTGGCATCGCTTAGTTGTATCCATGCAATCTTTGATCATCGATAGCTAGTAGTATCCTAGTCTCTTGATCTTGGCTTTCATCATTGGACTAGATTGGTTGGCTCCACATAATCCTAAGTGTACTTAGATCATGATCTTATGGGCTTCATGCTTGTCTAAACAATGTAACCACATATGATCGAAAGATCATCGATACAAGACACCATCCACAAGAGCATAGGAAAGTGCTCTCTACTTCATCAGATTAGCATGGGACTTCTCTTGACGTAGTTTTCCTTTATTTAGGTAATCCATGAATGGTTGCCTCCATTCTAACTCCTCATCCTTCTTGGCAATGGAAACCTACCCTTTAAAAGAGTAATTTTTTATGAGTTCAATATCAATAAGGGATAAGACTTATTTTGGACCTTTATTGATATGGACTCATCCTCCAGACATGCCAACTCTTTGGCAAGCTTGGTTAAAGCATGTGCTACAGTGTTCTCTCCTCAAGAAATCTTATAAATGGTAACCTCTGGGATTTGGGCCAATAACTTCATGGTGTACTTGTGGTAGTGATGGAGCTTAGGCTTTATAAACTTATAGGACCCAATGATTTGGTTGATAACTGAGAATCAAAGATGTTGATGTTATGGATGCTTAGAGTAATGGATAACTCTAGACCACAATCAGAGTCACATATTTGGCTTCATTGTTGGTGCAAAGATTGGACAGATGATATGAAAATCTCATCACATTACAGTCTGGAGTTAAGAGAACTATTCCTACCCCTGCCTTTCCGGAATAGTAGATTATGATTCTTCTCCTCTTTGAGAGGAAGCCACACCATTAAAGTACATCTCCTAGTGGTGAATACTAGTAACCCCTAAGTTCATGATTTGTCTATTAGGGAGATCATCACTAAGCGGAGAGTTAGCAGGAAGTGGGTGTGCTGCTAAGAAATCTACTAGCGCTAATCCTTTCACCGCACAAAGGGGGTATGAAGGTAATATCAAACTGTGAGAGGATCATGGACCATCATGCCAATTGTCTGTATAACATTGGCCATGTTATGAGATATTATAGTGGATTGATTATAGAGATTAAGTTCACCTTATGAGGAAACATGTAGTGGTGTAGATTTTGGGATACAAAGATTAAAGCTAAGCAATGCTTCTCAATGGGTGGATAATTAGCCTCATCAGGGATTAGATGATGGCTGAGGTAGTAGAGTGTATTTTCCTTCCATTCATCATTGGCTTGGGCCAATAAATCACTAAGGGAGCCATCTAATGTAGCAGTGTAAAGTATGGGCGGATTACATAGGATAGGGGCTACTAGAATTGATGGCGTAATCAAGTAATGCTTGATGTCTTTGAAGGCATGCTCACACTTGTCATCCCACTTGAACTTGGCATCCTTTTTGACAAGTGCTGAGAATGGATAACATCTTCTCGATAGGTTGGATATAAAGCATCTTAGAAAGTCCAACTACCTTTAGAATGATTTCAGTTGAGTTAAACTTTTAAGGGGTGGCATATTTTAATATCACCTTGATCTTCTCTAGATCGATTTCAAATTCCTAATGTCGAACAACAAACCCAATGAATTTCTCTGATGCTACTCTGAATGCACACTTTAAGGGGTTCCTTTTGAGGTTAAACTATCATAACTACTCAAAACTACTCTTAAGTCAAAGAGGGTCTTCCTTTTCTCTACTTTTAACCATGAGATCATTAGCATTGCACTTGACTTGATGATGAATGAGTTCATCAAAGATTCGAGTCATAACCCATTGGTATGTAGCACTCGCATTTTTAAGGCAAAGGCATGACCTTATAGTAATAGATTTTAATCGGAGGTTCTAAAAATAGTATTTCTTTCATCTTTAGGGGCCATGTTTATTTGGTTATATCCAGATGAGCCATCCATGAAAGAGAAGGCTACATGAGATGAGCCAATGTCCACCATCAGCTTTGGGATTGGTAGTGAAAATTCATCTTTTGGACATGCCTTATTTAAATCCCTAAAATCAAAGCATATGTGAATTTGATCATTCTTTTTCTTAACTAGGATGATGCTGGCTAACTAGGTAGGGTATTTGGATGAAGCCAACATCGATCAATTTCTTGACTTCATAAATGACCTGTTGTTTTATGTCTAATCACATGCATCTAGGAGCTTGCTTGATAGGGTTAGTAATAGGCTCTATTGCTAGTTTATGGACTACTATGTCAAGAGCCAATCCAGGCATCTCTTTGTAACTCCAAGCAAACTAGTCCTTAAATTTAGTCAATAGCATAACTAAGTCATTGGTTTCAATTTCATTCAACAAAGAACGATGTATCTTGGGCGTGGATCTTCTTTAGTTCCTAAGTTGATTTCTTTGATCTCATTAATGGTTGACTTGATCTCTTCTTTGAACTCTGGCAGTTCATCTTTGACTTCAAAATTATTTGGATCATCTGAAGTTTCTAAGCACAACTCCTCATATGAGTTAATGTGATTTGAAAAGAAACTATCAGACTCTAAATGAATGGTGATAACTAAACAATAATCATCATCGTTGACTGACCCACTATATCAATCCTAGTCCTGGTCTTGATGGAGAGCTTTTGCATTTATTCTTCCATATTCTTTCAAAGTAGTCTGACCTATGCTTTGACCAAGTATGTAGGATTAACCTTATCTTTGCTAAATTATGAACACAGGGCAAGTACCAATCAAAAGGTAATTCTATTAAATCTTTATATGAATCATCCATAAGTTCTACATCAACTTCTTGACTTGAGGATGATGTTCCCAGAAAGAACCTCTGAGTCTTCACACCTATGGATGAGTTAGGGGCTTCCTTAACTACCAAACCCTCAGCTTTTTGAGAGGAAAGTGGGGTTAGAGCTAAAGTTCCCAATTGATGCCTAACAATTTCACATATAGACTTGGATACACTTATGCTTTGCTTTCGAGCTCGGTCTTCATCGCTATGTGGCTCAAGTATCACCTCCAAGGGAATCTACTATTGAGAAGAGATGGTTGGTGTGCTAACCATGTAAGACTCATCCTGTGAACTAGATTTTAAGTCTATGAATAGTAGGTGTACTCCTGGTAACTAGGACATATCTTCTATTAGTTGGCCAATAAAAAGGTTTTCCACCCCTCGGATGACCTCTGAACTGGCCTCTTCTTGCGCCTGGTGGAGTTCAGGTCCTCCTACCCATATGTTCAAATGGAGTAATGAACTGTGGGTGGAATTTATTGTCAGGCTCCACTTCCTCCTCCAAGTCTATTTTTGCTCCCTTTTATTTTCTTTTTCATTTTCTCTTTTCTTTCTTTTTTTTTTCTCTTTCCTTTTCTCTTTCTTTTTCTTTTTCTTTTATTTTTAAGCTTTTCCCAAGTTTGTGAGAATAGACTTGTTAATTTTGAGGGAGGTAGTAAGTTGCATCCTCATATATGCTGACCTCGTGAACTATAAATGGCTTGAGATCACCTTTGACACAGTAGACGATCCCACCTCTCACAAACTTCATATACTGATGTAGAAAGAATGGAACTATGTTGTTCTCATGTATCCACGGTCTCCCAAGCAAAGTGTTGGAAGATGTATCCAAGTCTATAATGTGAAACTTGGCTTCGGTCTTCCAATCATCTATATCCAAGGGCAACACTATGGAGCCTAAGGCCTATTGACCTCACTTTTGGAGTGTAGATTCAATCTTCCCATCTTAGACATAGGAGTCTTCTAGACACTATGACTTTTCTAATCATAAGACACTTCTAACAATCAGGTAAACACTTAACCTAAGCCTAAATACTTAGAAGGGTTAACCATAGGATTAGGTTATGCCTTAGATATTAAGATAATCTACCTACCTTACAACCCAAATCCAATATGTTCACCTTCTCAAACCAAACCTTAAGTTGAATTCAAACATCAAATTCAAATCTAAATCGAAGCCCAAATTCCAAAACCAAATGATTGAAGCCCATGATCAAATCCAAACTTGAAACCCTTCCTAAGCCATATGACCTATCCCATGGATATAGCCAAATCTTAATCCAAATCAATCCAAAATCAATTGATTTTCTCATAATCAATTTTTATCTTCAATCATCTTCTAAATATAAATCAAATCTACATTCAAATGATCAAAACTAAATCAAAACCATTCCTAAGCCATATGACCTATCCCATGGACTTACCAAATCTTAATCCAAATTAATTCAAACTCAATTGATTTTCTCACAAATCAATCATATTTTCAATCATCTTCATAAATTTAAATGAAATATACATTTAAATCATCAAAACTAAATCAAACCAAATCAAAATCCAATCCTAAGCCACTTGACCCAACTCCATGGACTTAGCCAAATTCCTTCATTCTAAAACCCAAATTCAATTGATTTTCTCATGAATCAATCATACCTTCAATCATATTCACAAATATAAATGAAATCTATAATCATCAAGCCAAACCAAAATCAACCAAAGTCAAACCTAACTTAACCTTTTGACTTAAAATGTTCAACTGAACCAAAATCCATTTGAACCCAAGGCAATTGCAAAACTTATATATCAATCCCAAATCCATATATAAACTTAATTAAATCTAACTCAACCCAAAATCAAGCCAACTAAACCCAATTGGTCCACTTGACCCAAAGTGGCCAATTTGACCTATTTGAGCCAAGTTTAATCCTACCCAAATTGATTGTACCAAGCCCATCAAAACCTCCCATCATGATTGTTGATCACCCTAGGTTGATCAATTGTTACATATCAGGTCAAACTAAGTCAACTTGACCATTTTACCAAGTCAACCCCTTAACTGATATGAACCCAAACTAGCCAAATTGTAACCTAAGCTAAATCCCTTGAAACTAGTGATTCATACCAAATCAAAATCAATATTTGAATATGACTTGACCTTCAATTGAGTCAAAACAAATCCAATTGGCCCTCTTGACTCAAGTTGACCCAAATTGACCTAAAATATCAAATTGGGTCAAATTAAAATATAAACCAAATTGATTGCAACCAATACCTCAAGTTCATTCCAAATTGATTGTTGAACTTTACCAAAGCCATGATTAGACCCAATTGACCTACTTAGCCCAAATTGACCTAAAGGTTCAAGTTGGCCTACATCAAAACTAAATCCAAATTAATTGAACCTAAAGACTACAATCATTTTCAATTGGTCAACTAAACCCAAACCAATACCCAACCCAAGCCAATTTGGCCAATTTGGTCAAATTGGTCAACATAACCCATTTGACCTAAATGAATTCAAATGGGCCATAATCAAATCTAAGCCAAACTAAACCAAACAAATTAAACCAAAACATCCTAAATGATCATATGAACTTGACCTAACCCTTGGTTTGATGAATTTGACCAATTGACAAACTTGACCCAACTAACCCAATTTGACCTAAATGAGTCAAATTAAGCTAAACTAACCAAATCAACTCCAATTGACTTGAAATTTGGGCTAACCCACTTTTGGCTCATTTCAAATCTAGCCAAATCAAATCCAATGCTAATTGATCATTCTATCTTTGTGTCAAGGGCATAATATGAGATAGATCACCTATGTACATGGTCATTTCCATTCCTTGGACACTTGGTACTCTCCCAATGGTCCACCTAGGCTCCTAGGACATTGCCCAACTTGCCCAAGGGTTGGTTGGGTCTACCATGACCAATGGGAGGTGAAATCACCTCACCCTCCACATTGGAGCATTTGAAACCCATAGGACACCCATGATTCCTCCTTAGCATCCACCTCCGTACCTTCAACCAACCAAGCCGAGCCAACTCACCTCCTCCCTCCCACCCATGACTCTCTTAGATGGCCAGATGGCCACTAGAAGCCAAACCTGATCCCACCATCTGATCAAGATGAAGGGGGTATACACCCCTCATTTCCACTCAAACACACACAAAAATCATTCCTTAGAGCCCTAACTACCCAAGATGAGCTGCTAGAGCCATTCCCTACACTCCCAAGCTCATTCCTCGATCAAAAAATTCCATTCTCATTGGTCCTAGAATAGGACACTCCCATTTCTAACCTAAGTTCCCATTTCTTCATCAAACTCAAATTAACTTTGCAACATCTTCCCCTCGTGAAAGCAAGAATGAATCATCTCTAAGCTTCAAAATTGCAGGTGGGACTTCAATCTAAGTCATGCTCTAAATCATCAGTTTGTGGCCTTCTGAGTGAATATTGAGGAATTAATCAAATTATTGCTCAAAAGGACTTCATCTCCACTATATGAAGCTTCTCAATCATTGCCAATGATCTTGAGCTCTGATGAGATATGCTTCCAAAATCAATCCTTAGGAAAATATAGGTTGGAGCTTTTTGAAGAAAACTTGCATCTCATGTGATTTTGACCATTGGATCCCTCTCGATTGATGTGAAAGTGTTGGATCCTTTTGAGTTGATGAGCTTACTGGATCAAGCAAGCAATGGTAAGGACTCCATCATCCCTCACTGTGACGTGTATCAATGCATCTATTTAATGTAATGGATGGTCATGATTAGCTATCAACTTGATCTACCTATTAAGCTATGGGATTAATCATAGTCATCCGATCTTGGATTAGATGATGAACAAAAAAGCACATCCACCGCCGCCATGTAGGGGTTGAGTCAGATAAGTTTTAAGTTTTAAGCTATGGGGTACATCTTTAGGTGTTTAATAACTTATAACAGTTTACTAAAATTATGATTAGTCCACATGTGTGGGAAAACCATATGAGTAATTAATAAAGCCCCTTAATCTAATTAACTATTAATCATGAGCCAATTGCATTAGGCCTCTTTTATTTCCTAGGATCATTACAAGTTTATTTTTCCTGTATATTATGTTGGCTCATAATTATTTAGTTAGTTACTTTAAGGTGACATAGGTAATAATAATAAATTCATCTAATTAGGGGGTCAACTTAATTAACCCATAAAATCAAATTAATTACATTTCCTTAAATTAAATTAATTCTCTAATGTGGGAATGGGTTTAAACTAACAAGTGATGATTTCTTTTCTCCTCTTTAAATCAAATCAAATCCAAAACTTAATTAATAAAGTAGCTTTGGTTTGCTTTAAATAATCTTATTTGATTTGATTAAGAAGAACTAGTTTGGTTGAATGAATCACATGCTTATATTTGATTATCCTCTTTACAATCATGTTAAATTTGGTATGTCATTTGAATTCATTCATCCAACTTTTCAAAATCAAGTAAAATAAAATAGATTTCCTTTATATAAGCTTGCATGCGTTGACTTAGTTTAATATATGTGTGGCTATTATCACTATTAAATCCAAATGTTTTTTTTTCAAAAGCTTATAAATGAATAATAATATGTGTTATGATGTTATACATACATAAGAAATGTGCTTTATAGCTTAAGTGTATGAATGTTGAGTTCTCTTTCCTCGATTCAATTGTTGATTTATACGAGATTGAATAGTAATGGGTATATAGTCTGTACATCCTAGGAACATGAGCCTTTAGCTAGCCCCAAGGAGGCCATTTGATTACCTCACTTCCTGGTTTAACAACGACATACCCATTTGATTTCATTCTTATGTATTATAACATTAGAATTTGGATAGAGCTTTAATTCATATATATAAATGATTCAATAAAAAATATACAATCTTTGCATGGTTTTCTTTCCCTCATTTATGTATACATCCATGTGTGTCCAAAAAAAAGCAAGTATATAGACATCCCAAGAATATGATTTTAGTAAGGAGGTCATTTCATTACCTCACTTTCCTAGTTTAACAACGAGATGTACTTGCCTATATCTTTGTACATGTATATATATATATATATATATATATATATATATATATATATATATATATATATATATATATATATATATATATATATATATATATATATATATATATATATATATATATATATATGATTAGTGAATAAAAATCCCAATTTGCATTAAAATTGCATGCATTCATAATTGACTAAGTGTTTGAATTAATTAGCCATATGATTTGGAGCTTACTTCCTATGTTCATGTATAGGAATTTACATATGTTTGAATGCAAATGGGTATATAATCTGGACATCCTGAGATTAGCTAGCTCCAAGGAGGCCATTTGATTACCTTACTTCCCTGGTTTAACAATGGTACATGCCTATTTAATTTTATTCTTATTTCTTTTTTGAATATGAATTTGGATAAAGTTTTAAATTAATATGTTTAAATAATTCAATCAAATAAAATATAAATTCCAAACATACACATACATTCATCATTTAAGTGTGTTAAAATATGTTGCATGTATAGATACACTTAGGATTAAATTGTATGCATGTTACATGTGATGGAAAGAAATGATTTAATATATGTCATGTGGTAGTAATTCAATTAAATTAATCTTAAGATGGCTTTCATTTTGAATAGGATTATTTAAAGTGAACCTAAACTTAGGATTATTTAATTCATTTAATAAGCCATTCACTAAAGAGAGCTAAATCAAATTAATATACTTTAGAAAGTGACTTAAGGTATGGATGAAAGAGGATAATCACCTTTTCCTCTCTTTATAACACTTAGTTTCTAAGTGTAGTCAAATGAAGCAAAAGAAAACACAAATTAAAATTCTCAAATCAATTAAACTACTTCAAGTGAAATCAACCTTTCATGTTAAATTGAATCATTCTACACTTATAAAATTCAACACTAATGCCTAACAAGACTTAACACACAAGCCTTAATACTCACATTAGAATTAAGTCACCACTTATAGCTCTAAGTTAGGATGGTGTATGATGTGATGTATATTTTGTTTTATGATGTATTATTTTAGATTGGATGTTAGGTTGTATGCTTTGTACACTGGATGATAGGCCAATATTTATCTAATCATATTTTCTACAAGGGATGCTTAAGGCATGCTTAAAAATAAATTTGAATGTCTTTTTTCAAGTTGCTTAAATCTTAAGCATAATCCAAGTTAGACGGCTTAGTTACCCATGTGTAGGGTGCTAAGTCCAAATTATAAATATAACTGCTTGGGATTATATGTATATTTAGCTAACCTCTATTTTATAGGTGTAGTTAGATTTACTTTTCCCACAAAATTGTAATTTTTGCAATAGGAATTAAGATTAGTGCTATGAGGGGTTAGGATGAGCAGTGGCTAGAAGGCTTTGTCATGGGGTGCCCTATGATGCCTTTGAAGCAAGCACCATCCAAATTAAAGAAGGAACCAAATCAGAAATGGAGATATAAAGAAAGAAGACACCCATAGGATTTAACACAATTTATAATTATTCTTTCATATTCTAAGTTGTATAAGGGTAGAGTTAGGCTACCCATCTTTTCTCCTTCGTTATATCTGACCACACCGTTCTTTATGATAGTTTATATAATTGTTTGATGTTATGTTTACATTATGTCATTAGATGGAATGCTTTTCATAGTTTCTTAAATGATTTATTCTTTAATGTGTGGCTTGGATAATGATTAAGCTCTTAGGATAAAAAATAACTTTTCTACCCAACAAATCACTCATAACTAAATTTTAAATAACTCATAACCTCATCATCTAAGACATAAAAAAAAAGATAATTAAAAGATTTTAACCCTTATGGTTGTATATTTCACATCAAGCATGCATATTCTTTCTCTCTTGAACATGAAGGATCTCCATCCTTGCATGATAAAGGAATGCTTGACCTGTTAGGACATCCCTTATTATGGAGAACACCTTCTTCTAGTTGATTTGACCCATAACCTATTTCATCATGCATAGGTATAAAAAATCCTAAAGCCTCTATCAAAATGATGTGTCTAAAATGAAATAAAATTTGAAAAGATTTTGCATCTTTAGATTAAGTCATATGCTTATACCACTCATGCTCTAGTCTCTTAGGGAGTGTGTTTAGGACTTTAGTCTCTTTCTAATTAAATAACTACCCTAGCTATCTTGCAATTCATAAGGACTACATGGTTTTAAAATGTAGGAGGTTAGGTGGCCACTCAGTGTGTCTAGAAATTGAACAATTTATTCTCTCTTGTGGTATGTCCACACGTCGCTTAGATTTAGGTCGTGCTTTAGCTCGTACTAAAGCTCCCTAGATTTAGGATTCGAGGTAGCTATTTCTTTCGGGTTATGAGCATAAATCCTCACCTCTTAAGTATTCCCACAACCTTATGTTGGTGGATTATAAGCATTAGTAATCTAATTAAATTTCAACTCAAAACATATCAATCTCTTCAACTTCAAAATTATAAAGCCCAACCATACAATAGATTGGAATGCTCACTAGGCTTCCTAGTATCATGAGCATTTCTACTTATTTCATTTGGATTCCAAAATAAGTCTTCTCCTTGAACTTTCCCAATTTTTCCAAATACAACCAATCCTTTGATAGTCTAACCTTGAAATCTTTGGATGATAATTGTCTACTTTAATCGAGTATTCTTAAGAAATTTCATTTCTAAGATGTAATTAACTAGGCTTGCCTCCATAGGGAACTTAAGAACCTACTTTAATGTAAACCCTTCTTTATTCATCCATGTAAGTAGGGAAAAATCTCTACATTCATGACCCATCATGCCTTAGAGTCCTTGTATTGATTAGGTCCATTGTAGGGTGAAACTCTATCTTTGAGATAGTATCATACCTCAATGTTACTCACCTCAAAAGTACCCCTATGATGCATGGTGCCCCCCATACTTCCAAAAATAAACACCATAAGGCCCTCTCTCCTTGTTCATTGAATCCTCTCAACATCATCCTTTCTTTTTGGAGTTTGGAGATGTTGATCCTCAAGTAGGCAAGGGTTCTTAAACTCATAATGTTGGACACTTTTGACTACTCTGGATAGCTTTTATTAGCATCCACTTTATGTAAGAGGTGGTTGTATCGTCCCAATGAGTAAGTCTTCATCTGAATGTAACTTCTAAGATGTCCTTGGAGTGGCATGCCTCTCTTTAGTAGCGGTAAGCATATCTCCAAATCAAGTGAGTCAAAATAAGTAAAACTTGATGAAGGTGCTACTTAAGAAAGTCTTCATAAAACTTAAACTAAAATAAACCTAAACTAAAAATAAAATTTGAAATAGAAACCTAAAACTTAAATCCTAAATCCAAAACCCTAAAAAGCTAAAAACCTAAACCTAAAGTAAATAAAACCTTAAAAAAAGGCATATACCAAAAAATAAAATGAAAAAATAAAATAAAATAAAAATATAAAGTAAAACCTAAACATAAACCTAAACCTTAAAAGAAAATAAAATTGAAAATGAAAACTAAACTAAAATAAAATAAACAAAAACCTAAACTAAACTAAAAATATAAAAAAAATAAATTAAATAAAAACAAAACCTAAAATAAAAATAAAATAAAACTAAAATAAAATAAAATAAAAACTAAATAAAAACCTATCCCTAAAAAATAAACCTAAAAATAAATAAAAAATAAAACATAAACCATAAACTAAAAAAAAACCTAAACCTAAAAAATAAATTAAAATAAACCAAAACAAAAACTAAGATAAACTAAACTAAAATAAATAAAACCTAAAGTTAAACTTAAAATAAACTAAACTTAAACCTAAACCAAAACTAAATAAAATAAAATAATTTAAAATAAACAGACTAAAACTAATACCAAAATAAACCTAAACTCAACAAAAATAAAATAAAAACTAGCGTAAAACCTAAAATATATATAAAACTAAACCAAAAAATAAAATAAAAATAAAACTAAACTAAAAATAAAGCTATAACTAAACCTAAACCTAAAAAATAAACTAAAATAAATAAACCTAAAATAAATAAACTAAACTAAATTAAAATAAAAATAAACCTAATAAAAATAAGAAATAAATAAACTCAAATAAATAAAAATTAAATAAATAAACTAAATAAACTAAACCTACTAGTATACTTAATTTAAAAGAATAAAAAATAAAAATAAAATAAAATAAACCATCAGACCCTAAACCACTGACCACAAATAATAAAACCCTAAACCCTAAATCATAATCCTAATCCACAGATCTATACTTAAATGTAAACCCAAAACCCCAAACTCTGAGCCACACCCTAAAATACAAAACCAACCTAAGAGACTAAATAAAATCAAAAATAAAGTAAATAAAAAAACCTAAACCTAAATAAAATAAAATAAAACCTAAACTAAAATCAAAATCTAAACCTAGCATGAGCTCAGGCCTAAATTGAGTATAAAAAAATAAAAATAAATAAAACTAGTAAAATAACATAAATAAAACCTAAAACTAAAGTTAAAATAAACCTAAAATAAAACCTAAAAAAAAAACTAAGCGTAAAGAAAATAAAATAAAAAATAAAACAAAATAAAAAAACCTAAAAATATCCTAAAAATAAATAAAATAAACACGAGCTAAACTAAAATCCTAAAATTTAATAATAGATAAAATAAACCTAAACTTTAACTAAAATAAACAAAACTAAAATAAATATAAACTAATTCTAAATGTAAACACTAAACTAAATAAAATAAAATAAAATACCTAAACTAAACTAAAAATAAACCTAAATACCTAAAATAAAAATATAAAAATATAAAATAAACCTAAAAAAATAAAATAAAACTAATTAAAAAATACATACCAAACCTAAACAAAAATAAATTAAGATAAACTAAAACTGACCATGGTTTGTTTTGTTGTTTTTTTGAAGATCCTCAACCATGAGCCCTAAACTGGACTAAATCATGGATCCTGGACCACTAAAGGCAACTGACACTAGCTTAAGACCACAGGCCTGTACCCTGGGGCCCCAACCACTGACCACTGACTCCCAGGCCTGAGCTAAACCCCAGGCAGCAAGACCCTGGGCCCTCTGGGCTTAAGCAAGATCAGCCAGGCCAAGGCTGATCCACTGAGCTTTAGTGACCATGAGCTAAAGGCTGATCTGCAAACTAATACAGTGCTGGCCAGGCCACCCAAAGTGCTGACCATAAAGCTGGGCACTAGGCCACTGAACCACCTGCCTACCTTAGCCACCCCCCTGACCAGGCCCACACCCAGGCCTGACCCAGACCTGACCCTGGCACATGTTAGGCCAAGATCTAAAAACCTAAAAGTTAAACTAAATAAGATTTAAAATAAATAATATTCTAAACCTAAATAAATAAAATACAAACCTAAACTAAATCCTAAGCTTAAATAAAAAAAATAAAAGATAAAAATGATAGAAGAAACTAAACTAAATAAAATAAACCAAGGAATAAAACCTTATAAAATAAAACTAAAACTAAAATAAAATAAAATAAACCTAAAATAATAAATAAATAAAAATAAAAAAACCTAAACCTAAAAATAAACCTAAAATAAAACTTAAAATAAATAAAAATTAAACCTAACCATCTTAAAAACATAAACCAAAAAATAAAATGAATAAAATAAAATAAACTTAAACCTAAACTAAAATAAACTAAACTAAAATAAATAAAACCTAAACTAAAACATAAAATAGACTAAACCTAAACTTAAAATAAAATAAAAAAATAAAATAAACCTAATCCACTAAAAATAAAACTTAAAATAAACCTAAAAACCTAAACCTAAACCTAAAAAAAATAAAATAAAACTTTTGTTAACTAAAATAAAAAATAAAACCTAAACCTAAAAAATAAAATAAACTCAGTTAAAATAAACATAAACCTAAACCAAACCTAACCCTAAAATAAACTATAATAAAACCCAACTAAAATAAATAAACCTAAAATAAATAAACTAAACTAAATAAAATAAAAATAAAAATAAACCAAACTAAAATAAATAAAATAAACTAAATAAACCTAAACTGTCGGTTTTGCTTACATTTAAAAGACTATAAACCTTAAATCCTAAATCATAAACCCTAAACCCAAACTGGCACTAGGCTAAAACCACAACTAATCCAGAACCCTACAAACCTTAAAACCACCACTAAACCACTAAACCCTAAAACCCCCAAATCCTAAACTAAACTAAAGTAACTAAATAAATTAAAAGTAAACTTAAACCTAAAACCTAATAAACCTAAACCTAAACCTAAACCCCAGAATGGCAGAACCTTAATAGTAGGAACATCAGTCAACCAAGCTGGTCTAGATGGTGGAGGCTAAGGTGGATCACGATTATCAGTGGTGGTGGGGATGCGGAGGTCTTGGTGGATATGGAGGTGGTGGTCGGTGCAGTGGTAGTTATGGAGGTGGGAGGAGCGATGGAGGTTACAGCCGCCAGAGGGAAAGTTTGGGGATGTGATGGTGGATCCTGCTACTCAAGATGTCGGGGTAGTTCTGATGGGAACTAGAGAAACTAAAGAATGACTGATTCGATCTGCTGCTTATGGAACTGTGTCTTCACACTAAAGACTATTCTAGTTAGCTAAGGTTTTTGATTTGCTCTATGCATGCTAATGTTTTATCTATGTCATCGCTTATGTCTTAGAAAACTTGGTGTGTTACCTGGTTGATGTAATCAAAAAGAAGAAATATTGAATCTAAATTTGTTCTCTGTTAAAAAAAAGACCAAAAACCCTTAACTCTAAACTAAAACTAGAACACTATACCTAAAACCTAAACCTTAAATCCTAAACCCTAAACACTAAAAAACCCTAAACCCAAAACTCTAAATAGCAAATCCTACACCCTAAACTCTAAACCCTTATTCTAAACCCTAAAAGCATAAACCCTAAAACCCTAAACCCTAAACCATAAACCCTAAAGCCTACACCTTAAACCCTAAACCCAAAATCCAAAACCCTAACCTTAAACCCTAAACCCTAAACCCTAAACTCTAAACCTAAACTTAAAGTAACTAAATAAGTTAAAAAATAAACCTAAACCCTAAAACCTAATAAATGTTAACCCATAGAATGGGCAGAACCTTGATAGTATGAACATCACTGTCAACCATGCACAATCTAGATCTGGCGGTGGAGGCAAAGGAGGAGGCAGCTGTTATCACAGTGGTGGTAGGAGATCTAAAGGTGGAGGCCAGAGCAGTTATGGTTATGGAGGCAGGAGGAGCGATGGAGGTTACAGCCGTGGTGGTGGCAGAGGGAGAGATCGGGGATATGATGGTGGATCTGACTACTCGAAAGGCCAAGTTTGTTTTGATGGGAACTAGACAAACTGAAGAATGATAGATTCGATCACTTATGGAACTGTGTCTTTATAGTAGAGATGATTCTAGTTATCTAGGGGTATTTGATTTGCTCTATCCATGCTCATTTTTTATATATATTGTTGCTTGGGATATAGAAAACTTAGTGTGTTACTTGGTTGATGAAATTGAAAAGAAGAATAGCTGAATGTTAATTTGTTCTCTGTTAAAAAAACTAAAAATTCTAAACCCTAAACTAAAACTAGAATCCTAAACCTAAAACCTAAAACCTAAAACCTAAACCCTAAACCCTAAAATCCTTAAACCCTAATTACTAAATTCTAAACCCCAAACCCTAAACAAAACCCTAACCCTAAACCCTAATCCCCAAACCCTAATCCTAAACCCTAAACCCTCAGCTAACCCCATGCTTAAATTCTAAACACAGCTAAAAACCTAAACCAAAACTAAATAAAATCTAAAAATAAAATAAATAAAAAACCTAAATCAAAATAAATTAAAACCTAAACCTAAACTTAAAAAGAAAATAAAAAATAAATAAAAAAACTAAAATTAAATAAATAAAAACCTAAATAAAAGTAAAAAAATAAAAAACCTAAAATAAAAATAAAATAAACTTAAAATAACATAAAATAAAAACTAAATAAAAGGTTATTATTTTTTATTTTAGTTTAGTTTTTAATTTTTATTTTATTTTAGGTTTAGGTTTATGTTTTTATTTTTAGTTTTATTTTATTTTATTTTTCAATTTTATTGGGTTTAGGTTTATTATTATTTTTTGGGTTTTATATAGTTTAAGTTTAGGTTTTAGGATTTAGGGTTTAGGGTTTATAGTTTAGGGTTTAGGAGGGTTTATGGTTTAGAGTTTAGGGCTTAATAGAGTTTTAGGGTTTAGGTTTGATATATGGTTTAGGATTTTAGGGGAGATTATAGTTTAGGGTTGTAGATAGTTTAGAGTTTATTTTAGGGTTAATGGTTTATGGCTTGGGTTTTTTTAAATTTTTTTATTTAAGGTTTAGGGTTTTCTAGGGTTTAGGGTTTAGGGTTGTAGATTTAATGTTTAAAGTTTAGGATTAGTTTTAGGGTTTAGTGTTTATGTTTTAAGGTTTAGGGTTTAGGGTTTAGGAATTAGGGTTTAGGGTTTATTATTTTGGGTTTTTTTTTTTAAATTAAGTAAATGTGTAGGTTAAGATTTATGAAGTTTATTTAGTTTATTTTTTTTATTATTTTTATTCTATTTTATTTTATTTTTATTTAGTTTTGATTATTTATTTTAGGGTTATTAATTTTGTTTTAAGATTTTTATTTTAGTTTATTTTTTGGTTTAGGTTTAAGTTTATGTTTATTATTTTTAATTTAGTTTAGCTTTATTTTATTTTATAGGTTTAGGTTATATTTTTTTATTTTTTTAGGTTTAGGTTTATTTTTATTTATTTTAGGTTTAGGTTTTTGGTTTTATTTTTTAGTTTAGGTTTAGGTTTATTTTTAGTACATATTTAGTTTAGGGTTTAGGTTTAGTTTATTTTTGTTTTAGTTTAGGTTTTATTTATTTTAGTTTAGGTTTATTTTATTTTATTTATTTTATGTTTACAGTTTTATTTAGTTTTTATTTTAAGTTTATTTTTTTATTTTATGTTTAGTTTTATTTTATTTAATTTTTTTATTTTAAAGTTTATTTTATTTTTTAGTTTAGTTTAGGTTTTTATTTATTTTATTTTTAGTTTTTATTTTTTATTTATTTATAAGAATAGGTTTAGGTTCGAGTTTAGGTTTTTATTTTATTTTATTTTATTATTTCATTTAGGTTTATGTTTATTTATTTATTTTATTTTTTGGTTTTATTTCATTTAGGTTAAGGCTTTTTAGGTTTTTAGGGTTTAGGGTTTAATGTTTAGGGTTTAGGGTTTAGGGTTTTCGGTTTTGGGTTATTACAATTTAGGGTTTAGGGTTAGCTTAGGGTTTAAGATTTGGGATTTAGGGTTTAGGGTATAGGTTTAGGTTTAGCATTCAGGTTTTAGTTTACGGTTTAAGGCTTTTTTTAAGAGAGAACAAATTCAGATTTAACATTTCTTCTTTTTGATTTCATCAACAAAGTAACACACCATGTTTTCTAAGATATAAGCGATGACATAGATAAATAATGAGCACACATAGAGTAAATCAAGAACCCTAGATAACTAAAATTATCTCTATTGTAAAGATAAAGTTCCATAGCGGTCAAATCGACTTTTCTTGATTCTCGAGTTCCCATCAGAACCACCCCGGCCTCTCAAGTAGAGGGATCCACCATCATATCCCTGATCTCTCCCTCCAGCACCACAACTTCTGTAACTTTCATCATTCTTCCAGCCTTCATAACCACCACTACTCCGACCACCACTTCCATATCCACCAGCACCTCCAAATCCCCCACCAGCACTAAGACAACCATCGCCTCCAACTTCACCTCCATCGTCAAATTTAGATTGAGCCTTATTGACGGCGATGTTCCTGCCATCAAGGTTCTGCCTATTCTTAGAGTTTAGGTTTAGGTTTAGGTTTATTATGTTTTATGGTTTTGGTTTATTTTTTAATTTATTTAGTTACTTTAGGTTTAGGTTTAGGTTTAGGATTATTATGTTTTATGGTTTTGGTTTATTTTTTAATTTATTTAGTTACTTTAGTTTAGGTTTAGAGTTTAGGGTTAGTGTTTATGATTTAGGGTTTAAGGTTTAGGGATTAGGGTTAGGGTTTAGGGTTTAGGGTTTAGGGTTTAGGGTTTATGGTTTAGGGTTTAGGGTTTAGGGTTGTAGGTTTAGTGTTTAGTGTTTACGGTTTAGGGATTAGAGTTCAGAGTTTGTGGTTTAGGGTTTATGGTTTAGGGCTGTAGGTTTAGGGTTTAGAGTTTAGGGTTTAGGATTTAGGGTTTCTAGTTTTTTTAATTAAGTAAACTGATAGGATTAGGTTTATTTAGTTTATTTTTTATTTATTTTAATTTATTTAATTTATTTTTTATTTAGGTTTATTTTTTATTTTTATTTAGTTTAGTTTATTTATTTTAAGTTGATTTATTTTAGTGTAGGTTATTTATTTTAGTTAATTTTTTTAGGTTTAGTTTTATTTTTTAATTGAGTTTTATTTTTATTTTATTTTTGAGTTTAGGTTTTATTTTTATTTTAGGTTTAAGTTTAAGTTTTATTTTATTTTTTTTTGGTTTAGGTTTTAGGTTTTAATTTAGGATTTGTTTTAGGTTTATTTTTTTAGTTTAGGTTTAGGTTTATTTTGACTTTTATTTTATTTTATTTAGTTTAGGTTTAGGTTTAGGTTTAATTTATTTTAGGTTTATGTTAAGGTTTTATTTATTTTACTTTAGGTTTAGGCTTATTTTGTTTTATTTATTTTATTTTTAATTTAGGTTTAATGTTTAGGAATTATTTTATATTTATTTTTAGGTTTTATTTTTAGGTTTATTTTTCAAGTTTAGGTTTTTATTTAGTTTTTATTTTTATTTTACGTTTAGTTTTTATTTTATTTAGGTTTATTATTCTTAGGTTTAGTTTATTTTTTAGTTTAGTTTAGGTTTTTATTTATTTTATTTTAGTTTATTTTTATTAGTTTATTTCATTTTATTTTCAGGTTTAGGTTTCGGTTTTAGTTCATGTTTTTCTTTTATTTTATATTTTTATTTTTTTTAGGTTTGGGTCTTTTTTATATATATTTTCTTTTTAGGTTTTATTTAGTTTATGTTCAAGTTTTTAGGTTTTTATGGTTTAGGGTTTACGATTTTAGGGTTTAATATTTTAGGGTTTAGGGCTTAGGGTTATGGTTGAGGGATCAGGGTTTAGGGTTTAGGGTTTTTAGGGTTTAGGTTTTTTGGGTTTTTTTTTAAAAAAAAATTAAATAAACCAGTAGATTTAATTAGTTTATTTTATTTTATTTTTTTAGTTTATTTTAATTTTTTATTTATTTTAATTTTTTATTTTTATTTAGTTTTATTTAGGCTTTTTATTTTAGTTTATTTTTTAGGTTTAGGTTTAGGTTTGTTTTTTAGTTGAGTTTTATTTTTAGGTTTATATTTAGATTTAGGTTTTTTATTTAATTTTTATATTACTATATTTTAGGTTTATTTTTTAGATTTAGGTTTTTTATTTAGTTTTTATTTTACTATATTTTAGGTTTATTTTATTATTATTTTATGTTTAGTTTTAATTTTATTTAGGTTTTTTATTCTTAGGTTTATTTTATTTTAATTTTAGTTTAATTTAGGTTTTTATATATTTTATTTTAGTTTATTTTATTAGTTTATTCTATTTTATTTTGAGGTTTAGGTTTAGGTTTTAGTATAGCTTTTATTTTATTTTATATTTTTATTTTATTTAGGTTTAGGGTTTTTTATATATTTTATGTTAAGGTTTTATTTAGTTTAGATTTAGGTTTTTAGGTTTTTACGGTTTAGGGATTATGGTTTAGGATTTAGGTTTTAGGGTCTATGATTTTAGGATTTAGTATTTAGGGTTAGGATTTAGGCTTTATGGTTTAGGGTTTAGTGTTTAGGCTTTAAGGTTTAGGGGTTTTAGAGTTTAGGGTTTAGGGTTTAGTATTTTTTAAAAATTAAGTAAATCGGTAGGTTTATTTAGTTTATTTTTTATTTATTTTAGCTTATTTTATTTTATAATTTAATTTATGAATTTTTATTTAGTTTAGTTTATTTATTTTAGTTTAGGTTTTTATTTTAGTTTATTTTTTACATTTAAGTTTTGGTTTATTTTTTAGTTAGTTTTATTTTATTTTATTTATTTTTTATGTTTAAATTTTATTTTTTTTATTTTTATGTTTAGGTTTAGGATTAAGGATTTAGGGTTTCTAGTTTTTTTTAATTAAGTAAACTGATAGGATTAGGTTTATTTAGTTTATTTTTTATTTATTTTAGTTTATTTTTTTATTATTATTATTTAGGTTTATTTTTTATTTTTATTTAGTTAGTTTATTTATTTTAAGTTGATTTATTTTAATGCAGGTTATTTATTTTAGTTATTTTTTTTAGGTTGAGGTTTAGGTTTAGGTTTATTTTTTAGTTGAGTTTTATTTTTATTTTATATTGACTGTTTAGGTTTTATTTTTTTCTTTTTAGGTTTAAGTTTAAGTTTTTATTTTATTTTTTTAAGTTTAGGTTTTAGGTTTTTAATTTAGGATTATTTTTAGGTTTTATTTTTTAGTTTAGGTTTAGGTTTATTTTGACTTTATTTTATTTTATTTAGTTTAGGTTTAATTTATTTTAGGTTTAGGTTAAGGTTTTATTTATTTTACTTTAGGTTTAGGCTTATTTTATTTTATTTATTTTATTTTTATTTTAGGTTTAGGTTTAGGATTTATTTTATATTTATTTTTAAGTTTTATTTTTAGGTTTATTTTTTAGGTTTAGGTTTTTTTTTAATTTTTATTTATATTTTACATTTAGTTTTTAATTTATTTATGTTTTTTATTGTTAGGTTTATTTTATTTTTTTGTTTAGTTTAGGTTTTTATTTATTTTATTTTAGTTTATTTCATCTTATTTTCAGGTTTAAGTTTTGGTTTTAGTTCAGGTTTTTCTTTTATTTTATATTTTTATTTTTTTTAGGTTTGGGTCTTTTTTATATATATTTTGTTTTTAGGTTTTATTTAGTTTATGTTCAAGTTTTTAGGTTTTTACGGTTTAGGGTTTATGGTTTTAGGGTTTACAATTTTAGTGTTTAGGGCTTAGGGCTAGGGTTAAGGGATCAGGGTTTAGGGTTTAGTGTTTAGGCTTTAGGGTTTAGGGTTTTTAGGGTTTAGGTTTTAGTTTTTTTTTAAAAAATTAAATAAACCAGTAGATTTAATTAGTTTATTATTTTTATTTTTTATTTATGTTCATTTTTTATTTTTATTTAGTTTTGTTTAGGTTTTTTTTAGTTTATTTTTTAGGTTTAAGTTTAGGTTTAGGTTTATTTTTTAGTTGAGTTTTATTTTTATTTTATTTTTTAGGTTTAGGTTTTATTTTTTTATTTTTGGGTTTAGGTTTAGGTTTTTATTTTATTTTTTTAGGTCTAGGATTTAGGTTTTTATTTTAGGTTAATTTTTAGGTTTAATTTTTTAAATTAGGTTTAAGTATATTTTTAGTTTATTTAAATTTATTTAGTTTAAGGTTTAGGTTTTATTTATTTTAGTTTTGTTTATTTTAGTTTAGGTTTAAGTTTATTTTATTTTATTTATTTTAGGTTTAGGTTTTTTTTAGTTTAGGGTTTAGGTTTTATTTTTAGGTTTAGGTTTTTTATTTAATTTTTATTTTATTTTATTATAGGTTTATTTATTTTTATTTTACATTTAAGTTTTATTTTATTTTTTAATTTAGTTTAGGTTTTTCTTTATTTTAGTTTTTATTTTTTATTTTATTTTATTTTATTTTTAGGTTTAGGTTTAGGTTATAGTATAGGTTTTTATATTATTTTAAATATTTTAATTTTTTTAGGCAAAGGTTTTTAAATTATTTTATCTTTAGGTTATATTAAGTTTAGGTTTAGGTTTTAAGTTTTCAAGGATTTGGGTTTAGGGTTTAAGGTTTTAGGGTTGTAGGTTTATGGTTTAGGGTTAGTTTTAGGGTTTAGGGTTTAGGGTTAGGCCTTTTATTTTATTTTATATATTTTATATTTTTTTTAAATTAAGTAAATTTGTAGGTATTAGTTTATTTTGATTATTTTTTATTTATTATAGTTTATTTTATTTTATTTCTTTTTATTTAAGTTTATTTTTATTTTTATTTAATTTAGTTATTAATTTTAGTTTATGTTTTTTATTTTAGTTTACTTTCTAGGTTTAGGTTTAGGTTTAAGTTTATTTTTTAGCTTAGTTTTATTTTTATTTTATTTTTTAGGTTTATTTTTTATTTTCTATTTTCAGGTTTAGGTTTAGGTTTTTATTTTATTTTTTTAGGCTTAGGGTTTAGGTTTATTTTTAAGTTTTATTTTTAAGTTTATGTTTAGGTTTACTTTTAATTTATTTAATTTAATTTAGTTTAGGTTTAGGTTTATGTTTTATTTATTTTAGTTTAAGTTTAGGTTTATTTTATTTTTATTTTAGGTTTAGTTTTATTTAGTTTAGGGTTTAGGTTTTATTTTCTATTTATTTATAAGTTCAATTTTTAGGTTTACTTTTTAGGTTTTGTTTTTTATTTAGTTTTTTATTTTATTATATTTTAGGATTATTTTATTTTTATTATAGGTTTAGTTTTTATTTTATTTAGAATTTTTATTTTTAATTTAGTTTAAGTTTTTTTTTATTTTATTTTAGTTTAGTTTTATTTTTTATTTTATTTTCTTTTTAGGTTTAGGTTTATGTTTAGGTTTAAGTTTTAGTTTATGTTTTTATTTTATTTTTAGTTTAGGTGTTTTATTTATTTTATTTTTAGGTTTTATTTAATTTAAGTTTAAATTTTTAGCTTTTTAGGGTTTAGGGTTTAGGCTTTAAGGTTTGGGGTTTAGGGTTTAGGGTTTTGGGTTTTGGGTTTAGGTTTTAGGGCTTGTGGTTTAGGGTTTAGGCTTTAAGGGTTTAGGGTTTGAGGGTTTAAGGTTTAGAATATTTTTTAATAGAGAACAAATTTAGATTCAATATTTCTTCTTTTTGATTTCAACAACCAAGTAACACACCAAGTTTTTTAAGAGATAAGCGACGACATAGATAAAAAATGAGCAGACATAGAGCAAATCAAAAATCCTAGATAACTAGAACTGTCTCCACTATATAGACATAGTTCCGTAAGTAGCAGATCGAATCAGACGTTCTTCAATTTCTCCAGTTCCCATCAGAACCACCCTGGCCCCTCGAGTAGTGGGATCCACCATCATATCCCCAATCCCTCCCTCCGCCACCACCACTACTGTAACTTCTATTGCCCCTCCTGCCTCCATAACTGGTTTATTTTTTGTTCTATTTTATAGTTTAGGTTTAAGATTATTTTTAGTTTATTTTATTTTATTTATTTTTATGTTTAAGTTCAGGTTTATTTTATTTTATTTTTGATTTTGGTTTTTTTTTTAGTTTAGGGTTTAGGAATTATTTTATATTCATTTTTAGGTTTATTTTTTAGGTTTAGGTTTTTATTTACTTTTTATTTTACTATATTTTAGGTTTATTTCATTTTTATTTTATGTTAAGTTTTAATTTTATTTAGGTTTTTTATTCTTAGGTTTATTTTATTTTAATTTTAGTTTAGTTTAGGTTTTTATTTATTTTATTTTAGTTTATTTTATTTTATTTTGAGGTTTAGGTTTAAGTTTTAGTATAGGTTTTTATTTTATTTTATATTTTTAGTTTATTTAGGTTTAGGGTTTTTTATATATTTTATGTTAAGGTTTTATTTAGTTTAGGTTTAGGTTTTTAAGTTTTTAGGGTTTAGGGATTAGGGTTTAGGGTTTAGGTTTTAGGGTTTATGATTTTAGGGTTTAGTGTTTAGGGTTAGGAATTAGGCTTTATGGTTTAGGGTTTAGTCTTTAGGCTTTAAGGTTTAGGGGTTTTAGGGTTTAGGGTTTAGGGTTTTTTAAAATTAAGTAAATCGGTAAGTTTTTTTAGTTTATTTTTTATTTATTTTAGCTTATTTTATTTTTTTAGTTTAATTTATGTATTTTTTATTTAATTTAGTTTATTTATTTTAGTTTAGGTTTTTATTTTAGTTTATTTTTTACGTTTAGGTTTTGGTTTATTTTTTAGTTTAGTTTTATTTTATTTTTTTATTTTTTAGGTTTAAATTTTATTTTTTCATTTTTATGTTTAGGTTTAGATTTTTATTTTATATTTTTAGGTTTAGGTTTTAGGTTTTTAATTTAGGTTCATTTTTAGGTTTAATTTTTTTAGTTTATGTTTTGGTTTATTTCTAGTTTATTTTAATTTATTTAGTTTAGGGCTTAAATTTAGTTTATTTTAGGTTTAGGTTTAGGTTTTAGTTATTTTAGTTTAGTTTATCCTAGTTTAGGTTTAAGTTTATTTTATTTTATTAATTTTAGGTTTAGTTTATTTATAATTTAGGGTTTAGGTTTTATTTTTACGTTTAGTTTTCTATTTATTTTTTATTTTATTTTATTATTGGTTTATTTTATTTTTATTTTACGTTTAGGTTTTATTTTATTTTGGTTTATTTTATTTTTTTTAGTTTAGTCTAAATTTTATTTATTTTACTTTAGTTTAATTTTTATTTTTTATTTTATTTTATTCTTAGATTTAGGTTTAGGTTTTTATTTATTTTATTTTATTTAAGTTTAGGTTTTTTTAATTATTTGTTATTTTAGGTTATATTTAGTTTAGGTTTAGGTTTTGGTTTTTAGGGTTTAGGGTTTAAGGTTTATGGTTTAGGGTTTAGGGTTTAGGGTTTGGGGTTTAGGGTTTAGGGTTTAGGGTTGTAGCTTTTAGGATTTAGGGTTTAGGGTTTAAGATTTAGGATTTATGGTTTTAGAGTTTGGGTTCAAAGTTTAGGGTTTAGGGTTGTAGGTTTAGGGTTTAGAGTTTAGGGTTTATGGTTAAGGTTTATTTTATTTTATTTTATTATTTTTTAAAATTAAGTAAGCTAGTAGATTTAGGTTTATTCAGTTTATTTTTTTATTTATTTTAGTTTATCTTATTTTTTATTTTTATTTAGGATTATTTTTATTTTTATTTAGTTTAGTTTATTTATTTTAGTGCAGGATTTTTATTTTAGTTTATTTTTAAGTTCATGTTTTAGATGAGTTTTTTTAAGGTTTAGGTTTATATTTTATTTAAAGGTTTAGGTTTAGGTTTTTATTTTATTTTTTTAAGTTTATGTTTTAGGTTTTTATTTTAGGTTTAGGTTTAGGTTTTTTTAATAGAGAATAAATTCATATTCAACATTTCTTCTTTTCAATTTCATCAACCAAGTAACACACGAAGTTTTTTAAGACACAAGCGACAACATAGATAAAAAATGAGCCATAGAGCAAATAAAAAAACCATAGATAACTAGAACCGTCTCTGCTATAAAGAAACAGTTCCATATGCACCAGATCGGATCGACCATTCTTCAGTTTCACCAGTTCCCATCAGAACCACCCTGGCTTCTTGATTATCAGGATCCACCATCATATCCCCGATCTCTCCCTCTGCACCACCACAATGGTAACCTCCATTGCTCTTCCCGCCTCCATAACCACCTTGCTCCAACCTCTATATCCACACCTCTAGATCCCCTCCACCCTTGTGATAACCATTGCCTGCCTTCTCCTCCACCACCATATCTGTGCCTGTTGTGATGTTCTTGCCATCAAGGTTCTGCCCATTCTTAGGTTTTAGATCTAGATTTTGGTTTATTAGGTTTTAGGGTTTGGGTTTATTTTTTTAATTTATTTTATTACTTTAGGTTTAAGTTTAGGGTTTGGGGTTTAGGGTTTAAGGTTTAGGGTTAGCATTTAGGGTTTAGGGTATAGGGTTTATAGTTTAGGGTTCAGGGATTTAGGGGTTTTGCTTTTAGGGTTTACGATTTAGGGTTTAGTGTTCAGAGTTTTTTAGGGTTTAGGTTTTAAAGTTTAAAATTTAGAATTTATGGTTTTTTTAAAAAAATTTAAGTAACCTAGTATGTTTAGGTTTTTTTAGTTTATTTTTTACTTATTTTAGTTTATTTTAATTTTAATTTTTGTTAAGGTTTATTTTTATTATTATTTAGTTTAGTTTATTTATTTTAGGTTCAATTTTTTATTTAGTTTATTTTTAGTTTAGTATTATTTTTATTTTATTTTTTAGGTTTACGTTTTACTTTTTATTTTTATGTTTAGGTTTAGGTTTTTTTTTGGGTTGAGGGTTTAGGTTTATTTTTAGCTTTTATTTTTTAGTTTAGGTTTAGGTTTACTTTCAACTTATTTGATTTTATTTAGTTTCAATTTGGTTTTGGGTTTAGTTTACTTTAGGTTTAGGTTTAGGTTTTTTTTATTTTAGTTTAGTTTATTTTAGTTTAGGTTTAGGTTTATTTTATTTTATTTTTATTTTAAGTTTAGGTTTTTTTTTTAGGGTTTAGGTTTTATTTTTTATTTTTTTTAGGCTTATATTTTAGGTTTATGTTTTTATTTTATTTTATTTTCGATTTAATTTTTATTTTATTTTGTTTTTTTATTTTTTAGTTCAGTTTAGGTTTTTATTTATTTTTTTTATTTTAATTTTCAATTTCTATTTTATTTTCTTTTTAAGTTTAGGTTTAGGTTTATGTTTCGGTTTAGTTTTTAGTTTATGTTATTACTTTATTTTAATTTTTTATTTTATTTTGGTTTAGGTTTTACTTATTTTATTTTTAGGTTTTATTTAGTTTTAGGTTTTAGCTTTTTAGGGATTAGGGTTTAGGTTTAGTTTAGGGTTTAGGGTTTAATGTTTTTGGTTTAGGGTTTAGGGCTTTTTTGGGTTTATGGTTTAGGGTTTAGAGTTTAGGGTTTAGGTTTAGAGTTTAGGGTTTAGAGTTTTAGGGTTTAGGGTTTAAGGTTTAGGGTTTAGGTTTTAGGTTTAGGGTTCAGGTTTTAGTTTAGGGTTTAGGGTTTTTTTTAGCAAAGAACAAATTCAGATTGAACATTTCTTTTTTTTGATTTGATCAAGCAAGTAACACACCAAGTTTTTTTAAGATACAAGTGACGACATAGATCAAAAATGAGCATGCATAGAGCAAAGCAAAAACTTTAGATAGCTAGAACTGTCACTACTATAAAGACACAGTTCCATAAGCACCAAATCAGATCGACCGTTCTTCCGTTTCTCCAGTTCCCATCAGAACCATTCTGGCCTTTCAAGTAGCAGGATCCACCTTCATATCCCTGATCTCTCCCTCCACCACCACCAAATCTGTAACCTCCATCGCTCCTCCTGCCTCCATAACCACCGCTACTCTGACAACCACCTCCATATCCACCAACACCACCAGATCCGCCACCACCACTACGATAACTGCGGCCTCCACCTTCACTTCCACATCTAGATCTAGACTGAGCCTGGTTGATGGTGATGTTCTTGCCATCAAGGTTTTTCTCATTCTTAGGCTTAGGTTTATTAGGTATAGGGTTTAGGTTTATTTTTTAATTTATTTAGTTACTTTAAGTTTAGGTTTAGGTCTTAGGGTTAGGGTTTAGGGTTTAGGGTTTAGGGTTTTAGGGTTTATACTTTTAGGATTTAGGGTCTAGGGTTAAGGTTTAGGGTTTAATGTTCAGGGTTTTTAAGGGTTTAAGGTTTAAGGTTTAAGTTTGTAGGTTTATGGTTTAGGGCTTAGGGTTGTTGGTTTATGGTTTAGGGTATAGGGTTTAGGATTTGGGGTTTATGGTTTTTTTAAAAATTAAATAAACCAGTAGGTTTAGGTTTATTTAGTTTATTTTTTATTTATATTAGTTTATTTTAATTCTTATTTTTACTTAAGTTTATTTTTTTATTTAGTTTAGTTTATTTATTTTATGTTTATTTATTTTAGTTTAGGTTTATTATTTTAGTTTATTTTTTTGGTTTAGGTTGATGTTTAGGTTTATTTTTAGTTGAGTTTTATTTTTATTTTATTTTTAAGGTCTATGTTTTATTTTTTATTTTTAGGTTTTAGGTTTAGGTTTTTATATTATTTTTTTTAGGTTTAGGTTTTAAGTTTTTATTTTAGGTTTATTTTTAGGTTTTATTTTATAGTTTAGGTTTAGGTTTATTTTTAATTTATTTTATTTTATTTAGTTTAGGTTTAGGTTTAGGTTTTACTTATTTTATAGTTTATTTTAGTTTATGTTTAGGTTTATTTTATTTTGTTTATTTTATTTTTATTATTGGTTTAGGTTTTTTTTTAGTTTAGGGTTTATGGTTTATTTTGTATTTATTTTTAGGTTTTATTTTTACATTTATTTTTTACGTTTAAGATTTTATTTAGTTTTTAATTTATTTTAGGTTTTTTTAATTTTTATTTTATGTTTAGTTTTTATTATATTTAGGTTTGTTATTCCTATGTTTAATTTAATTTTTAGTTTAGTTTACATTTTTATATATTTTATTTTAATTTATTTTTATTAGTTTATTTTATTTTATTTTCAAGTTTAGGTTTAGGTTTTAGTTTATGTTTTTATTTTATTTTATTTTTAATCTTTTATTTAGGTTTAGTTTTTTTGTATATTTTATTTTTTAGGTTTTATTTATTTTAGGTTTAGGTTTTTAGGTTTTTAGGGTTTAGGGTTTAGGGTTATGGTTTAGGGTTTAGAGTTTAGGATTAAGGGTTTAGGCTTTAGGGTTTAAGATTTTTAGGGTATAGGGTTTAAGGTTTAGTGTTTAGGCTTTAGGGTTTAGAGTTTTTAGGGTTTATGGTTTAGTGTTTAGGTTATAGGGTTTAGGGTTTTTAGGGTTTAGGGTTATTTTAGGGTTTAGGTTTTAAGGTTTATAGTTTAGATTTAAACTTTAGGAGTTTGAGTTTAAGTTTAGGAGTTTAGGTTTTAGGGTTTAGTTTAGGTTTAGGTTTAGGGTTTTAGGGTTAAGTTTAGGTTTAAGGTTTAGGGGTTTTAGGTTTTTTTTAATATTTTAAAATTTTTTTTAAATTAAGTAAAATGGTAGCCTTAGGTTTATTTAGTATATTTTTTATTTATTCTAGTTTATTTTATTTTTTCTTTTGATTTTGGTTTATTTTTATTTTTATTTACTTTAGTTTATTTATTTTAGGTTTATTTATTTTAGTTTATTTTTTGGGTTTAGGTTTATTTTTTAGTTTATTTTTATTTTTATTTTTATTTTTTAGGTTTAAGTTTTATTTTTATTTTTAGGTTTAGGTTTAGGTTTATATTTGTATTTTATTTTTTTAGGTTTAGGTTTTAAGTTTTTTAATTTTAGGTTTATTTTTAGGTTTTATTTTTTAATTTAGGTTTAGGTTTATGTTTAGTTTTATTTTTTTAGTTTAGTTTATTTTATTTCAATTTATTTTGTTTTTATTTTAGGTTTAGATTTTTTTTTTAGTTTTAGGGTTTAGGTTTTTTATATTTTTGGTTTTATTACTTGGGTTTAGGTTTTACTTAGTTACATTGATGAGGCTTACTCTTAGGGATGGCCCGGCTGCATCCCTCTTTACATTATAGTGGATTAGGTCATTCTTTCATCCTCCCTAATCTTTTATTTAGGGTTCAAGAGGTTAGCTTTAGGATTTAGGAGTTAATTTTAGGTTTAGGGTTTAGGTTGGATTTAGGAGGTTTAGGGTTTAGGGTTGTAGGTTTTAGAGTTTAGGGCTTAGGACTTTAGAGTTTAGGGTTTAGGGTTTATGGTTTAGAGCTTAGGGATTTAAGGTTTAAGGTTTAGGATTTAAGGTTTAGGATTTATGGTGTAGTGTTTAGGGTATAAGATTTAAGGTTTATTATTTAGGGTTTAGGGATTGTACGTTTAGGGTTTAAGGTTTAGGGTTTAGGGTTTAGGTTTTAGGTTTTAAGTTTTGGGTTTAAGTTTTAGTTTAGGATTTAGGGTTTAGGGTTTAGGGTTTAAGGTTTTTTTAAATAGAGAACAAATTCAAATTTAACATTTCTTCTTTTCGATTTCATCAACCAAGTAGCACCCCAAGAATCTATGACATAAGCGACGACATAGATAGAAAATGAGCACCCATAAAGTAAATAAAAAGGCCTACATAAGTAGAACCTCTCAGAAGGACACCCATCTACATAGGGTTTGTGGTTTTTAGGTTGGGTTTATGATTTAGGGTTTAGGTTTATGGTTTTAGGGTTTGGAGTGTGGTTTAGGGTTAGGGTTTTAGGGTTTATGGTTGGGTTGGGTTTAGGGTTTAGGATTTAGGGTTTATGTCTTTTTTATTTTTATTTTTATTTTTAATTAAGTCAATAGGTTTATGTTTATTAAGTTTATTTATTTAATTTCTAATTTAATTTAGTTTATTTTATTTTTATTTTTATTTAGGTATATATACATATGTTTAGTTTTGTTTATTTATTTTAAGTTAATCAATTTAGTTTAGGTTTTATTTTAGTTTTTTTTTAGGTTTAGGTTTTTTTTACTTTGTAGTTGAGTTTCTTTATTTTATTTTTAAGGTTTAGGTTTTATTTTTATTTTATTTTAGGTTTAGGTTTTATTTTATTTTTAGCTTGAGATTTTATGTTTTATTTTAAGTTTACTCCAGGTTTTATTTTTAGTTTTGTTTTAGGATTATTTTAGTTTATTTTATTTTATTTAGTTTTATTAAGTTTAGGTTTAGGTTATTTTAGGTTTAGGCTTTATTTATTTTAGTTTAGTTTTTAGGTTTAGATTTATTATATTTTTTATTTTATTTTATTTTATGTTTATTTTTAGTTTAGAGATTAGGTTTATTTTTAATTTATATTTATGTTTTTTTAGGTTTAGGTTCTATTTAGTTTTATTTTATTATTTTATTTTATGTTTAATTTTATTTTATTTTAGGTTTTTAGGTTTACTTTATTTTATAGTTTAGTTTAGGTTTTTATTTATTTTATTTTAGTTTATTTTATTTTATTTTTAGGTTTAGGTTTTGGTTTTAGTTTAGATTTTTATTTTATTTTAATTTTTATTTTATGTAGGTTTTGGTTTTTTTTATATATTTTATTTTTTGGTTTTATTCTTTTTTCATTTAGCTTTTTAGTTTTTTTGGGTTTAGGGTTTGGGTTTTAAGGTTTAGGATTTTAGGGTTTAGGGTTTAGGGTTTAGTGTTAGGGTTTAGGGTTTAGCGTTTAGGCTTTAGGCTTTAGGGTTTTGGGTTTTTATAGTTTAGGGTTTAGGATTAGCTTAGGGTTTAGGGTTTTCTTTTTTAATTAAGTAAACCAGTAAGTTTAGGTTTATTTACATTATTTAGCTTATTTTTTATTTATTTTAGTTTATTTTCTTATTTTTTTTAAATTATGTTTAATTTTTATTTTTATTTAGTTTATTTTATTTATTTCAATTTAGGTTTTTTTATTTTAGTTTATTTTTAGGTTTAGGTTTAGGTTTAGGTTTTAGCTGAGTTTTATTTTTTTATTTTTTAAGTTAATGTTTTATTTTTTAGTTTTAGGTTTTTATTTTATTTTTTTAGGTTTACGTTTTAGGTTTTTATTTTAGGTTCATTTTTAGGTTTCATATTTTTGTTTAGGTTGAGGTTTATTTTAGTTTAATTTATTCTATTTAGTTTAGGTTTTTAGGTTTAGTTTACTTTTAGGTTTAGGTTTAGGTTCTATTTATTTTAGTTTAGGTTTAGGTTTATTATTTAGTTTAGGTTTAGTTTATTTATTTTATTCTAGGTTTAGTTTTTATTTTAGTTTAGGGGTTAGGTTTTATTTTTTATCTAATTTTAGGTTTTATTTTTATGTTTAAGTTTTTATTTAGTTTTTATTTTATTTTATTTTAGGTTAATTTCATTTTTATTTCATGTTTAGTTTTTAATTTTATTTAGTTATTTATTTAGATTTATATATTAGTTTAGTTTAGGTTATTATTTATTTTATTTATTTTATTTTATTAGTTTATTTTATTTTATTTTAGGTTTGGGTTTAGTGTTTAGTTTATGTTTTATTTATATTTTATTTTATTTAGGTTTAGGATTTTTTTTTAGGTATACAGTCCAGGTTTAGGTTTTAGGGTGGGAGGCCCAGGGTAGGGCCCAGTGCCCAGGGCCCAAGTAGTGTCAGGTAGGGCCTGTAGTAGGGCCTAGTGAGATCCACTAGGGCTGATTGGGCTCAGTAGCCCAGTCAGTTTTAGGGCCTGTGTTTAGGAGCCCAGGGAGCCTGGGTTTAGAGTGTGGCTCAGTGCCCAGGTTGGTGAGTAGGGTAGTCAGATTTAGGAGGTAGGTAGAGCCCAGGTTTGGGCCTGGTGGGCCCAGGGTTTGGGTTAGGTTTAAAATTTATGGTTTAATTATTAGGGTTTAGTCTTTATTTTTTTATTATTTTTTTATTTTTTGGGTTTTGGGTTTAGGATTTAGTGTTTATGGTTTTTTTCTAAATTAACTAAACCTGTAGGTTTAGGTTTATTTAGTTTATTTTTTATTTAATTTAGTTTAATTTAATTTTTATTTTTATTTAGGTTTATTTTTTATATTTATTTAGTTTAATTTATTTATTTTATGTTTATTTATTTTAGTTTAGGTTTTTTTATTTTAGTTTATTTTTTAGGTTTAGGTTTAAGTTTAGGTTTATTTTTTAGTTGAGTTTTATTTTTATTTTATTTTTTAGGTTTAGGTTTTATTTTTTATTTTTATGTTTAGATTTATTTATTTAGGTTTAGGTTTTATGCTTTTATTTTAGGTTTATTTTAGGTTTTATTTTTAAGTTTAGGCTTAGATATAATTTAGTTTAATTTATTTTATTTAGTTTAGGTTCAAGTTCAGGTTTAGTTTAGTTTAGGTTTAGGTTTAAGTTTTATTTATTTTAGTTTAGTTTATTTAGTCTAGGTAGAGGTTTATTTTATTCTTAATTTAAGTTTAGGCTTTTTTAGTTTAGGGTTTAGGTTTTATTTTTTAATTATTTTTTAGGTTTAATTTTTAGGTTTATTGTTTAGGTTTAGGTCATTATTTAGTTACATTCAGCTGTGAAGACTTACTCTTAGGGACGACCGAGCACAAATACCTCTTTACATTACAATGGATGTTGGTAAATACAGGATCATTGCCTACTTTAGGTTCGACATCTCCAAACTCCAAAAAGAAAGGATGATGTTGAGAGGATTTAATGAACAAGGCGAGAGGGCCTTGTGGTGTTTATTTTGGATGTATGGCGGGGTGGGATACCACAGATCATAGGGGTAGTTTTTGAGGTGATCGGTACATTGAGGTATGATGTACTATCTCAAAAGATAGAGGCATCACCCTACAATGGACCTAATTACGTAATAAGGACTTCTAAGGCATGATGGGTCTTCGAATGTACCAAAGATTTTCCCCTTACTTTATATGGATGAATAAAGTAGAGTTTATATTAAACCAGGTTCCTAAGATCCCTATGGTGGTAAGCCTCCATAGTTAATTACATCTTAGGAAATGAAATTTCATAAGAATTCTCTTGATTAAAGTAGATAATTATCATCTCCAAAGATTTCAAGGTTAGACTACCAAATGATTGGTTTTATTTGGAAAATCAAGTGGAAAAGTTCAAGAAGAAGAATTACTTTTGGAATCCAAATGAAATAAGTAGGAAATACTCATGACACTAGGAAGCCTAGAGAGCATTCCAATCTATTCTATGGTTGGGCTTTATAATTTTGAAGTTGAGGAAATTTATATATTTTTAGTTGAAATTTAATTAGATTACTAAGGTTTATAATCCACCAACACAGGGTTGTGGGAAAGCCTAAGAGGTGAGGATTTATGCTCGTAGCCCAAAGAAAATAGCTACCTCGGATCCTAAATCTAGGGAGCTTTAGTACGAGCTAAAGCATGACCTAATCTAAGCGATAGGTGGACATAAGGGTTTACCTCCATAAGAGAGAATAAATTGTCCGACTTCTGGACTTATAACCACCTGAAGTGGCAACCAACTAACTCCTTCTACTATTTTAAAACCATATAGTCTGATCTTATGAATTGCATGGTAACTAGCGTAGTTATTTAATTAGAAAGAGACTAAAGTACTAAACACACTCCCTAAGAGACTAGAGCATGAGTGGTATGAACATATGACTTAATCTATAGATGTAAAATCTTTTCAAATTTTATTTTATTTTAAACACATTATTTTGAGAGAGGCTTTAGGATTTCTTATGCCTAAATGCATGATGAAATAGGTTATGGGTCAAATCAGCTAGAAGAAAATGTTCTCCATAAAAGGGATGCCCTCACAAGTCAAGCATTCCTTTATCGAGCAAGGATGGAGATCCTTCATGTTCAATAGAGAAAGAATATGCATGCATGATGTGAAACATACACCCATACAACTAAGGGGATGCTAAATCTTTTAATTATCTTATTTATGTCTTAGGCTTTATGATGAGGTTATGAGCTATTTTAAAATTTAGTTATGAGTGAGTAGTTGAGTAGAAAAGTTATTTTTATCCTAATATCTTAATCGTATCCAAGCCACACATTAAAGCATCAATCATTTAAGAAATTATGAAAAGCATGTTGTCCTAATGCAGAATGTAAACATAACATCAAACAATTATATAAACTATCATAAAAGAATAAAAGGCCAGTGCAGTCTGGTACCGCCGTACAACCAAGAGAGAAAAGATGGGTAGCTAAGCTCTACCTTTATACCACCTGGAATATGAAAGAATAATTATAATTGTATTAAATGCTATGGGGATCTTCTTTCTTCATATCACCATTTATGATTTGGTTCCTTCTTTGATTTGGATGGTGTTTGCTTCAAAGGTATCATAGGGCACCCTAGGATAAAGCCTTCTTGCCACTACTCATCCTAATCCCCCATAGCACTAATCCTAATTCCAATTAAAAAAATTACATTTATGTGGGAAAAGTAAATCTAACTACACCTGCAAAATAGAGGTTAGCTAAACAGACATATAAACCCAAGCAATTGTATTTATAATTTAGACTTAGCACTCTACACATGGGTAACTAAGCCCACCTATCCTAACTTGGATTATGCTTAAAGATTAAAGCAACTTACAAAAAGAGCATTCACATTTATTTTTAAGCATCTCTTAAGCACAATCTCTTGTAGAAAATATGATTAAGATAATATTGGCCTATCATCATGAAGCATACACCCTAACATCCAATCTAAAATAATACATCATAAAATAAAATATACATCACATCATACACCGTCCTAACTTAGAGCTAAAAGTGGTGACTTAATTCTAATGTGTGTATTAAGGCTTGTGTGGTAAGTCTTGTTTGGCATTAGTGTTGTATTGTCTAAGTGTATAAGGATTCAATTTAACATGAAAGGTTGATTTCACCTGAAGTAGTTTAATTGATTTGAGAATTTTAATTTGGGTTTTTTTTTTCATTTGATTACACATAGCAACTAAGTGTTATAAAGAGAGGAAAAGAGGATTTCCCGCTTTCATCCTAAATTAAGTCACTTTCTAAAGTATATTAATTTGATTTAGTTCTCTTTAGTGAATGGCTTATTAAATGATTTATTTAATCCTAAGTTTAGGTTGACTTTAAATAATCCTATTCAAAATGAAAGGCATCTCAAGATTAATTTAATTCAATTACTACCACATGGCATATATTAATTCATTCCTTTCCATCATATGTAACATGCATTTGATTTAATCCTAAGTGTATCTACACATGCAACATATTTTAGCACACTTAAATGATGAATGTAGGTGTATGTTTAGAATTTATGTTTTATTTGATTTAATTATTTAAAAATATTAATTTAAAACTTTATCCAATTTCTTATACAAAAAGGACATAAGAATGAAAGTAAATAGGCATGTGTCATTGTTAAACTAGGGAAGTGAGGTAATCAAATGACTTCCTTGGAGCTAGTTAAAGCCTTGTATTCTCGGGATGTCCAAACTATATACCAATTTGCATTCAAACATATGTAAATTCATATACATGAACATAAGAAGTTAGCTCCAAATCATATTGCTAATTAATTCAACCACTTAGTCAATTATGAATGCATGCAATTTTAATGTAAAATGGGGTTTTCATTCATAATCATACATATATATATATATATATATATATATATATATATATATATATATATATATATATATATATATATATATATATATATATATATATATATATATATATATATATATATATATATATATATATATATACATGTACAAAGTTATAAGCAAGTACTTGTGATTGTTAAACCAGAAGTGAGGTAATCAAATGAACTTCTTGGGGCTAACTAAAGCCTCAATCCCGGATGTCCATACAATATACTTGCTTTCTTTGGACACACATGGGTGCATACATAAATGTGGGAAAGAAAATCATGCAAAGATTGTATTTTTTTTATTGAATCATTTATATATATGAATAAAAGTTCTATCCAAACTCTAATGTTAAAATACATAAGAATGAAATTAAAGGGGTATGTGCTATTGTTAAACTAAAGAAGTGAGGTAATCAAATGACCTCCTTGGGGGTAGCTAAAGCCTCATGTTCCCGAGATGTCCAGACTATATACCCATTACCATTTAATCTTTTATAAATCAACACATGAATATGGGAAAGAGAACTCAACATTCATACACTTAAGCTATATGCACATGCATTTCTTATGTATTCATAACTTGCATCATAACACATATTATTATTCTTTTATAAGCTTTCAAAAAATACATTTGGATTTAATAGTGATAATAGCCACGCATATATTAAATTAAATCAACACATGTAAGCTTACATAAAGGAAATCCATTATCTTTTACTTGATTTTGAAAAGATGGATGCATGAATTCAAATGAGACACCAAATTTAACATGATTGGAAAGAGGACAATCAAATATAAGCATGTGATTAATTCAACCAAACTAGTTCTTAAGGACAATCAAATTAAATAAGATTGTTTAAAGCAAACTAAAGCTTCTTTATTAATTAAGTTTTGGATTTGATTTTATTTAAAGAGGAGAAGAGAAATCATTACTTGCTATTTTAAACCCATCCCACATTAGTGATTTGATTTAATTTAAGGAAATGTAATTAAGTTGATTTTATGGGTTGATTACATTGGAGCCCTTAATGTTAATTAAGTTGAAGCCTTAATTAGATGAATTAATTACCCTTACCTATATCACCTTAAAGTAATTAACTAAATAATTATGTGTCGACATGATATGCAAGGAAAATAAACTTGCAATGATCTTAAGAAATAAAAGGGGCCTAATGCAGTTGGCTCAAGATTAATAGTTAATTAGATTAAGGGACTTAATTAATTACTTTTATGATTTTCCCATAGATGTGGACTAACCATAATTTCATTAAACTCCTTTAGGTTATTAAAAACATAAAGAACTACCACATGATTTAATTAATTAATGTCTAATGTGATTATGATTTCAATTTGATTAAGTCATTTAATTAATCTGTTAAATCTTAATTAATTTCATTTTAAAAAAGTGTGAAATGAACTTAGGGAATGGGGTCCCAACCCTATTCCTTAGTTCACTTACTATTGAACAATGATTAATAAACTTAATTAATTTTTTTTTACTCTTCATGGGATTAATTAATCATTAATTAAGTTAAAAGAGTAGTTAAGGTTTAATTAGTCAATTTTATTAATTAAGGGAGCAATAAATCCTAAGAAAATCATGGGAAACAGAGGTCATCATATTAAATTAACCCATAAAAATTAGGATTAATTGCTCAAGTCATTAAGGAGTAATTAAGCTAAATAATTTTGTAAGTAAACATTAATTACTATTCAAAATTAGTTAAGATCATTTTAATTAATTCACCTCGAAATACCTTTAAAATGAGTGTTTATTTGCATTTTTTATTTCTCTATGATGTTTTAATAAGTTTTAGAAGTTCCACCATTAAAAATTATTAATTATGCATAATTAAAGCCTAATCCTATGTGGCATGTGGCACGCTTTCCACATGGTGCCATGGGATTGGCTACTTAAAACTTATCCAACTTAGCGCCTTTGTGGCGGCGGTGAACGTGCTTTCCCGTCTTAGTTTGATTTAAGACTGGATAGCTATGATTAATTCCACAACTTAATAGGATTAAATCATATTTATCTAGCAGATCTAATCACGATTGTCCATTCCGATCAAGCAAATGGATAGTGTGTGATCTAATGTCACGTGAGTGAGGGAGAATGGAGTTTGTCTGCCATTGCTCACTTGATTCGAGCTTACCCAAGCTCGAATCAACTCCAAAAGGATCCCACACCCTAATGACATCAATCAGAGGGGATCCAATGGTCAAGATCACATGAGATGCAAGTTTTCTTCAAAAAGGTCCAACCCATTTTTTCCTAAGGATAAAATTTGGAAGCATACCTCACCAGAGCTCAAGACCGGTGGCTCAAATGATTAAGGAAGCTTCATCTAGTTGAGAAGAATCCATGTTAAGCAATAATTAGATCAAAACTTTGACATTCACTCGAAAGGCCACAAACTGATGATTTGGAGCTCAACTTTGATCAAAGTCCCACCTCCGATGCTCAGAAAGCTTGGGATATGATCTGCTCGCTCGATGAGGCATGGGAAGGTGCAAAGTTAATTTTAGTTGGATGGAGAAATGGGCATGTTAGGTTAGAAATGGGAGTGTCCTATTTTGGGACATATGGGAATGGTATTTTTTGATCGAGGAACGAGCTTGGGAGCTTAGGGAATGGCTCTAGCGTGCTCGTCTTGAGTATCTAGGGCTCTGAAGAATGATTTTTGTGTGTGTTTGAGTGGAAATGAGGTGGTATATACCCCCATCCATCTTTACTGGATAGTGGGATTATTTCTAGTGACCATCCATCTTGGGGAGTCTTGCGTGGAGGAGGTGAGTTGGCTCTGCTTGGTTGGTTGAAGGTGTGGAGGTGGCTGCCAAGGAGGAATGATGGGTGTCCAATGGGTTTCAAATTCTCTAATGGGGAGGGTGACGTGATTTCATCTCTCATGGGTAATGGATGATCTAACTACCCCTTTGGTTAGGTTGGGCAGTGTCCTAGGTACTTAGGTGGACCATTGGGAGAATACCAAGTGGCCAAGAATTGGAAATGACCACTTACATGGTGATTTGCCTCATGTGATGCCCTTGACCCAATGGTAGAATGATCATTTGGCATTGGATTTGATTTGGCTATATTTGAAATGAGCCAAAAGTGGGTTAGCCCAAATTTCAAGTCAATTGGAGTTGATTTAGTTAGGTTTTGCTCAATTTAACTCATTTAGGTCAAATTAAGTTAGGTTAAGTTGAATTGACCAATTGGTCAAATTAGGCCAAACCAAGGGTTGGGTTAAGTTCATAAGATCATTTTGGATGTTTTGGTTCAATTAGTTTGGTTTAGTTTGGCTTAGATTTGATTTTGGCTCATTTGAATTCATTTGGGTCAAATGGGTTAAGTTAACTAATTTGACCAAATTGGCCAAATTGGCCTGGGTTAGGTGTTGGTTTTGGTTTAGTTGATCAATTGAAGATGATTGTAGGCTTTGGTTTCAATTAATTTGGCTTTAGTTTTGATTTAGGATAACTTGAACCTTTAGGTCAATTTGGGCTAAGTAGGTCAATTGGATTCAATTGGGTCCAATCATGGCTTTGGTCAAGTTCTACAATCAATTTCGAATGAACTTAAGCCATTAGTTGCAATCAATTTGGTTTATATTTTGATTTGACCCAATTTATTATTTTAAGTCAATTTGGGTCACTTGGGTCAAGAGGGTCAATTGGGTTTGGTTTGACTCAATTGAAGGTCAAGTCATATTCAAATATTGATTTTTATTTGGTATGAATCATTGGTTTCAAGGGATTTGGCTTAGGTTGTAATTTGGCTAGTTTCATATTAAGGGGTTGACTTGGTCAAATGACCAAGTTGACTTGGTTTGACCCAATTTATGACAATTGATCAACCTAGGGTGATCAACAATCATGATGGGAGTTTTTATCAGCTTGGTTCAATCAAATTTTGGTAGGATTAGAACTTATCTCAAATAGGTCAAATTGGTCACTTTGGGTCAAGTGGACCAATTGGGTTTAGTTGGCTTGGCTTACGTTTTGATGATCTAAATGTCTATTTTATTTAAATTTGTGAATATGATTGAAAATATGATTGATTTATGAGAAAATCAATTGAGTTTGACTTAATTTGGATTAAGATTTGGTCAAGTCCATGGGATAGGTCATATGGCTTAGGAAGGGTTTTGATTTAATTTGATTTAGTTTTGATCACTTGAATGTTGATTTGACTTATATTTAGGAAAATGATTGAAGATATAAATTGATTATGACAAATCAATTGATTTTGGATTGATTTGGATTAAGATTTGGCTAAGTCCACGGGATAGGTCATATGGCTTAGGAAAGGTTTCAAGTTCGGATTTGATCATGGGCTTCAATCATTTGGTTTTGGAATTTGGGTTTGAATTTGGAGTTGAATTTGATGTTCAAATTGAACTTGAGTTTTGGTTTGAGAAGGTGAACATGGATTGGATTTGGGTTGTAGGGTAGGTGGATTATCCTAATGCGTAAGGCATAACCTAATCCTATGGTTAACCCTTCTAAGTCTTTAGGCTTATGTTAAGTGTTTACCTAATTGTTAGAAGTGTCTTATGACTAGGGAAGTCTTAGTGTCTAGAATACTCCTAAGTCTAAGATGGGAAGATTGAATCCACACTCTAAAAGTGATCAACAGGCCTTAAGCTCCATAGTGTTTCCCTTGGAGATAAATGATTGGAGGTACAACTTTCAACGCTTTGTTGGGAGGCATGCATACATGAGAAAAATATAGTTCCATCCTCTCTACATCAGTGTATGAAGTTCATGAGAGGTGGGATCGTCTACTATGTCAAAGGAGATCTCAAGCCATTTATAGTTTACTAGGTCAGCATATATGAGGATGTAGCTTACCACCTCTCTCAAAATCAACAAGTCTATTCTCGTGAACTTGGCTAAAGTTTAAAAATAAAAGAAAAAGAAAAGAAAAAGAAAAAGAAAAAGAAAGAGAAATAGATAAAGAAAAGAGAAAATGAATAAAAAAAAGGGAGCAAAAATAGACTTAGAGGAGGAAGTGGAGCTTGACATTAGATAACACCTACAGTTCGTTACTCCATTCAAACATATGGGTAAGATGACCTTACCTCCACTAGGCAGAGGAAGAGGCCAATTTAGAGGTAATCTCAGGGGTGGAAAACCTTGTTATTGGCCCTTCAATAGAATATATGTCCCAGCTATCAAGAGTACACATACTATCCATATAGACCTAGAATTAAGTTCATAGGATGAGTCTTATATGGTTAGCAAAATAGCTAGCTCCTCTCAGCAGTAGATTCCCTTGGAGGTAACACATGAGCGATAGTTGAAGATCGGCTCCAAAGCAAAGTATAAGTGTAGCCAAGTCTATATGTGAAATAGTCATCAATTAGGAACCTTAGCTCTAACCACTTTCTCTCAAAAGGAGGGTTTGGTAGTTAAGAAGCCCATAAGTCATCCATGATGTGAAGACTTAGAGGTTCTATCTGGGAGCATCATCCTCAAGTCAAGAAGTTGATGTAGAACTCAAGGATGATTCATATAAAGATTTTATAGAATTAACTTTTGATTAGTACTTGCCTTGCATTCACATTTAGCAAAGAAGGGTTAATCCCACACTTGGTCAAAGCATAGGCCTACTTGAAAAGAATATGGAAAAATAAATGCAAAAGCTCTCAATCAAGATTGGAACTAGGATACGATATAGTGGGTCCAATCGATGATGATGATTACTACTTAGGCATTGCCAATCATTTGGAATATGATAGGTTCTTTTCAAATCACATAAACTCGTATGAGGAGTTGTGCTTAGAATCTTCAAATGATCTAGATGATTTTGAAGTCAAAGATGCACCACCAGAGTTCAAAGAAGAGATCAAGTCAACCATCGACGAGCTCAAGGAAATCAGCTTAAGAACTGAAGAAGATCTACACCTAACATAGATCAGTTCATTGTTGAATGAAATTAAAATCAATGACTTAGTTAGGCTATTGATTGAGTTTAAGGATTACATTGCATGGAGTTATGAAGATATGCCTAGATTGGCTCCTGACGTAATGATCCATAAAGTTTTAATAGAGCTTACTGCTAACCCTATCAAGCAAGCTCCTAGACGCATGTGATTAGACATAGAACAATAGGTCATTTATGAAGTCAAGAAATTGATCGATGAGGGCTTCATATAGGAAGAAAAATACCGTACCTAGTTAGCTAGCATCATCTAGTAAAGAAAAAGAATGGCCATATTCATATATGCATCTATTTTACGGATTTAAATAAAGCATGTCCAAAAGATGAATTTCTCACCAATTGAGTGATTATGGACATTGCCTCATCTCATGTAGTCTTGTCTTCCATGGATGGCTCATCTAGATATAACCAAATAAAGATGGCCCTAAAGATGTAAGAAACACTACTTTTAGAACCCCGATTGGAATCTATTGCTATGAGGTCAAGTCTTTCAGCCTTAAAATGACTTTACATGCTACTATGACTTGAATCTTTGATGAACTCATTCATCATCAAGTCGAGTGCTATGTAGATGATCTCGTGATCAAAAGTAGAGAAAAAGAAGACCATCTCTTTCACTTGAGAGTAGTTTTCAAATAGTTAAGACAATTTAACCTCAAAATGAACCCGTATGCATTGAGTAGCTTCAAAGAAATTTCTTGGGTTTGTTGTCAACACTAGAATCAAAATTGATCTAGGAAGATCAATGATATTAAAATGCCACCCATAAAAGTTTAACTCAACTAAGATCATTCTAAGGGAAGTTGGCATATCTAAGATGATATATTTCTAACTTATCGGGAAGATGTCAGCCATTCTCAGCTCTTGTGAAAAAGGATGCCAAGTTCAAGTGGGATGACAAGTGTGAGCATCCCTTCGAAGACATCAAGTGTTACCTAATGACACCGCTGGTTCTAGCAGCCCCTATCCTAGGCAAGCTGCTCATACTTTACACTGCTGAGTTAGATGATTCCCTTGGTGCTTTGTTGGCCAAAGCCAATGATGAAGGGAATGAAAACACACTCTACTATGTCAGCCATCATCTAATCCCTACTGAGGATAATTATCCACCTATTGAGAATGATTGCCTACCTTTAATCTTTGCATCCCAAAAGCTACAATACTACATGCTTCCTCATAAGGTGTACTTAATCTCTAAGATCAATCCACTATAGTATCTCATGACACAGCCAACGTCCATGATCCTCTCGCAGTTTAACATTACCTTTGTACCCCTTCGTGTGGTGAAAGGACAAGCACTAGTAAATTTCTTAGTAGCACACCCACTTCCTATTAACTCTCCACTTAGTGATGATCTCCCTAATGAACAAATCATGAACTTAGAGGATACTAGCACTCACTGTTGGGAGATGTACTTTGATAGTGCGGCTTCCTCTCAAAGAGGAGAAGAACCATAACCTACTATTTCATGAAAGGCAGGGCTAGGAATAGTTCTCTTAACTCTAGACCATAATGTGATGAGATTCTCATATCATTTGTCCAATCTTTACACCAATAATGAAGCTAAATATGAAGTTCTAATTGCTGGTCTAAAGTTAGCCATTACTCTAAGCATCCATAACATCAACATATTCAAAGTTTCTTATCAACCAAATCGCTGGATCCTATAAGGTTATAAGGCCCAAGCTCTATCACTTCCATAAGTACACCACGGACTTATTGGCCCAAATCCAAGAGGTTACCATTTATAAGATTCCTCATGGAGAGAACACTGTAGCATATGCTTTAGCCAAGCTTGCCAAGGTGTTGACATGTTTGGAGGATGAGTCCATATAAATAAAGGTCCAAAATAGACAAGTCTTATCTCTTATTGATATTGAACTCATGAAAAGTACTCTTGAAGGGGAGGTTGTCATTGAAGGATGAGGAGTTAGATTGAAGGCAACTATTCATGGATTACCTAAATAAAGGCAAACTACCTCAAGAGAAATCCTAAGCCCATTAGATGTAGTAGAGAGCACTTTGGTGTCTTGTATCGATAGTCTTTCGATCATATGTGGTAATGTTATTCAGACATGCATGAAACCCATAAGATCATGATTGAGGTACACTCAGGATTATGGGGAGCTAACCAATCTGGTCCAAAGATGAAAGCCAATATCAAGAGACTAGGATACTACTGGCCATCGATGATCAAAAATTACATGGATACAACTACGTGAAACCACAAATATTAAATATACGGTGTGGTCCTACACCAACCACCTAACATTCTACATCCTAGATTGGCCTCATAATCATTTGAGTGTTGGGGTTCCGACATAGTGAGTATGATTGATCCTCATTCTACCAAGGGTCAGTAGTTCATCTTAGATGCTACTGACTACTTTTCCAAATGGGTGAAGGTGATTCTACTCAGATAGGTCACAGCTCAGCATGTGTTCTAGTTTTTTAAGAACCATATCGTATATAGGTTTGGAGTGCCTCAATGAATTATATTTGATAATGGTACTGCATTCAAGAGCACCAAGATCAACAACTTTTCCTGGAGACACAGCATAGATTGGAGATATTCTACCATCAACTACCCGAGGGAAAATGGATTAGTAGAAGCCTTCAACAAAAATCTCATCCAAATATTGAAGAAGACACTCGACAACAACAAGCGATAGTGGTTTGAGCAATTAGTTGAAACCTTGTGACCCTACTACACCACATTTAGAACTCTAACTCAGTTTACTTCTTTCTCCTTAGTGTATGGGTCTGAAGCCATTCTACCATTAGAACTTCAACTCCCATCATGAAGGATAGCTGTCGATAGTAAGATCATAATAGAGTAGAATGCCAAGTTGCGGTTAGAAGAGCTGAAAGGTTTGGAGGAGAGATGCCTCCGGGCATGTCAAAACCTCAAGTTGTACAAAGCTAAAATGATTCAAGCTTATAACAAGTTGGTCTGTCCTAGAGACTTTCAAGTAAGAGAGCTTATTTTGGTTCTAAAGAGACCGATTGTTGCCCATTGTAAGATGGGAGGAAAGTTTGAACCCACTTGGGAAGGCCCTTTTTCTATAGAGAAGGCCTACCTAGGAGGATATTATCAACTTATTAATCAAAAGGGAGAGCACCCAATGCTTCTAATCAATGGTCTCTACTTAAAGAAATATTATAAATCATATTTGAAAATAATTATCATCAATGAAAATTCTATTTTGAATTCAATCTCTTCCATGTTGAAAGTATTCTTATTTATGAATCTGCCACGATATGTTTAGGGTAGGTGTAAGGAACCCGAGGGTCAACAAAACTCCCTTTTGAGGCTAAATATAATTAAAAAAATTAAATTAAACTCAAATTATTAAAAAATAAACTAAAAAGGCTAAATAAACCTAAATCTACTGATTTAGTTAATTAAAATAAACCTAAACCCTAAACCATAAAATTAACCCTAAAACTTAAACCTACAACCCTAAACCCTAAACTTTAAGCCTTAAAACCCTAAACTCTAAACTCTAAACCCTAAATCCTAAATCCTAAAACCCTAAACCTTAAACTGTAAACCCGAAACCCTAAAACCTATAACCATAAAACCTACACCCTAAAACCCTAAATCTTAAACTAACTCTAAACCCTAAACCCTAAACCCTAAACCCTAAACTAACTCTAAACCATAAGAATAGGTAGAAACTTGATGGAATGAACATCACTATCAGCTAGTCTTAGTCTCTATCTGGTGGTGGAGGCGAAGGTGGCGAATATCATAATGGTGGTGAGGGATCTAGAGCTACTGGTGGATATGGAGGTGGTGGTCAGAGTAGTGGTGGATATAGAGGTGGGAGGAGTGAGAGAGGTTAAAGCCATGGTTGTGGCAGAGGGAGAGATTGAGGATATGATGGTGGATCCCGCTACTCAAGAGGTGGTGGTGGTTCTGATGGGAACTGGAGAAACTAAAGAACGGTCGATCCGATTTACTTCTTATGGAATAATATCTTTATAGTAGAGATGGTTCTACTTATGTAGGGTTTTTGATTTTCTCTATGGGTGTTTATTTTTGATCTATGTAGTCGCTTGTGTCTTAGAAAACTTGGGGTGTTACTTAGTTAATGAAATAAAAAAAAGAAAAATGCACTTTACTACCTCAGCCATTGTATAATCCCTTCTGAGGCTAATTATCCACCCATTGAGAAGCATTACCTAGCTTTAATCTTTGCATCCCAAAAGTTATAGCACTACATGCTTCCTTATAAGGTGAACTTAATCTCTAGGATCAATTCAATACAGTTTCTCATGACACAGCCGATGCTATCTAGATGGTTGGCATGATGGTCCATGATCCTCTTATAGTTTGACATTACCTTCCTACCCTCTGTGTAGTGAAAGGACAAGCTCTAGAAGATTTCTTAGCAGCACACCCACTTTCTGCTGACTCTCTGCTTAGTGATGATATCCTTGATGAACAAATCATGAACTTAGGGGTACTAGCATTCACCAGAGATGTACTTTGATGTGGCTTCCTCTCAAAGAGGAGAAGAATGATAATCTACTATTCTAAGAAAGGTAGAATAGTTCTCTTAACTGGGCGTGATGTGATGAGATTCTCATCATCATTCCAATCCATGCACCAATAACGAAGCTGAATATGAGGCTCTGATTGTGAGTCTAGAGTTAGCCATTACTCTAAGCATCCAAAACATCAACATCTTTGGGGATTCTCAGCTAGTTATGAACCAAATCGTTGGGTCCTCAAAAGTTATAAAGCCCAAGCTCCATCACTACCACATGTACACCATAGACTTGTTGGCCCAAATCCCAGAGGTTACCATTTATAAAATTCCTTGAGGAGAGAATGTTGTAGCGTATATTTTAGCCAAGCTTGTCAAGGAGTTGGCATATCCGGAGGATGAGTCCATATCAATAAAAGTCAAAAATAGGTAAGTCTTATCTATTATTGATGTTGAACTCAAAAGTACTCTCTTGAAGGGCTGATTGACATTGCCAAAAAAGATGAGGAGTTAGATTGGAGGCAACCATTCATGGATTACCTAAATAAAGGCAAACTACCTCAGGACAAGTCCTAAGCCCATCAGATGAAGCAAAGAGCACTTTCCTATGCTATTTTGGATGGTGGCTTATACCAGTGGTCTTTCAATCAAATGTCGTTACATTGTTTAGACAAGCACGAAGCCCATAAGATCATGACTGAGGTACACTCAAGATTATGTGGAGCCAACTAATCCAGTATGAAGATGAAAGCCAAGATCAAGATATTTGGATACTATTGGCCATCGATGATGAAAGATTGCATGGATATGGCTAGGCGATGCCACTAATGTCAAATACATGGTGTGTTCCTACACCAACCACCCAACATTCTACATCCAACATTGGCCTCATGGTCATTTGAGTGTTGGGGTACCGACATAGTGGGTCTGATAAATTCTTATTCTTCCAAGGGTCAGCAGTTCATCTTAGCTCATTACTTTTCCAAATGGGTGAAGGTGATTACGCTCAGAGAGGTCACAACTCAATATGTACTCCAGTATTTTTAGAACCATATTGTATATAGGTTCAGAGTACCTCAATGAATTATATCTGATAATGGTACTACATTCAAGAGAACCAAGATCAATAACTTTGCTTGAAGACATAACATTGATTGAAGATATTCTACCATCAACTATCTGAGGGAAAACATCTTAGCAGAAGCTTAAAATAAAACTCTCATCAAAATATTGAAGAAGACACTCGATAATAATAAGCAATAGTGGCATGAGTAGTTAGTTAAAGATTGATTGGTCTACTAGACCACATATAGAACTCCAACTCAGTCTACTCCTTTCTCCTTAGTGTATGGGCCTGAAGCCATTCTACCATTAAAAGTTCAACTCTCATCACTAAGGATAGCTATGAGTAGCAAGATCATAACAGAGTAGAATGCCATGTTGTGGTTAGAAGAACTCGAAGGTTTGGAGGAGAGATGCCTATGGGCATGTCAAAATCTCAAGTTATACAAAGCTTAAATAATTGAAGGTCATAACAAGTTGGTCCGTCCTAGAGCTTTTCAAGTAGGAGAGCTTATTTTGGTTTTAAGGAGACTGATTGTTGCTCATCGTAAGATGGGAGGCAAGTTTGAACCCACTTGGGAAGACCTTATTGCCCTATAGAAGGCCTCCCTAGGAGGATCTTATCAGCTTATTAATGATAAGGGAGAGTGCCCCATGCTTCCAATCAGTGGGCTCTACTTAAAGATATATTAGAAATCATGTTTAAAAATAATTATCATCAATGAAAATTCTATTTTGAATTCAATCTCTTCCATGGTAAGAGTATTCTTTTATGTGAATCAACCACGATATGTTTAGGGTAGGTGTAAGGAACCTGAATGACATCCTATCCTTCATCGACATAACAGAAACATAAACTACACACAAACATATAAAACAAACAAATATCTTTTATCTTGGACTATTTTGAGTTAAGATAATGCCCCAAACGACACTCACTCAGTAGCTGCTCTAGGTTGGGCTGACGTGCTACCTTACTAGTGTGTCACCCCAGTGGTCTTTTTACTTTGGCAGATGTAAGTCTGCTGTGCTTTCCTTCTTTATTTGGTCACTACACACTGATGAGTGCCTTGTTAGTTTGGTAGGCCTTACTGCATGGTCGGTAAGCTACCTCATGTTGGCTTCATTTAAGAGAATGTGAGTATGCTATGTTTTCTTCTTGGATTAGCCTTCATGATGTAACTGGGTCAAGTATATTTAAGGTTTAGGATAAGTCCCCTAGCAGCTCCTTCCTTCCTAACTGCTTCAAGTCTGGGTCTAGTCCTTCCTCGGGGCTCCTCGCTTAATAGTTGCTCTAGGTCAGATAGCATCTGTCCCGCAGACAACAAACTATTTCGATGATCAGTTCCACTTGAAAAGTTGTAAGCCTGCATGTTTTCTTTCCATATTGATCATTGCACACTGACTGGCACCTTAGGTTGGTTGGATCTCACTATGCTGATGGATACAACAGTCATGTTGATGGATACACCAAAGGTTGGTTGGTTTTTGCGCCTTAGGATACACCACTCATGGCAAATGTTAGTCTGCTACACTTTCTCCTTGAGTTGGCCACCGTACACCTATAAGCTTTCTTTTCCAAGGCTCAGGATAATTCCCCTAGGAGCACCTCCCCTATGGGCACTATATTTGGATCACTTCCTTTACGATCCCATTTAGACACTACCTGGGTTATTATTGGTTTAGATAGTTCCACTTTCTTAGTAACCACCCCTGGTTGGAGAATCCATCCTGGATGTGTAGATTCTCCCATGGTCCAAGAATGAGATAGGTCAAGCGACATAGCCCTTCTCGGTGGTCCCTCACACGGGTCCACGTAAATATATAAATAAAATATATATTCACTTATGGATTAGGAGGACACCCTTAGAGGTATCTTTTCCCAAGTAGGCATCTTATCTTTACGGCAGTGCCAACAAAACTCCCTATATGTATCGCCTGACTACTCTTGAGTTGATATAAGTCACCAGTGGCATTCACTCAGTAGTTGCCCCTAAGTTAGGTTTGATTTATTGTGCTACCAATAGGTCACCCCAGTGGCTATTTTCTGCTTTAGAATATGTAAGTCTGCTATGCCTTCTTCCTAGCACAACCATTGCACATTAAAATACTAAAAGGTTGGTGTGACCATGTTCTGTTATACACCCTTGAAAAATAAAGAAAATGAGTAGTTAAGCTCCGTACTTATACAACCTGGCCTAGAGATAAATATTACAAAAAAGGCTAATGGGGGTCTTTATCTACTCCTCTAAACTGTGGGAACTCCAGGATTCACAAGGCCTCCCAGGTCTATACCATCTAGCCAGTACTCATCATAAATCTCATGGCTCTAGCCTAACTAATTCTAGTATAAATTACATTTGAAATTTTAAAAATAAAATCTTAACTACACCTATAAAATAAAAGTTATCTAGAATGCACATACACACAAATATATATAATCCATATAGTGGGGCTTGGCACTAATGGGTGTCAAATCCCACTTATCTTAATGAGTTATGCTAAGAGAAAATAGCATGATGAATTTGGGCTAAGTAGGTTAATTTGGTTCAATTGGGTCAAATCATGGATTTGGTCAAGTTCAACAATCAATTTAGAACAGACTTGAGCCATTGGTTGCAATCAGTTTAGTTTGTATTTTGATTTGACCCAATTTGGTCTTTTAAGTAAATTTGAGTCAACTTGAGTCAAGAGGGCCAATTGGGTTTAGTTTGACTCAATTAAATGTCAAGTCATATTCAAATATTTATTTTGATTTGGTATGAATCGTTGGTTTTAAAGGATTTGGATTAGGTTGCAATTTGGCAAGTTTGGGTTCATATGGGTTAAGGAGTTGACTTTGTTTGACCCAATTTGTGATAATTAATTAACCTAGGGTGATCAACGATCATGATTGGAGGTTTTGATGGGCTTGGTTCAATCCAATTTGAGTAGGATTAACACTTGGCTCAAATAGGTCAAATTGGCCACTTTGGGTTAAGTGTACCAATTACATTTAGTTTGGTTGATTTTGGGTTGAGTTTGATTTAGTTGAGTTTATATATGGATTTGGGATTGATATATAAATTCAATTAAATTGGATTCAAATGGGTTTTGGTTTATTTGAACATTTCCAATCAAAAGGGTTATGTTGGGTTTGACTTGGGTTGATTTTGGTTTGGATTGATGATTATAGATTTCATTTATATTTGTGAATATGATTGAAGGTATGATTGATTCATGAGAAAATCAATTTAATTTTGGTTTTGGAATGAAGGAATTTGGCTAACTTTATGGAGTTAGGTCATGTGCCTTAGGATTGGATTTTGATTTGGTTTGATTTTGTTTTGATAATTTAGATGTATATTTCATTTAAATTTGTGAATATCTTTGAAAATATGATTAATTTGTGAGAAAATCAATTGAGTTTGACTTAATTTGGATTAAGATTTGGCTAAGTCCATGGGATAAGTCATATGGCTTAAGAAGGGTTTGATTTAATTTGATTTAGATTGATTCAATTTTGATCATTTAAATGTAGATTTGATTTATATTTAAGAAGATGATTGAAGATATAAATTTATTATGAGAGAATAAATTTATTTTAGATTGATTTGGATTAAGATTTGGCTAAGTCCATGGGATAGGTCATATGGTTTAGGAAGTATTTCAAGTTTATTCATGGGCTTCAATCATTTGGTTTTGGAATTTAGGTTAGGATTTGGATTTTAATTTGATGTTTGAATTGAACTTGAGGTTTGGTTTTGAAAGGTGAACATGGATTAGATTTGGGTTGTAGGGTAGGTGGATTATCTTAATACCTAAGGCATAACCTAATCCTATATTTAACCCTTCTAAGTCTTTAGGCTTAGGTTAAGTGTTTACCTAATTATTAGAAGTGTCTTATGACTATGGAAGTCTTACTGTCTAGAAGACTCCTAAGTCTAAGATGGGAAGATTGAATTCACACTCCAAAAATGAGGTCAACAGGCCTTAGGCTCCATAGTGTTGCCCTTAGAGATAGATGATTAGAAGATCGAAGCCAAGTTTCACATTATAGACTCGGATACATGAGAACAACAAAGCTCCATCCTCTCTACATCAATGTATGAAGTTTGTGAGAGGTGGGATCATCTACTATGTCAAAGGAGATCTCAAGCCATTTATAGTTCATGAGGTCGACATATATAAGGATGCAGCGTACTACCTCCCTCAAAATCAACAAGTCTATTCTCACGAACTTGGACAAAGTTAAAAATAAAAGAAAAAGAAAAAGAAAAAGAAAGAGAAAAAGATAATGAAAAAGAAAAGAAAAAAGAAAATAAAACGGAGCAGAAATAGGCTTGGAGGAGGAACTGGAGCATGACATTAAATTCCACCAATAGTTTGTTACTCCATTCAAACATATGGGTAGGATGACCTGACCTCTACTAGGCAGAGGAAGAGGCCAATTCAGAGGTAGTCTGAGTGGTGGAAAACCTTTTTATTTGCCACCCAATAGAAGATATGTCCCAGCTACCAAGAGTACACCCGTTATCCATATAGACTTTGAATCTACTTCATAGGATGAGTCTTATATGGTTAGTACACCGCCTCTTCTCAAGAATGTATTCCCTTGTAGGTGACACTTGAGCGATAGTGATGAAGACGGGCTCAAAGCAAATAATTGTATCCAAGTCTATATAAATAGCATTGGTTAGGAACCTTAGCTCTAACCCCACTTTTCTCTCAAAAAGCTAAGGGTTTTATAGTTAAAGAAGCCCCTAAGTCATCCACAGGTGTGAAGACTCAAAGTATCTTTCTAGGAGCATCATCCTCAAGTCAAGAAGTTGATGTAGAACTTGAGGATGATTCATATAAAGATTTAATAGAATTACTTTTTGAGTGGTACTTTCCTTATGTTCATAATTTAGCAAAGAAAGGGTTAATCCCACATACTTGGTCAAAGCATAGGTCAGGCTACTTGAAAGAATATAGAAGAATGAATGCAAAAGCTCTCAATCAAGACTAAGACTAGGATTCAGTATATTGGGTCCAGTCGATGATGATAATTACTTTAGATTCGATACTTACCTTAAAATTATTTGTGCTATATACCAGCGGTCTATGACTTGAATCTTTGATGAGCTCATTCATCATCAAATCGAGTGTTATGTCGATGACCTCATGATCAAAAGTAGAGAAAATAAGACCATCACTTTGACTTGAGAGTAGTTTTTGAATAGTTAAGATAATTTAACCTCAAAATGAACCCACCTAAAGTGTTCATTTGGAATAGTTTCAAGGAAATTCCTTGAATTTATTGTCTAACACCAGTGAATCAAAATTGATCCAGAGAAGATAAAGACAATATTAGAAATGCCACCCCTAAAAGTTTAACTCAACTCAGATCATTCCAAGGTCAGTTGACGTATCTAAGATGCTTTATATCCAACCTATCAGGAAGATGTCAGCCATTCTAAGCACTTATCAAAAAGGATGCCAAGTTCAAGTGGGATGATAAGTGCGAGCATGCCTTTGAAGAGATCAAGCATTACCTAATGATGCTGCCAATTCTAGCAGCCCCTATCCCAGGAAAGCCACTCATACTTTACACTACTACGTTAGACAACTCCTTTGGGGATTTGTTGGCCCAATCCAATGATGAAGGGAAGGAAAACATACTCTACTACCTCATCCATAATCTAATCCTTGTTGGGGCTAGTTACCCACCGATTGAGAAGCATTTCCTAGCTTTAATCTTTGCATCCCAAAAGCTATAGCACTACATGATTCCTCATAAGGTGAACTTAATCTCTAAGATCAATTTAGATCTCATGACACAATTTATTCGATGGTTGGCATGATGGTCCATGATCCTCTTATAATTTGCATTACCTTCGTACCCCTCTGTGTAGTGAAAGGACAAGAGCTAGAAGATTTCTTAGTGGCACACCCAGTTCTTGCTGACTCTCTGATTAGTGATGATCTCCCTAGTGAACAAATCATGAACTTAGGGGATGCTAGCATTCACCATTGGGAGATGTACTTTGTTGGCACGACTTCCTCTCAAAGAAGAGAAGAACCACAATCTACTATTCCTAGAAAGGCAGTGGTAGGAATAGTTCTCTTAACTCTAGACCATGATGTGATGAGATTCTTATATCATCTATCCAATCCTTGCACCAACAACAAAGTTGAATATGAGGCTCTGATTGCCAATCTGGAGTTATCCATTACTCTAAGCATCCAGAACATCAACATCTTTAGGGATTCTCAGCTAGTTTTTAACCAAATCGCTGGGTCCTATAAGGTTATAAAGCCCAAGCTCCATCACTACCACAAGTTCACCATGGAGTTGTTAGCCCAAATTCTAGAGGTTACCATTTATAAATTTTCTCGAGGAGAGAACATCATAATGTATGCTTTAGCCATGCTTTCCAAAGTGTTGGCATGTGCAGAGGAGGAGTCCATATCAATAAAGGCCCAAAATAGATAAGTATTATCCCATATTGATATTGAACTCATCAAAAAGTACTCTCTTGAAGGGGAAGTTGCCATTGCAAAGAGGGATGAGGACTTAGATTGGAGGCTACCATTCATGGATTACTTAAACAAAGAAAATCTAACTCAATAGAAGTCCCAAGCCTATCAGATGAAGTAGAGAGCACTTTCCTACGCTCTTATGGATGGTGTCTTATACTGGAGGTCTTTCAATCATATATGGTTATGTTGTTCAGATAAGCATGAAGTCCGTAAGATTGTGACCAAGGTACATTCAAGACTATGTGGAGCTAACTAATCTGGTCCAAAGATGAAAGCCAAGATCAAGAGACTAGGATATTATTGGCCGTCGATAATCAAAGATTGTATGGATACGCCTAGGAGACACCACCAATGTTAAATACACAATATGGTCCTACACCAACCACCTAACATTCTAGATCCTACATTGGCCTCATGGCCATTCGAGTGTTGGGGTACAAACATAGTGGGTCCAATTGATCATCCTTCTTCTAAGGGTCATTAGTTCATCTTAATTGCTATTGACTACTTTTCCAAATGGTCAAAGATGATTCTGCTCAGAAAGGTCACAGCTAAGCATGTGCTCCAATTTTTTAGGAATCATATTGTATATAGGAAATAAGTGCCTCGATGAATTATATCTGATAATGATACTACATTCAAGAGCACCAAGATCAACAACTTTTACTAAAGACACATCATAGATTAGAAATATTTTGCCATCAACTATCCGAGAGAAAATGGCTTAGCAAAATTGGTAAATAAAACTCTCATCCAAATATTAAAGAAGATACTTGATAATAACAAGCGATAGTGGCATGAACAGTTAGTTCAAGCCTTGTGGGCCTACCACACTACATATTGAACTCCAACTCAATCTACACCTTTCCCCTTAGTGTATGGGTCTGAAGCTGTTCTACCATTAGAAGTCCAACTCCCATCACTAAGAATAGTTGTGGGTAGCAAGATCACAATAGCCAAGCAGTGCTGATGAGCTCAAATGTTTGGAGGAGAGAAGGCTATGGACATGCCAAAACCTAAAGTTTTATAAAGATAAAATGATTCAAGCTCACAACAAGTTGGTCCATCCTAGATTTTAGTTCTAAGGAGATCGGTTGTTGCCCCTCGTAAGATGCGAGGCATGTTTGAATCCACTTGGGAAGGCTTTTTTTTTCCATAGAGAAGGCCTACTAAGCAGGATCTTATCAGCTTATTAATCATAAGGGAGAGCGCCCAATGCTTCCAATCAATGAGATTTACTTAAAGAAATATTATGAATCATGTTTGAAAATAATTATCATCAATGAAAATTCCATTGTTAATTCAATCTCTTCCATGTTGAAAGTATTCCTATTTGCAAATCTGCCATGATCTGTTTAGGGTAGGTGTAAGGAACACGAGTGGCATCTGATCCTTCATCGACACAACACAAACATAAACTACACATAAATATATAAAATAAATACATATCTTTTATCTCGGGATACTATGAGCTGAGATAATGCCCCTAACAGCACTCACTTAGTAAAAACTCTAGGTCCGGCTAACGTGTTACCCTACTAGTGTGTCACCATAGTGGTCTTCTTACTTTGACGAATGTAAGTCTGCTACACCTTCCTTCCTTACTTGGCCACTACACATCGATGAGTGCCTTGTTAATTTGGTAGGCCTTACTGTGTGGCTGGTAAGCGACCTCATGTTGGATTCATTTAAGAGGAAGTGAGTCTGCTATGATTTCTTCTTGGATTAGCATTCATGCACTGACTAGGTCGAGTATATTTGAGGCATAGGATAAGTCCCCTAGCGACTCCTTCCCTCTTGATTGCTTTAAGTTTAGGTCCAATCCTTCCTTGGGGAAAGTCTCTTGAAGATATTTTCTTTAGCTACCATAAGTATGTTAGGATTAGGTCATTCTTTAAATGTACTACTAATGACTTCTTTATTCAAGGTTTAGGGTTTAGGGTTAGTTAAGGGAATAGGGTTTGGGATTTTAGGGTTTAGGGTTTAGTGTTTAGGGTTTAGGGTTTTACAGTTTAGGGTTTTAGGGTTTAGGGTTTAGGGTTTCGGGTTTAAGGTTTAGGGTTTAGGGTTATATGTTTAGGGTTTAGGGTTTAGGGTTTAGGGTTTTTTGGGTTTTGGTTTTAGGGATTAGGGCTTAGGTTTTAGGTTTAGGGTTTACATTTTAGTTTATGGTTTAAGGTTTTTTTTCAACAGAGAACAAATTCAGATTCAATGTTTCTTCTTTTCAATTTCATCAACCAAGTAGCACCCTAAGTTTTCTAAGACACAAGCAATGTCATAGATCAAATGAGCCCCCATAGAGCAAATCAAAAACCCTAGATAAGTAGAACCGTCTCTACTCTAAATACACATTTCCATAAGCACTAGATAGAATCGACGTTCAGTTTCTCCATTTCCCTTCAGAACCACCCCTCCCACTCAAGTAGTAGATTCCACCATCATATCCCCAATCTCTCCCTCCGCCACCACCACGGATGCAACCTTCGTCGCTCCTCCTAGCTCCAAAACCACCACTGCTCCGACCAGTGACTCCATATCCAATAGCACCTCCAGAGCCCCCACCACTACTATGATAACCACCACCTCCTCCTTCGCCTCCACCGCTAGATCTAGACTGTGACTAGTTGATAGTGATGTTCCTGTCATCAAGGTTCTGCCCATTCTTAGGGTTTAAAGTTAGTTTAGGGTTAGTTTAGGGTTTAGGGTTTAGTGTTGTAGGTTTTAGGGTTTTGGGTTTAGAGTTTAGGGTTAAGGGTTTTAAGGTTTATGCTTTAGGGATTAGGGTTTTAGGGTTTAGATTTTAGGGTTTAGGGTTGTAGGTTTAGGATTCTAGGTTTAGGGTTTAGGGTTTATGCTTAAGGTTTAGGGTTTAGGGTTTAGGGTTTAGGATTTAGGGTTTAGGGTTTTTTTAATTAAGTAAACCAGTAGGTTTAGGTTTACTTAGTTTATTTTTTATTTATTTAAGTTTATTTTATTTTTTATTTTTATTTATGTTCGTTTATTTATTTTAGGTTTATTTATTTTAGTTTAGGTATTTTTATCTTAGTTTATATTTTAGGTTTATGTTTATGTTTTAGTTTAGTTTTATTTTTATTTTATATTTTAGGTTTTGATTTTATTTTATTTTTTTAGGTTTTGGTTTTAGGTTTTTATTTTAGGTTTATTTTTATGTTTTATTATTTTAGTTTAGGATTAATTTATTTTAGTTTAGTTTATTTTTGTTTAAGTTTATATTTATTTTATTTTGATTATTTTATTTTTATTTTAGGTTTAGGTTTTTTTTTAGTTTATTGTTTAGGTTTTTTTTTAATTTATTTTTCAATTTTATTCTTATCTTTATTTTTTAGGTTTAGGTTTTTATTTTGTTTTTATTATAATTTATTTTATGTTTATTTTTTTTAGTTTTTATTTTATTTAGGTTTTTTATTACTAGGTTTTATTTATTTATTTTTAGTTTAGTTTAAGTTTTTATTTATTTTATTTTAGTTTTTTTTTTACTTTTTAATTTTATTTTTAGGTTTAGGTTTAGGTTTAGGATTTTTATTTTATTTTATTTTATTTAAGTTTTAATTAATTTATTTATTTTATTTTTAGGTTTTATTTAGTTTAGGATTAGGTTGTTAGGTTTTTAGGGTTTAAGGTTTAGGGTTTTTTGTTTAGGGTTTTGGTTTTATGGTTTATGGTTTTAAAATTTAGGATTTAAGGTTAGGGTTTAGGGTTTAGGGTTTAGGGTGGGTCAGTGTTTAGCTTGTGGGTAGGGTCTGAGGGTTTGGGTTTAGGGTTTAATGTTAACTTATTTAGGGTTAGGGCTTCGCCTTTAAGCTTTAGGTTTAGGGTTTTAGGGTTTAGGGTTTAGGATCAGGGTCATTGTTAGGGTTTGGGGTTTAAGGTGGTAGGTTTGTGGTTTAGGGTGGGCTCAGGTGGGTTTATTTTGGCTTAGCATTTGGTGGTAGGGCCTGTGGTCTTTATAGTTTATGGCTCAGGATCTTGGGTTTAGGGTTGTGGATAGAGATTTAGGGTTTAGGGTTTGGGTTTAGGGTTTAGTGTTTTTTTTTTAAAATTAAGTAAATCGATAGGTTGAGGTTCATTTAGTCTACTTAGTCTACTTAGTTTATTTTTTATTTATTTTAGTTTACTTTATTATTTATTTTTATTTAGGTTTATTTTTATTTTTATTTAGCTTAGTTTATTATTTTAGGTTTATTTATTTTAGTTTAGGTTTTTTATTTTAGTTTACTTTGTAAGTTTAGGTTTAGGTTTATTTTTTAATTTAGTTTTATTTTTAATTTTATTTTTTAGGATTAGGTTTTATTTTTTATTTTTTAGGTTTAGGTTTATTTTTTTATTTTATTTTTTAAGGTTTAGGTTTTAGGTTTTTACATTAGGTTTACTTTTAGGTTTTATTTTTTAGATTAGGTTTAAGTTTAATTTTAGTTTATTATTTTTATTTATGGTTTAAGTTTAGGTTTAGGTTTTTATTTTAGGTTTAAGTTTAGGTTTTATTTATTTTAGTTAGTTTATTTTTTAGTTTTAGGTTTATTTTATTTTTATTTTAGGTTTGGTTTTGAGTTTAGGGTTTAAGTTTATTCTTTATTTATTTTAGGTTTTAGATTTTTAGATTTATTTTTAGGTTTAGGTTTTGTTTAGTTTTATTTTATTTTAGGTATATTTTATTTTTATATAAAATTTAGTTTTAATTTTATTTAGGCTTTTTATTTTTTAGTTTAGTTTAGGTTTTTATTTATTTTATTTTAATTTAGTTTTTTTATTTAGGTTTAGGTTTAGGTTTATGTTTTAGTTTAGGTTTTTATTTTGTTTTATTTTGGTTCAGGTTCTTTTATTTATTTTATTTTTAGGTTTTAACTTTTTAAGATTTAGGGTTTAGGGTTTAGGGCTAGTTTAGGGTTTAGGGTTTAGGGTTTGGGATTTAAGATCTAGGATTTAGGGTTTATGGTTTTAGGGTTTAAGGTTTAGGGTTTAGGGTTTAATTTTTAGGGTTTAAGGTTTAGGTTTTAAGTATAGGGTTCAGGTTTTAGTTTAGGGTTTTTAGTTTTTAGTTTTCTTTAATAGAGAACAAATTCACATTCAACATTTCTTCTTTTGAATTTGATTAACCAAGTAACACACCAAGTTTTCTAAGACGTAAGCGATGACATAGATAAAAAATGAGCACGCATAGTGCAAATCAAAAACCCTGGATAACTAGAACCATTCTAGGATAAAGACATAGTTCCATAAGTAGTAGATCAAATCGATCGTTCTTCAGTTTCTCTAGTTCCCATCAGAACCACCCCAACCTCTTGAGTAGTCAGATCCACCATCATATCCTTGATCTCTTCTTCTGCCACCACCACAGCTATAACCTCGGTCGCTCCAGCCTCCATAACTACCACTGCTCTAACCACCACCTCCATATCCACCAACACCTCTAGATCTCCCTACACCACTGCGATAACTGCTGCCTCTGCCTACACCTCCACTGTTAGATCTATATTGAGCCTGGTTGATGGTGATGTTCATGTCATCAAGGTTCTGCACATTTTAATGGTTTAGGTTTAGGTTTATTAGGTTTTAGGGTTAGGATTTGGGGTTTAGGGTTTAGCGTTTAGGGTGTAGGGTTTAAGGTTTTGGTTTCAGGGTTTTAAGGTTTATGCTTTTAGGGTTTAGGGTTTAGGATTATGGTTTAGGGTTTAGGGTTGTTTAGCATTTAGGGTTTAGGATTTAGGGTTGTAGGCTTAGGGTTAGTTTTAGGATTTATTAAGTAAACTAGTATGTTTAGGTTTATTTAGTTTATTCAGTTTATTTATTTTATTTTATTTTATTTTATATTTATTTTGGTTTATTTTATTTTTATTTTATCTAGTTTATTTATTTTAGTTTAGGTTTTTTATTTTAGTTTATTTTTTATGTTTAGGTTTAGGTTTAAGTTTATTTTTTAGTTGAATTTTATTTTTATTTTATTTTTTAGGTTTAGTTTTATTTTTTACTTTTAGGTTTAGGTCGAGATTTTTATTTTATTTTTTTAGGTTTAGCTTTTAAGTTTTCAGTTTAGGTTTATTTTTATGTTTTATTTTTTAGTTTAGGTTTAGGTTTATTTTCAGTTTATTTTATTTTGTTTAGTTTAGGTTTTATTTATTTTAGCTTAGTTTATTTTATTTTAGGTTTAGGTTTATTTTATAATATTTATTTAATTTTTATTTTATGTTTAGTTTTTTTTAGTTTACGATTTAGGTTTTATTTATTATTTATTTTTAGGTTTATGTTTTTATTTAGTTATTATTTTATTTTATTATAGGTTTATTTTATTTTAATTTTTCATTTAGTTTTAATTTTATTAAGGTTTTTTATTTCGAGGTTAATTATATTTTTAGTTTAGTTTAGGTTTTTCTTTATTTTATTTTATTTTTAGGTTTAGGTTTAGGTTTTAGTTTAGTTGTTGTTTTATTTTATTTTTTATTTTATTAAGGTTTAGGTTTTTTTGTTTTTTTATTTAGGTTTTATTTAGTTTAGGTTTAGGTTTTCAAGTTTTAGGGTTTAGGGTTTAGGGTTTAGGTTTTGGTTTTAAGGGCTTAGGGTTTAGGGTTTAGAGTTTAGGGTTAAGGGTTTAGGGTTTATGGTTTAAGCTTTTAGGGTTTAGGGTTTAGGGCTTAGGGTTTGGTGTTTATGCTCTAGGGTTTAGGGTTTTTAGGGTTTTAGGTTTAGGGTTAGTTTAGTGTTTAGGGTTTAGCGTTAGATTAAGGTTTAGGGTTTAGGGATTTGGGGTTTAGGATTTAGGATTTATCATTTAGGGTTAGGGTTAGGGTTTTGCATTTAGGGATTTGAGTTTAGAGTTTATGATTTTTTAGTGTTTAGAGTTTGAGGATGTAGGTTTAGGGTTTATGGTTTAGGATTTAGGGTTTAGAGTGTAGGGTTTAAAAAAAAGTAAGTAAACTGGTAGGTTTAGGTTTATTTATTTTAGTTTATTTTATTTTTATTTTTATTTAGGTTTATTTTTTATTTATTTTTAATTTGGTTTATTGATTTAAGTTTATTTTTTTTAGTTTAGGTTTTTTATTTTAGTTTATTTTCTGAGTTTAGGTTTAGGTTTAGGTTTATTTTTTAGTTTATTTTTATTTTTATTTTATTTTTTAGGTTTAGGTTTTAATTTTTATTTTTAGGTTTATGGTTAGGTTTTTAGTATATTTTTTTTAGAATAAGGTTTTATGTTTTTATTTTAGGTTTATTTTTAGGTATTATATTTTTAGTTTAGGTTTAGGTTTATTTTTACTTTATTTTATATTATTTAGGGTTTAGGTTTAGTTTATTTTAAGTTTGTGTTTATGCGTTATTTATTTTAGTTTAGTTTATTTAGTTTAGGTTTAGGATTATTTTATTTTTATTTTAGGTTTAGGTTTTTTTTAGTTTAGGGTTTAGGTTTTATTTTTTATTTATTTTTAGGTTTACTTTTTAGGTTTAGGTTTTATTTAGTTTTTATTTTATTTTATTTTAGGTTTATTTTAATTTTATTTTAAGTTTAGTTTTAATTTTATTATGGTTTTTTATTCTTAGGTTTATCTTATTTTTTAGTTTAGTTTAGGTTTAGGGTCTGTTACACTTTCCTTCCTTACTTGGCCAGTGCACACCGATGAGCGCCTTGTTAGTCTAGTAGGCCATGCTGCATGGTCGGTAAGCTACCTCATGTTGGCTTTGTTTAAGAGGATGTGAGTCTTCTACGCTTTCTTCTTGGATTAGCCGTTATGTGGCGGGTAGTATGTTGAGGTTTTAGGATAAGTCCTCATGACTCCTTCGACCTTCAAGTCTGGGTCCAGTCCTTCCTTAGGGCTGCCCGCTTAGTAGTCACTCTAAGTGAGATAGCATCTGTCCCATCGATGATAGACTATCCTGATGATAAGTTCTGCCTAGAAAGTCTTAAGCTTACATGCTTTCTTTCCAGATTGATCATTGCACACCGATGGGCACCATAGGTTGGTTGGTTCTCACTATGCTGACGGATACACCACTCTTGCTGACGGATACACCTTAGGTTGGTTGGTTCTCACGTCTTAGGATACACCACTCATGGAAGATGTAAGTCTGCTATGCTTTCTCCTTGAGTTGGCCACTATACACTTATAGGCTTTTTTTTCCAGGGCTCAGGATAATTCCCCTTGCAGCACCTCCCCTATGGGCACTATATTTAGATCACATCTTTTGTGACCCCATTTAGACACTACCCGGATAACTATTTGATTGGATAGTCCCCTTTCTAGTAACAACCCCTATCGTTGGAGAATTCATCCTATGGTTGTGCAGATTCTCCGTTGGTCCAGTAAATCTGAGATAAGTCAAGGCCGACATAGCCCCTTCTCAATGTGGTCCCTCACACACCAATAGGGTCCATGAAAACATATAAACAAAATATATATTCACTTGTGGATTAGGACACCCCTAAAGGTGCCTTTCCCCAAGAAGGCATCCTATCTTTAGGGAAGTGTTAGCAAAACTCTTTATAAGAATCATCTGACTACCCTTGAGTTGATATAAGTCTTCAACAACATTCACTCAATAGTCACCCCTAAGTATGGTTCTAGTTGTTGTGCTACTAGCAGGTTGCCCTAGTGGTGGTTCCCTGGTTTGGAAGATTTAATTTTGCTTCTTCCTAGCACAGTCTTTGTACACCGAAAGATAACCACTTAGGTTAGCTAGCTCTACCTCACAGCCAGTAGACTATTCCTTTGGATTTGTAAATCTATGACAGGATAAATCTGATATAGCCTTTTTTCAGTGGGCCCATCGCACATCAACACGGTCCATAAATTAAATTTACCAAATTAGACCGAGCTCACATCCCTAGCAGATATGCCCTCAATTTGAAGTCAAACTAAACTAAATAAACCATACCAAATAACATTAAATTAAGATAAAATTAATCCTTACTATATTAGAGTTGACATAAGTATCGAGCCGTTGTTTCTCGCTTTAGAAGATGTAAGTCTGCTATGCCTTTTCCTAGCATAGTCGTTGCACACCGAAAGGCAACCCCTTAGGTTGGCTAGCTCTACACCACAGCTGGTAAATGATCCCTTTGGATTTGTAAACCTGAGGTAGGTCAAGGTTTATATAGCCCCTTCTAAGTGGATCCATCGCACACTGATAGGGTCCATACATTAACTCAAATTAAATTAAACAAAATTTAATTTTCCCCGATGGAGTTAAATCACACCCTTCGCCCTAGTGGAGCCACAAATCATATATAAATCAGTCAAGTAAACAAATCAAATTCAAAACCAACCTCCCTAGTGGAGACAAATTAAACTAAGTCCTCTAGTAGAGTCTAAATTAAAGAAATCCAACCAAACTCTTATTCCCAGCAGATACATCCCCAAACAAATCTATGAAATCAAACTCAAATCTAAATCCTTAATGGATAGCTCGAACATGCTTCCATAGTGGAAGGTTCATAAACTTGATCCCCAACGGACTCGAGCCCATGTCTCTAGTAGATGTACCTCCACATCAATTAAAACAAAACAAATTAAACTTGATTGAATCTTAATCCCTGGTGGATTATATATTCTTATCCCTAGCGGATCTTCTTTCCATAAATCATAGAATCAAATCAAATTCAAACCTTATCCACAGCAGACTTTCTTCTTCTATGCCCTTGACATAGACCCCTCACATGTCATGTCCAATGCATGTGTGATCCCCTAGAGGATCTCCCTCCATGTCCTTGACATGGAATTCTCATCAAATCTTATTTCTTCTCTTATGCACACCTTTAATACTTCAACTAAAAGCCTAACAATGTTTTCGTTCAAATTACATCATCTTAACATTGTAATCAAAATTCTATGATTTGTGATGGTTGAAGTTCAAATTAACTATACAATATCATGCTAAACATGTTATAGTGTGAATTAACAAACTATATTATAGTATAATATATGATGTTATATTATAATTTACTATAATATTATATATTGTCTAACAGTTCACCTCACTAGAATCACTTAAAAAAACAAATAACAAAATTTTCTCAAAATATGAATAATGTTCATTTTGGATGTAAAATTGTTATTTTTCTATTAGAAATGGTACAAAATAACATAATTTTGGTGTTGCTTCTTGGTGTGTGCCATGAATTTGGCCAAATTCTTCCATCTCAACCATCAAATTAACATTTTTGTGAGTTTTTACCTAATGTATTAATACAAAACTAAAACATACTAAAATGTACAATAACATTTAGTAACACACCACTACATTCATATATATGTGAAGTTATATTATTATGTACATTATATTTTAATATGATTTCATATAATATATTATCTTACATTACACCTTAAAATGAATCATTTTAAGCAAAAAATTTATAAAATTTTGTTGAAAAATGAACATTTATTTTGGATGCAAAATTACATTCTTTTGATTAAATAACACACCATAGCACACCAATGATGTTCCCTAAAGCTTAACTTAAATTTGACCAAATCCATCATCTTAATCTATAAATCAATATTTTTATAAATACACCCTACTACATCATAATATAACAAACTAAAATAAGCTAAACAACAAGTAATAATACACAATAGTATGCTATAATGCATAATGCTACACTATGTTATGGAATCCTATATTATAATATAATATAACATATTAAATTATATTATATTATATTGCATATCACATCACAAGGGATTGCTTAAGATAAAAAAATCATAAAATTAGTCTAAGCAATAAAAAACTATATATTTTAGTCGTATCACTTACATATTTTAAATTGAAACATTATAGTATGATTCCATGCTCTACCTATTATGAATTTGGCCAAATTCCACCATTTTAGAGTCTAAATCAACATTTTTATAAATAATGCTTGTGTAGGCTCGACTGCATGACTAAGAAATACTAAAATAATTTAAAATGCGCAGAGTAATCTATTATGATATATGATGCTATACTATGTTACAACATATAATATTTAATTTGAACATAAAATCTTAATTTTTAGACTGTAAGTGGCGTAGCACACCTTTGGTACTACAACTTGATTCCCATCAAATTTAATAAATTTCATCATCGATTTATTAAATTGATATTTTTATGATTTATATTAATGTAGACTATAGGGCATAATACCATAATATACTAAAACATTTCAAAACATCATATAACATCCAAAAACACATCACTACATTCTCAAATATATGATGCTACATTATACTATAATAAATGGTATTATAATATGATTTAGGGTTAGGGTTTAGGGTATTCAAATCTCTAATAGTCAAGGGAAAGTCTCTTGAAGACATTTTCTTTAGCTACCAAAACTATGTTAGGATTAGGTCATTCCTTAGAACTTCTCCTAATGACATATTTATTCATGGTTTAGGGTTTAGTGTTAAGGTTTAAGGTTTTTTAAGGGTATAGGGTTTAGGGATAGTTTAATGCTTAGGGTTTATGGTTTAGGTTTTGGGGTTTAGAGTTTAGGGTTTAGTGTTGAAGGTTTTAGTGTTTAGGGCTTATAGTTTTAGGATTTAGGGTTTATGGTTTAGGATTTTAGGGTTTATAGTTTAGGGTTTAGGGTTTAGTGTTTAGGGTTTAAGGTTTTTACGGTTTAGGGTTTGGGGTTTTGGTTTAGGGTTTTGGTTTTAGGTTTTGGGTTTAAGTTTAGCTTAGGCCTTAAGGTGTTTTTTTAATGGAGAACAAATTCAAATTCAACATTTCTTCTTTTCAATTTCATCAACAAAGTAGCAACCAAATTTTTTTAAGACACAAGCGATGACATTGATCAAGAACGAGCACCCATAGAGCAAATAAAAAATCTTAGATAAGTAGAACCGTATCTACTATAAAGACACAATTACATGAATAATAGATCAGAATGGCTTTTCTTAAGTTTCTCCAGTTCCCATTAGAACCACCCCTGCCTTTTGAGTAGCTGGATCTGCCATCGTATCCCGATCTCTCCCTCTGCCAACCCCATAGTTATAACCTCCAGCACTCCTCCCGCCTCCATAACCACCACTACTCTGACCACCAACACATTCAGATCCCCCATTATCACTCCGATAACCACCACCTCTGCCTTTGCCTCCACCATTAGATCTAGATTGTGCCTAGTTGACGGTGATGTTCTTGTCATCAAGGTTCTATCCATTGTTAGAGTTTAGGGTTAGTTTAGAGTTTAAGGTTAGTTTAGGATTTAGGGTTTGGGCTTTAGGGTTTAGGGTTGTAGGTTTTAGGGTTTAGGGTTCTGATTTAGGGTTTATGGTTTAGGGTTTAGGGTTTTAGCATTTAGGGTTTAGGGTTTTAGAGTTTAGGGTTTAGGGTTGTAGGTTTATGGTTAAGAGTTTAGGGTTTGGGGTTTTTATGGTTTAGGGTTTTTTTTAAATAGAGAACAAATTCAAATTAAAAATTTCTTCATTTCAATTTCATCAACCAAGTAACACCCCAAAATTTCTAGGACATAAGCAACGACATAGATAAAAAATGGGCACCTTTAGAGCCAATTAATAAACCTAGATAAGAAGAATTATTACTATAAAGGCATAGTTCCATAAGTAGCAGATTAGAATGATCATTCTTCAGTTTCTCTAGTGCCCATCAGAACCACCCTTGCCTCCAGAGTAGCAGAATCTACCATCACATCCTCGATCTCTCCCTCCACCACCACCATGACTGTAACCTCTATTTCTCCTCCCACCTCCATAACCACCATAGCTCTGACCACCACCTCCATATCCACCAGCACCACCAGATCCCCCACCATCACTACGATAATTATCGCCTCTGTGTTCACCTCCATTGCCAGATCTAGACTGAGCTTTATTGACGGTGATGTTCCTATTGTCAAGGTTTTGACCATTATTAGGGCTTAAGGTTAGTTTAGGATTTAGGGTTAGTTTTGGGTTTAGGTTTTAGGGTTAGTTTTGGGTTTAGGGTTTGGTGTTTAGGGTTATAGCTTTTAGGGTTTAGGATTTAGGGTTTAGGATTTTAGGGTTTAAGGTTTAGGGTTTAGGGTTTAGGATTTAGGGTTTAAGGTTTAGTGTTTAGGGTTTACCATTTTTAAGGTTTAGGGATTTAGATTTTGGGTTTTGATTTTAGGTTTATGGTTTAAGTTTTAATTTAGGGTTTATGATTTAGGGTTTAATGTTTTTTTAACAGAGAATAAATTCAGATTCAACATTTCTTCTTTTTAATTTCATTAACCAAGTAACACCCCAAGTTTTTTTAAGTCACAAGCGATGACATAGATAAAAATGGGCACCCACAAAGCAAAACAAAAACCCTAGATAAGTAGAATCATCTCTAGTATAAAGATAATTCCATAAGTAGTAGAATGGATCACCCATTCTTCAATTTCTCTAGTTCCCATGAGACCAACCCCACCTCTAAAGTAGTGGGATTCACCATCATATCCCCAATCTCTCCCTCACCACCCACACGGATGTAACCTCCATCTCTCCTCCCACCGACATATCCATCAGTGCTTCGATTACCACCTCTATATCCACCAGCATGTCCAAATACCCCACCACTATGATAACTGCCGCCTCCACATTCATCTCCATCTCTAAATGTAGACTAAGCCTAGTTGATGGTGATGTTCCTGCCTTCATGGTTCAGCCCATTCTTAGAGTTTAGGGTTTAGGGTTAGTTTAGTGTTTAGGGTTTAGGGTTAGTTTAGGGTTTAAGGTTTGAGGTTTAGGGTTTAGGTTTAAGGTTTATGGTTTAGGGTTTATGATTTAGGGTTTTAGGGTTTAGGGTTTAGGTTTGTAGGTTTAGGGTTTTTAGGGTTTATGGTTTAGGGTTTAGAGTTTAGGGTTTTTTAATAGAGAATAAATTAATATTTAACATTTCTTCTTTTGATTTCATCAACAAGGAAGCACCCCACATTTTCTAAGGCACAAACGATGAAATAGATGAAAAATGAGAACCCATAGAGAAAGTCAAAAGCCCTAGATAAGTAAAACTGTCTCTATTATAAAGACACAATTCTATAAGCAGCAAATCGGATCAACCATTCTTGAGTTTCTCCAGTTCCCATCAGAATCACCCCCACCTCTCGAGTAGTGGGATCTATCATCGTATCCCTGATTTCTCCCTCCGCCACCATCATGACTGTAACCTTCGTCGCTCCTCCTGCCTCCATAACCACCACTGCTCTAATCGCCACCTCTAGATTCACCAATACCTCTAGATACCCCACCACCACTGCGATAATCACCGCCTCTGCCTTCGCCTCCACTACCAAATCTAGACTGAACCTAGTTGATTGAGATGTTCTTGTAGTCAAGGTAGGGTTAGTTTTGGGTATAGGGTTTAGGCTTAGTTTAGGGTTTAGCGTTAGTTTAGGGTTTAGGGCATAGGGTTTAGGGTTTAGGGTTGTAGGTTATAAGGTTTAGTTTTTAGGGTTTAAGGTTTAGGGTTTTAGGGTTTACTGTTTATAGTTTAGGGTTTAGGATTTTAGGGTTTACAATTTAGGGTTTAGGGTTTAGGGTTTAGGGTTTACAGTTTAGTGTTTTAGGATTTAGGATTTGGGTTTAGGGTTTACGATTTCAGGATTTAAGGTTTAAGGTTTATTTTAGGGTTTAGGGTTAGCTTAGGGTTTAGGGTTTTTTTTTTTAAATTAGGTAAACCATTAGGTTTAGGTTTATTTAGTTTATTTAGTCTATTTTTTATTTATTTTAGTTTATTTTATTTTTTGTTTTTATTTAGGTTTATTTTTTATTTTTATTTAGTTTAGTTTACATATTTTAGGTTTATTTATTTTAGTTTAGGTTTAGTTTATTTTTATTTTATTTTAAAGGAATTTTTATTTATTTTATTTTTAGTATTTATTTTCCTTAGGTTTAGATTTTTAGGTTTTTAAGGTTTAGGGTTTAGGGTTTTAGGGTTTAGGGTTTTATGGTTTAGGGTTTAGTGTTAGGTTTATTTAGGGTTTATTTAGGTTTAGTTTAAGGTTTATTTTTTTAGTATTTAGGTTTAGGTTTATTTTATTTATTTTAGTTAGCTTAATTTTTAGGTTTTAGGGTTTAGTGTTTTTTATGGTTTAGGGTTTTTTAGGTTTAGATTAGGGTTTAGGGTTGTAGTTTTAGGGTTTAGGGTTTATGATTATTTTTAGGGTTTAGGGTTTAGGGTTTTTTTTAAAATTAGGTAAACCAGTAGGTTTAGGTTTATTTAATTTATTTTTAATTTATTTTAGTTTATTTTATTTTATTTATTTTTATTTAAGTTTTGTTTTTATTTTTATTTAGTTTAGTTTATTTATTTTAAGTTTATTTATATATGTTTAGGTTTTTTATTTTAGTTCATTTTTTAGGTTTAGTTGAGGTTTATATTTATTTTTTAATTTAGTTTTATTTTTATTTTATTTTTGAGGTTTATATTTTATTTTGTATTTTAAGGTTTAGGTTTTTATTTTATTTTTTTAGGTTTAGGTTTTAGGATTTTATTTTATGTTTATTTCTAGGTTTTATGTTTTAGTTTAGGTATAGGTTTATTTTTAGTTTATTTACTTTATTTAGTTTAGAGTTTAGGTTTAATTTATTTTTGGTTTAGGTTTAGGTTTAGGTTTTATTTATTATAGTTTAGTTTATTTTAGTTTAGGTTTAGGTTTATTTTATTTTGTTTACTTTATGTTTAAGTTTTTTTTTTAGTTTAGGGTCTAGGTTTTATTTTTTATTTACTTTTAGGTTTATTTTTAGGTTTAGGTTTTAATTTAGTTGTTATTTTATTGTAGTTTAGGTTTATTTTATTTTTATTTTACATTTAGTTTTTATTTTATTTAGGTTTTTTATTTTTAGGTTTATTTTAATATTTAGTTTAGTTTAAGTTTTTTAAATTTAGTTTAGATTTTATTTTATTTGATTTTTTAGGTTTGGGTTTATGTTTAGGTTTAGGTCTTAGTTTAAGTTTTTATTTTATTTTATTTTATTTATTTTATTTAAGTTTAGTTTTTTTATTTTATTTTTAGGTTTAATTTAGTTTCGATATATGTTTTTAGGTTCTTAGAGTTTCGGGTTTAGGGTTGAGGGTTGAGGGTTTAAGGTTTTAAGGTTTAGGGTTTAGGGATTAGGGTTTAGAGTTTAGGCTTCATGGATAAATTTAGCGTTTAGGGTTTAGGGTTATGGTTTTATTTTTATTATTTTTAATTTTTTAATTTTTTATTTCTTTTAATATAAGTAAAGTTGTAAGTTTAGGTTTATTTAGTTTATTATTTATTTATTTTAGTTTATTTTATTTTTTATTTTGATTTTGGTTTAATTTTATTTTTATTTAGTTTTATTTATTTACTTTAGGTTTATTTATTTTTGTTTAAGTTTTTTATTTTAGTTTACTTCTAGGTTTAAGTTTATTTTTTAGTTTAGTTTAGTTTTTATTATATTTTTTTATTTATTTTTAGGTTTAGGTTTAGGTTCTGTTAATTTAGGTTTAGTTTATTTTAGTTATGCTTAGGTTTACTTTATTTTTATTTAGGTTTAGGTGTTTTTTAGTTTAGGGTTTAGGTTTTATTTTTTATTTATTTTTAGGTTTTATTTTTAGGTTTATTATTTAGGTTAAGGTTTTTATTTATTTTTTCTTTTATTTTATTTTAGGTTTATTTTATTTTTATTTTAGGATTAATTTTTATTTTATTTAGGTTTTTGATTTTTTTATTAGTTTAGTTTAGGTTCTTATTTCTTTTATTTTACTTTAGTTTTTATTTTTTTATTCTATTTTCTTTTTAGGTTTAGGTTTAGGTTTATGTTTAGGTTTTTATTTACATTTTTATTTTATTTTATTATTCTATTTTATTTTTGTTCAGGTTTTTATATATTTTATTTTTAGTTTTTATTTACTTTATGTTTAGGTTTTTAGGTCTTCAGGGTTTTGGTTTAGGGTTTAGGGCTTAGGGTTTAGAGTTTAGGGTAGTAGGTTTTAGAGTAGGGTTTAAGGTTTAGGGTTTTGGGTTTAGGGTTTTAGGGTATAGGGTTTAGGGTTGTAAGTTTAAGGTTTAGGTATTTTTTATTTTTTTAATTTTAATTTTTTAAAAATTAAGTAAAGTGGTTGGTTTAGGTTTATTAAGTTTATTTAGTTAACTTTTTATTTATTTTATTTTATTTTATTTTTATTTAATTTTTTGTTTATTTTTATTTAAATTTAGTTTAGTTTATTTATTTTAGATTTATTTATTTTAATTTATTTTTTAGGTTTTGGATTAGGTTCAAATTTTTATTTTATTTTTTTAGGTTTAGGTTTTAGGTTTTTATTTTAAGTTTATTTTTAGGTATTATTTTTAGTTTATATTATTTTATTTAGTTTAGGGTTTTTGTTTAGTTTATTTTAGGTTTAAGTTTAGGTTTATTTTATTTTAGTTTAGTTTAATTATAGTTTAGGATTAAGTTTATTTTATTTTGTTTATTTTTGGTTTAGGTTTTTTTTTAGTTTAAGGTTAAGATTTTAATTTCTATTTATTTTTAAATTTTATTTTTATATTTATTTTTCACATTTAGGTTTTTATTTAGTTTTTATTCTATTTTATTTTACATTTTTTTATTTTTATTTTTTTTTTAAGTTTTATTTTATTTAGATTTTTTATTTTTAGGTTCATTTTATTTTATTTTTTCATTTAGTTTAGATTTTTATTTATTTTATTATATTTTTAGGTTTAGTTTTAGGTTTAGTATAGGTTTAGGTTTTGGTTTTAGTTTAGGATTTTATTTTGTTTTATTTTTTATTTTAGTTTAGTATTTATGTAGTTTTGGTTTAGGTTTTATGTTTTAGATTTTAGGGATTAGGGTTTAGGGTTTTGGGGTTGTAGGTTTTAGGGTTTAGGGTTTAAGTTTAAGGTTTAGGGTTTAGTGTTTTGGATTTAGGGTTTAGGGTTTTAGGGTTTAGGGTCGTAGGTTTAGGGTTTAGGGTTAATTTTTGGGTATACGGTTATGGTGTTATTTTTATTTATTTATTTATTTTTTATTTTTAGAGTTTAAGGTTTAGAGTTTGGTGTCTAGATTTTAGGTTTAGGGTTCAGTTTTAGTTTAGGGTTTATGGTTTTTGATTTTTTTTAAAAGATTATAAATTTAGATTCAACATTTCTTCTTTTCGATTTCATCAACCAAGTAACACTCTAGGTTTTGAAGGCATAAGCGACGACATAGATAAAAAATGAGCTCGCATTTAACAAATCAAAAACCCTAGATAATTAGAACCATCTCTATTGTAAAGAAATAATTCCATAAGCAGTAGATCAAAAAATGAGCTCGCATTTCTCTATTTCCCGTCAGAACCTCCTCGGCCGCTTGAGTAGTGGGATCCACCATTATATCCCTGATTTCTCCCTCCGCCACCACCACAGCTGTAACCTCTATCGCTTCTCCCACCTTCATTACCACCACTGCTCTGACTTCCACCTCCATATCCACTAGCATCTCCAGATCCCCAACCACCATTGCGATAACCACCGCCTTCGCCTTCGCCTTCACCTTCGCCTCCACCACTAGGTCTGGATTAAGCCTGGTTGACAGTGGTGTTCCTTCCATCAAGGTTCTGCCCATTCTTGGGGTTTAGGTTTATTAGGTTTTACAGTTTAGGTTTATTTTTTATTTTATTTAGTTACTTTAGGTTTAGGTTTAGGGTTTTGAGGTTGTTTTAAGGTGGTATAGGGTTTAGTTAGGTTTAGGGTTTAGGGTTTAGGTTTATGCTTCTTTTTGGTTTAGGGTTAGGTTTTTGGTTTTAGGTTGTGGTGTGGCTAAGCCCAGTTTTAGGGTCTGAGGTTAGTTTGGGGAGGGTTTAAAACCACAAACCCATGTTTAGTATTTTATTTATTTAGTATCTTATTATTTATTTATCTTTTATAATGTTATCTTTAATTTAGCCCAGCCTGTTAAGTTTAATTAGCAGTTTATATTTTCATTAGGCTCAGGTTGATCAGAGTGGAGGGCCCAGGTTTAGGGTCTTAGGTCTGTGTTTAGGTCATAAGGTGGTTTATTTTAAAGTAGTTTTTAGGCCTGGGTTTAGGGTTTTTGGATCCAGGTCAGGGTTTAGGGAGTGCCTAGGGTCAGGTTCATGGTTAGTTAGGGGTCATTTGGGGTTGGGGAGCTGAGGGCTTAGTGGTCATTAGGTATTTTATTTTCATTTTTTTTATAAAGGCCTAAGATTTAGGTTTTAGTGTGGTTTAAGATTTAGTTTAGGTTTATTTTAAATCAAACGGCAGTTTTTTTAGATCTTTCAGGGTAGAGTTTTCATTAGGGTTTAGTTTTCTTTAAAAAAAATAAAGAAACTAGGTTTTAATTTAATTTATTTTATTTATTATTTATTTATTATTTTCTTTATTTTATTTTATTTTATTTAGTTTATTTTATTTTTTTATTTATTTATTTTAGGTTTTATGTAGTTTATCTTTATTTTAGCTTTATTTTTATGAGTTTATTTTATTTATTTTAGGTATATCAAGATTTATTAGGATTATATATTTTATTTAGTTTATGATTTATTTATTTTATTTATTTTATTAGCCTTAGGCTCAGGTTTAGGGTAGTAGTGGGTATAGGTAGGTTTGTGGAGTTAGTGGCCTGTGGTAGGTCAGTGGCCTGGGCCCAGGGTTTGAGCCCAGTGGAGTCAGAGTAGATTTTAGAGGCCTAACATAAGCCCAGGGTTTGGCCTGGATTAGGTTGGATAAGGTTTAGGCCCAGGTCCCAGGTTTAAGTGGGATCTGGGTCCTTTCAGGCCTAAGTAATACTTTAATATTTAGTATTTAGAGTTAGTAGGGTCTGGGGCCCAGAGCTCAGTCAGTGTCAGTGGTCTATTCAGTGCCTGGGGCCCAGTTTAGCCTTGCTAAAGCCTCTGGCCTAGTCTAGATCTTTGATATCAGCCCAGGATTTTAATGATCAGGCCCAGTCAGTTAGGCCTTTGTAGGCCTTATTAGGCCCAGGGGGCCCAGTGAGGGTCAGTGATTAAGTTTTATAGGCCTGTGGCCCAGGGCCCAGGTCAGGCTCAGGGCCCAGGGTAGCCCAGGTTTCTTCATGGTATGTAGGTAGAGGTTTATAGCCCAGGGTTTAGGGTGTAAGTGGGCAGTAGTGTTTAGTCAGGGTCAGATCTGGGATTTAGTTTAATTTAAAAAAAACAAAATTAAACCCACATGTTTAGGTTAGCATATTTAGTTTATTTTATTAATTTTATTTTACTTTATTTTTTTTTATTTTTTCTTAGGTTTATTTTAAATTTTATAGTAGATATTTATTTTAGATATTTTTTTAGGTTTAGGTTTGATTTAGGTTTATTTTAGTTGAGTTTTATTTTTATTTTATTATTATTTTAGGTTTTATTTTTATTTTAGGTTTAAGTTTAGATTTTTATTTTATTTTTTTTAGGTTTTGCTTTTAGGTTTTTATTTTAGGTTCATTTTTATGTTTTATTTTTTAATTTAGGTTTAGGTTTTTTTAGATTATTTTATTTTGTTTTGTTTTGGTTTTGGTTTAAGTTTAGCTTAGGTTTTATTTAGTTTTATTCTAGTTTACTATAGTTTTGTTTTGGTTTATTTTATTTTATTTATTTTAATTTTATTTTAGGTTTTTTTTTGTTTAGGGTTTATGCTTTATTTTTTATTTATTTTTAGGTTTAGATTTTTATTTAGTTTTTTTATTATTTAGGTCTTTTATTCTTCAATTAATTTAATTTTTTTAGTTTAGTTTAGGTTTTTAAATATTTTATTTTAGTTTTTATTTTTATTGATTTTATTTTAAGTTTATGTAGGTTTAGCTTTTATTTTATTTTATTTGTCATTAGTTTAAATTAGGTTTAATATTTTGTTTTTAGTAGCTAGGTTTTTGGGTTTGGGCTCAGGGAGGGTAGGGTTTAGGGGAGGTTTGTGGTTAGGTGGGGTTTGTGGAGGGCTCAGTCAGGGTGAGGGTTTAGGGTTAGAGTTTTTATAAATCAAACAGATAGGTTTATTATTTATTTTTATTTTATTTTTTTATTTATTTTAGTTTATTTATTTATTTAAATTTATTTTATTTTATTTAGTTTTATTAGCATTTATCTTTATTTTATTATTAGTTTAGGTTTAGTTTATGCTCTTTGAGTTGAGTTTTATTTATTTATTTTAGGTTTAGCTTTTTTATGGTAGGTTTAGGTTTTATTTTATTTTTAGCTAGTTCTATTATTTTTAGGTTTAGTTTAGTTTATTTATTTAATAATTATTTAGTTTAGGTTTAGTTTAGTTTATTTAGGTTTTATTATTTATTTTAGTTTAGTTTATTTAGGTTTAGGTTTTAGTTTAGTAGAGGTTTTATTTTATTTATTTTAGTTTTGTGTTTTAGTTTAGGTTATTAGTTTTTTATTTTTAGGATTTTATTTTATTTAGGTTTAGGTTTAGAGGTTTAGGTATTTATTTATTTTATTTTTTTTTATTTAGTTTAGTTTAGTTTTAGTTTAGGTCAGTATGCAGTTAGTGAGTTATTTTTAGTTTATTTTATTTTAGTTAGTATGTTGGTTTATTTTAGTGGTTTTATTTATTATTTTTTTTAGTTTAGTTTTATTTATTTTAAGTTTATTTTAGGTTTATAGTTTTTATTTAGTATTATTTAGGTTATTTTATTTAGTTTATATGTTTATTTATTTCATAGGTTTATTTATTATATAGTTTGTTTATTTTATTTTATTATTTTAAGTATATGGTTTTATTTTATTTATCTTATCTAATAGGTCAGCTTCCCATATTTAATTTTATAGCCTTTTGTTAGGATTTTAGATGTTAGGGTCTGAGTTTCAGTGGTAGGTAGTTTGGTTTGGGGTCATTTTTAGCCTGTGGTCAGTTTAGCTCAGGCCCAGTGGCTCAGTTTCAGTTTGAGGCTGCCTTTGGCCCAGGGTCAGCCAGGGCTCAGGTTAGTTAGCTCAGAGGCCTTTTAGCTCAGGCCTCAGGGTCTGAGTAGTTTAGCCTGGGGGCCTAGTTTACAGTTGGGCTCAGGCTCAGATCTGGTGTCAGGTGGGTGGCCAGAGCCTGTTCAGGGCTTTAGGGCCAGGGCCTAGGCCTTGGGTTTTAGTGCCTGGGCTTTGGGTTTAGTGGCCCAGGGCCTGCTTACAGGCCTAGGGTTTAGGCTCAGGGTTTAGGATTCGGTTTAAGGTTTAGGGTAGGGTCAGTTTTCTTTAAAAAAACAAAAAATGAACGTTTATTTATTTATTTTTATTTATTTATTTTATTTTATTTATATTTAGTTTATTTTTTATTTATTTATTTTTTATCTTTAGTTTAGATTTTGTTTATTTTAGTATAGTTTATTTATTTTATTTATTTAGTTTTAGTTTTTATTTTATTTTATTTAGTTTTACTAGGTTTACTTTTTTTATTTTTTAGTTTTAGGTTTATTTTATTTATTTTATTTTATTTAGTTTAGGGTTTTAGTTTTAGTTTATATTTTTATTTAGTTTATTTTAGTTTATTTAGTTTATTTTTTTTATTTTATTTTATTTATTTTATTTTATTTTGTTAAGTTTTTTAGTTTGGTTTTAGGTTTAATTTTAATTTATTTTAGGTTAATTTTTAGGTTCTGGTTTTATTTAGTTTTTTATTTTATTTGGGTTTTTTATGTTTGGGTTTTATTTTATTTAGGTTATTTTAGGTTTATTTAAATTTTTATTTTAATTTATGGTTTTATTTATTTTATTTTAGTTTAGTTTAGTTTTTATTTTTTATTTTATTTTATTTTAGGTTTAGTTTGGTAGGTTTAGTTTAGGTTTGGTCATTTTAAGTTTATTTTAGTTTATTTTATTTTATCTTGGTTTAGTCTTTATTTATTTATTTTAGGTTTTATTAATTTGTTTTTTGGTTTTAGGTTTTAGGGTTTAGGTAGGATCAAGGGTAAGGTGTGGCCTAGGGTTTTTGGCTCAGGTTGGTTAGGTTTAGTGTTTAGGGTGGGTTTAGGGTTTAGGGTGGCTTGGGGCCAGTTTGTGGCCTGGTGGTCATTTTAGCACAAGTTTTTTTGTTATTTTAATCTTTAATCTTGAAATTAATAAGTGTTTTATTTATTTTAATTAGTTTATTTTATTTATTTATTTATTTTTTTTTTAATTTTATTTAGTTTATTTATTTTAGTTTAGGTTTTTATTTAGTTTATTTTAGGTTTAGGTTTAGTTTATTTTATTTTTTATTTAGTTTTATCGGTTTTATTTTTTTATTTTAAGTTTTGGTTTAGTTTAGGTTTTATTTTATTTTAGGTTTAGGTTTTAGGTTTTATTTTATTTTATTTTAGTTTTATTTTAATTTAGGTTTAGGTTTATTTTAGTTTATTTTATTTATTTAGTTTATTTTAAGTTTAGGTTTAGTTTATTTATTTAGGTTTAGTTTTATTTATTTTAGTTTAGGCTGAAATTTATTTTATTTTTATTTTAGGTTTAGATTTTAATAGGGTTTAGGTTTATTTTTTTATTATTTTTTTTTATTTAGGTTTATTTTTTTAGTTTAAGTTTTATTTTATTTTAGGTTTATTTTAATTTTATTTAGGTTTTATTTTTATTTAGTTTAGATTTTATTTTATTTTATTTTAGTTTTATTTTACTTTTCTTTATCTTTTAGGTTTAGGTTTAGGTTTAGCTTATGTTTTAGTTTATGTTTTATTTTATTTTATTTTATTTATTTTTTTTTTTTTAGGTTTTATTTATTTATTTTATTTTAGGTTTTATTTAGGTTTATGTTTTAGACTTTTAGGGTTTAGGGTTTAGTGTTTAGGTTTTAGGTTTAGGGTTTGTGGTTTAGGATTTTAGGGATTAGGGTTTAATTTGGGTTTTGGGTTTAGGTTTTAGGGTTTAGATTTAGGTTTAGTTATAGTTTAAGATTGTGTTTTAGTTTAGGTTTATGGTTTAGATTTATCTTAAGAGCCTAATCGATCCAAGCCACACATTAAAGCATCAATCATTTAAGAAACTATGAAAGGCAAGTCGCCTTAATGCACAATGTAAACATAGCATCAAACAATTATATAAAATATCAATAAAAGGTAAAAGCGGTTTGGGAGTACCGCACAAACCCAAGAGTGAAAAGATGGGTTGCCGAGCTCTACCCTTATACAACATGGAATATGAAAGAATAATTATAATTGTATTAAATGCTATGGGGGTCTTCTTTCTTCATATCTCCATTTCTGATTTGGTTCCTTCTTTGATTTGGATGGTGCTTGCTTCAAAGGCATCACAGGGCACCCTAGGACAAAGCCTTCTGACCACTACTCATCCTAATCCCCCATAGCACTAATCTTAATTCCTATTGGAAAAATTACATTTATGTGAGAAAAGTAAATCTAACTACACCTACAAAATAAAGGTTTGCTAAATATACATATAATCCTAAACAATTGTATTTATAATTTGGACATAGCACTTTACACATGGGTAACTAAGCCCACCTATCCTAACTTGGATTATGCTTAAGGATTTAACCAACTTGTAAAAGGGCATTCATATTTATTTTTAAGCATCCCTTAAGCATAATCCCCTACAAAAAACATGATTAGGCTAATATTGGCTTATCATCTAGTCTACGAAGCATACACCCTAACATCCAATATATAACAATACATCATAAAACAAAACATACATCACATCATACACCTCTAACTTAGAGCTATTAGTGGTGACTTAATTCTAATGTGTGTATTAAGGCTTGTGTGGTAAGTCTTGTTAGGCATTAGTGTTGTATTTTCTAAGTGTAGAAGGATTCAATTTAACAAGAAAGGTTGATTTCACTTGAAGTACTTAAATTGATTTAAGAATTTTAATTTGTGTTTTCTTTTGTTTCATTTTATTACACTTAGGAACTAAGTGTTATAAAGAGAGGAAAAGAGGATTGCCCTCTTTCATCCCTACCTTAAGTTACTTTCTAAAGTATATTAATTTGATTTAGTTCTCTTTAGTGAATGGCTTATTAAATGATTTAATTAATCCAAAGTTTAGGTTCAGTTTAAATAATCCTACTCAAAATGAAAGGCATCTTAAGATTAATTTAGTTGAATTACTACCACATGACATATATTAAATCATTCTTTCCATCACATCTAACATGCATATGATTTAATCCTAAGTGTATCTATACATGCAATATATTTTAGCACACTTAAATGATAAAATTTATATTTTATTTGACTGAATTATTTAAACATATTAATTTAAAACTTTATCCAAATTCTTATACAAAAAGAATATAAGAATGAAATTAAATAGGAATTTGACATTGTTAAACTAGGAAAGTGAGGTAATCAAATGACCTCCTTGGAGCTAGCTAAAGCCTCTTATTCTCGAGATGTCCAGACTAAATACCCATTTACATTCAAACCTATGTAAATTTGTATACATGAAATAGGAAGTAAGCTCCAAATCATATGGCTAATTAATTCAACCACTTAATCAATTATGAATCATGCAAATTTAATGTAAAATGGGATTTTCATTCACTAATCACATATACATATACATGTAGAAAGATATACGCAAGTACATGTCATTGTTAAACTAGGGAAGTGAGATAATCAAATGACCTATTTGGGGGTAACTAAAGCCTCGTATTCCCGTGATGTCTAGATTATATACCTGCTTTTCTTGGACACACATAGATGTATACATAAATGAGGGAAAGAATACCATGCAAAGATTGTATATATATATATTTTTGATTGAATCATTTATATATATGAATTAAAGCTCTATCCAAATTCTAATGTTGAAATATATAAGAATGAAATAATACGGGTATGTCCCATTGTTAAACCAGGGAAATGACATAATCAAATGACCTCCTCGAGGCTTGCTGAAGCCTCGTGTTCTTGGGATGTCCAGACTATTTACCCATTATCATTCAATCTTATATAAATCAATACATTAATAGAGGAAAGAGAATTCAACATTCATACACTTAAGCTATAAGCACATGCATTTCTTATGTATTTATAACTAGCATCATAACACATATTATTATTCATTTATAAGGTTTTGAAAAATACATTTGGATTTAATAGTGATAATAGCCACACATAAATTAAATTAAATCAACACATGCAAGTTTACATAAAGGAATTCCTTTTTATTTTACTTGATTTTGAAAATATGGATGCATGAATTCAAATGACATACCAAATTTAACATGATTGGAAAAAGGACAATCAAATATAAGCATGTGATTAATTAAACCAAACTAGTTCTTAAAGATAATCAAATCAAATAAGATTATTTAAAGCAGACCAAAGCTTCTTTTTTAATTAAGTTTTGCATTTGATTTGATTTAAAAGGAGAAGAGAAATCATCACTTATTGTTTTAAACCCATTCCCACATTAGTGATCTGATTTAATTTAAGGAAATATAGTTAAGTTGATTTTATGGCTTAATTAAGTTGAACCCTTAATTAGATGAATTAATTTCCCTTACCTATGTCACCTTAAAGTAATTAACTAAATAACTATGAGCCAACATGATATGCATGAAAAAAAAAACTTGCAATGATCCTAAGAAATAAAAGGGGACTAACACAATTGGCTCATGATTAATAGTTAATTAGATTAAGGGACTTAATTAATTACTCTTATGGTTTTCCCAGGCATGTGGACTAACCATAATTTCATTAAACTCCTTTAGGTTATTAAAGACCTAAAGATCTACCTCATGATTTAATTAATTAAGGGCTGATGTGATTATGATTTTATTTTAATTAAGTGATTTAAGTAATTAGTTAAATCTTAATTAATTTTATTTTAAAAAAGGGTTAAATGAACTTAGGGAAAGGGGTCCCAACCCTATTCCTTTGTTTACTTACTGTTGAATAATGATTAATAAACTTAATTAACCAATTTATGACTGCTCAAGGGATTAGTTAATCATTAATTAACTTAAAAGAGTAGTTAAGATTTAATTAGTTAATTTTATTAATTAAGTGAGCAATAAATCCCAAGAAAATCATAGGAGGCAGAGGTCATCCCAATAAATTAATCCATTTGGGATTAATTTCTCAAGTAATTAAGGAGTAATTAAAATAATTAATTTTATAATTAAATCTTAATTTATGTTCAAAGTTCGTTAAGATCATTTTTAATTAATTCGCCTCTGAAATATCTTTAAAATGAGTATTAATTTGCATTTTTTTATTTGTCTATGATTTTTTATAACTTTTAGAAGTTTCAGCCATTAAAAATGATTAATTAACCCTAATTAAAGCCTAATCATGTTGGCACCATGTAACTACCTAATGCCCACATGGCACCGCATTGGCTACTTAAAACTTATCAATCTAGTGCCTACGTATCAAAGCAGATCTAAGCCAAGTGAGGGAGAATGGAGTCTGTCCACCATTACTCACTTGATTTGAGCTTACCCAAGCTCGGATCAACTCCAAAAGGATCCCATACTTTCAAGACATTGATCAGAAGGGATCCAATGATCAGGATCGCACGAGATGCAAGTTTTCATCAAAAAGCTCCAACCCATTTTTGCCTAAGGATCCATTTTGGAAGCATACCTCGCTGGAGCTCAAGCAGCTCAAACGATTGAGGAAGCTTCATCTAGTAGAGTTGAAGCCTGTTGAGTAGCAATTGGATCGATTCCTTGATGTTCTCTTGAAAGGCCATAAATCGATGATTCGGAGCTCGAGTTTGATCAAAGTCCCACCTCCAGTCAAGAAGAATGAGAAATAATTCATTCTTGCTCGATGAGGCCTAGGGAAGGTGTGTACAAAGTTAATTTGAATTTGATGGAGAGATGAGAAAGTTAGGTCATAAATGGAGAGTCTCCTTTTTTAGGATGGATGGGAATGGCATTTTTTGATCGAGCAACTAGCTTGGGAGCTTAGGGAATGGCTCTAGGGGTTCATCTTCATTAGCTAGGGCTCTGAGGAATGATTTTTATGTGTGTTTGAGTGGAAATGAGGTGGTGTATACCCCCCCTTCATCTTGATCGAATGGTGGGATTGGGTTTGGCTTCTAGTGGCCGTCCGGTGATCTCAAGGAGTCATCGGTGGTGGGGAGGAGGTGAGTTGGCTCAGCTTGGTTGGTTGAAGGTCTTGAGGTGGCTACCAAGAAGAAATCATGAGTGTCCTATGGGTTTCTAATGCTCCAATGGGGAGGGTGAGGTGATTTCACCTCCCATGGGTCATGGCTGACCCAACCACCCCTTGGGTTAGGTTGGAAAGTGTCCTAGGTGCCTAAGTGGACCATTGGGAGAGTACCAAGTGGACCATTGGAAATGACCACTTATATGGGTGATTTTTCTCATGTGATGCCCTTGACCTAAGGGTGAAATGATCATTTGGCATTAGATTTGATTTGGGCAAATTTGAAATGAGCCAAAAGTGGGTTTGACCAAATTTCAAGTCAATTGGAGTTGATTTGGTTTGGTTTGGCAAAATTTGACTCATTTAGGTCAAATTGGGTTAGGTTGGGTCAAGTTGACCAATTGGTCAAATTGGGTCAAAGCAAGGGTTGGGTCAAGTTCATATGATCATTTGGGATGTTTTGGTTTAATTGATTTGGTTTAGTTTGGCTTAGATTTGATTTAGGCTCATTTGAATTCATTTGGGTCAAATGTTAAGTTGACCAATTTGATAAAATTAGCCAAATTGGCTTGGGTTGGGTGTTGGTTTGGGTTTAGTTGACCAATTGAATATGATTGTAGGCTTTGGTTTCAATTAATTTGGATTTGGTTTTGATTTAGTCCAACTTGAACCTTTAGGTCAATTTGGGCTAAGTAGGTCAATTGGGTTCAATTGTCCAATCATGGCTTTAGTCAGGTTCAACAATCAATTTGGAATGAACTTGAGCCATTGATTGCAATCAATTTTGTTTATATTTTGATTTGACCCAATTTTGTCCTTTAGTTAAATTTGGGTCAACTTAGGTCAAGGGGGCCAATTGGATTTGGTTTGACTCAATTAAAGGTCAAGTCATATTCAAATATTGATTTTGATTTGGTATGAATCATTAGTTTCAAGAGATTTGGCTTAGGTTGCAATTTGTCTAATTTGGGTTCATATGGGTTAAGGGGTTGACTTGGTAAAATGACAAAGTTGACTTAGTTTGACCCAATTTGTGATAATTGATCAACTTAGGGTGATCAACGATCATGATGGGAGGTTTTTATGGGCTTGGCTCAATCCAATTTGGGTAGGATTAGAACTTGGCTCAAATAGGTCAAATTGGCCACTTTGGGTCAAGTGGACCAATTTAGTTGGTTTTGATTTTGGGTTGAGTTTGATTTATTTGAGTTTATATATGGATTTGGGATTGATATAAATTCAATTGCAATTGTTTCATATGGGTTTTGGTTCATTTTAACATTTTAAGTCAAAAGGGTTAAGTTGGGTTTGAATTGGATTGATTTTGGTTTGGCTTGATGATTGTAGATTTCAATTATATTTGTGAATATGATTGAAGGTATGATTGATTCATGAGAAAATCAATTGAATTTGGGTTTTGGAATGAAGGAATTTGGCTAAGTCCATGGAGTTGGGTCATGTGGCTTAGGTTTGGATTTTGATTTAGTTTGATTTAGTTTTGATAATTTAACTGTATATTTCATGTAAATTTGTGAAGATGATTGAAAATATGATTGATTTGTTAGAAAATCAATTGATTTTGACTTGATTTTGATTAATATTTGGCTATATCCATGGGATAGGTCATATAGCTCAGGAAGGGTTTTGATTTAATTAGATTTAGTATGATATAGTTTGATTTAGTTTTGATCAGTTGAATGTATATTTGATTTATATTTAGGAAGATGATTGAAGATATAAATTATTATGAGAAAATCAATTGATTTTGGATTGATTTGGATTAAGATTTAGCTAAGTCCATGGGATAGGTCTTATGGCTTAAGAAGGGTTTCAAGTTTGGATTTGATCATGGTCTTCAATCATTTGGTTTTGGAATTTGGGTTTGGATTTGGATTTGAATTTGATATTTGAATTGAACTTGAGGTTTGGTTTTATAAGGTGAACATGTATTGGATTTGGGTTTGCAGGGTAGGTGGATTATCCTAATTCTAAAGGCATAACTTAATCCTATGGTTAACCCTTATAAGTCGTTAGCTTAGGTTAAGTGTTTACCTAATTATTAGAAGTGTATTATGACTAGGGAAGTCTTAGTCTCTAGAAGACTCCTAAGTCTAAGATAGGAAGATTGAATCTGCACTCCAAAAGTGAGGTCAATAGGTCTCAGGCTCCATAGTGTTGCCCTTGGAGATAGATGATTAGAAGACCGAAGCCAAGTTTCACATTATAGACTTGGATACATCTTTCAATGCTTTGCTTGGGAGACCATGGATACATGAGAACAACATAGTTCCATTCTCTCTACATCCATGTATGAAGTTTGTGAGAGGTGGGATTGTCTACTATGTCAAACGAGATCTCAAGCCATTTATAGTTCAGGAGGTCGATGTATATGAATGTGCCTTACTACCTCCCTAAAAATCAACAAGTCTATTCTCGTGAACCTAGCCAAAGTTGAGAATTAAAAGAAAAAGAAAAAGAAAAGAAAGAAAGAGAAAAAGAAAAAGAAAAAGAAAAGAAAAGAGAAAATGAAAAAGAAAATAAAAGGGAGTTGAAATAAACTTGGAGGAGGAAGTGGTGCCTAACATTAGATTCCACACATAGCTCGTTACTCCTTTTGAACATATGTGTAAGACGACCTGACCTCCACTAGGCAGAGTAAGAGGCAAGTTCATAGTTAGTCCTAGGGGTGGAAAACCTCCTTATTGGCCACCTAATAGAAGATATGTCCCAACTACTAGGAGTACACCTGCTATCCATATAGACATAGAATCTAGTTCATAGGATGAGTCTTATATGGTTAGCACACCAGCCTGCTCTTCTCAAAAGTAGATTCCCTAGGAGGTGACACTTAAGCCAGATAGCGATGAAGATCGGGCTCCAAAGCAAAGCATAAGTGTATCCAAGTCTATATGTGAAATAGTTAGGCATAAGTTAGGAACCTTAGCTCTAACCCCACTTTCCTCTCAAAAAGCTAAGGGTTTATTAGTTAAAGTAGCCCCTAAGTCATCCATGTGTGAAGTCTTAGGTGTTCTTTCTGGGAGCATCATCCTCAAGTCAAGAAGTTGATGTAAAACTTGAGGATGATTCATATAAAGATTTAATAAAATTACCTTTTGATTGGTTCTTGCGTTGTGTTCATAATTTAGCAAAGAAAGGGTTAATCCCACATACTTGGTAAAAGTGCAGGTTAGACTAGTTTGAAAGAATATGGAAGAACAAATGAAAAAGCTCTCAATCAAGACTAGACTAGAGACAGGTCCAAATAATGATGACGATTACACGCTAGTCATCACCAATCATTTGGAATCTGATAAGTTCTTTTTGAATCACATTAACTTATATGAGGAGCTGTGCTTAGAAACCTCAAATGATCCAAATGATTTTGAAGTCAAAGATGCATCACTAGAGTTCAAAGAAGAGATCAAGTCAACCATCAATGAGCTCAATAAAATTAACTTAGAACTTTAGAAGATCCACGCTTGACTTACATAAGTTCTTTGTTGAATGAAATTAAAACTAATGACATAGTTAGGCTATTGACTGAGTTTAAGGACTGCTTTGCATGGTGTTATGAAGAGATGCTTGGATTGGCTCTTGATGTAGTGATCTATAAACTATGAATAGAGCCTACTACTAACCCTATCAAGCAAGCTCCTAGACACATGCGATTAGACATAGAATAATAGGTCAATTATGAAGTCAAGAAACTAATCGATACAGAATTCATCTGGGAAGAAAAATACCCTATCGGGTTAGCCAGCATCATCCCAGTTAAAAAAAAGAATGGTGAAATTCACATATGCATCAATTCTAGGGATTTAAATAAGGCATATACAAAAGACGAATTTCCATTACCAATCCTGAAATTGATGGTAGACAATGCCTCATCTTATAAAGTCTTCTCTTTCATTGATGGATCATCTGGATATAAGTAAATAAAGATGGCCCCTGAAGATGAATGAAATACTACTTTTAGAACCCCCAATCAGAATCTATAGCTATAAAGTGATGCCTTTCAGCCTTAAAAATGCCAATGCTACATACCAGGGGGTTATGACTCGAATCTTTGATGAACTCATTCATCATCAAGTCGAGTGCTATATCGATGATCTCTTGGTCAAAAGTATAGAAAAGGAAGACCATGTCTTTAACTTGAGTGTAGTTTTCGAATAGTTAAGATAATTTAACCTCAAAATGAACCTCTTGAAGTGTGCATTTGGAGTAGCTTTAGGGAAATTTCTTGGGTTTGTTGTCCAACACTAGGGAATTGAAATCGATCCAGAGAAGAACAAGGAATATTATAAATGCCACCGTAAAGCTTAACTCAACTAAGATCATTCCAAGGGAAGTTAGAGTATCTAATATGCTTTATATCCAGCACTTGTCAAAAAGGATGCCAAGTTCAAGTTGGATGACAAGTGTGAACATGCCTTCAAAGGCATCAAGCATTACTTAATGACGCCGCTGGTTCTAGCCTCAATCTTAGGAAAGCCTCTCATACTTTACACTGCTGCATTAGATGACTCTCTTGGTGCTTTGTTGGCTAAGCCAATGATGAAGGGAAGGGAAATACATTCTACTACCTCAGCCATCATGTAATCGCTATGGAGGCTAACTATCCACCCATTGAGAATTATTGCCTAACATTAATCATTGCATCCCAAAAGCTATTGCACTACAAGCTTCCTCATAAGGTGAACTTAATCACTAGGATCAATCAGCTATAGTATCTTATAACATGGCTGACGCTATCCAGACAATTGGCACGATGGTCAATGATCCACTCACTTTGACATTACCTTTGTAACCCTCTATGCAATGAAAGGACAAGCGCTAGCAGATTTCTTAGTAGCACACCCACTTCCTGCTGAATCTCTGGTTAGTGATGATCTTCCAGATGAACAAATCATGAACTTAGGGGATACTAGCATTCACCACTGGGAGATGTTTGATGGAGTGGCTTCCTCCCAGAGAGGAGAAGAACCACAATATACTATTCTAGAAAGGTAGGGGTAGGAATAGTTCTCTTAACTCTAGACTGTGATGTGATGGGATTCTCATATCATCTATCCAATCCTTGGACCAACAATAAAGCTTAATATGAGGCTCTAATTTTCAGTGTAGAGTTAGTCGTTACTCTAAGCATCTAGAACATCAACATCTTTGAGGATTCTTAGCTAGTTATCAATCTAATCACTAGGTCCTATAAGGTTATAAAGCCTAAACTTCATCACTACCACAAGTACACCATGGAGTTATTGGCCCAAATCCTAGAGGTTACCATTTATAAGACTCCTCGAGGAGAGAACATCGTAGCATATGCTTTAGCTAACCTTGCCAATGAGTTAACATGTCGAGGATGAGTCCATATCAATAAAGGTCTAAATAGACAAGTCTTATCCTATATTGACATTGAACTCATCAAAATGTACTTTCTTGAAAGGGAGGTTTTCATTGCCAAGAAGGAAGAGGAGTTAGATTAGAGGCAATCATTCATGGACTACCTAAATAAAGGAAAACTACCTTAAGAGAATTCCCAAGCCCATCAGATGAAGTAGAGAGCACTTTCCTAAGCTCTTGTGGATGGTGTCTTGTACTGGCGATCTTTCGATCATATGTGGTTATGTTATATAGACAATCATGAAACTCATAAGATCGTGACCGAGGTACACTCAAGATTATGTGGAGCCAACCAATCCGATCCTAAGATGAAAGCCAAGATCAAGAGATTAGATACTGACCATCGATGATCAAAGATTGCATGGATTGGGCTAGGTGATGCCACCAATGCCAAATACACGGTGTGGTCTTACAGTAATTACCCAATATTCTACATCCTTCATTGGCCTCATGGCCATTCGAGTGTTGTTGTATCAACATAGTGGGTCTGATTGATCCCCCTTCTTCCAAGGGTCATTGGTTCATTTTAGCAGCTACTGATTACTTTTCTAAATGGCCGAAGGAAATTTTGCTTAGAGAGATCATAGCTTAGCATGCGCTCCAGTTTTTTATGAATCATATCATATATAGGTTCAGAGTTCCTTGATGAATTATATTTGATAATGGTACTACATTCAAGAGCACTGATCAATAACTTTTCTCGGAGACACAACATTGATTGGAGATATTCTACCATCAACTACCCGAGGGAAAACGGCTTAGTAGAAGTCTTCAATAAAACTCTCATCCAAATACTAAAGAAGTCACTCGATAATAACAAGTGATAGTGGCATGAGTAGTTAGTTGAAGCCTTGTGGCCCTACTGCACCACATATAGTACTCCAACTCATTATACTCATTTCTCCTTAGTATGGGTCTAAAGACATTCTACCATTAGAAGTCTAACTCCCATCACTAAGGATAGCTGTGGATAGCAAGATCACAACAGAGTTGAACACCGAGTTGTGATTAGAAGAGCTTAAAGGTTTGGTGGAGAGACACCTGTGGGCATGCCAAAACCTTGAGTTATACAAAGCTAAAATGATTCAAGCTCACAATAAGTTGGTTTGTCCTAGAACTTTTCAAGTAGGAGAGCTTATTTTAGTTCTAAGGAGACTGATTGTTGCCTGTCCTAAGATGGGAGGCAAGTTTGAACCCACTTGGGAAGGCCTTTTTACCATAGAGAAGACCAACCAAGAAAGATCTTATCAGTTTATTAATCATAAGGGAGAGTTCCCAATGCTTTTGATCAATAGGCTCTGCTTAAAGAAATATTATAAATTATGTTTGAAAATAATTATCATCAATGAAAATTCTATTTCGAATTCAATCTCTTCCATGTTGAAAGTATTCTTGTTTGGAAATCCTTCACGATGTGTTTAGGGTAGGTGTAAGGAACCCGAGTGGTGTCCTATCCTTCATCAACACAACACGAACACAAACTACACACAAACATATAAAACAAACACATATCTTTTGTCTTGGGCTACTATGAGTTGAGATAATGCCACCTGCGACACTCACTTAGTAGCTGCTCAAGGTTGAGCTTATGTGCTACCCTGTTAGTGTGTCACCTTAGTGGTCTTCTTGCTTTGGAGGATGTAAGTCTGCTATACTTTCCTTTCTTACTTGGCCACTACACATTGATGAGTGCCTTGTTAGTCTGGTAGGCATTATTGCATGGCCGGTAAGCTACCTCATCTTGGCTTCATTTAAGAGGATGTTTATCTACTATGCTTTCTTCTTGGATTAGCCTACGTGCATTGAATAGGTTGAGTATATTTGAGATTTAGGATAAGTCCCCTCATGGCTCCTTCCCTCCTTACTACTTCAAGTTTGGGTCCAGTCCTTGCTCGGGTCTCCTCGCTTAGTAGTCACTCTATGTCAGATAGCATATGTCCCACCAACGATAGGCTATCTCGATGATCAATTCACTTAGAAAGCTGTAAGCCTACCTGCTATCTTTCCAGACTAATCATTGCACACTGATGGGCACCTTTGGTTGGTTTATTCTCACTATGCTGATGGATACACCACTCATGCTGATGGATACACCTTAAGTTGGTTGGTTCTCACACCTTTGGATACACCACTCATGATAGATGTAAGTATATTTTCTTCTTGAGTTGGCCACCGTACAACTATAGGCTTTCTTTTCCAAGGCTCAAGATAACGGCCCTAATAGCACTTCTTATGTGGGCACTATATTTAGATAACATCTTTTACACCCCATTTAGACACTACCCTACGTTACTATGGACAGCTCTTTCTAGTAACCACCCCTATGGTTGGAGAATTCATCTTATGGATGTACAGATTCTCCCTTCATTAAGTAAATTTAAGATAGGTTAAGGCCAACATAGTCCCTTCTTAGTGTGGTCCCTTGTACACCAATAGGGTTTATGCAAACATATAAACAAAAATATATATTCACTTGTGGATTAGGAGGACACCCTAGCGGTACCTTTTCCCAAGCAGACATCCTATCTTTAGGGAAGTGTCAACTAAACTCTTTAAAGGAATCGCCTGACTACTATTGAGTTGATATAAGTTCCCAACGACATTCACTCAATAGTCTCCCCTAACACAGGTTCTATTTATTGTGTTACCAATAGGTCACCCCAACGGTTGTTCCCTGCTTTATAAGATGTAAGTCTGCTACACTTTCTTCTTAGCATAGTCATTGCACACCGAAAGGCAACCTTTAGGTTGGCTAGCTCTACCCCATGGCCAATAGACTATCCCTTTGAATTTGTAAATCTAAGATAGGACAAGTCCAATATATCCCCTTCTCAGTGGGTCCATCGCACACCAACATGGTCCGTGAATTAAATCTATCAAATTTGACTTAGCTCACATCCCCAGTGGATATGTCCTCAATTTAAAATCAAACTACCAAACAAATCATATCAAATCACATGAAATTAAGATAAAATTAATCCTGAATACTTTTGAGTTGACATAAGTCCCTAGTGATTCACTCAAGAGTCTCCTGCGTGTTTATTGTGCATCCAAAAGGTCACCCCAACGGTTGTTCCGCACTTTGGAAGATGTAAGTCTGCTATGCCTTCTTTCTACCATAGCCATTTCAAATGAAAGGCAACCCCTTAGGTTGGATAGCTCTACCCCGCAGCAGGTAGACTGTCCCTTTGGATTTGTAAACTTGAGGTACATCAAGGCTAATATAGCCCCTTCTTAGTGGGTTCATCACACACTGACAGGGTCTATACATTAACTCAGATTGAATTAAACCCAATCTAATTTTCCCCATTGGAGTTAAATCACACCCTTCTCCCCAATGGAGCCCCAAATCATATATAAACAAGTCAAGCAAACAATTCAAATTCAAAACTAACTTCCCTAATGGAGCCAAATTAAACCAACTCCCCTAGTAGAGTTTAAATCAAAAAACTCCAACCAAACTCTTATTCCCAATGGATACATCTCCAAACTATTCTATGAAATCAAACTCAAATTCAAATCCCCAATGAATAGCTCGAACCTGCTTCCTTAGTGGAAGGTTCATATACCGGATCCCTAGTGGACTTGAGCCCATATCTCTAGTAGATATGTCTCCACATCAATTAAAATAAAATAAATTAAAGTTGATTTGATCTTAATCCCTCAAGGATTATAGATTCTTATCCCCAACAGATCTTCTTTCCACAAATCATATAATCAAATCAAATTCAAACCTTATCCCCAACAGATTTTCTTCTTCTATGCCTTCAACATAGACCCCTCACATGTCTTTTTCAATGCATTTATGATCCCCTAGCAGATCTCCCACCATGTCCTTAACATGGAATTCTCATCAAATCTTATTTCTTCTCTTATGAACACCTTTAATACTTCAACCAAATGCCTAACATTGTATTCATTCAAATTACATCATCTTAACATTGTAATCAACATTTTATGATTTGTGATGGTGCAAGCTCAAACTAACTATACAATATCATGTTAAACATATTATAGTGTGAAGTAACACACTATATTATATTATAATATATGATGTTATATTATAATTTTATATAATATAATATATTGTCTAACATTACACTTCATTAGAATCACTTAAAAGGAACAAATAACAAAATTATCTCAAAATATGAATAATGTTCATTTTGGATGTAAAATTGTTATTTTCTATTAGAAATGGTACAAAATAGCATAATTTTGGTGTTTCTTCTTGGTGTGTGTCATGAATTTGGCCAAATTCTTTAATCTCAATCTTCAGATTAACATTTTTGTGAGTTTTGATCCCATGTATTATAACAAAATTAAAACATACTAAAATGTACATTAACATTTTGTAACACACCACCACATTCTTATATGTGAAGTTATATTGTTATGTACATTATATTTTAATATGCTTTCATGTAATATATTATCTTACATTACACCTTAAAATGAATCACTTTAAGAAAAAATTTATAAAATTTGGTTGAAAATGAACATTTATTTTGATGAAAAATTCCATTCTTTTGATTAAATGACACACCATAACACACCCCCAATGATGTTCCCTAAAGCTTACCTTAAATTTGGCCAAATCCCATCATCTCAACCTATAAATCAGTAATTTTATAAATTACACTAGTACAAACTCAACTACATCATATTATAACAAACTAAAATATGCTAAACGATAAGTAGTAATACATAATAGTATGTTATAATGCATGATGCTACACTATGTTATGGCATCCTATATTATAATACACTATAACATATTATATTATATTGCATATCAAGGGATTGCTTAAGATAAAAAATCATAAAAATAGTCTAAATAATGAAAAACTATATATTTTAGTCGTATCACTTACATATTTTAAATTAAAACAATATATTATGATGACATGCTCTACCTCTTATGAATTTTACCAAATTCCACTTTTTTAAAGTCTAAATCAACATTTTTATAAATAATGCTAGTGTAAGCTCGACTGCATGATTGTAAAATACTAAAAGAATTTAAAATGCAGAATAATTTATTATGATATATGATGCTATATAATGTTACAATGTATAATATTTATTTTGAACATAAAATCTTACTTTTTAGACTATAAGTGGCATAGCACCCCTTTGGCACTACAACCTAATTCCCACTACAAATTTAACAAATTTCATCATCTAATTTATTCAATCAATATTTTTATGATTTATATTAAAATAGACTATAGGGCACAATACCATAATATACTAAAACATTTCAAAAACATCTTATAACATCCAAAAACACATGAATACGTGCTCCAATATATGATGCTACATTATACTATAATAAATATTATTATAATATGATTTAGGGTTAGGGTTTAGGGTATTCAAATCACTAAGAGTCAAGGGAAAGTCTCTTGAAGACATTTTCTTTAGCTACCTTAACTATATAGATTAGGTCATTCTTTAGATCTACCTAATGACATATTTATTCAAGGTTTAGGTATAGAATTATGGTTTAGGTTTAGTTAGTTTAGATTTAGGGTTTGTTTAGGTTTGGGGGGTTTGGTTTGGGGGGTTTAGTCTTATAGGTTTTAGAGTTTAGGGTTTATGGTTTTAGGGTTTAGGGTTTAGGGTTTTACGGTATAGGGTTTAAGGTTTAGTGTTTTAGGTTTAGGGATTTTAGGGTTTAGGGTTTAGGATTTAGTGTTTTGGGTTCAAGGTTTTTATTTTAAGTTTAAGGATTAAGTTTTAGTTTAGAGTTTAGGGTTTAGGGCTTAAGGTTTAGGGTTTAAGTTTTAGAAACTTAAACCCTAAATTATCACTTATAGCAAAATCTATCAACTTTCTTCATTTTCTCTCCCACCGTAACCACCCTCACTCAGTGCAGGATCCCCATCATATCCCCTGATCTCTCACCCACCCTCACAACTGTAACCTCTATCACTCCTATTGCCTCTATAACCACCACTACTTGGACCACCACCTCCATATCGACCAGCACGTCTAGATCCCCCACCACCACTATCATAACCACTGCCTCTGCTTTTACCTCCACTGCTATATCTAGACTGATCCTAGTTGATGGTGATGCTCTTATCGTTAAGGTTCTGCACATTCTTAGAGTTTAGGATTTAGGGTTAGTTTGGTGTTTAGGGTTTAGGGTTAGTTTAGGATTTAGGGATTGGGGTTTAAGGTTTAAGGTTGTAGGTTTTAGGGTTCAGGGTTTATGGTTTATGATTTAGGGTTTAGGATTTAGAGTTTTATGGTTTAGGGTTTAGGGTTGTAGGTTTAAGGTTTAGAGTTTAGCTTTTAGGGTTTAGGGTTTAGGGTTTAGGGGATTTTTTTAATAGAGAACAAATTCAGATTCAACATTTCTTCTTTTTGATTTCATCAACAAAGTACCACCCCAAGTTTTCTAAGGCACAAGCGACGACATAAATAAAAAATGAGCACCCATAGAGCAAATCAAAAATCCTAGATAAGTAGATCTATCTCTACTACAAAGACACAATTCCATAAGTAGCAGATCAGATTGGTCGTTCTTCAGTCTCTCCAATTTTTATCAAAACCACCCCCTCCTCTCGAGTAACAGGATCCACCAACATATCCCTGATCTCTTTCTCTGCTAAAGGGCTGTAACTTTTGTTGCTCCTCTTGCCTCTAAAACCACCACTACTTTAACCATCACCTCGATATCCACCACACCTCTAGATCCCCCACCACCACTGTAATAATCGTCGCCTCTGCCTTCGCCTCCATAACCTGATCTAGACTGAGCCTAGATGATGGTGATGTTCCTACCATCAAAGTTTTTCCCATTTTAGGGTTTAGGGATAGTTTAGGGTTTAGGGTTTGGTGTTTAGGGTTGTAGGTTTAAGGGTTTATGATTTATGGTTTAGGGTTTAAGGTTTAGGGTTTAGGGTTTAGGGTTTAGGGTTTAGGGTTTAAGGTTTTATGGTTTAGGGTTTAGGGTTTAGGGTTTAGGATTTAGTATTTTAGGGTTTAAGGTTTAAGGTTAGTTTTAGGGGTTAGGGTTTAGTGTTCAGGAATTTTTTTACAAAAATTAATTAAACTATTAGGTTTAGGTTTATTTAGTTAATTTTTTATTTATTTTATTTTATTTTATTTTTCGTTCTATTTAGGTTTATTTTTTATTTTATTTAGTTTAATTTGTTTATTTTAGGTTTATTTATTTTAGTTTAGGTTTTTTATTTTAGTTTATTTTTTAGGTTTAGGTTTATTTTTTAGCTTGAGTTTTATATTTATTTTTAGGTTTAGTTTTTTTTATTTTAGATTTTTTTTTATTTAATCTTAGGTTTAGGTTTTGGTTTTATTTTAGTTTTATTTAGGTTTTATTTTTTAATTTAGGTTTGGGTTTATTTTTAGTTTCTTTTAGGTTTTGGTTTAAGTTTTATTTATTTTAGTTTAGTTTATTTTATTTTAGGTTTTGTTTTATTTTATTTTGTTTATTTTATTTTATTTTAGGTTTAGTTTTTTTTAATTTAGGATTTAGGTGTTTCTTTTTATTTATTTTTAGGTTCATTTTATTTTATTTTATTTTAAATTTACTTTTTTTATTTAGGTTTTTTATTCTTAGGTTTATTTTATTCTTTTTGTTTAGTTTTAGTTTTTATTTATTATATTTTAGTTTTTATTTTATTTTTCATTATATTTTATTTTTAAGTTTAGTTTTAGGTTTTTGTTTTTCTAATTTATTTTATTTTATTTAATTTTGGGTTTTCTTATTTATTTTATTATTAGAATTTATTTAGTTTAAGTTTTTGTGTTTAGGGTTTTTTTTGGTCAGTTTTATTTTAGGTTTAGGGTTTAGGGTTGGGTTTAGGTAGGGTTTGTGGGGGTTTAGTTAGGGTTTAGGTAGGGTTTAGTAGGTTTGGGCTTAGTTTATTTTTTTAATTAAGTTTAGGTTTATTAGTTTATTTTATTTGTTATTTATTTATTTTATTTAGTATTTTATTTATTTAGTTTTTTATTTTAGTTTATTTTAAGTCCAGGTGGTCCATGTTTATTTATAGTTATTTTTTATTATTTTTTTAGTTTATTATAATTTCTTTTATTTAGGTTTCTCATTTATTTATTTTAGGTTTATAGTAGGTCCAGGTTTTAGGAGGTTTAGGGTTTAGGTTTAGGATGTTTAGGATAAGGGGTCAGGTTGGGTGGTTAGGTTTAGTAGAGTGGTAGAGGGTAGCATTTAGGGTGGTTAGCAGTTTAGGGTTTAGGTTTAGAGTATGGTGGTGGGTAGGTAGTAGGGTAATTAGGGTTGGAGGTTAGTTTAGTTTAGTTTAATTTTAGGTTTTATTTATTTTAGCTAAGGTTTCAGTTTATTTTATTTTCTTCTTTTAGGTTTAGGTTTTTTTTTTTAAATTTAAGTTTTAGGTTTTATTTTTTATTTAGTTTTTGGATTTATTTTGACGTTTGTATTTTAGGTTTAAGTTTTTACTTTGTTTTTTAATTTATTTTATTTTAGGTTTATTTTATTTTTATTTTTTATTTAGTTTTTATTTTATTTAGTCTTTTTATTTTGATTTTATTTTATTTTATTTTATTTAGTTTAGGTTTTAATTTAATTTAATTTATTTTTATTTTTTATTTTATTTTATTTTATTTTATTTTTAGGTTTACGTTTAGGTTTATGTTCAGGTTTTGGTTTTAATTTAGGTTTTCATTTTATTTTATTTTCTTATTTTATTTAGGTTTAGGTGTTTTATTTATTATATTTTAAGGTTTTATTTAATTTAGGTTTTATGGTTTACAAGGTTTTATTTTGTGGAGGTTTTATGGTTTAGGATTTAGGGTTTAAAGTTTAGAGTTTAGGGTTTTAGGGTTTAGGGTTTAGCATTTTAGGGTTTAGGGTTTAGGGTTTATTATAATAGATTTAGGTTTTAGAGTTTTGGGTTTACTGATTAGTTTTAGGGTTTATGATTTAGGGTTAGTGCTTTTTTTCTAAATTTTTATACATTTTTTATTTTTTTTATTTTTAGGGTTTAGGGTTTAGATTTTAGGTTTAGGGTTCAGGTTTTAGTTTATGGTTTATGGTTTTTAGTTTTTTTTAACAGAGAATAAACTCAGATTCAACATTTAACACACCAAGTTTTATAAGACATAAGCGATGACATCGATCAAAAATCACCACTCATAGAGCAAATGAAAAACCCATAATAATTAGAACTTTCTCTACTGTAAAGACATAGTTCCATAAGCAGTAGGTCGGATTGACCGTTCTTCAGTTTCTCCAGCCCATCAAAACCACCTCGATCTGTCGAGTAGCGGGATCCATAATTATATCCCTAATCTCTCCCCACCACCGTAGTTGTAATCTCAATCACTCCTCCCACCTCCATAACCACCACTACTACAACCACCACCTTTATATCCATCCCCATGTCCAGATCCCCAACAACCACTGCGATAACCAATGCCTCCACCCTGAGATCTAGACTGAGCCTAGTTGATGGTGATGTTCTTGTTAATGTTCTGCCCATTCATAGGGTTTATGTTTGGGTTTAGGTTTATTAAGTTTTAGGGTTTATGTTAATTTATTAATTTACTTAGTTACTTTAGGTTTAGGTTTAGGGTTTGAGGTTTAGGGTTTGGTGTTTAGGATTAGGGATTAAGGATTAAGGTTTAGGGTTTAGTGTTTTAGGGTTTATGCTTTTAGGGTTTAGGGTTTATAGTTAGGGTTTAGGATTTAGGCTTTAGGGTTTAGGGTTGCAGGTTTAGTGTTGTAGGTTTAGGGTTTAGGGTATAGAGTTAGTTTTATGATTTAAAATTTAGTGTTTAGGGTTTAAGATTAATGGTTTAGGGTTTCTTTCTTTAAATTAAGTAAATCGATAAGTTTAGGTTTATTTAGTTAAATTAGTTTTTTTATATATTTTAGTTTATTTTATTTTTAATTTTTATTTAGATTTATTTTTTATTTTTTATGTAGTTTAGTTTATTTATTTTAAGTTTATTTATTTTAGTTTAAGTTTTATATTTTAATTTTTTTTTAGGTTTAAGTTTATTTATTTTAGTTTTAGTTTTATTTTTATTTCATTTTTTAGGCTTAGGATTTTTGATTTTTAGGGTTTAGGGTTTAGGGTTTATGGTCTAGGGTTTAGGGTTTAGGGTTTAGGATTTTATTTCTTAGGGTTTTAGGGTTTTATGGTTTAGGATTTAGGTTAGATTTTAGGGTTTAGTGTTTAGGCTTTAAGGTTTAGGGTTTTTATGGTTTAGGGATTAGGGTTTAGGGTTTAAGGTTTTGGGTTCATGATTTAGGGTTTAGGGTTTATGGTTTTGGGTTTAGGGTTTAAGGTTTTAGGATTTAGGGTTTAGTGTTTAGGGTTTTAGGTTTAAGGTTTAGGGTTAGGGTTTTTTCTTTTACTTATTTATATTTTTTGTGTTTAGGGTTTAGGGTTTAGTTTAGGTTGGTTTTAGTTTAGTTTTTTTAAATTAAGTAAATCGGTAGGTTTGGGTTTTTTAGTTTATTTTTATGGTGTATGGTTCAGGGTTTAGGGTTTCTAGTTTAGGGTTAGCTTAGGGTTTAGGTTTTTATTTTTTTTAAAAAAAATTATTTAAATTGATAGCTTTAGGTTTATTTAGTTTATTATTAATTTATTTTAGTTTATTTTATTTTTATTTTTATTTCTATTTGTTTTTTAGTTTTATTTAGTTTTATTTTTTTTAATTTAGGTTTATTTATTTTAGTTTAGGTTTTTAATTTTAGTTTATTATTTAGGTTTAGGTTTAGGTTTATGTTTATTTTTTAATTGAGTTTTATATTTATATTACTTTTTAGGTTTATATTTTAATTTTTATTTTTAGGTTTAAAGTTAGATTTTATTTTATTTTTTTAGGTTTAGGTTTAGGTTTTTATTTTTTGGTTTATTTTTAGGTTTTATGTTTTTGTTTAGGTTTAATTTTATTTTTAGTTATTTTATTTTATTATATTTAGTTTAAGTCAAGGTTTAGGTTTAGTTTCTATTTATTTTAGTTTAGTTCATTTTAGTTTAGGTTTAGGTTTATGTTATTTTGTTTATTATATTTTGTTTAGGTTTAGTTTTTTTTAGTTTTTAGGTTTTTTATTTTTTTTTATTTTGAGTTTTATTTTAGGTTTATTTAGCTTTTATTTTAATTTATAGTATTTTATTTTGGTTTATTTTATTTTTATTTTATGTTTAATTTTTATTTAATTTAGGTTTTTTATTGATAGGTTTATTTTATTTTTTAGTTTAGTTTAGGTTATTATTTATTTTAAGTATATTTATTTTTATTAGTATTTTTATTTTATTTTTAGGTATAGGCGTAGGAATAGGTTTATGTTAGAATTTAGGTTTTAATTTAATTTAATTTTTTTAATTTATTTAGGCTTAGGTTTTTTTTATTTATTTTATTTTTAGGTTTAGGATTTCGTTTAAGTTTACATTTTTAGGTTTTCAGGGTTTGTTTATGGTTTATGGTTTAGGGTTAAGAGATATTTTTAAAAATAAGTAAACTAGTAAATTTAGGATTATTTAATTTATTTTATTTTTTATTTTTATTTAGGTTTATTTTTTATTTTTTTTGTAGTTGATTTATTTTATTTATTTTTAGTTTTTTATTTTACTTTTTAGGTTTAGGTTTATGTTTATTTTTATTTTTTAGTTTATTTTTATTTTTATTTTATCTTTTAGGTTTAAGTTTTATTATTTATTTTTAAGTTTAGGTTTAGGTTTTTATTTTATTTTATTAGGTTTTATTTTTTTAGTTTAGGTTTACATTTATTTTTAGTTTATTATATTTTATTTTGTTTAGGGTTTAGGTTTAGTTTATTTTAGGTTTAGGTTTAGGTTTTATTTATTTTAGTTTAGTTTATTTTAGTTTAGGTTTAGGTTTATTTTATTTTAGATTTATGTATTTTTTTTAGTTTAAGGTTTTGGTTTTAATTTTTTATTTATTTTTAGATATCTTTTTAGCTTTATTTTTTAGGTTTAGGTTTTTATTTAGTTTTTATTTTATTTTATTTTAGTCTATTTTATTTTTATTTTCATTTATTTTGATTTTATTTAGGTTTTAATTTTACGTTTATTTTATTTTTTTAGTTTAGTAGGTTTTATTTATTTTATTTTTGGTACATTTTATTTTATTTGATTTTATTTTAGAGGTTTATTTAGGTTTAGGTTTGGTTTAGTTTAGGTTATTTTATTTTATTTAGGTTTAGGTTTTTCATTTTATTTTATTTTTAGGTTTTAGGTTTGTGGTTTGGGCTGCCTTTTGGCCTGGCTGATCAGTGGCTCAGTTCACTGACTTTAGGCCCAGGGAGGGGTTAGTTCAGGTTTAGGCCTAGGTAGATCTGGGTTTAGGTTTAGGTTACTGGGTCAGGTTTAGGGCTCAGGGTTTTTAGGTTTAGTGGCCAGGTTTAAGGTTTAAAGTTTAGGATTTAGGGTAAGTTTTAGGGTTTAGGGTTTAGGGTTTGGGTTTGTTTTATTCTTTTTAAATTAAGTAAACTTGTAAGTTTAGGTTTATTTAGTTTATTTTTTTATTTTTTATTTTGATTTAGGTTTTATTTTTATTTAGTATTATTTATTTATTTTAGTTTAGGTTTCTTATTTTAGTTTATTTATTAGGTTTAGATTTTAGTTTAGGTTTAGGTTTAGGTTTTAGTTTATGTTATTTTATTTAGGTTAAGGTTTTTTTTAGGTTTTATTTAGTTTAGGTTTAGATTTTTAGGTTTTTAGGGTTTAAGGTTTAGGGTTTGTAGTTTTTTTTTTCAAAAAAATCCATTAGGAAAAAAATAATAATACCAAGAAGTCACATCTAGCACACAAAAAATTCAGGTAATAATTTAACAAACTTCACACTTAATAAAGACCAAAATCATATAGAAATCCTGAATTAAACCAATAGTTTCACTTTTTTGTTTTCTCTCTGTTGAAGAAAGCCTCTAAGGACCAAAGCCATCATTCAAAGAATGAACATCCAACCGATCGAGGGAATATTTCCGTCACCAAAGCAAGATTTCTCAGACTTCCATGGCTTCAACAACTTTGGCTTTAAGGCATCTGATTCCAATCAAAGACTCCTCACCGTCCATTTTAAGCATCCCTCACACTTTGGCGATGGTCGCTTCTAGCTCAACGAAGTATAAGCTTTCACCTAACATCGTTCTCTGCTGATCGGATGGAGCATTTGAGAGAGCGGGAGCCAATGTACCTATGGGAATAGGCTGCGACAATGTGGCATCTCTGATGGGCATGCCACCCATGTCATATGGAACAGAAAGCATTCCTCCAGGAACACTAGGCATCGGAACATAGGGCATGCTAACCAATGGTAGCGATAGACACGTCCCGAGGAAGCATTATTGCTGAAGTAAAGGCATTGACTGCTGAGTCTATTGCATGGGTCCCCGCCTACCACCTACCCCTATGCTATTCTATTGACAGCTTCACCATGGGAACAAAAAATTTTTGAATTGGAGCTCAACCAGGCCTCATCCCAAGGACAAGCTGCTGCTGGTAGCTAAATCCAGGCTGTGGTGGAATAAGTGTAGGTGGAGCTTGACCATAAAATAGTTGTTGTCCGATTCGAGGAGCTCTAGTAGGATAAATGGGAACACGAGGACTAACATTAGGAGGTAGGGATATTGGCCACATTTGTGAAAATTGAGCCTGTAACCTAGCTCTCCTCTCTTCTTTACGTTGTGCATGTGCAACATAAAGAGGTTTGCTACCAACCATTTTCCCATTCATCTCTGCAAGTGCATGGGAAGCTTCCTCAGGTGTTGAGAAGGCAACAAATCCCGATCCCCTACTTATACCATTAGGGTCCCACATGACCTTGCAAGAAGTAATTGTACCAAACACTGAAAATAGTTCTTTTAACTTCTCATCTCCAATGTTATCGTCCAAATTTTTAAGTATAAGTTAGCCCCTTGATACTTATCTACAGTCTCCTTAATACTTTGTTCAAATCTCACTTTCAATTCATGTTCTCTTTCAGCTTTCTTCTATGCTTGCCAATATACCACTCCTTATCATCTTCCCGTTAAACTCTGACTCGGCACCATCATCTGGATTCTAAAAATTGATAAACCCAAAGCACTTTGATTTACCATCAGTTTCTCTCATCACAACCACACTTGTCATGTTCTCATATTCACTATAAATTCTTATTAAATCCTCTTCAATTGTCGAATTGGAGAGATTTTTGACAAAAACATTATTGGACTTAGTCTTAAATAATGAATTCTCCCTTTCATGCTTACAAAAGAAAGGTCCCACATAAACTTGCTTATCATTCAAAAGCATACCATTTAACTTTTCTATTGCATTTTGCGCCGATTCCTCTCGATCAAACTGAACAAAACCATATCCTTTTGACTGTCCAGAAGGATCTATAGCAACCTTACATGAAAGAATGGTATGAAATGCAGAGAATGTTTCTTGATGAGCTTTGTTGTCTATGGCCTTATCTAGGTTCTTAATAAATATGTTATCTGTCCCACTTTTTCTAGTACTAGGATCTCTATTTGTAATTTGAATTGGTTTATTATTAAGAGGGGTAAAATTTAGCACTTCCAATGCCCTCATCACATCCATAGGATTGCCAAAATTGACATACGCTGCAGCTGGGATCGGTGTTCATGTCCTAAACTGCATAAACAACACATGTCCGACATGATCATCAAAAGTTGTGAGTCAATTACTTCACCAAGTTCCCATGTACGACGCCGACGGAATCGCCTCTATGCCACCGCCATTCGCCACCACCGCTTGCACCGTAAACTGCTCTGCACTTGTACCGCCATCCGATCGATCGTTAAACAACTTTAAATTGACTCTTTTTTTTCTTTTAGATTTTCTCTTCTACAAGGAACCCTAAGATGATGATACCAAACTTTTCTCCTATAAATTTTTTAGGATTTTCATTGATATTTTTCTTTCTGAGAAGAAGAAGAAGATAGATCTAGATGGAGAAGGACACCGCTGAGAACCTAAGGGGAGCCCAGAAGGCACCAACCTAAGCAGGAGTTTAGGTTTAGGGTTTGTGGTTTAGGGATTAAGGTTTACAGTTTAGGGTTTGTGGTTTAGGGTTTACGACTTAGGGTTATAGGTGGGTTTTGGGTTTTTGGTTTTAGAGTTTAGGATTTGGGTTTAGGGTTTAGAGTTTAGGGTTTTATGGTTTAAGGTACAGGTTTAAGGTTTAGAGTTTGGGTTTAGGGTTAGTTTTAGGGTTTAGGGTTTAGGGTTAGAGTTTTTTTAATTTTTTTATTTTTTTAAATTAAGTAAAATTGTAGGTTTAGGTTTATTGAGTTTATTTTTTTTTTTTATTTTTTAATTTATTTTATTTTTTATTTTGATTTTGGTTTTATTTTCATTTTAATTTAGTTTTGTTTATTTATTTTAAGTTTAATTATTTTAGTTTAGGTTTCTAATTTTAGTTTATTTTTTAGGACTAGGTTTAGGTTTATGTTTATTTTATAGGTTAGTTTTATTCTTATTTTATTTTTATGTTTGAGCTAATTTTTCTAGGGCTTAGGTTTATATTTTTATTTTATTTTTTTAATTTTAGGATGTAGGTTCTTATTTTAGGTTCACTTTTAGGTTTTATTTTCTACTTTTAGTTTATTTTATTTTTCAATTTTGTTTGGCTTTAGGGTTTAGGTTTCATTTAATTTAGTTTTATTTTAGTTTAGGTTTAGGTTTATTATTATTATTTTAGGTTTAGGTTTTCTTTAGTTTAGGGTTTAAGTTTTATTTTATTTATTTGTATGTTTTATTTTAAGTTTATTATTAGGTTTAGGTTTTATTTAGTTTTTATTTTATTTAGCTTTATTTTATTTAGATTTCTTATTTTAGTTTAGCTTAGGTATTTATTTATTTTATTTTAATTTATTTATTTTTTATTTTATCTTTATTATGCATTTAGTAGTTTAGGTATTTTATTTTATTTTATTTTATTTTATTTTATTTCATCAGCCCCACATTTTATTTTATTTTAATTTTATTTATTCTAGCATTTAGCTTTGGGTTTAGCTCAGTTTAGGGCCTAGGGTTTGTGCCCAAGGTTTATGCAGACAGTGGCAGGGTCAGGTTTGAGGCCATGATTTAGGCTTGTGCTTAGGGTCCAGTGTCCGTTTATGGCTTATGGCTATCTTTGGCCTAGGCTCAGTATATGGCTCACTTATTTGCCAGTTTAGATTTAGGGTCAGGGCTCAGGGCCCAAGACTCCAGGGCTCAGGGGTCCAGGGCCTGGGGTTTAGGTGTGGTCCGCCCAGCCAGATCAGTGGTTTAGATCAGTTTTATGTGGGTCTTAGGGTCAGAGTGGCTCAGGGCTCAGGGCTCACGCCTAGTTTAAGGCCTAGGGTTTGGGTTTAGAGCCCAGGATTTAGGGTTTATTTTAGTGTAGGTAGGTTTTTTATTTAAAATTCCAAATTAAATAAACCATGGTTATTTATTTAGTTTATTCTTTAATTTTAGTTTATTTTATTTTTTATTTTGGTTCAAGTTTAATTTTATTTTTATTTAGTTTAGTTTATTTATTTTAGTTTACATTTTTATTTTAGTTTATTTTTTTAGGTTTAGGATAGGTATAGGTTTAGTTTATTTTCTCATTTTATTTTATTTTTAAGGTTACAGCTTTATTTTTTATTTTTATGTTTAGGTTTAGGTTTTATTTTATTATTTTAGGTTTTTATTTTAGGTTTTATTTTTTAGTTTAGGTTTAGGTTTATTTTTAGTTTATTTTATTTTGTTTAGTTTAGGTTTAGGTTTAGGTTTTGTTTATTTTAGGTTTAAGTTTAAGTTTTATTTATTTTAGTTTATTTTATTTTAGTTTAGGTTTATGTTTATTTTCTTTTTATTTTAGGTTTATGATTTATTTTATTTTAAGGTTTAGGTTTTATTTATTTTATTTATTTTTAGGTTTTATTTTTTTTTTGTTTATTGTTTAGGTTTAGGTTTTTAGTTACTTTTTTTATATTTTATTTTAGGTTTACTTTTAATTTTATTTAGGTTTTGTATTTTTTTTAGTTTAGTTTAGGTTTTTATTTATTTTATTTGTTTAATATATTTTATTTTTAGGTTTAAGTTTCAGTTTTAGTTTATGTTTTTATTTTATTTTATTTTATTTATTTTATTTTGGTTTTTGTTTTTTTATTTATATTATTTTTTTATTTAGTTTAGGTTTAGGCTTTTAGGTTTTTAAGGTTTAGGATGTAGGGTTTAGCATAATAGGTTTTATGGTTTAGAGTTTAGTGTTTGGGGTTTAGGGTTTAAGGTTTTTTTATTTGATTTTTATATTTTTTATTAAATTAAGTAAACTAATAGTTTTTGGTTTATTTAGTTTATTTAGTTTTATTTTTATTTATGTTTATTTTTATTTATTTTAGTTATTTATTTTAGGTTTATTTTTTTAGTTTATTTTTTAGGTTTAGGTTTAGGTTTAAGTTTATTTTTTGTATAATTTTATTTTATTTTTTAGGCCTAAGTTTTATTTTAATTTTATGTTTAGGTTTAGGTTTAATTTTAGGTTTATTTTATGTGTTATTTTTAGCATAGGTTTGATATTTTATTTTATTTAGTTTAGGTTTTTTAGCTCAGGTTAATTTAGGGTTGGGTACAGGGATTGGAGTTGTAGATTTTAGTTAGGATTTAGGGTTTGTGGTGAGTTTAGTTGAGTTTATGGTTTATGGTAGTTTGTTTTGGTTTAGGTTTAGGTTTAGGTTTTAGTGGTTTATAGTTTAGGTTTAGGGTTGGTGGTAGGGTAGGGTTTAGGGTTTATGGTTTAGGGTTTAGGGTTTAGGGTTTAGGGTTTATGGTTTAGTGTTGTTGGATATATGGTTCAGGGTTTTAAGGTTTAGGGTTTGGTTTTTTTTGGGAAACCCCATGTAGGGGTATTTTATTGCCACAAAAGAGGGTTTCAAGGTCCTTAAAGGGGATAAACTCAACTATCAAAAGCTACAATCCAAGGAGTAAATCACCTATCTAAGTACATCCAAAAGCAAAATAAGACATTAAAGCAATCAAAAGATACAATTAGATTAACATAAAAAGCCAAAGGAAGATTAGGGCCAATGCTCTACAGGACATGACAATGCATGACACTATGGAACAAACCTACAAGAGGACAAGAGAGAAGCACCTGCAAAAATGTAAACGAAAAGAAATTAGAGCAGTTAAGGTAATACAAACATAATGATAACTGAAAATAGCATAATCTGAGAATGATAGTAAAGAATTGTGATAGAGAAGGCTCAGGCTCAGTCACCCTAAGTTGGGGCAAATGCAAATATGCGCATCCAAACTTCAGCAGAAGGGTTACATCACAACAGCTACTACCAAACCAAAAGGGAGTGAAATCATCACAGTCATCATGGCCCTACAAACCTATGAGATGATAACAACCAGTTGTTGAAAGTCTTATGGGCTTTATTACCTGCAAACCTAAACAAAACTATATATAATATAGAGAGGAAATTGCAAAGGGCAGAAAGATAAGGGGTCCCATGCTGAAAATTATCATCAATATAGTCACCACATGAGGATACTTATACATATGAAATAGGCCAAAGATAAAACCATCCACAAGAAAATTGCAGAAGAGGAAGCTTGCAAAAATCCTGCTAAGCAAGTCGATGAGCCTATAAGTAACACCATCCCAAACATATGATATATATATATGAATCTTTCAGGCCAGGAGTACAACCTAGAAGTAAAGTCCAGAAAATGAGCCCAATCATAATAATGAATGCAGATGTGAACAAACCCCTTATTAATATCCATATCAGTAGTTGGCAAAAAGAATTTGTAAAGGAAGATAGCATAACCCAATACCAAATACAACACCAAATAAAGATATTCAGAACTACAGCTCCAGTAGCAGCATGTTGGACAAAAAAATTGGATAATCCAGATCAACAAATAACCAAGACAGTAAGATAGCTAAAGGCAGCAACTGTCCATAGTACCACCCATTCAGAATAGACATTGCATTCTAAGGAGATAGCAGCACAAGCCTAACTGAACCTAGATGGGAATAGAAACAACAGTAGTTAATGTAGATCACAGCTATCAGGAAATGAACAACAGCCTGGACACAAACAGCAAGGTCAATTAGAAATCCAACCCCAACAACAAAATAGTTAGTGCAACATTGGAACCCACCAGAGGATAAATCAAAATGGAGATTCAAATTAGGGTCCTCATTAGAATCCAGAAAAAATAAGATAATAGATAACCAAGACAAAAAAAATAGCACAAAGAACCAAGATACCAAACAAGAGTGGGTTTATTTTAGGTTTAGTTTTTGGTTTAGGGTTTTGGGGTTTAACATTTATGGTTTAGGGTTAGTTTTAGGGTTTAGGGCTTAGGGTTAGGGTTTTTTTTATTTTTTTAAATTAAGTATTGTGGAAGGTTTACTTTTGGGTTTTAGGGTTTAGGGTTTAAGGTTTACTATTTAGGGTTTAGAGTTTAGGGAGGGTTAGGTTTTTTTTTTAAAATAGTAACTAGTACGTTTATGTTTATTTAGTTTATTTTTATTTGTTAAATTTATTTTATTTTTTATTTTAATTTAGGTTTATATTTATTTTTATTCCATTTAATTTATCTATTTTAGGTTCATTTCTTTTAGTTTAGGTTTTTTATTTTAGTTTACTTTTTAGGTTTTGGTTTAGGTTTAGGTTTATTTTTAATTTAATTTTTTTATTTCATTATTTAGGCTTCAATTTTATTTTTTTTAGCTTTGGATTTTATTTTATTATTTTATGTTTAGGTTTTAGGTTTATTTTTATGATTTTTTTAGTTTAAGGTTTATGCTTTATTTTTATTTTAGGTTTTTTATTTTATGTCGGTTTAGGTTTTATTTAGTTTTTATTTTATTTTATTTTTACTTATTATTTGTTTAAATTTTATTTAGGTTTTAGTTTATTTATTTTAGGTTTATTTATTTTAGTTTAGGTTTTTTATTTTAGTTTATTTTGTAAGAGTTTAGTTTTTATTTTATCTTATTTTATTTCATTTTAGGTTTAGGTTTTTTAGGGATAGTATTGGGGGAGTGGTTAGTTAGGGTTGGGAAGTGGTTGGCTCAGAGTGTAGATCTGTAGTGGAGTGGCCTGGGGCCTAGTTTAATGATTTAGTGATAAGAGCTCAGCCCAGATAGGTCAGTGTTAATGTAGTTTATGTTTAGTGTTTTTGGTTTAGGTAGTGCATGGTCAAGATTTATTTGGGTAGGGATTTAGGGTCAGTGGTAGGTTTATTTTGAGCCTGGGGCTATGGATCTGGAGGGTATTTAGGCTTAAGTTTCTTTATCTTGGGGTAGTAGTAGGGTGGTAGGTTAGGTCCAAGCCTTAGTTTAGGTTTATTTTAAATTAAGCAAACCCGTGGGTTTTTGTTTATTTTAGGGTACGTTAGGGTTCAAGGTTTATAGTTTAGGGTTAGCTTTGAGCTTAGGTTTTTTTTGTTTATTTTTTTTAAAGAAACATTATGTAAATCGATATGTTCAGGTTTATTTAGTATATTTAGTTTATTTACTTTATTATTTATTTATCTAAGTTTATTTTATTTTTATTTTTATTTATGTTTATTTTTTATTTTTATTTAATTTAGTTTATTTATTTTAGTTGTATATTTAGATTTAGGTTTAGGTTTAAGTTTATTTTTAGTTGAGTTTTATTTTCATTTTATTTTTTAGATTTATGTTTTATTTGTTATTTTTGGTTGAGGTTTAGGTTTCTAATTTATTTTTTTATATTTAAGTTTTAGGTTTTTATTTTAGGTTTATTTTTAGGTTTTATTTTTTAGTTTAGGTTTAGTCTTATTTTTAGTTTATTTTATTTTATTTTATTTAGTTTAGGTTTAGGTTTAGGTTTATTTTATTTTGTCTATTTTATTTTTATTTTAGGTATAGAAATTTTTTTTGTTTAAGGTTTAGGTTTTATTTTTTATTTATTTTTAGTTTTATTTTGGGTTTATTTTTTATGTTTATGTTTTTATTTAGTTTTATTTTATTTTATTTTAGATTTATTTTATTTTTATTTTATGTTTAGTATTTATTTTATTTAGATTATTTATCTTAGGTTTATTTTACTTTTATTTTAGTTTAGGTTATTATTTATTTTATTTTAGTTTATTTTAATTAGTTTATTTTATTTTTTTAGGTTTAGGTTTAGGTTTAGGTTTTAGTTTAGGTATTTATTTTACTTTATTTTATTTAGGTTTTTATTTTATTTATTTATTTTATTTTAGTTTTTATTTTATTTAAGTTTAGGTTTTTAAGTTATTAGGGTTTGTTTAGGGTTTAGAGTAAAGGTTTTTTTTTAATTTAGTAAATTGATATGTTTATGTTTATTTAGTTTATTTTATTTTTAATTTTTATTTAGGTTAATTTTTTATTTTTTGTTTGGTTTAGTTTATTTATCTTAGTTTAAGGTTTTTATTTTAATTCACTTTTTAGGTTTAGGTTTAAGTTTACATTTATTTTTTAGTTTAGTTTTATTTTTAATTTATTTTTTAGGTAAAGGTTTTTATTTTATTTTTTTAGGTTTAGGTTTTACGTTTTTATTTCAGGTTAAATTTTAGGTTTTCTTTTTTAGTTTAGGTTTAGGTTTATTTTTAGTTTATTTTATTTTAGTTAGTCTAGGTTTAGGTTTAGGTTTAGTTTATTTTAGGTTTAGGTTTAGGGTTTATTTTGTTTAGTTTAGTTTATCTTAGTTTAGGTTTATTTTATTTTTATTTTAGGTTTTGATTTTTTTTCTAGTTTAGGGTTTAGGTTTTATTTTTTATTTATTTTTATGTTTTATTTTTGAATTTATTTTTCAAGTTTAGGTTTTTATTTATTTATTATTTTATTTTATTTTAGGTTTAATTTAATTTTTTAAGTTTATTTTTTATTTTATTTACATTTTTTTACTTTTTAGTTTAGTTTATGTTTTTATTTATTTTATTTTTAGTTTATTTTAATTTAATTTTCTTTTAGGTTTAGGTTTAGGTTTAGGTTTTAGTTATTTTTATTTTATTTTGTTTTTTCCTTTTATTTTGGTTTAGGTTTTTTATTTATTTTATTTTTAGGTTTTATTTAGTTTAGGTTTAGGTTTTTAGCTTTTTAAAGTTTAGGGTTTAGGGTTTAGGTTTTTATTTTAGATTTATTTTTATGTTTTATTTTTTTATTTTAGTTTAGGTATATTTTGTTTATTTTACTTTATTTAGTTTATGGTTTAGGTTTAATTTATTTTAGGTTTAAGTTGAGGTTTTATTTAATTTAGTTTAGTTTATCTTAGTTTAGGTTTATGTTTATTATATTATATTTATTTTATTTAGTTTTTTTTAATTTTAATTTTTAGGTTTTTAATCTTAGATTTTATTTTTTAAATTGAGTTTAGGTTTTATTTATTTTATTTTATTTTATTTTATTTTATTTTATTTTATTTTATTTTTTATGTTTTACTATTGACATATTTTATTTTTAGGTTTTATTTACTAGGTTTAGGTTTAGGTTTTAAGGGTTGTGGTTTAGGGTGGGGATTTAGGGATAGGGTTTAGGGTTTATGGTTTTAAGGCTTAAGGTTTAGGATTAGGCTTTAGGGTTTAGGGTTTAGTGTTTAAGGTTTTTTTCTATAGTTTAACGTTTAGTGTTTATGGTTTAGGTTTTAGGGTTAGGGTTCAATTTTTAGTTTAGGTTTATTTTTAAATTAAGTAAACCGGTAGGTTTAGGTTTTTAGTTTATTTTTAGGGTTTACGGTTTAGGATTCAAGGTTTATAGTTTAGGGTTAGCTTTGGGTTTAAATTTTTTTTGCTTATTTTTTTTAAAGAAACATTATGTAAATCGATATGTTTAGCTTTATTTAGTATATTTAGTTTACTAACTTTATTATTTATTTATCTTAGTTTATTTTATTTTTATTTTTATTTATGTTTATTTTTTATTTTTATTTAGTTTAGTTTATTTATTTTAGTTGTATATTTAGGTTTAGGTTTAGGTTTAAGTTTATTTTTTAGTTGAGTTTTATTTTCATTTTATTTTTTAGATTTATGTTTTATTTGTTATTTTTGGTTGAGGTTTAGGTTTTTAATTTATTTTTTTATATTTAAGTTTTAGGTTTTTATTTTAGGTTTATTTTTAGGTTTTATTTTTTTATTTTAGGTTTAGTATTATTTTTAGTTTATTTTATTTTATCTTATTTAGTTTTGGTTTAGGTTTAGTTTATTTTATGTTTAGGTTCAGGTTTATTTTATTTTGTCTATTTTATTTTTATTTTGACTATAGAAATTTTTTTTTTAGGGTTTAGGTTTTATTTTTTATTTATTTTTTAGTTTTATTTTTGGGTTTATTTTTTATGTTTAGGTTTTTATTTAGTTTTTATTTTATTTTATTTTAGGTTTATTTTATTTTGATTTTATGTTTAGTATTTATTTTATTTAGATTATTTATCTTAGGTTTATCTTATTTTTTATTTTAGTTTAGGTTATTATTTATTTTATTTTAGTTTATTTTTATTAATTTATTTTATTTTTTTTAGGTTTAGGCTTAGGTTTTAGTTTAGTTTAGTTTTTATTTTATTTTATTTTATTTGGTTTTGGTTTTATTTATTTATTTTATTTTTAGTTTTATTTTATTTAAGTTTAGGTTTTTAGGTTATTAAGGTTTCTTTGGTGTTTAGAGTAAAGGGTTTTTTTTAAAAAATTTAGTAAACTGATAAGTTTAGGTTTATTTAGTTTATTTTATTTTTAATTTTTATTTAGGTTTATTTTTTTATTTTTTATTTGGTTTAGTTTATTTATTTTATTGGTTTTAATTCACTTTAGGTTTAGGTTTAAGTTTATGTTTATTTTAGTTTAGTTTTATTTTTAATTTATTTTTAGCAATGTGTTTTATTTAATTTTTTAAGATTTAGGTTTTAGGTTTTTATTTTAGGTTAAGTTTTAGGTTTTATTTTTTATTTTAGGTTAAGGATTATTTTTAGTTTATTTTATTTTAGTTAGTTTAGGTTTAGGTTTAGGTTTAGTTTATTTTAGGTTTAGGTTTAGGGTTTAGGTTTTATTTTTTATTAATTTTTATGTTTTATTTTTAAATTTATTTTTTTAGTTTAGGTTTTTATTTATTTATTATTTTATTTTATTTTAGGTTTAATTTAATTTTTTTAAGTTTAGTTTTTATTTTATTTACATTTTTTTTATTTTTTAGTTTAGTTTATGTTTTTATTTATTTTATTTTATTTTAGTTTTTATTTTTAATTTGATTTTCTTTTTAGGTTTAGATTTACGTTTTAGTTATGTTTTTATTTTATTTTGTTTTTTCTTTTATTTTGGTTTAGATTTTTTTATTTATTTTATTTTTAGGTTTTATTTAGTTTAGGTTTAGGTTTTTAGTTTTTAAAGTTTAGGGTTTAGGGTTTAGGTTTTTATTTTAGATTTATTTTTATGTTTTATTTTTTTTAGTTTAGTTTAGGTTTATTTAGTTTATTTTATTTTATTTAGTTTATGGTTTATGTTGAATTTATTTTAGGTTTAAGTTGAGGTTTAATTTAATTTATTTTAGTTTATCTTAGTTTAGGTTTATGTTTATTATATTTTATTTATTTTATTTTTAGTTTAAGTTTCGTTTTTTATTTTTAGTTTAGGGTTTACATTTTAATTTTAATTTAGGTTTTAATCAGAATTTTTTAAACTGAAATTTTTATTTATTTTATTTTATTTTATTTATTTATTTTATTTTATTTTGGTTTATGTTGATATATTTATTTTATTTTAGGTTTATTATTTAGTTTGTGGTAGTTAGTGTCATGGTCAGGATCATATTGGATTTGGTTGGGAAGGATAGGTTTAGTGGCATGTTTGTTTTTGGCCATTTAGGGTTAGTGCTAATCAGGGGTTTAGTTTAGGGTGGGGTGGCTCAGGGTATTATTTAGGTTTATATTTAGGTTTTGGGTATTTAGGGTTTAGGTTTTTTTTTTTAATTTAAGTAAACTGGTAGGTTTAGGTTTATTTAGTTTATTTTTTTATTTATTTTAGTTTAATTTATTTTTTATTTTAATTTATGTTTATCATTTTTAGTTTACTTTTTTTTTAAGTTTATTTATTTTAGTTTAGTTTTTTTTTTAATTTAGTTAATTTTTGAGTATAGGTTTAGGTTTATGCTTATTTTTTTAATTTAGTTTTATTTTTATTTTATTTTTTAGATTTAGTTTTATTTTTTATTTTAGTTTACCTTGGTTTTGTTTTATTTTTTTAGCCAGGTTTTATTTTAGTTTTTTTAGGCTTTTTTAGTTATGTTTAGGTTTATTTTATTTTATTTAATTTTGTTTAGTTTTGGGTTTAGGTTTCATTTTATTTATTTTATTTAGTTTAGGTTTTATTTATTTTATATTTATTTATATAGGCATTTATTATGGTTGGTTTGGGTTTTGGGCTGGTTTAGGTGGGTAGGTTTAGGGTTTAGGTTTTAGGTCATTTTATAACAATCATGAACCCGACAGTTTAGTTTATTTAGGGCTTAGCTCAGGTAGTTTTTAAAGTTTTAGTGTTTAGGGTTTTATTTTTAGGTTTGGTTTGGCAGTTTAGGGTTAGGCTCAGTGGTCATGGTTTGGGCTCAGCTTTAGCCAGGATTTATGGTTATTTAGCTCAGTATTTGGTTTTGTTTAGGGTTTAGGTTGAGGTTTATGCCTTTAGGCCTGTGATATTTTAGGGTTTAAGATTTAGTTTTGTGTCAGTTAGTTTTAGGTTTAGGGCTCAGTGGATCAGTGGTCAGGGTTAGTGTCAGGGTTAGGTTTGGTAGGGTTTGAGGTTTAGGGTTTAGAGTTTAGGGTTTATTTTATTTTTTGGGAGGTTTGAGTTTAAGTTTTAGGTTTATTTTAGGTTTATTTTTTAGATTTTCTTTAAAGTTATTAGTTTTATTTTATTTATTTATTTTATTTTGTTTAGGGTTTAGGTTTATGTTTAGGTCTTATTTATTATAGTTTAATTTATTTTGGTTTATGTTTATGTTTATTTTATTTTATTTATTTTTGGTTTAGTTTTTTTTTAATTTAGGGTTAAGGTTTTATTTATTTTTAGGTTTATTTTACAGGTTTATTAGGGCTAATTTTAGGGTTAGGGTTTTTTTAGTTTTAGCCTTAACCCTAATAGGTTTATCTTTATTTAGTTAACTTAGTTTATTTTCCATTTGTTTTTGTTTATTTTTTTAAAAAAAATAATGTAAATTGATAGGCTTATGTTTATTTAGTTTATTTAGTGTATTATTTATGTATCTTTGTTTACCTTATTTTTTATTTTTATTTAGGTTTACTTTTTTGTTTTTATTTAGTTTAGTTTATTTATTTTAGGTTTATTTTTTTAGTTTAGGTTTTTAATTTTAGTTTATTTTTTAGGTTTAGGTTTAAGTTTAGGTTAATATTTTGGTTGAGTTTTATTCTTATTTCATTTTTTAGGTTTAGGTTTTTGTTTTTATTTTTAGGTTAAGGTTTCGATTTTTATTTTATTTTTTTAGGTTTTAATTTTTAGTTTAGGTTTAGGCTTATTTTTAGTTTATTTTATTTTATTTTGTTTAGGTTTAGGTTTAGGTTTTGGTTTATATTTTATTTATCTTAGTGTAATTTATTTTAGTTTAGGTTTGAGTTTATTTTATTATATTTATTTTATTTTTATTTTAAGTTTATGATTTTCTTTAGGTTTTAGGTTTATTTTTTAGTGTTAGGTTTTTATTTAGTTTTATTTTAGGTTTATTTAATTTTATTTTAAGTTTAGTTTTTATTTTATTTTGATTTTTTATTCTTAGGTTAATTTTATTTTTTTAGTTTAGTTTAGATTTTATTTATTTTATTTTACTTTTAGGTTTATGTTTAGGTTTAGGATTTAGGGTTTAGGGTTTGGGTTAGGGTTTATGTTTTAGGGTTTCTTTTTTAAAAATTAAGTAAACTGGTAGGTTTATTTAGTTTATTTTTTATTTATTTTATTTTATTTTATTTTATTTTTATTTAGGTTTATTTTTATTTTTATTTAGTTTAGTTTTTATTTTTTATTTTAGTTTATTTTTTAGGTTTAAGTTTAGGTTGATGTTTATTTTTTAGGTTTAGGTTTTATTTTTTATTTTTATGTTTAGGTTTAGGTTTTTATTTTATTTTTTTAAGTTTAGATTATATGTTTATCTTTTAGGTTTATTTTTAGGTTTTATTTTTTAGTTTAGGTTTAGATTTATTTTAATTTAATTTAACTTATTTTATTTAGTTTGGGGTTTAGGTTTAGTTTTAGGTTTTATTTATTCCAATTTAGTTTGTTTTAGTTTAGGTTTATGTTTATTTTATTTTGTTTATTTAGGTTTAGTCTTTTTTGGCTTAAGGTTTAGGTTTTAATTTTTATTTATTTTTATGTTTTATTTTTAGGTTGATTTTTTAAATTTAGGTTTTTATTTAGTTTTTATTTTATTTTGTTTTAGGTTTATTTTATTTTTATTAAGGTTTAGGTTTAGGTTTTTATTTTATTTTATTTATGTTTAAGTTTTTTTTTATTTTATTTTTTATTTTATTTTATTTAAGTTTAGTTTTTTAGGTTTTTTTGGGTATAAGGCTTAGGGTTTATGCTTTAGGATTTGGGGTTTAGGGTTTAGGCTTTAGGCTTTAGTGTTTAGGATTTTAGGGTTTAGGCTTTAAGATTAGTTTAGGTTTAGGTTTAGATTTTAGGGTCTGTGATTTAGAGTTTAGGGTTTAGGATTTAGGTTTAGGTTTTATATTTATGTTTATATTTATATTTATTTTAGTTTAGGTTTAGGTTTTCTTTTAGTAGTTTAGGTTTTAAGTTTTATTTTATTTTTATTTTATTTTATTTTATTTCACGCCAGGTTTTAGTTTATTTTTATTTTTATATTTTAAGTTTATTTTATTTTAGTTTAGTTTAGGTTTTATTTATTTATTTAAGTATAATTTTATTTTATTTTTATTTTCTTTTTAGGTTTAGGTTTATGTTTTAGTTTAGTTTAAGTTTATTTTATTTTATTTTTATTGAATTTTGATTTAGTTATTTATTTATTTAGTTTTGATTTTACTTAATTTAGGTTTAGATTTTTAGATTTTAGGGTTTGTATTTAGGGTTTGAGGTTGTTTAGGGTTTATTTTATGATTTATGGTTTAGGGTTTAGGGTTGGGCTCAGGTTTAGGATTTGGCTTGGGTTATGCTTTTAGGGTTTGGGGTTTTTTTTAGGGTGCAGGATTTGGGTCAGCTTAGGGTTGTGGTCACTGGATGGGTTTAATTTTTTTTAAATTAAGCAAACCGACAGTTTAGTTTATTTAGTAAATTTAGTTTTATTTATTTAGTTTACTTTATTTTTTTTATTTAGGTTTATTTTTTATTTGCATTTAATTTAGTTTATTTATTTTAGGTTTATTTATTTTAGTTTATTTTTTAGGTTTAGGTTTAGGTTTAGGTTTAAGTTTAGGGTTATTTTTTTAAATGAGTATTATTTATATTAAATTTTTTAGGTTTAGGTTTTATTTTTTATTTTTAGGTTTTAATTTTTGTTCTTTAGGTTTAGGTTTTAGGTTTTTATTTTAGGTTTATTTTTAGGTTTTATTTTTTTTATGTTTTGGTTTATTTTTAGTTTATTTTAGTTTCTTTTAGTTTAGGTTTAGTTAATTTTAAGTTTAGGTTTAGGTTTTATTTACTTTAGTTTAGGTTTTGATTTATTTTTTTTTTTTGGTTTAGGTTTTCTTTTCGTTTAGGGTTTAGGTTTTATATTTTATATTTTTTATTTTATATGAGGAATTTTATTACCACAAAAAAGAAGGTTACAAGGTTTTTAAAAGGGGATAAACTCTAAAACTACTGCTCGAAGAGTTACAACCAGCCCAGAGAGAAAATCCCCTATCTAATTACATCCAGAAAGTAAGTAAAAGAAAAAGAACAGTAAAAGATACACAGAGATCCGGAATGGGAGATCTGGGCCAAAGCGGAACTGCATGAAAATCAACAGGAAATGAACCTACAATGCACCTGCAAAAATAAAGTAAAGCTGCATCTGCAAATATGAAAAGGGAAGAATTAGTACAGATCTAAAAAGAGGGCACGAGAAAAGGTTTTATTTTTATTTATTTCTAGCTTTTTTTAGGTTTAGGCTTTCATTTAGTTTTTATTTTATTTAATTTTAAGTTTATTTATTTTTATTTTAAGTTTAGTTTTTATTTTATTTAGGTTTTATAGGTTTATTTTATTAGTTTTTATTTATTTTATTTTAGTTTTTTTTAATTTTATGTTTAGTTAGGTTTTAGTTTAGGTTTTATTTTATTTTACTTAGATGTGGGTATTTTATTTATTTTATAGTTTAGTTTAGGTTTAGGTTTTAAGGTTTATGGAATGGATTTTTTTTGGGAGAATGGAAATTTTATTACCACAAAAAGGGGGTTACAAGGTCCTTAAGAGGGGATAAAATCAAGATATATTGCTCAAAGAGCTACAATTAGCCTAGAGAGTGAATCTCCTATCTAAGTACAACCATAAAATAGAAAGAAAAAGCAATGAGAAAAGAAAAATAGTAAAAGAAACAAAAGTAGCCAAAAGGAGAAGCCAGAGGACAACCTTTAGCAAAAAGTTGTGAAGATGAGAGAAGCATATGCCACTTACAGAGAAAGAACCTGCTAGGAAACAAAATAGAACCTGCAAACATTTAGAGAAAGAAATTAGCACAGGTAGAGAAATACAATAACTGATGAAATAAATGAGAGTGAGAGAAAACTAGAGAATTGTGTGAAGGAAGGCTCAGGCTTAGTCACACAAGAATGGGGCAGCTGCAAGCATGTGCATTCAAACTTCAAAGGAAGGGTTACATCACAAATGCTCCTACCAGCCAAATTATGAGTGAAATCATCCCAACCATCATAGCCTACATACCTAGGGGAAGGCAGCTGCCACTGGATGAAAATCATTTGATCTTTAATGTCTGTATAAAAAATAATGGCAAAATACACTATAGAAGGAAAGGAAACACAATTTAGCCAGGCAAAGGGATGCAACCAATCTTTTGAAAGAACAACACCACTTATGTATTCTAACATAACATGTGAAAGAGCTGCCAACACAAACCTCTGCCTAGATTACTCATCATGGCAAGGAAAACACCCCCATCGTGATGAAAGCCAATCAAAAGCAATAGCCAAGGTGTTAACATCCACCTATTAATAGCTAGATCACACCAATAATTATAAAGGTCTAATAGAGCCAAGAGTAACCTCAGCTAATAGATAAACCCATACAGCAAAAGCACAGGTAATGAGGCTAACCGAATAATAATCAATAGAATAAAAGGGCAAGTAGGAATCCAATAGAAAAATAGCCTGCTGAACATAATAACTCGATAATCCATTCAGTCGATAGCAAATATAGCAAACTGAATAATATAACCAACAGAGGAGAATGTAGGCAGTGTCATTACAGAATTGAGCCATGTTAGGAATCAAAATATATATAGCCCAAAAATCCATCATGTCTAGAGAAAATAGTCGAACTGCTAAGAAAACAACAACAGTAATATCAAAAGGAAAAGGTGACCAAAAGAAATCCTAACCGTGCAAGGAAATAGCAGTAAGCACAAAACTAAAAAGAGAAAGGGAAACAATGAACATAATCAACAAAGTAACTAATTGATCCTTGAGGGTTGAGAAAAGGAGCGAGAACCCAAGATCCAATCAAACAAAGAGAGTCCCATGAAAGAGGGCTATCAGCAAATAAAATTAGAAGCCAACATGTTAAAAAAAATAAATAGTAGGTAAGCAATAGATGAGGCAGAAGAGCCAAATACCACCAGTACAGGATAACCATGAAAAGGTAGTAGGTAAGTGCAGCAGAAAATCGAGAAGTGGAGAGTGCTGATCAAGGAAAACAGAAAGAGAATAATACAGAAAAAGCAAACAGTTAACCGAGCAGACAATAGCATAATGTAACTTAATTTCTGAGGTAAGGTAAACCAGAGTTTTCCAAATTAACCAAACCACACAATTTTTTAGAAAGACTTGAATGTTCATAAAAGGTGAGCACCTCTAATCTAGCACCTAAATTAGAAAGATAGTCAGCACAAGCATTTTCTTCACGCCAAATGTCAGTGACTTTAAAACAGACATGAGAGAGGAGAGCTATAGTATGATTAAGGAGGTAATATAAATCTGTGTTTCCCACCTTGGTGGAAGTCAACATATCAATGAGAAAAAGTGCATCCACATCAATCCAAATATTGAGCCAATCTTTTTGTAAATAAATATTGAGCCAACTATTAATTCAGAAAAGATAGCAGAACAAGCTTGAAGGGGGTAGGCAAAAGAACAAATGACACTACCTTTAAAGTTTCTGAAAATGACATCACAACCAAAAGAATTTTGAGAGATAGAGTCGGTATTAATTTTGATAATATTGTTATGAGGCTTTCTCCAATAGATAAGCTTATCTTCTTTCTAGTTGGGGATCTTAAGGAAGCTAAGATCTAGCTTGTTGGCCACAAATTTGCACCCTTTAAGGTGGTTGTTAGTAATTAAGCTAGAATTACATAAAGCATGAATTTTTTTCTTTAGTTCTAGAAATAATTCTGTTGTGGTTCATAGGGATACCGTGATGTTTGGCATCATTTTTGTCCATCCATATGAACTATATAAGAGTGATAGTAGTACTTACTTTAATGTGACCTTTCATAGTTTTATGAAAATAAACATCAAAAAGTTGATATAAGGATAAAGAACCATGAAAATGGTTAATATTGAAAAGTTCATCATACCAAACCCACAATTTGGAGGCAATAGCTCCATTAACAAAAACATGATTCACATTCTCAACGTGAAAACATCAATATCGATTGGAAGGCAACTGAAAGCCTTTTCCCCACATCAAAGAGTCAACAGGAATGAAATTTTTCAGAATTCTCCAAATAAGGATAGATTAGGAAATAAGGATAATGTTATTCCAAATTTAAAAAAACACATTAGAGAAGCCATGGGTTTCTCTAATATGATTCCAAACCTCTTTAAGGATAAAATCACCATTATGAGATAGCTTAAAAAGAATCTTATCAGGCTTCTTAGAAATGATAGGAATGTTAGTGAATTTATCTAAAAGAGAAATAGAAATATAATCAGTGAGTTTACTATTATTCCAAGTATTTTTAATTTAAAAAGAGGTCACTTTAATAGCAGAGTAGAATGTGTAGATAAGAAATCATCAATAGAACCACTGCCAAACTAATTGTCTTGCTAAAAGAAAGAAGATCCAGAGTTAACCCCCTAAAATATAAGGGATTCAACTTCCCATTTGATGGAGAAAATTCTTTTCCAGATAGGGGAGTCACCCACTTTGTAAGGGAAAATAAGAAGATGCTTACCCTGGCAGTATTGGCAGTCATGAAGTTTGCCCAAAGACTATTATTACTCCTAAAATTCCACCAAATTTTATGAGAGAATGCAGTAATAGCTTCACAAATTGACTTATAGCTAATCCCACCCTTAGCATGGGTACCACAACTTTTATACCAAGAAGTCCAATGCATCCTTTTAGAAGAACTGCTAGAGCACCAGAAAAATTTATTAAGGAGACGTTCTATTCTGTTTAAGGTAGAGTTAGTAGGGATGATGGTTTGAATAAGATAAAGAGGCATGGAATTAAGGGTACTCTTGAGCAAAGTAAACCTGCCACCTAAGGAAAGTAAGTGAAATTCCCAAACAATAATTTTATTAGCAATTTTTTGGATTAGATCATCAAAGAGATGTGATCTTTTTTGACCTTTACATAGAGGAGCACCAAGATATTTAATAGGGAGTTGTTGTTTAAAATTAGTGATTCTCAATATTTGATTGATTTTATTATTGGATATTTTAGAAGAGGTAATGAAACAACTTTTGCCCTCATTGATATAAAGACCACTTTTTTACCAAATTTATTTAAGAAATTCTTAATGCATTTAATGTGATGGATGGAAGCATTACAAAAAATAATGAATTCATCAACAAAACTAAGATGGGAGATAGGTAAACCACCAAGAGTTCTAAAATATATGCTAGGATTATTGTTGAAAAGGTCATTTAAGCTCCTAGAAAGATATTCCACAATAATAATAAATAGGGAAGGGGACAAGGGGTCACCTTGCACAAACCATGAGAAGAAGGGAAAAAACCTAAGGCCTCACCATTAAGAAAAATAGAAAACAAAGCAAGAAGAACGTTATCCTAAGAGATGTTGTCAAATGCTTTAGAAATATCTAATTTAAATAAGATGTTACCACCCTTATTAGGAGCATCCAAATCATGAATCAGCTCTTGAGCAAGAAGAAGAAGAACGTTATCGATATAGCTCTACCTCTAACGAAACCAGTTTGGTTGAAGGAGATAACTTTTTAGAGAAGAGGACTAAGTCTATTAGCAAGCATTTTAGCAATCAATTTATGAAAGAAAGTACAAAGACTAATAGGTCTAAATCACTCCATGATTCATGATTCTCAATTTTAAGTATAAGGATAATGGAAGTACTACTAAAATATCTAGGAGGAGGATTACCCGTAAAGAAATCAATAACACATCAACTAAATCATTTTTAATAATAGGCCAATAGTGTTGGAAAAATTACATCGTTTAACCTTCAGGATCAACAATAGAATCAGTATTCATGTTGTTAAGAATTTTACCAATCTCTTTTTTTGTAGGAAACCTAGTATGCAAATGATTATCATCACTGGCAATGGTTGAGGGGATCAAATGGGAGCTAGAAATAGCATCTAAATTGTGGTTCTTGTTAAGATTATTTCTAAAGTGATTAACCATCGAGGATTTAATCTCATTAGTGTCAGTGATCCTATCTCCAGTATCACTTTTAATTTTTTTGGATGTAGTTTAAAGCTCTCTTTTTATTGAATAAAGCATGAAAATACCTTGTATTGTTGTCCCCATTAGCAATATGCTTACTAGCAACCTTTTACCATCAATAAGTTTCCTCCATACTCTAATAGTTAACTAGATTATCTTTAGCTTCATTCAAATCCTTCTACTTAGAAGAGTCAGTCAAAACTACATTTTCAAGACTACAAACCAAAAGCTCCATATTTTTCATATTAGCAAAGAGATTTTTAAAATAATGCTTGTTCCACCAAACAAGGTTTTATTTAGGCCTTTTAAGTTTAAACCAGAATCTAATCATATCCCTAACTAAATTATCAGAGTGTAAGGGGGCAACCTAATTGGTGGTAACAACTTTTAAAAAATTGAGGTGCTGAATCCACATATTTTGAAATCTAAAAGAGGAAGAGGAGGATAATCATTTAGAGTTTTTTTTAACAGAAATCAAAAGAGGAGCATGATCCGACAAGGCTCTACTCAAATGTTCAATACCTGTAAGAGGCCATTGATTAATCCACTCAGAGTTAAAAAGGATTCTATCAAGGTGTTGCCAAAGTTTAGAGTTATGCTAAGTGTAATTAGAACCAGAATAACCAATGTTAATAAGGTTGCAATCAAGAATCATATTAGAGAATCCTTCCATAGAATGAATATTAGGAGAGTTGCCTCCCCTTCTTTTAGAGGAAGAGAGGATAGTGTTGAAATCACCCCCAACCAACCAAGGTTTGTTAACAGTTAAAGCAAAACTTCTTAAGTTTTCCCAAAGGATGTTTCTACCAACTCTATTACAGGAAGCATAAAAAACTTGATGGAGATCATCTAAAATGGAAACATTAAGTAAATTGTTCCAGAAGCACCAAATTTTATTAATGGTATTAGAGAACAAGTTATTAAAATTGAGCATTCTAGCAACATGATTGATCTTAGAAGCATTTATGAGAGGTTCAATGACCACATGTAAGGATATATTATTAATACAATAAAGACTTCTAACACTATTATGGATAGAAGGTTCCAATCCCTCAAACATTCCAAATAATAGAATTAAACATAAAGGACATATTAAATAAACTAAAGGAAAACAAGTACGTAAAATCATTAGAAAGAGAGCAACCCCTCCAATGCCAAAAGCTTGTTATTTACGAGATGAAGATCCAGATCTAGTAGATCTCATTGAGTTATGAGGAAACATTTTTTCTTTAAAAGATTTTTTTTAGAACAGTTTGAAAAGCTCTATTTTTATCCAATGTATCACCATCAGAAAGAGACTTATTAGAGGTGTTAAGAGTTGGATCAGAATCATCCAAAATATTTCTAATCATAACTTCCCCTTCTTCAATCTCAAGATTAAGCTGAAGGGTGGGCTTATAATGGATGTCAATCATGGGATTAGGAGAAGGAGAGGTAGTAATACCATTAAGAGCATAAATACTAGGATCAGATTTAGAGTTTTGTTCCTAATTTTTAGCCATCTCCAAATTTTTATGCAAATTACCATTAAAATTCACATGCTCATTTCCATGCTCAGCATTAAGAAGAGGTAAAGAGACCTGAATAGAATGATTAGGGAGAGAAATTGCATTTTTGTCAACCTCTTGAACATTATTATCATGAGAAGGAAGAAGTTATCATGTAGAGAAGGATTGATAGGCAAACCATCATATTCAACATTAGTGATATCTTTGATTTCAGATTGAGTATTGGGAGTGTCAACATTAAGCACATCGCTGAATTCCAATTAGCGAATAGTATTTCCATTTGGGTTAGCTTTAGCTACATAAATAGGTTTATTAACTTTATCATTTAGATTAGTAGAAATAGGTTCATTTGAGTTTTTCTTTTTAAGTTATGGGTGAAGCATAAAGCACTTAGAGTTATCATGCCCATGAATTTTATAGTGCGAACAAAAAATTGAAAAGTTTTAAAATTCAACTTTTTAAAAATAACCATACTTTTCTGAACCAATCCAAACTTCCTTAGGATGTTTTTAAGAAATATCAAGTTCAACCAGTATATGAGCATCAGATGGATGGGATCTCACAGCAGTGGCCTAATCACTTTGTAGAGGCCAACCAAAAAGAGCACGAACAATAAATAGAACTTGGTGAGTAACATAGTGAATCCTCATATTCAAAAAATCCAACCGAACAGGAACAATGGTGATTCCTTTTTTACATCAAAAAGAGGAGACCACTTTAAAAGACGCATTTGACGATTGTAAACAAAGTAAGAACGATGAGAGAAAACCCCCGAGTAGTCTAAATCATTTGTAACTTGAACCAAAACATGTCTAGGATCGATCAAACCAACAGAGAAAGCACCAGAGAGTTTAAGATTGTGGAAAAAGAATGAATATTATCCAAATTTGGATGCCGCAATGCAAATTTGCCAACCAAATTAAATTCGTATGGCTTAGCCTGCTTCTCAACATCAAGATCCGAGCACATGATCACAGGGATGCCATGAAAAGAAATTGATATCAAATTCACTTAATAAGTAGGGGAAAGGCTCTTACTAAGGAGAGCATCCTCAAAGGATTTAACAACAGGCATAATAGCAGTTGCTTTGGAATCTATAAACCCCCATCAAATCAATCTAAGTAAAAGGAAATGATCTAGACGCCAACATATCAGCCGCCATCAAGAGAAACTACAAGAGCATAATGTGCGTGACCAAATCAAGGATAAGCAACAAAAAAACAATCAATAATGGTGAAGGAACATCAAAATTGCAAGGAGATGAAGCTCCAAAAAAGGGGAAAACCCAATTGCAAGAGAGTGCCGCACGAAGGAAGAGAGATGATGAGTTTGGGTTTTATTTTTTATTTTTATTTATTTATTTATTTTTAGTCTATTTATTTTTTTATTTTTATTTTTATGGTTTATTTTATTTATATATTTTTATTTTTAGTTTATTTATTTATTTATTTTTATTTTTATGATTTATTTTATTTATATATTTATATTTTTAGTTTATTAATTTATTTTATATTTTTATTTTTTAATTATTTTATTTATTTTTCATTTTTTATTTATTTATTTTTATTTATTTTCTTTTTATTTTATTTTATTTACTTAGGATTATTTTTCTTTTTTTATTTTTATTTTTAATTTATTTAATTAATTTTATTTATTTTTATGTTTTTTATTTTTAATTATTTTTTATTATTTATTTTATTTTATTTATTTATTTATTTTATTTTTTATTTTCATTTTTATTTTATTATTTATTTATTTATTTTATTTATTTTCTTTTAATTTATTTATTTTTATGTTTATTTATTTATTTTTATTTTATTTTACTTTAGGTATATGGTTTATTTATTAATTTTATTTTTATTTTCATTTATTTTTCTTATTTTTATTTTATTTTATTTTTTATTTTTATATTAGGTTTAATTATTTTCTATTTTATTTATTTTTATTTCATTTATGTTTATTTTATTTATTTATTTTTATTTTTATTTTATTTATTTATTTTATTTTATTTATCTTTATTTTTATTTTTATTTTTATTCTTTATTTTGTTATTTAATTTATTTATTTTATTTTTTATTATTTTTTTATTTTATGGTTTAAGGTTTAGGGTTTAGGGTTAGAATTTAGGATATAAGGTTTAAGGTTTAGTGTTTTTTTTGCCTATGGTTTTTTGTGGATTTAGGGTTTTTAGCTTGGGTTTAGGGTTTATTTGTTTTAGGGTTTTAGTGTTTTGGATTTTAGATTTGAGTTTTGAGTTTTGTGGTTTATAGTTTATGATATGGTTTTAGGTTGGGCTTTTATTTAGGGTTTAGAGTTGTGGTTTAAGATTTAGTTTTAAAGTTTAGGTTTGTGGGTTATGGTTTGAGTTTAGGGTTTATTTTGGGATTAGGGTTTAGGGTTCTTTAGGGTTTAGGGTTTCGAGTTTTTATGGTTTATTTAGTTTAATATTTATTTATTTTATTTTATTTTATTTTTATTTTTATTTAGTTTAGTTAATTTATTTTAGGTTTATTTATTTTAGTTTATTTTTTAGGTTTAGGTTTTGGTTTATATTTATTTTTTAGTTTATATTTATTTTTATTTTATTTTTTAGGTTTAGGTTTTATTTTTTATCTTTAGGTTGAGGTTGGGTTTTACATTTTTATTTTAGTTTATTTTGGATTTATTTTTTAGTTTAGGTTTAGGTTTATTTTTAGTTTATTTTATTTTTTTAGTTTAGGTTTAGGTTTACTTAATTTTAGGTTTAGTTTAGGTTTTATTATTTTAGTTTAGGTTTAGGTTTATTTTAATTTTATTTTAAGTTTATGTTTTTTTGTTTAGGGTTTAGGTTTTATTTTTATTTATTTTTAGGTTTATTTTTTAAGTTTTAGTTTTTTTAGTTTTTATTTTATTTTCTTTTATGTTTATTTGTTTTTATTTTAAATTTAGTTTTTCTTTCATTTTGGTTTTTTATTCATTTGTTTCTTTTTTATTTTAGTTTAGTTTAAGTTTTTATTTATTTTATTTTCATTTTTTTCATTTTTTATTTTATTTTATTTTTATGTTTACATTTTGGTTTTAGTTTAGGCTTTTATTTTATTTTATTATTTTATTTTATTTAGGTTTAAGTTTACTTATTTATTTTATTTTAGTTTTTAAAGTTTAGTTTAGTTTTAGGTTTGGTTTGGGTTTTAGGTGTTATTTTGGGTAGGGTGGTTTGGGTTTAGGATTTAGGGTTTAGAGTTTAGCATTTTGTGGTTTAAAGGTTGGTAGGGTCAGGAGTTGTGGCCTCAGCTGGGTTTAGTGTTTTAGTTTAGGCATTTCACCTCAGTTTGGTGGTTTAGGGTCTGGGTTTAGGAGCCTTGTGGATTTAGAGAGTTTAGGTAAGAGTAGGGTCTTGGCTCAGTGTGGTCATCTGGGGCCAGGGTTTAGGGTTTATGATTTATGATTTAGGGTTTTAGGGTTTTAATTGGGTGTCAGTCAGTTTATTTAGATTTGGGTGGGCTCAGATTTAAGGGTGATATTTGGGTGAGTTGGTAGAGCTGGTTTTAGGTTATTTTAATTTTAAATTTTTTTTAAATTTTTTAAGTTCATATATTGTATTTTTTATTTATTTTAGTTTATTTTATTTTTTTATTTTGATTTAGGTTTATTTTTATTTTATTTAGTTTAGTTTATTTATTTAAATTTTTTTAATTTTAGTTTTGGTTTTTTATTTTAGTTTACTTTTTAGGTTTAAGTTTATTTATTTGTTTAATTTTATTTTTATTTAATTTTTGAGGTGTAGGTTTTAATTTTTTTTTTAGGTTTAAGTTTAGGTTTTTATTTTATTTTTTAGGTTTAGGTTTTATGTTTTTTAGGTTTATTTTTAGTTTATTTTATTTTATTTAGTTTAGGTTTAGGTTTAGGTTTAGGTTTATTTTATTTAGTTTAGTTTATTTTAGTGTAGGTTTAGGTCTATTTAATTTTTAATTTAGGTTTAAGTTTTTTATTTAGTTTAGGGTTTAGGTTTTATTTATTTATTTATTTTTAGGTTTTATTTTTACATTTATTATTTAGGTTTAGATTTTTGTTTAGTTACATTCAGTGATAAAGGCTTACTCCTAGGGACGATCGAGCACAACCACCTCTTTACATTATAGTGGATGTTGGCATATAGCTATCTAGAGTTTCGTTTAACCCAAGTGTATTAGTTAACATTATGAGTCTATGAATCCTTGAATACTTTAGGATCGACATCTCCAAACTCCCAAAAGAAAGCATGATGTTGAAAGGATGTAATGAATAAGGCAAGAGGACCTTTTGGTGTTTATTTTTGGATGTATGGGGAGGGGGGGCACCACACCGATCATAGGTGGTATACTTTTTGAGTTGATCAAGTACAATATTGAGATATGATGTGCTATCTCGAAAGATAGAGGCATCACCTTACAATGGACTTAATCATATAATAAGGACTCCTAAGGCATGATGGGACTTCACATGTATTAGAGACTTTTCCCCTAATTTATATGGATGAATAAAGTAGGGTTTATATTAAATCAGGTTCTTAAGTTCCATATGAAGGTAAGCCTCCATAGTTAATTACATCTTAGGAAAAGAAATTTCTTAAGAAAACTCTCGATTAGAGTAGAAAATTATCATCTCTAAAGATTTCAAGGTTAGACTATCAAAGGATTGGTTGTATTTGAAAAATCAATTGGGAAAGTTCAAGGAGAAGATTTTTTTGGAATCCAAATGAAATAAGTAGAAATGCTTATGAGGAAGCTTAATGAGCATTCCAATCTATCTAATGGTTGGGCTTTATAAGTTTGAAGATGAGGAGATTTATATGTTTTGAGTTGAAATTTAATTAGATTACTAGGGTTTATAATCCACCAACATAAGGTAGTTGGAATGCCTAAGAGATGAGGATTTATGCTCATAGCCCGAAAGAAATAGATACCTTGAATCCTAAATCTTTGGAGCTTTAGTATGAGCAAAAGCATGACTTAAATCTAAGCGATAGGCGGACATAAGGGTTTACCTCCACAAGAGGTAATAAATTGTCCGACTTCTGGACTTATAACTTTCTAGAGTGGCCGTCAGCTAACTCCTCCTATGATTTTAAAACCATGTTGTTCGGTCTTATGAATTGGAGGATAGCTAGGGTAGTTATTTAGTTAGAAAGATATTAAAGACTTAAACACTCTCCCTAAGAGACTAGAGCATGAGTGGTATGAGCATATGACTTAATCTATAGATGCAAAATCTTTTCAGATTTTATTTCATTTTAACACATTATTTTGATAGAGGCTTTAGGATTTCTTGTGCCTAAATGCATGATGAAATAATTTATGGGTCAAATCAGCTAGAAGAAGGTGTTCTCCACCACAATGGATGCCCTCATAGGTCAAGCATTCCTTTAACATGCAAGGATGAAGATCCTTCATGTTCAAGAGAGAGAGAATATGCATGCATGATGTGAAACATACAACCGTACAACTAAGGGGTTGCTAAATCTTTTAATTATCTTATTCATGTAATAGGCTTTATGATGAGGTTATGACCTATTTAAAATTTAGTAATGGTTGATTAGTTAGGTAGAAAAGTTATTTTTATCCTAAGAATCTAATTGTATCCAATCTACACATTAAAGCATCAATCATTTAAGAAACTATGAAAAGAATGTCATCCTAATGTACAATGTAAACATAACATCAAACAATTATATAAACTATCATAAAAGAATAAAAGATCGGTGTGGTCGGGTACTGCCGTAGAACCCGAAGAGAGAAAATATGGGTATCCGAGCTCTACCCTTATACAACCTAGAATATAAAAGAATAATTATAATTGTATTAAATGCTATGAAGGTCTTCATTCTTCATATCTCCATTTTTGATTTGGTTCCTTCTTTGATTTGGATGGTGCTTGCTTCAAAGGCATCATAGGGCACCCTAGGATAAAACCTTCTGGCCACTGCTCATCCTAATCTCCAATAAGACTAATCCTAATTCCTATTGCAAAAATTATATTTATATGAGAAGAATAAATCTAACTACACCTACAAAATAATGGTTAGCTAAATATACATATAATCCCAAGTAGTTGTATTTATAATTTGGACTTAGCACCCTACACATGTGTAACTAAGCCCACCTGTCCTTACTTGGATTATGCTTAACGATTTAAGCAACCTACAAAAAAGGCATTCACATTTATTTTTAAGCATCCCTTAAACATAATCCCTTATAGAAAATATGATTAGGCTAATATTGGCCTATCATCAAGTCTATGAAGCATACACCCTAACGTCCAATCTAAAATAATACATGATAAAACAAAATATACATCAAATCATACACCATCTTAACTTAGAGCAAGAAGTGGTGACTTAAATCTAATGTGTGTATTAAGGATTGTGTGGTAAGTCTTATTAGGCATTAGTGTTATATTTTCTAAGTGTAGAAGGATTCAATTTAACATGAAAGGTTGATCTCACTTGAAGTAGTTTAATTGATTTGAGAATTTTAATTTCTATTTTTTTTATTTCATTTGATTACACTTAGAAACTAAGTATTATAAAGAGATGAAAAGAGGATTGCCCTCTTTCAACCCTACCTTAAGTCACTTTCTAAAGTATATTAATTTGTTTTAGTTCTCTTTAGTGAACGGCTTATTAAATGATTAATTTAATCTTAAGTTTAGGTTCACTTTAAATAATCCTATTCAAAATGAAAGGCTTCTTAAGATTAATTTAATTTAATTACTACTACATGGCATATATTAAATCATTCCTTTCCATCACATGTAACATGCATATGATTTAATCCTTAGTGTATCTGTACATAAAACATATTTTAACACACTTAAATGATGAATGTATGTGTATGTTTAGAATTTATATTTTATTTGATTGAATTATTTAAACAAATTAATTTAAAACTTTATCCAAATTCTTATACAAAAGGACATAAGAATGAAATTAAATAGGTGCCTAAACCGTGGAAGTAATCAAATGACCTCCTTGGAGCTAGCTAAAGCCTCGTATTCTCGGATGTCTGACTATATACCCATTTGCATTCAAATATATGTAAATTGATACATGAACATATGAAGTAAGCTCCAAATCATATGGCTAATTAATTCAACCACTTAGTCAATTGTGAATGCATGCAATTTTCATGTAAAATGGGATTTTCATTCACTAATCACATATACATATACATGGACAAAGATATTGGCTAGTACATGTCATTATTAAACCATGAAAGTGAGGTAATCAAATGACCTCTTTAAGGCTAACTAAAACCTCATATTTAAAGAAAACCATACAAAGATTGTGTATTTTTTATTGAGTTATATATATACATACATATATATATATATATATATATATGAATTAAATCTCTATTCAAATTCTAATGTTGAAATACATAATAATGAAATCAAATGGGTACATTCCATTGTTAAACTAGGGAAGTGAGGTAATCAAATGACCTCCTTTGTGCTAGCTAGAGCCTCGTGTTCTCGGGGTGTCCATACTATATACCCATTAACATTCAATCTTATATAAATCAACACATGAATAGAGGAAAGATAATTCAACATTCATACACTCAAGCTATAAGCACATGCATTTCTTATGTATTTATAGCTAGCATCATAAAACATATTATTATTCATTTATAAGCTTTTGAAAAATACATTTGGATTTAATAGTGATAATAGCCATACATATATTAAATAAAATCAACACATGCAAGCTTACATAAATGAAATCCATTTTATTTTACTTGATTTTGAAAATATGGATGCATGAATTCAAATGACATACCAAATTTAACATGATTGGAAAGAGGACAATCACATATAAGCATGTGATTCATTCAACCAAACTAGTTCTTAAAGGTAATCAACTCAAATAAGATTATTTAGAAAAACCAAACCTTCTTTATTTATTAAGTTTTGTAATTGATTTGATTTAAAGAGGAGAAGAGAAATCATCACTTACTATTTAAACCCATTCCCACATTAATGATTTAATTTAATTTAAGGAAAATTCATTATGTTGATTTTATTGGTTAATTAATTTGAACCCTTAATTAGATGAATTAATCACCCTTACTTTTGTCACCTTAAAGTAATTAATTAAATAATTATGAGCAAACATGATATGCATGAAAATAAACTTGCAATGATCCTAAGAAATAAAAAGGGCCTAATGCAATTAGCTCATGTTTAATAGTTAATTAGATTAAGGGACTTAATTAATTACTTTTATGGTTTTCCAATACATGTGGACTAACCATAATTTCATTAAACTCCTTTAGGTTATAAACACCTAAAGAACTACCCCATGATTTAATTAATTAAGATTTGATATGATTATGATTTTAATTTGATTAAGTGATTTAATTAATTCATTAAATATTAATTAATTTTATTTTAGAAAAGGGTGAGATGAACTTAGGGAAAGGGGTCTCAACCCTATTCCTTAGTTCACTTACTATTGAACAATGATTCATAAACTAAATTAAGCAATTTATTACTATTCATGGGATTAATTAATCATTAATTAACTTAAAAGAGTAGTTAAAGTTTAATTAGTGAATTTTCCTAATTAAGTGAGCAATAAATCCCAAGAAAATCATGGGAGGTAGAGGACATCCCATCAAATTAACCCATATAATTTGGCATTAATTGCTAAAGTAATTAAAGAATAATTATGCTAATTAATTTTGTAATTAAACTTTAATTACTATTCAAAATTAGTTAAGATCATTTTTAATTAATTCTCCTCTAAAATAAATTTAAAATAGGTATTTATTTGCATTTTTTTATTTCTCTATGCTTTTTTATGATTTTTTGAAGTTTTATCCATTAAAAATGATTAATAAGCCTAATTAAAGCTTAATCCTATTGACACCATGTATGTGCTAACACGGCGTGCATTCCACATGGACCTGTGGGATTGGCTATTTAAAACTTATCCGACTTAGTGCCTACGTGGCAGTGGTGGACGCTTTCTTGTCCATCCAATCTAAGATCAAATGGCTACAATTAATCCTATAGATTAATAGAATTTAATTAGATCAATCTAGCATATTTAATCATGATTGTCCATTCTGATCATGCAGAATGGACAGTGTGTGATCTAACATCATGCGAGTGAGGGAGAATGGAGTTCATCCACCATTGCTCACTTGATCTAAGCTTAAATGGATCCCACACCATCATGACATCGATTGGAGGGGATCGAACGGTCAAGATCACACAAGATGCAAGTTTTCTTCAAAAAGCTCCAACCCATTTTGCCTAAGGATCAATTTTGGAAGTATACCCCATCGGAGCTCAAGATTGGTGGCTGGAATGATTGAGGAAGCTTTATCTAGTGGTGATGAAGCTATATTGAGCAGCAATTGGATCAATTCCTTGATGTTCACTCAGAAGGCCATGAATTGATGATTTGGAGCTTAACTTTGATCAAGTCCCACCTCTCATGCTCGGGAAGCTTGGGAGATGATTCACCCTTACTCGATGAGGCCTATGGAAGGTGCATGCAAAGTTAATTTCATTTTGATCAAGAAATGGGGAAGTTAGTCAAAAATGGGAGTTTCCTATTTCAAGACAGGAATGACATTTTTTGATCAAGGAATGAGCTTGGGAGCTTACGACTTGGGTAGCTAGGGATATAAAGAATGATTTTTGTGTGTGTTTAAGTGGAAATGAGGGGGTGTATACCTCCCTTCATATTAATCGAATGGTGGGATCAGGTTTGGCTTGTAGTGGCTATCCGACCATCTCAGGGAGTCATGGGTGGTAGGCAGGAGGTCAGTTGGCTCAGCTTGGTTGGTTGGAGGTGTGGAGAAGGCTACCAAGAAAGAATCATGGGTGTCTTATGGGTTTTAAATGCTCCAGTGGGAAGGGTGAGGTGATTTCACCTCCCATGGGTCATGGCACCCAACCACCCCTTAGGTCAAGTTGGGCAGTGTCCTAGGTGCTTAGGTGGACCATTAGGAGAGTACCAAGTGGCCATGGAATTGAAATGACCACATACATGGGTGATTTATCTCATTTGATGTCCTTAACCTAAGGGTAGAATGATCATTTGGCATTATATTTGATTTTGGAAGATTTGAAATGAGCTAAAAGTAGGTTAGCCCAAATTTCAAGTCAATTGGAGTTGATTAGGTTAGGTTTGGCTCAATTTGAATAATTTAGTATAAATTGGGTTAGGTTACATCAAGTTGACCAATTAGTCAAATTGGGTCAAACCAAGGGTTGGGTCAAGTTTATATGATCATTTGGGATGTTTAGGTTCAATTGGTTTGGTTTAGTTTGTCTTAGATTTGATTTTGGCTCATTTGAATTCATTTGGGGAAAATGGGTTAAGTTGACCAATTTGACCAAATTGGCCAAATTGGCTTGGGTTGGGTGTTGGTTTGGGTTTAGTTAACAAATTAAAGATGATTGTAGGCTTTTGTTTCAATTAATTTGGATTATGTTTTGATTTAGGCAAATTTGAACTTTTAGCTCAATTTGGGCTAAGTATGTCAATTGGGTTCAATTGGGTCCAATCATGGCTTTTGTCAAGTTCAATAATCAATTTAGAATGAACTTGAGTCATTGGTTGCAATCAATTTGGTTTATATTTTGATTTGACCCAATTTGATCTTTTAGGTCAATTTGGGTCAACTTAGGTCAAGAGGGCCAATTGGGGTTGGTTTGGCTCAATTAAAGGTCAAGTCATATTCAAATATTGATTTTGATTTAGTATGAATCATTGGTTTTGAAGGTATTTAGCTTAGGTTGTAATTTGGCTAGTTTGGGTTCATATGGGTTAAGGGGTTGACTTGGTCAAATGACCAAGTTGACTTGGTTTGACCTAATTTGTGAAATTGATCAGCCTAGGGTGACCAACAATCATGATGAGTGATTTTGATGAGCTTGGTTTAGTCCAATTTGGGTAGGATTAGAACTTGGCTCAAATAGTTTAAATTGGCCACTTTGGGTCAAGTGGACCAATTGGGTTTAGTTGGCTTGATTTTGGGTTGAGTTTGATTTAGTTGGGTTTATATATGGATTTGGAATTGATATATAAATTCAATTGCAATTAGCTCGAGTTCAAATGGGTTTTGGTTCATTTGAACATTTCAAGTCAAAAAAGATAACTTATGTTTGACTTGGGTTGATTTTGGTTTGCTTGATGATTGTAGATTACATTTATATTTGTGAATATGATTAAAGGTATGATTGATTCATGAGAAAATCAATTGAATTTGGATTTTGGAATGAAGGAATTTGGCTAAATCCATGGAGTTTGGTCATGTGGCTTAGGTCTGGATTTTGATTTGGTTTGATTTAGTTTTGATGATTTAAATGTTTATTTCATTTAAATTTGTGAAGATTATTGAAAATATGATTGATTTGTGAGAAAATCAATTAACTTTGACTTGATTTGGATTAGGATTTGGCTAAATCCATGGATAGGTCATATGGTTTAGGAAGGGTTTTGATTCAAATTGATTTAATTTGATTTAGTTTTGATCATTTGAATTTAGATTTATTTTATATTTAAGAAGATGATTGAAGATATAAATTTATTATGAGAAAATCAATTGATTTTGGATTGATTTGGATTAAGATTTGGCTGTCCATGAGATAGATCATATGGCTTTGGAAGGGTTTCAAGTTTGGAATTGATCACGGGCTTCAATCATTTGGTTTTAGAATTTGGGTTTGGATTTGGATTTGAATTTGATGTTTGAATTGAACTTGAGGTTTTGTTTGAGAAGGTGAACATGGATTGGATTTAGGTTGTAGGGTAGGTGGATTATCCTAATCCCTAAGGCATAACCTAATCCTATGGTTAACCCTTCTAAGTCTTTAGAAGTATCTTATGACTAGGGAAGTCTTAGTGTCTAGAATACTCCTAAGTCTAAAATGGGAAGATTGAAGCACTCCAAAAGTGAGGTCAACAGGCCTTAGGCTCCATAGTGTTGCCCTTGGAGATAGGTGATTGGAAGACCAAAGCCAAGTTTCACATTATTGACTCGGATACATCTTTCAACGCTTTGCTTGGGAGACCATGAATACATGAGAATAATATAGTTTGATCCTCTCTACATCAGTGTATGAAGTTTGTGAGAGGTGGGATCATCTAATGTGTGAAAGGAGATCTCAAGCCATTTATAGTTCATGAGGTCTGCATATATGAGGATGCGGCTTACTACCACCCTTAAAATCAACAAGTCTATTCTCGCAAAATTGGCCAAAGTTTTAAAATAAAAGAAAATAAAAAAGAAAAATAAACAGAAAAAGAAAAAGAAATGAAAAGAGAAAATGAAAAAGAAAATAAAAGGGAGTGGAAATAGACTTGGAGGAGGAAGTGGAGCCTGACATTAGATTCCACCCACAATTTGTTACTCCATTTGAAAAAATGGGTAGATGACCCACCTCCACTGAGGAAGAGGCCAATCTGAGGTAGTCTGTGGGTGGAAAACCTCTTTATTGGCCACACAATTGAAGATATGTCCTAGCAACGAAGTGTACACCTGCTATCCATATAGACTTAGAATCTTGTTCAAAGGATGGGTCTTATATGGTTAGCACCCCAACCAGTTCTTCTCAGTAGTAGATTCTCGTAGAGGTGACACTTGAGCCAAATAGCGATGAAGATGGGGCTTCAAAGCAAAGCATAAGTGTATCCAAGTCTATATGTGAAATAGTTATGCATCAGGGAACCTTAGCTGTAACCTCGCTTTCTTCTCAAAAGCTTGGGTTTGGTAGTTAAGGAAGCCCCTAAGTCATCCACAGGTGTGAAGACTCAAAGGTTTTTCTAGAACATCATCCTCAAGTTAAGAAGTTGATGTAGACTTGAAGATGATTCATATAAATATTTAATAGAATTACCTTTTGATTGGTACTTACCTTGTGTTCATAATTTAGCAAAGAAAGGGTTAATCCCACATACTTGGTCAAAGCATAAGTCAGACTACTTTGAAGGAATATATAAGAACAAATGAAAAGCTCTCAATCAAGATCGGGTCTAGGATTGATAAAGTGGATCCAATATGATGATGACATGCTAGTCATTACCAATCATTTAGAATATGATAGGTTCTTTTCAAATCACATTAACTCATATGAGGAGCTGTGCTTAGAAACTTCATATGATCTAGATGATTTTGAAGTCAAAGATGCACTGCCAGAGTTTGAAGAAGAGATCAAGTCAACCATCAACGAGCTCAAGGAAATCAACTTAGGAACTGAAGAAGATCCACGCCCGACATACATCAGTTCTTTGTTGAATGAAATTGAAACCAATGACTTAGTTAGGCTATTGAATGAGTTTAAGGACTACTTTGCATGGAGTTATGAAGAGATGTTTGGATTGGCTCTTGATGTAGCCATCCATAAACTAGCAATAGAGCCTACTGCTAACCCTAGATGCATGCCATTAGACATAAATAATAAATCAATTATGAAGTCAAGAAATTGATCGATGATGGGTTCATACGGGAAGAAAAATACCCTACTTGGTTAGCCAGCATCATCCCAATTAAGAAAAAGAATGGCAAAATTTATATATGTGTCAATTTTAGGGATTCAAATAAGTCATGTCCAAAAGAAGAATTTCCACTACCAATCCCTGAGCTGATGGTGAACATTGCCTCATCTCATGTGTCTTCTCTTTCATGGATGGCTCATCTAGATATAACCAAATAAAGATGGCCCTTGAAGATGAAAGAAAAATGCTTTTAGAACCATGATTGGAATCTATTACTATAGGGTCATGCCTTTCAGCCTATGGTGCATAATACCATAGTATACTAAAACATTTCAAAACATATTATAACATCCAAAAACACATCAATACATGCTCAAATATATGATGCTACATTATACTATAATAAATTTTATAATAATATGATATAAGGTTATGGTTTAGGGTATTTAAATCTCTAATAGGCAAGGGAAAGTCTCTTAAAGACATTTTCTTTAACTACCATAACTATGTTAGGATTAAGTAATCCTTTAGATCTACTCCTAATGACATCTTATTCAATGTTTAGGGTTTAGGGTTTAGGGTTTGTTAGGTTGGGTTAGTTTAGGTTAGTTTAGGTTTAGGGTTTGGGGTTAATTTAGATTTAGGGTTTAAGGTTTGGCTGGTTTAGGGTTTAGGGTTTAGGTCAGTGAGTTTTGCTCAGGATTTAAGTTTTGTGGTTTGGATTTGTGGTTTGGGTTTAGCATTTGGTTTAGGGCCTAGGGTCAGTGTAGGCTCAGGTAAGCAGGTAGGAGTCAGGCTCAGGGTAGGGCCTGGAGTTTATACTAGGTAAGTTTAGTCAGATAGGATTTAGGCTCAGTGTCCGTGAGGGCCTAGGGCTTAGTTTGTGGTAGTTTGTGGCCTAGAGAGTGCAGGGTTGGGTTTGTGGCTCATGGATAGGGTCAGGGTTCAGGAGGGTCCAGTGGTCTAGTTGACTCAGGGTTGAGGTCCCAAGCCTAGGGCTCACTGCCAGTAAGGTCAGGGTTTAGGGTCAGAGTTAATTTTTTTAATTTTTAAAAAAAATTAAGCAAACACAGTATAAGTTTTATTTATTTTATTTATTTTATTTTTTCTTTTTTTATTTTATTTTTTATTTAGTTTAATTTTTAAATTTAGGTTTATTTATTTTAGTTTAGGTTTTTATTTTAGTTTATTTTTTGGGATTAGGTTTAGGTTTAGCCTTATATTTTAGTTTAATTTTTTATTTTCTATTTTAGGTTTAGGTTTTATTTTTAAATTTTAGATTTAGGTTTAAGTTTTTATTTTATTTTTTTAGGTTTAGGTTTTAGATTTTTATTTTTAGGTTTAATTTTTTAGTTTAAGTGTAAGTTTATTTTTATTTTATTTTATTTTATTTAGGGTTTTGCTTTATGTTTAGGTTTACTTTATTTTAGGTTTTGGTTTAGGTTTTATTTATTTTAGTATAGGTTTATGTTTATTTTATTTATATTTTAGGTTTAGGTTTTTCTAGTTTAGGGTTTTAGTTTTATTTTCTATTTTTTTAGGTTTCTTTTTTAGGTTTAAGTTTTTATTTACTTTTTACTTTTTTTATTTTAAGTTTATTTTATTTTTATTTTATGTTTAGTTTTTATTTTATTTAGCTTTTTTTTAGTTTAGTTTAGGTTTTATTTATTTTATTTTAATTTTACTTTTATTTTTTATTTTATTTTTTTATGTTTAGGTTTGAGTTTAGGTTTAGGTTATAGTTTATTTTTTTATTTTATTTTATTTTATTTTATTTTTTATTTTATTTTGGCTTAGATTTTTTTATTTATTTTATTTTTTGTTTTTATTTAGTCTAGGTTTAGGTTTTTAACTTTTTGGGGTTTAGGGTTTAGGGTAGACGGTTTAGGGTTAGTTGAGGGTTTAGGGCTTAGGGTTTAGTGTTTAGGGTTTAGGGTTTAGAGTTTAGGGTATAGGGTTTAGGTTAAGGGTTTAAATTTTAGGGTTTAGTGTTTAGGGTTTTAGGGTTTAAGGTTAAGGGTTTAGGGTTTAGGATTTTTAGGGTTTAGGGTTTAGGTTAGGTGTACAATTTTGGTTTTAGTTTAGTGTTTAGTGTTTTGATTTTATTTTTATTTTTCACAGAGATAAAATTCAAATTCAACCTTTTTTTGTTAAGACACGAGCGACAACATAGATAAAAAATTAGCACATATAGAGTAAATCAAAACCCTAGATAACTAGAACCATCTCTATTGTAAAGACATAGTTCCATAAGTAGCAGATCGGATCAGTTGTTCTTCAGTTTCTCCAATTCCCATTAGAACCACCCTGACCTCTCGAGTAGTAGATCCCACCATCATTTCCCCAATCTCTCCCTCTGCCACCACCACAATTTTGACCTCCGTCGCTCCCCCTACTTCTATAACCACCACTGCTCCAACCACCACCTCCATATCCACCAACACCTCCAGATCCCCCACGATAACTATGATAACTGCCACCTCTACCTTCACCTCAACTGCTAGATCTAGACTAAGCCTGGTTGACGGTGATGTTCCTTCCATCAAGGTTCTGCCCATTCTTAGGGTTTAGGTTTATTATGCTTTAGGGTTTAGGTTTATTTTTTAATTAATTTAGTTACTTTAGGTTTAGCTTAATGGTTTGGGGTTTAGGGTTTAGGGTTTAATGTTAGGGTTTAAGGTTTAGGGTTTTTTAATGTTTAGGGTTTAGTGCTGTAGGTTTAGGGTTATAGGTTCAGGGTTTAGGGTTTAGGACTTATGGTTTGTAGTTTTTATTTTTTAAATTAAGTAAACCAATAGGTTTAGGTTTATTTAGTTTATTTTTTATTTATTTTAGTTTACTTTATTTTCTATTTTTATTTATGGTTTTTTTCCATTTTAATTTAGTTTAGTTTATTTATTTTATGTTCATTTATTTTAATTTAGGTTTTCTATTTTAGTTTATATTTTAAGTTTAAGTTTAGTTTTAGGTTTTTTTTTTAGTTGAGTTTTATTTTTATTTTATTTTATTTTTTAGGTTTGGTTTTAGATTTTATTTTAGGTTTCATTTTAGGTTTAATTTTTGCATTTAGATTTAGGTTTATTTTTAGTTTATTTTATTTTATTTAATTTAGGTTTAGGTTTAGGTTTAGTTTATTTTATTTTTTTAGGTTTTTATTTATTTAGTTTTAGGTTTATTTTATTTTGTTTATTTTATTTTTTATTAGGATATGTTTTTTTTTGGGTTTTATTTATTATTTATTTTAGGTTTATTTTTTAGGCTTAGGATTTTATTTAATTTTATTTTAGTTTAAGTTTATTTTTTAGGCTCAAGGTTTACGTTTAGGTTTAGGTTATACTTTAGGTTTATATTTTATTAAATTTTATTTAGGTTTAGGTTTATTTATTTATTTTAATTTTAAGTTTTATTTAGTTTAGGGTTTAGGGTAAGCTCAGTGGTTTAGATTTAGGGTTTAGGCAGGGTTACTGAGTCCATAATTTAGGGTTTGTGGTTTTTATAGAGTCAGTGGTAGTGGTCACCAGGTAAGATAATGGTTTAGTGTGGTAGGATTTTAGAGTTTAGGAGCCTAGGGCCTAAGGTCATAGATTTTGGGGGTAGGTTTGGATTAGGTTTAGGTCAGGTTATAAGTTTAGGGTTTAGAGTTTTTCAAAACACAAACAACCCAAGGTTTAGTTTTAGTTTATTTTATGTATATAGTTTATTATTATTTAATTGTTTATTTTAGTTTGGTTTACTTATTTTATTTTAGGTTTTTTATTTTAATTTATTTTTAAGTTTAGTTTTTTTTTATTTAGGGTTTTTATTTTTTAGGTTTAGTTTTATTTTTTTGTTTAGGTTTTAGGTTTTATTTATATTTTAGGGTTTATTTTAGTTTAGGTTTAGGTTAATTTTTAAATATTTGATTTTAGGTTTAGGTTTAGATTTTATTTGTTTTAGTTTATTTATACCAATTTAGTTTATTTTAGGTTTAGGTTTATTTAATTATTTTATTTTATTTTATGTTTATTTTATTTTTATTTTAGGTTTAAATTATATTTTATTTATGTTTTTTATTTTTTAGTTTAGTTTAGGTTTTTATTTCTTTATTTTTTATTTTTAAGTTTCGATTCAAGTTTAGGTTTAGGTTTAGGTTTTATTTTAGGTTTGTATTTTATTTTGTTAGTTTTATTTATTTTATTTTTAGGTTTTATTTAGTTTAGTTTAGCAGGTTTGGGTTGGGTTGGGGTTTAAGGTGTGGGTTTTTAGTGTAGGTAGGGTAGGGTATAGAGGTTTAGGGTAGGGTTTAGGTTTAGGTTATGGTAGGGCTCACGCCTCAGGGTTTAGCTTAAGTGGTTTGGGTTGTTTAGTAGTTTGTGTTTTTATGGTTTAAGGTTTAGGGTTTAAGTTTTTTTTTTAAATTTTTTTAAAATTTTAAAATTAGTAAACCTAGGTTTAGGTTTATTTAGTTATTTATTTTAGTTTATTTTATTTAGGTTTTTTTTTTATTTAGTTTAGTTAATTTATTTTAGGTTTATTTATTTTAGTTTAGTTTTTTTTTTATTTTACTTTTTAGGTTTAGGTTTAGGTTTAGGTTTATTTTTTTAATTTTGTTTTATTTTTAATTTATTTTTCAGGTTTAGGTTTTATTTTTTATTTTTTCCAATTAGGTTTAGATTTTTATTTTATTTTCTTAGGTTTAGGTTTTAGGTTTTTATTTTAGGATTATTTTTAGGCTTTATTATTTAGTTTATGTTATGGTTTATTTTTAGTTCATTTTATTTTATCTTGGTTTTTATTTAGGTTTAGGTTTACTTTATTTTAGGATTAGGTTTAGATTTTATTTATTTTAGTTTAGTTTATTTATAGTTTAGTTTATTTTAGTTTATGTTTAAGTTAAATTTATTTTTATTTTAGGGTTTAAGTTTTATTTTTCAGGTTTAGGTTTTTTTTTTAAAATTTTTATTTTATATGATTTTATGTTTATTTTATTTTTATTTTTTTTATTTTATTTAGGTTTTTAATTTTTTTAGTTTTGTTTTAGTTTTTATTTATTTTATTTTAGTTTAGTTTTTATTTATTTTTAGGTTTAGGGTTAAGTTTATGTTTTAGTTTAGGTTTTTATTTTATTTTATTTTATTATTTTATTTTGTTTTAGGTTTTTTTACTTATTTCATTTTTAGGTTTTATTTAGTTTAGGTTTAGGTTTTAGGGTTTAGGGTTTATGGTTAAGGGTTTAGGTTTTTGGGTTTAGGGTGTATGGTTTTGGGATTAGGTTTTAGGTCTAGGGTTCTGGTTTTAGTTTAGGGTTTAAGGCTTTTAGTTTTTTTTTTAACTGAGAGCAAATTTTGATTGAACATTTCTTCTTTTCAATTTCATCAACCAAGTAACACACTAAGTTTTCTAAGACACAAGCGACGACATGGATAAAAAATGAGCACACATAGAGGAAATTAAAAACCCTAGATAACTAGAACCATCTCTACTATAAAGACATAGTTCCATAAGCAACAGATTGGATCGACTGTTCTTCAATTTCTCCAATTCCATCGAATATCCCACCTCGTGAGTAGTGATCCACCATCATATCATCCCTTCATCACCACCATGGTTGTAACCTAGCAATACGTAACTGAACGAAGTACAGAACTGCTCGACCACCACCTCCATATTCACCAGCACCTCTAGATCCCCCACCACCATTGTGATAACTGCCGCCTATGCCTTCACCTCCACCGCCATATCTAGACTCAGCCTAGTTGATAGTGATGTTCCTATTATCAAGGATTTGCCCATTCTTAGGGTTTAGATTTAGGTTTAGGTAGATTTTAGGGTTTAGGTTTATTTTTTATGTATATTTAGTTACTTTAGGTTTATTTTTAGAGTTTGGGGTTTAGGGTTTAGGGCTTAGGGTTAGGGTTTAGATTTAGGGTTTAAGTTTTAGAGTTTAGGGTCTAAGGTTTAGGGTTTTAGGGTATATGTTTTTAGGGTTTAGGGTTTAGGATTATGGAAGGTTTGTGTTAGGTTTAATGTTTAAGTTTTAGGTTTAGGTTTTTATGGTAAGGGTTTAGTGAGGTTAGTTTGGGGTTTAGGGTTTGGGGTTTAGGGTTTAGGGTTTAGGATTTAGGTTTTGTGAGTTTTTTATTTTTAAATTAAATCAATAGGTAGATTTATATTTATATAGTTTATTTTTTATTTATTTTGGTTTATTTTTTATTTTATGTTTATTTAGGTTTTATTTTTATTTAGTTTAGCATAATTATTTTAAGTTTATTTATTTTAATTTAGGTATTTTATTTCAATTTATTTTTTAGGTTTAGGTTTTAGTTATTTTTAGGTTTGCATTTTATTTTATATTTTAGGTTTAGGTTTATTTATTTTATTTTATTTTATGTTTATTTTGTTTTGTTTATTTTATTTATTTATTTTTAGTTTATTTTAGTTTATTTTATTTATTTATTTATTTTATATTTATTTTAGGTTTTAGGTTTTTATTTTAGTTTATTTTAGGTTTAATTTTTAATTTTATTTATTATTTTAGATTTATTTTTATTTTAGGTTTTATTTTATTTTATTTTATTTTATTTATTTTCCCATAGTTTTATTTTATTTATGTTTTATTTTATTTATTTAGTTTAGGATTTTAATTATTTTATTTTAATTTAGTTTTAAAAATTTTTTATTTTATTTCTATGTTTAGGTTTAGTTTTAGTTTTAGGGTTTATGGTTTAGTGTTTAGTGTTTAGGCTTTAATGATAAGATTTAGGGGATTGGGTTTAGGTTTAGTGTAGGGTTTACTGTTTTTGGGTTTAGGGTTTAGGGTTTTAGGGTTTTAGGGTTTAGTATTTTTTTAAAAGAAAATTATGTAAACAGGTAAGTTTAGGTTTATTTAGCTTATTTAGTTTATCAAATATTTATTTTAGTTTATTTTATTTTTTATTTTTATTGAGTTTTTTTTTATTTTCATTTAGTTTAGTTTATTTATTTAAGGTTTATATATTTTAGTTTAGGTTTTATATTTTAGTTTATTTTTTAGGTTTAGGTTTTGGTTTATGTTTATTTTTTAGTTTAATTATCTTTTTATTTTATTTTTTGGTTTAGGTTTAATTTTATATTTTAAGGATTTAGTTTAGGTTTTTATTTTAATTTTTTTATTTTTTTGGTTTTAAGTTTCTACTTTAGGTTTATTTTTAGGTTTTATTTTTTAGTTTAGCTTTATGGTTATTTTTAGTTTATTTTATTTTATCTAGTTTAGGTCTAGGTTTAGGTTTAGTTTATTTTAGGTTTAGGTTTAGGTTTTATTTATTTTAGTTTAGTCTTTTTTAGTGTATGTTTAGGTTTATTTTATTTTTATTTTAGGTTTAGGTTTCTTTTAGTTTAGGTTTTTGGTTTTACTTTAGGGTTTAGGATTCTTATTTTTTTTAATATAGAATAAATTTAGATTCAACATTTCTTCCTTTTGATTTCATCAACCAAGTAACACGCTAAGTTTTCTAAGACACAAGTGATGACATAGATATAAAATGAGCACACATAGAGCAAATTAGAAACCGTAGATAACTAGAACTATCTCTACTATAAAGATGCAATTCCATAAGCAAAAGATTAGATCGATCGTTCTTCAGTTTCTCCAATTCCCATCACAACCACCATGGCCTCTCGACCTCTACCACCATATCCTTGACCTCTCCCTCCACCACCACCACGGATATCCTCCATCGCTCCTCCCGCCTCCATGACCACCACTGCTCTGACCACTACATCCATATCCACTAACACCTCTAGATCCCCCATCACCACTGTGATAATGCCCATCTCCTGCTAAACCTCCACCACCAAATCTAGACTGAGCCTAGTGGACGGTGATGTTCCTGCTATGAAGGTTCTACCTATTCTTAAGGTTTAGATTTAGGTTTAGGTTTATTACATTTTAGGGTTTAGGTATATTGTTTAATTTATGTAGTTACTTTAGGTTTAGGATTAGGGTTTGCGGTATAGGGTTTAGGGTTTAGGGTTAGGGTTTAGGGTTTAGGGTTTTGGGTAGTAGGGTTTATGCTTTTAGGGTTTAGGGCTTAGGGTTAGGGTTTAAGGTTTAGGGTTTAGGGTTTAATGTTTTGTTTTTTAAATTAACTAAATCGGTAGGTTTAGGTTTATTTAGTATATTTAGTTTATTTTTTATTTTTATTTAGGTTTATTTTTTATTTTTATTTAGTTTAGTTTATTTATTTTAGGTTTATTTATTTAATTTAAGTTCTTTATTTTCTTTTATTTTTTAGGTTTAAGTTTAGGTTTTGGTTTATTTTTTAGTTGAGTTTTTTTTTTATTTTATTCTTGATGTTTAGGTTTTATTTTTTATTTTTAGGTTTAGGTTTAGTTTTTTATTTTAGTTTTAGGTTTAGGTTTTTAATTTAGGTTCATTTTTAGGTTTTTTTTTTTTATAGGTTTCAATTTATTTTTAGTTTATTTTATTTTACTTAGTTTATGTTTAGGTTTAGGTTTAGTTTATTTTAGGTTTTGTTTTAGGTTATATATATTTTAGTTTAGTTTATTTTAGTTTTGGTTCTAGTTTATTTAATTTTATTTATTTTATGTTTATTTTTTTTGTTTAGGGTTTAAGTTTTATTTTTTATTTAATTTTTAGTTTTATTTTTAAATTTAGGTTTTATTTAGTTTTTATTTTATTTTATTTTGTGTTGATTTTATTTTTATTTTATGCTTAGTTTTTAGTTTATTTTAAGGTTTTTTCTAATTTTTTATTTATTTAGATTTAGGTTTAGTTATTTATTTTATTTTATTTTTAGGTTTTATATAGTTTAGGATTAGCTTTTAGGTTTTAGTTTAGGGTTAGTTAGGGTTTAGGGTTTAGGGTTTAGGTTTAGGGATGGAGGTTTGGTTTAGGCTTTAGGGTTATTTAGGAGGGTTTAGGGAGGTTTAGGTTTAGGGTTTAGGTTTTTGGGTTTAGGTTACAGGGTTAGTTTTAAAAGTTAGTTTAGGGAGAGAGAGTGTGGAGTTTAGGTGTTTAGGATTTGGGAGGTTTAGGTTTAGGTGTTTAGGGACAGTTTAGGAGGATTTAGGATTTATGGAAGTTGTGGGAGTTAGGGTTTAGGATTTAGGGTTCAAGAGGTTTAGGGTTTTCTTAGAATTTAAGTAAACCCATAGGTGGTTTTAGATTATTTAGTTTTGTTTATTTATTTTATTTATGTTAATTTTTATTTAATTTAGTTTATTTTATTTATTTAGTTAGGTATTTTTAGTTAATTTTGGTTTGGAATTAGGCTTATGTTTATTTTTTCGATAATAATTTTTTATTTTATTATTTAGGATTAGGTTTTATTTTTTCTTTTTAGTTTTAGGGTTAGGTTTTTATTTTATTCTTTCAAGTTTAAGTTTTAGGTTTTTATTTGAGCTTTATTTTTAGGTTTTAGGGTAGGGTGGTTAGCTTAGGATTTAGGGTGTGAGGGTTAGTTTAGAGCTTAGGGTTTAGGGTTTTAAGGTTTATGGAGTTTAGGAGGTTAAGGTTAGGGTTTAGGGTTTAGGGTTGCAGGTTTAGGATTTAGGGTTTAGGATTTTTTTTAATAAATTTAAGTGAACTTGTGGGGATAGGTTTATTTAGTTTATGCAGTTTATTTTTTATCTATTTAAGTTTATTTTATTTTTATTTTTATTTTGGTTTATTTTTTATTTTTATTTAGTTTAGTTCATTTATTTTAGGTTTATTTATTTAGGTTTAGAATTTTAGTTTATTTTTAGGTTAGATTTTATGTTTATTTTTTAGGTTTAGTTTTATTTTTTATTTTTAGGTTTAGGTTTAGATTTTTTTTTTTTAAGGTTCAGGTTTTAGGTTTTTATTTGAGCTTTATTTTTAGGTTTTATTAAGGTTTAGGGCCTAGGGTTTAAGGTTAGCTTAGGATTTAGGGTTTTTCAGTGTTAGGGTTAGTTTAGAGCTTAGGGTTTAGGGTTTTAAGGTTTATGGTTTAGGGTTTCAGGTTTAGGGTTAAGGTTAGGGTTTAGGGTTTAGGGTTGCAGGTTTAGGATTTAGGGTTTAGGATTTTTTTTAATAAATTTAAGTGAACTTGTGGGGATAGGTTTATTTAGTTTATGCAGTTTATTTTTTATCTATTTAAGTTTATTTTATTTTTATTTTTATTTTGGTTTATTTTTTATTTTTATTTAGTTTAGTTCATTTATTTTAGGTTTATTTATTTAAGTTTAGGTTTAGAATTTTAGTTTATTTTTTAGGTTTAGATTTAAGTTTATGTTTATTTTTTAGGTTTAGTTTTATTTTTTATTTTTAGGTTTAGGTTTAGATTTTTTTTTTAAGGTTCAGGTTTTAGGTTTTTATTTGAGTTTTATTTTTAGGTTTCATTAGGGTTTAGGGTTTAAGGTTAGCTTAGGGTTTATGGTTAGTTTAGGGGTTATGGTTTAGGGTTTTGGGTTTAGGGTTTCGAGTTTAGGGTTTAAGGTTTAGGGTTTATGATTTATGGTTTACGATTTGGGGTTGTAGGTTTAGCGTTTAGGGTTTAGGACTTTTAAAAAAAATATTTAAGTGAACTAGTAGGTTTAGGTTTATTTATTATTTATTTTATTTTATTTTATTTTATACTTTTATTTAGGTTTTTTTATTTTTGTTGAGTTTAGTTTATTTATTTTAGTTTAGGTTTTTTATTTTATTTTATTTTTTGGTTTAAATTTAGGTTTATTTTTAGTTTTTTAGATTAGTATTAAATTTTTTTATTTTTTATGTTCAGGTTTTATTTTTATTTTTAGGTTTAAGTTTAGTATTTCATTTTATTTTTCAATTAGGTTTTAAGTTCTTATTTTAGGTTTTATTTTTAGTTTTGGTTTAGGTTTATTTTTTATTTTTTATAGTTTAGGGTTTAAGTTTAAGTTTAGGTTTTATTTATTTTAGTTTAGTTTATTTTAGTTTCGATTTAGGTTTATTTTAATTTAATGTTTAGGGTTTTTTTAGTTTATGGTTTAGTTTTATTTTATTTTATTTATTTAGGTTTAGTTTTTTTTAGTTTAGGGTTTAGGTTTTACTTTTTATTTATTTCTAGGTTTTATTTTTAGATTTATTTTTTAAGCTTTTGTTTTTATTTAGTTTTATTTTATTTTATTTTATTTTAGGTTTATTTTATTTTTATTTTATGTTTAGGTTATATTTTATTTAGGTTTATTTTACTTTTTAGTTTATTTTAAATTTTTATTTATTTTATTTTAATTTAGTTTCTATTTTTTATGTTTTTTTATTTTTAATTTTATGTTTAAGTTTTAGTTTAAGTTTTTATTTTATTTTTATTTTATTTTATTTAAGCTTAATTGTTATTTATTTATTTTATTTTTTAGTTTTTTTAGTTTAAGTTTAGGTTTTTAGGTTTTTAGGGTTTAAGTTTTAGGGTTTAGGGTTTTGGGTTTAGGGTTTAGGGCTATAGGGTTTAGGGTTTCTAGTTTAGGGTTGTATGTTTAAGGTTTAGGGTTAATTTTAGGGTTTAGGGTTAGGATTTATGGTTAAGGTTAAGATTATTTTATTTTATTTTATATTTATTTTATTAAAAGTTTAGGCTTTAGGGTTTTGTGTTTAGGGTTTTAAGTTTATGGTTTAGGGTTTGGGGTTTAAGGTTGTAGGTTTAGGGTTTAAAGTTTAGAGTTTAGTGTTTAGGGTTTAGGGTTTAGGGTTTGGGGTTTAGGGTTGTAGGTTTAGGGTTTAGGGTTGGTTTATGGTTTGTGTTTAGGATTTTTTTTAGAAAAATGATTAAGTAAGCCGATATTTTTAGGTTTATTTTATTTATTTATTTTATTTATTTTAATTTATTTTATTTTTTATTTTTATTTAGGTTTACTTTTTTAGTTTATTTACTTTTAGTTTATTTATTTTAGGTTTATTTATTTTAGTTTAGGTTTTTTATTTTAGTTTATTTTTTTGTTTAGATTTAGGTTTATATTTATGTTTATTTTTTAGTTTTGTTTTTTTATTTTATTTTATTATGTTTTAGTTTTATTTTTAATTTATAAGTTTAGGTTTAGGATATTATTTTATTTTTCTAGGTTTAAGTTTTAGGTTTTAATTTGAGGTTTATTTTTAAATTTTATTAGTGTTTAGGGATAACTTAGGGTTTAATGTTATTTTAGTGGTAAGGGTTTAGGGTTTAGGCTTTAGGTTTTAGGGTTTTTAGGGTTTAAGGTTAGTTTAGAGCTTAGGGTTTAGGGTTTAGGGTTTAGGGTTTTGGGTATTTTGTTTTGGGGTTAGGGTTAAGGTTTAGTGTTTATGGTTTAGGGTTTATGCTTTAGGGTTTAGGTTTTTATGGTTTAGGGTTTAGGAGTTTTAGAGTTTACTTGTGGGCCTGGTGGGTTTAGGGTTTGGGGTTTAGGGTTTGGGTTAGGGGTTAGGGTTTAGGGTGTAGGGTTTAGGGTTTAGGGTTTAGGGTTCAGGATTTCGTGTTTAAGGTTTAGGGTTTAATTTTTAAGGTTTTTTCTTAAAAAAGAAATTATGTAAATTAGTAGGTTTAGGTTTATTTAGTTTATTTTTTATTTATTTTAGTTTATTTTATATTTTATTTTTATTTATGTTTATTTTTTATTTTTTTAGTTTAGTTTATTAATTTTAGTTTAAGTTTTTTATTTTAATTTTTTTTTTTTATGTTTAGGTTTAGGTTTATGTTTATTTCTAGTTTAGTTTTAGTTTTATTTTATTTTTTTGGTTTCGGTTTTATTTTTTATTTTTAGGTTTAGGTTTATGTTTTTATTTTATTTTTTTAGGTTTAAGTTTTAAATTTTTATTTAAGGTTTATTTTTAGGTTTTATTATGATTTAGGGTTTAGTGTTTAGGTTTAACTTAGGGCATATGGTTAGTTTAGGGTTATGGTTGTTAGGGTTTAGGGTTTAGGGTTTATGGTTTTAGGCTTTAAAGTTTAGTATTTCGAGTTTAGGGGTAGGGTTAGGGTTTAGGGTTTAAGGTTTAGGGTTTAGGATTTAGGGTTAGAGGTTTAGGGTTTAGGGTTTAGATTTTTTTTAAAAAAAATTTAAGTGAACCTGTAAGTTTATGTTTATTTAGTTTATTTAGTTTATTTAGTTTATTTTTTATTTATTTTAGTTAATTTTATTTTTTTTATTTTTATTTAAGTTTTTTTATTTTTATATAGTTTAGTTTATTTTTTTAGGTGTATTTATTTTAGCTAAGGTATTTTATTTTAGTCGATTTTTTAAGGTTAGATTTAGGTTTATGTTTATTTATTAGATTAGTATTTTATTATTTTTTTCTAGTTTTATGTTTTATTTTTAATTTTTAGGTTTAGGTTTTAGGTTTTATTATATTTTTTTAGGTTTAGGTTTTAAGTTTTTATTTTAGGTTTATTTTTAGGTTTTCTTTTTTAGTTTAGGTTTATGTTTATTTTTAGTTTATTTTATTTTTCTTAATTTAGGGTTTAGGTTTCATTTATTTTAGGTTTAAGTTTTATTTATTTTAGTTTAGTTTATTTTAGTTTAATCTATTTTAGTTTAGATTTAGGTTTATTTTATTATGTTAATTTTAAGTTTTGGTTTTTTTTTAGTTTAAAGTTTTGTTTTATTTTTATTTATTTTAGGTTTTATTTTAATGTTTATTTTTTAGGTTTATGTTTTTATTTAGTTTTTATTTTATATTACTTTTATTTTATTTTATTTGTATTTTACGTTTGGGTTATATTTTATTTAGGTTTTTTATTTTTAAGTTTACAATTTTTTAGTTTAGTTTAGGTTTTTATTTATTTTATTTTAGTTTAATTTATTTTATTTTATTTTATTTTTAGGTTTAAGTTTAGGTTTAGGTTTATGTTTTAATTTAGATTTCTATTTTATTTATTTTTTTATTTTATTTATGTTTAGGTTTTTTTTATTTATTTTATTTTTAGGTTTCATTTGATTTAGGTTTAGGTTTTTAAGTTTTTAGGGTTTAAGGTTTAGGGTTTAGGGTTTAGGGTTTAGGGTTTAGGGTTTAGGGTGTTAGGTTTTAGAGTTTAGGGTTTAGGGTTTATGGGTTGGGTTTTATGGTTTAGGGTTTAGAGTTTAGGGTTTAGGGTTAGGTTTTTTTTTAGGATTTAAAATTTAGGACTTATGGTTTATGATTTTTTAGGGTTTAGGGTTTAGGGTTTGGGGTTTAAGGTTGTAGGTTTAGGGTTTAGTGTTTAGAGTTTAGGGTTTAGGATTTGGGGTTCTTTTTTTTAATATTAATTAGACTGGTAGGCTTATGTTTATTAGTTTATTTTTTATTTATTTTAGTTTATTTTATTTTATTTATTTAGGTTTATTTTCTTTTTTGATTTAGTTTAGTTTATTTATTTTAAGTTTATTTATTTTAGTTCAAGTTTTTCTTTTTAGTTTATTTTTTAGGTTTATGTTTAGGTTTATGTAAATTTTTTAGTTTAGTTTTATTTTTATTTTATTTTTATAGGTTTAGGTTTTATTTTTTATTTTTAGGTTTAGGTTTCGGTTTTTATTTTATTTTTTTAGGTTTAGGTTTTAGGTTTTTATTTGAGGTTTATTTTTAGGTTTTATTTTTTAGTTTCAATTTAAGTTTATTTTATTTTATATAGTTTATGTTTAGGTTTAGGTTTAGGTTTTATTTATTTTAGTTTAGTTTATTTTAGTGTAGGTTTAGCTTTATTTTACTTTTATTTTAGGTATAGGTTTTTTTTTTTAGTTTAGGGTTTAAGGTCTTTGGTTTTTTTTTTACAGAGAACAAATTTAGATTCAACATTTCTTATTTTCGATTTCATCAGCCAAGTAACACAACAAGTTTTCTAAGACATAAGTGATGAGATAAATCAAAATTGAGCACTCATAGAGCAAATCAAAACCTTAAATAACTAGATCTGTCTCTACTGTAAAGACATAGTTCCATATGCAGCAGATTGGATCGACTGTTCTTTAGTTTCTCTATTTTCCATCAAAACCACCCCAACCTCTCGAGTAGTGGGATCCACCAACATATCCCAGATCTCTCCTTCCACCACCACCAAGTCTGTAACCTCTGTCACTCCTCCTGCCTCCATAACCACCATTGCTTCGATCACCACCTTCATATCCACCATCACCTACAGATCCCCCACCACCAATGCAATAACCACCGCCTCTACCTTCACCTCCACTACTAGATCTAAACTGTGTCAGGTTGACGGTGATGTTCATGCCATCAAGGTTCTTCCCATTCTTAGGGTTTAGGACTAGGTTTAGGTTTATTAAGGCTGTAGACATTAGGTTTATTTTTTAATTTATTTAGTTACCTTATATTTAGGTTTAGGGTTTGAGGTTTAGGGTTGGGTTTAGGGTTAGGGTTTAGGGTTAAGGGTTTTTGGTTTTAGGGTTTATGCTTTTAGGGTTTAGGGTTTAAGGTTAGGGATTAGGATTTAGGGTTTAGGGTTTAGGGTTTAGGATTTAGGGTTGTAGGTTTGGGGTTGCAATTTTAGGGTTTGGGGTTTAAGGTTTAGAATTTAGGATTTAGGTTTGAAGGGTTTTTTTTAAATTAAGTAAACTAATATGTTTAGGTTTATTTAGTATATTTTGTTTACTTTATTTTTTATTTTATTTTGTTTAGTTTATTTATTTTAGTTTAGGTTTTTTATTTTAGTTTATTTTTTTATGTTTATTTTTTAGTTGAGTTTTATTTTTATTTTATTTTTTAGGTTTAGGTTTTATTTTTTATTTTTATTATTAGGTTTAGGTTTTTATTTTAGGTTTATTTTTAGGTTTAGGTTTATTTTTAATTTATTCTATTTTATTTTGTTTAGGTTTACGTTCAGGTTTACTTTATTTTGGTTTAGGTTTAGGTTTTATTTATTTTAGTGTAGGTTTATGTTTATTTTATTTTTTTTATTAAATTTTTATTTTAGGTTTAGGTTTTTTTTAGTTTAGAGTTTAAGTTTTATTTTTTACTTATTTTTAGGTATTATTTTTAGGTTTAGGTTTTTATTTATATTTTATTTTATTTTATTGTACGTTTATTTTATGTTTAGTTTATATTTTATTTAGGTTTTTTATTTTTACATTTATTTTATTTTAGTTTATTTACATTTTTTATTTTAATTTATTTTTAGGTTTAGGTTTAGATTTTAATTTAGGTATTTATATTATTAATTTTATTTTATTTTGGTTTATGTTTTTTTTTAATTTTATTTTTAGGTTTTATTTAGTTTAAGTTTAGGTTTTTAGGTTTTTAGGGTTTAGGATTTAGGGTTTTAGGGTTTAGGGTTTAGGGTATGGGTTTAGAGTTTAGGGTTTAGTCTTTAGGCTTTAAGGTTTAGGGTTTTTAGGGTTTAGGGTTAGTTAAGGGTTTAGAGTTTAGGGTTTAGGATTAGGGTTTAGGTTTAGGCTTTAGGGTTTAGGTTTAAGGTTTTGGGTTAGTTTAACGTTTAGGGTTTAGGGTTGAAGTTTTTGTGTTGTAAGTTTAATGTTTAGGGTTTAGTGTTGGTTTTAAGGTCTAGCATTTTGGGTTTAGGACTTATAATTTATTGTTTAAGGTTTAGGGTTTAGGTTTTAGTGTTTAGGATTTTTTTTTTTTATTTAAGTAAGCAGGTAGGTTTAGGTTTATTTTATTCATTTAGTTTATTTTTTTATTTATTTAGGTTATTATATTTTTTTATTTTTATTCAGGTTTATTTTTTTATTTAGTTTAGCTTATTTATTTTATGTTTATTTTTTTTAGTTTAGGTTTTTAAAGTAGATAGATTAAGCAGTCCACACATATCAGGTGATAAGCAGTAGCCCAAACACAAACAATAAAGATAATCAATAAGCAAACCCCATAAGCGGCTTGCTGGACATAGGACCCTAAAGTCCCATAGTTAACAGATAAAATAGCAAAACATTGGAATCCTGAAAAACCAAGATAGCAGATAACCAAGAAAATAAATAACCAAGATAGCAAATAATAGCTAGTTGGCCATAAAGCCACCCATTCAGAATAGATAGTGCATTAGTTAGTAACCAAGTAGGTAGTAGCATAATCACAGACAATAAATAAAACAACAAAGCCATTATTGCACCCACCATAAGATAAACCAAAATAAAATAGTGATACAACATAGGCACAGAAGGGGTTCAAAGGAGAGCCAAGATTGGAATCCTTCAAGACAAAGAAAAGCAGACCAGCAGTTAAGCCAATAGCATTAATAAAACTAGACTGGAAAGAAGATAAAAAGAAAGTCCAATCCTGCAAGGAGAAAAAAATAATAATAACAAGGTTATAACATTGTCTCTCCATATAGGTTGGGGAGATGAGATTAGGAAGAACAATCAGAAAAGCCAAGACAGCAAATAACATGGACAACAAACAACTAAGACAATAAATAACAGCTAGCTAACCATAGAACCACCCATTCAGAATAGATAGTGCATAAGATAACACAGGGATCTACACAAGTCTAATAGAACCAGGATGAAATAAACAGCAGCAGATTAAGTAGTCCATAAATATCAGATGATAAGTAGTAGCCCAGTCACAAACAACAAAGATAATCAGAGAAACAATCTCAGAATCAGTCTATTGGACTAAAGACCCGATAATCCAACAGCCAACAACTAAAATAGCAAAACAATTGTTGCACCCACCATAAGATTAATAAGTAAGGAACAGGGAGACAACATAGACTCGAAAGGGGTTCAAGAAAAAACCATCATTGAAATCCTTCAAGACAAAGAAAAATAGACCAGCAGGTAAGCCAACATCACCAGTAAAAATAGGATGAAATGAAATCAAGAATAAAATGCCATCCTGTAAGGAAACAATAATAATAACAAGATTATTACAATTGCTCTCCATATAGGTAATGGAGGTGAGGTTAGATAGCATAGGAGGGGGCACAACCCTATTAAAGAGAGAAAAGACAGATAAATTCAAGCCTACCATGAAGCTGTACAAAATTATAGCAATTACATAATGAGACAGCAAAGTCATGAGGCCATGAACAAATTTCCAGATTAAGGAAAAGAGAAAAAACATAGCCTTAATCATATAATGGAAAATTACAATAGGGCCCATAAATAGAATAATAATAGCAAGAAGTCTGTCCCTATAAAGCAGAAAGAAAAGCATAAAATAATCCATCTCCCTCCAGTAGACAGGAGAAACCTTACCAAAAGTAGTGGTTTCAGTGAAAACAATAGTAGCAGTAAAACCCCAAATAATGTTAGGGTAAGTAATCCAACAGCAGATTTCATAGAGATCAGTAACTAACCAAAAAGGGGTAACAAGAATTAGCATCAGCAAAATCCAAAGAAACATCAAAACTAAACAGAAGTTGATCATGCAGTTAAACAGGTAATGTAACTATCCAAACCAATAGGATGGATTAATTTCTGAGGTAAGGGAGTCCAGTATTGTCCAAATTAACCAAACCACACAAATGTTTAGGTAGTGTAAGTTGATCAAAGAATTTTATGCCATCCAATCTAGCACCCATATTGGAAAGGTAATCAGCACATGCATTACCTTCACACCATACATGAGTGATTTTAAAATAGAGTTGAGAGAGGAGAGCTCTAGTATGCTTTAGAAGGTAGTACAATTATGTATTGCCCATTTTGGTGGAAGTCAAAAGATCAATTAGTAACAGGGCATCCACCTCAATCCAAATATTGAGCCAACCTTTTTGAAGGCAAATCTCAATAGCTTTGTAAACTGCCATTAGCTCAGCAAAAGGAATAGAGCAAGTATTAAGGGGGTAAGCAAAAGCACATAGGACTTTACCATTAAGGTTTCTAAAAATGTCACCACAGCTAGAAGCATTTTGAGAAACAGAGCCATCAGTGTTAATTTTAATAGTATAAGCATGATGTTTTACCCAATAAACAATCTTGTCATCCGTACCGTTGGGTGAATCCAGCAAGTTAAAACCTAATTTATTGGTCACAAATTTACAACATTTAAATTGATTGTAGCTAATTAAATTGGCATTAAACAAGTCACGGATTTTATTTTTAATTCTAGCAATTATCCTCATGTGGTTCATAGGAGTCCCATAATGTTTTGCATCATTTTTGTCCATCCATATGAACCAAATAAGAGTGATAGTAGTTATGACTTTAATGCGGCCTTTAATAGTGTTTTCAAAATAAACTTCAAGAAGTTGGTATAATGTTAAGGAGCCATTGAATTTGTCAATGTTAAAGAGATCATCATACCAAATCCAAAGTTTGGAAGCAATGGCTCCGTTAAAAAATACATGATTCACATTCTCAATGTGAAAGCACTAGTAGCATTTTGAAGGTAAGTGAAAACCTTTACCCCACATCAAAGAGTCAACAAGGATGAAGTTTTTTATGATACGCCAAGTTAGAACATAATAAGAAATAGGAATAGTGTTATTTCAAATTTTGAAAAACACATTGGAAAAGTCACGAGCTTCTTTAATATGAATCCAAACATTTTTAAAGTTGAAGTCACCATTTTGAGAAAGCTTAAAAAGGATCTGATCATGATTGCTAGGAATGATAGGAATAGTAGTAAGCTTATTTAAAAGAGAGAATGGAATATAATCAATAAGATTACTATTGTTCCACATATTATTCTGGCAGAAAGTAAGTCATAAATGGACTCACCTCCAGTCCAGTTATCTTGCCAAAAGAAAGAGGTACCAGAATTAATACCCCAAGATATTAATGATTCGACTTCCCATTTAATGGAATAAAGTCTTTTCCAAAAAGGAGAGTCTCCCGCTCTATAGGGTAAAATGAGTGGGTGCTTACCCTGGCAGTATTTGACAGTCATGAAATTAGCCCAAAGACTATTGTTACTCCTAAAATTCCACCAAAGTTTTTATGAAAAGGCAGTGATAGCTTCCTTGATTGGCTTACATCCAAGACCACCTTTAGCAAGAGTGCCACAGCTTTTATACCAAGTGGTCCAATGCATTCTTTTAGAAGAATTGTTAGAACCCTAGAAGAATTTATTAAGGAGGCACTCAATTCTCTTAATGGTATAATTGGTCGGCATAATGGTTTGAATGAGATATAGAGGCATGGAGTTAAGGGTGCTCTTAATCAAAGAGAGCCTACCACCAAAAGAGAGTAAATGAAATTCTCAAACAAAAATTTTATTAGAGATTTTTTGGATTAGCTCATCAAAGAGATGTGAGCTTTTATAACCTTTAAAAAGTAGAGCACCAAGATATTTAATAGGAAGTTATTGTTAATGAAAGTTAGTAATTCTCAAGATTTAGTTGATCCTATTACTAGGGATTTTAGAGGAAGGAATGAAACAACTTTTACCTTCATTAAGAAAAATATCACTTTTGTTACCAAATTTATTTAAAAGAATCTTAATAGTTTTAATGTGATGAATAGAGGCATTGCAAAAGATTATGAAGTCATCAACAAAACTAAGATGAGATATAGGAAGACCACCTTGAGTTCTAAAAAGCATGTTGGGATTATTGTTGAAAAGTTCATTAAGGCTCCTCGAAAGATATTCAACAACAATAATAAAAAGGGAGGGTGATAAGGGATCTCCTTGTCTCAAACTATGCATCAAAGGGAAAAAACCAAGCGACTTACCATTCATGATAACAGAGAACCAAACATTGGTAATACAATTTTTAATGATGTGGATAAAATAGTTAGAAAAACTAAACAAATGAAGAATTTGGAAGAGTAAATTCCAAGAGAGGTTGTCATAAGCTTTAGAGATGTCCAGTTTGAAAAGGATGTTACCACCTCTGGTAGAAGCATCAATGTCATGAGTCAGCTCTTGGGCAAGAAGAATGTTGTCAGATATAGCTCTACCTTTAACGAAGCCAGTTTGGTTGGGTGAAATAATTTTAGGCAGCACCGAACTAATTCTATTGGCAATTAATTTAGCAATGAGTTTATGAAAGAAGGTGCAAAGGTTGATAGGTCTGAAATCACCCCAAGATTCAGGATTATTAATTTTTGGAATGAGAACAATTTAAGTGCTAGAAAAATATGTAGTTAAAGGATTGCCATCGAAAAAATCAATGACAGCATCAACAAGGTCAGACTTAATAATAGGCCAATAATGCTGAAAAAATTAAGTCGTGTAGCCTTCAGGGCCAGCAATAGAATCAGTGTTCATGCTATTGAGAATATTACCAATCTCAGTTTCCATAGGATGCAAACTAAGCAATTGGTTGTCATCATTAGTAATTGTTGAGGGAATCAGGTGTGAGTTGGAAAGAGCTTCTAAGGAAGGGTTGTTGCTTAATAAATTTTTAAAATGATCTATGACAGAATATTTAATATCATTATTATCAGTGATCCAGTTGCCGTTATCATTTTTAATTTTTTTAATAGAGTTTAAGGCTTTCTTTTTTTTTGAAAAGAGCATGGAAGTACCTGGTATTTCTATCACCATCAGCAATATGTTTTCTAGCAGGCTTTTGCCACCAGTAGGTTTCATCCATATTCTGATATTTAACTAAGTTATCTTTAGCTACATTCAACTCCTCAAGTTTAGTAGAGTCAGTCAAAACAGCATCTTCAAGAGAATAAACTAAGTGTTCTATATTTTTGAGATTTGAAAAAGATTTTTAAAATGATGTTTGTTCCATCAATTGAGTTTTTGTTTAAGCCTTTTAAGCTTAAGCTAGAGGCAAATCATTCCCTTAACGGAATTATCAGGATGAAGAGGGGCCATCCAGTTAATGGATACAACATTTATGAAATCAATATGTTGGATTCACATATTTTGGAATCTAAAAGAAGTGGGGGAGGATAATCTCGGAGGGATTTTGGAGAAATCAAAAGCGGAGCATGATCGACAAAGTTACTCAAATGTTCAACAAAAGTAATTGGCCATTGATTGATCCAAAGAGAATTAAAAAGAGTCCTATCAAGCCACTGCGAGAGTCTAGAGTTATGTCACGTATAGTCAGAGCCCGTAAAGCCAATATCAATCAGATTGCAATCAAGAATCATATTAGAAAATTCTTCCATGGAATGAATGTTAGGAGAGTAACCTCCCCTTCTTTTCGAGGAAGAGAGAATAGTATTGAATCACCCCAACCAACCGGGTTGGTTGAGAGGAGGAAAGGTTCTTAAGTTATCCCAAAGGATGTTCCTACCAGCTCTATTACAAGAAGCATAAATAAAGGAATCAAGAATAGAAAATTCACCCAATGAGATGTGGACATTAACCAATTATTGAAGATCATCAAGGATAGATATGTTGACTAAATTATTTCAAAAACACCAAATTTTATTGCTAATATTATAAAAGAAATTTTGAAAGCCAAGCATTCTAGCAACATGGTTGATCTTAGAAGAGTGTATGAATGGTTTAATAATAACAAGTAAGGCTATGTTATGAGTACGGCAAAGACTTCTAATATGGTTGCGGACAATGAGAGTCCCAATACCCCAAACATTCCAAATAAGTAAATTGATCATAATAAAAAATGAAGGAAAGGAAAAGAGATAACTAAAGAAATAAAAAGCAAGAAGAAAAGAAAAGTAGATGCAGTAATTTAAGGGAAGTTAGAGAAGATCTAGTAGTTCTAGTGGAGCTATTAGTGAACATTCTAGCTTTAAGGGATTTTTTTTTAAAATAGTTTGAAAAGGTCTATCTTTGTCCAAAGTATTGCCATCTGAGAGAGAGTGATTAGTAATATTCAGAATAGGACCTGTATCAGTCAAAGCATTCCTAATGGTAATTTCCCCATCTTCAGTGTCAGAATTATGCTGAGAAAGAGGGTTATCATGTGTATCACTCTGAAGGGTAGTAGAAGGAGAGGTTGTAATGCCATTAATACCATAGATTTCAAGCTCATTTTCAAAATTACTTTTCATATTTTGTTCCATCATCAAAGGATCAACAGTTTTTAGATTTTTCACTTTCATCAAAGGATCAATTTCAGAATTTGTCTCCTCAAATTCCCTAGCCAAAAGCGGTAGGTTAGAATGAGTCAAGGTATTATCTTGAGGAGCCAAATTATTATAATTAGAAGCAATATTAAGTAAGTTATCATTAGCCTCCTCATGATCCTCAGAAGCATTATTTGTAACATGTTCAGATTGCTCTCCAATAGGCAAATCCAGTGGATAAAAAAGGAGTAGGGGTAGGGGGATGATTCCCATTTTGAGTGACTTTAGGCACATAAGCAAATTTATTGATTTTTTCATTTGATAGAGTAGGATTAGGATCAAACAATTTATTCTTTTTAAGATGTGGATGTAACACAAAACATTCATATTGATCATGGCCATGTATTTTACAATGTGTGCAAAAAATAGGGAAATTCTCAAATTCCACTTTTTAATTATAACCAAATTTCTCAGAGCTAATCCAAACTTCTTTTGGATACTTTTTAGTAATATCAATCTCAACCAAAATATGAGCAACAGAATGCCGTGATCTCACAGCGGTGGCCTGATCAATTTGAAGAGACCGACCAAAGAGAGCCCCAACCGCAAAGAGAACTTGATGTGTAACATAATGTATTCCCATATTAGGAAGAGCTAGCCATATAGGAACAATTGGGGATTCCTCTTTTATATCAAAAAGAGGAGACCATTTCAGAAGTCACATTTGACAATTAAACACAAAGTAAGAGCGACGGGCAAAGACTCTTGAGTAATCTAAGTCATTAAAGAGCTGAATTAAAATATTCCTAGGATCAATCAATTCGATTGTGAAAATGCTTGAAAGTTTAAGGCTATGAAAAAATGATCAGATGTTATCAAGAGTTGGCCGGTGTAAGGAAAATTTACCAACTAAAGAGAATTCAAAAGGCTTCACCAACTTTTCCACATCTAGATCCGAGCACATAACAGCAGGCATCCCATGAAATGAGGTCGAGATCAAATTCACTGAAGAATTAGGGGAAAGATTCTTACTAGATAATGCATCCTTGAAGGACTTAATTGTAGGCAGAGTAGCGGTGATTTTGGATCCATAATTCCATGTAAATCTGATGCCCTAGCCGACGCCTCCAAGTTTGAAAAGCTCGACAGCGCGGAAAGCTGCTCCTCTGCCATTGAAAGAGCAAAGGGAAACTCACATTAGCGGCCAATCAGAGACAAATATCTAAAATTATGATCGAGAATGATCGAAAATCGGCCAAGCCACAATAAAGATGAAAGGGAAATTACAATCGCTAGAGAGCGCCGTGGGGTGAGGTGAGTTTTTGAGGTTTTGGGTTTCAGGGTTTAGGTTTTAGGGTTTAGGCTTGTAGGTTTAGGGTTAAGGGTTAAGGGTTTCGAGTTTAGGGTTAAGGTTTTTTTTAAAAATTTTTTTTAGGGTTTACACTTTAGGGTTTAGGGTTTAGGGTTTTTTAGGATTTAGGGTTTAGGGTTTGGGATTTAGGATTGTAGGTTTAGGGTTTAGAGTTTAGACTTTAGGGTTTAGGATTTGGAGTTTAGGGCTTTTTTAATATTAAGTAAACTGATAGGCTTAGGTTTTTTTTGTTTATTTTTTATTTATTTTAGTTTATTTTATTTTTTATTTTTATTTAGATTTATTTTGTTTTTTTTATTTAGTTTAGTTCATTTATTTTAGGTCTATTTATTTTTATTTAGGTTGTTTATTTTAGTTTATTTTTTAGGTTTAGGTTTATGTAAATTTTTTAGTTAGTTTTATTTTTATTTTATTATTGTAGGATTAGATTTTATTTTTAATTTTTAGGTTTAGGTTTAGGTTTTTACTTATTTTTTTAGGTTAAGGTTTTAGGTTTTTATTTGAGTTTTATTTTAGGTTTTATTTTTTAGTTTAGGTTAAGGTTTATTTTAAGTTTATTTTACTTTATCTAGTTTATTTTAAGTTTAGGTTTAGGTTTTATTTATTTTAATGTAGGTTTAGGTTTATTTTATTTTTATTTTAGGTTTAAGATTTTTTTTAGTTTAGGGTTTAGGGTCTTTGGTTTATTTTTTAAACAAAGAACAAATTCAGATTCAATATTTCTTCTTTTTGATTTAATCAACCAAGTAACACACAAAGTTTTCTAGGACACAAGTGATGACATAGATCAAAAATAAGCACACATAGAGCCAATCAAAAACCTTAGATAACTAGAACCGTCTCTACTATAAAGACACAGTTCCATAAGCAACAGATCAGATCGACCATTCTTCAATTTCTCCAGTGTCCATTAGAACCACCACGGCCTCTTGAGTAGAGAGATCCACCATCAAATCCCCAATCTCTCCCTCTGCCACCATCACGGTTGTAACCTCTGTCGATCCTCCTGCCTCCATAATGACCACTTCTTCGACCACCACTTGATATCTACAAGCACTTATAGATCTCCCACCACCATTGCAATAACTGTCGCCTTCGCCTTCGCCTCCACCGCTAGATCTAAAATGAGTGTCGTTTAAGGTGATGTTCATGCTATTAAGGTTCTACCCATTCTTAGGATTTAGGGTTAGGTTTAGGTTTATTAGGTTTTAGGGAGTTATTTTTTAATTTATTTAGTTACTTAGGTTTGGGGTTTAGGGTTTATGGTTTAGGGTTAAGGTTTAGGGTTAAGGGTTTAGGGTTTTAGGGTTTATGCTTTTAGGGTTTAGGGTTTATGGTTAAGGTTTAGGGTTTAGGGTTTAGGGTTTAGGGTTTAGGATTTATGGTTGTAGGTATAGGGTTGTAAGTTTAGGGTTTAGGGTTTTGGGTTTAGGATTTAGGATTTAGGTTGTAAGGTTTTTTTTTAAATTAAGTAAACTAGTACATTTAGATTTATTTGGTATATTTTGTTTATTTTTTATTTATTTCAATTTACATTATTTTTTATTTTAATTTAGATTTATTTTTCATTTTTATTTTATTTTGTTTATTTACTTTAGTTTATGTTTTAGGTTTAGGTTTATTTTTTAGTTTAGTTTTATTTTTTATTTTACCTTTTAGGTTTAGGTTTTTTTTTGTTTAGGTTTAGGTTTAATTTTATTTTTTAATGCTTAGGTTTTAGGTTTTTATTTTAGGTTTATTTTTAGGTTTTATTTTTTAGTTTAGGTTTATGTTTACTTTCTAGTATATTTTATTTTATTTCATTTAGGTTTTGGTTTAGGTTTACTTTATCTTTGGTTTAGGTTTAGGTTTTATTTATTTTAGTTTAGGTTTATGTTTATTTTATTTTATTTATTATATTTTTATTTTAGGTTTAGGTTTTTTTTTAGTTTAGGGTTTAGGTTTAATTTTTATTTATTTTTAGGTTTTCTTTTTAAGTTTATTTTTTAGGTTTAGGTTTTTATTTAGTTTTTATTTTATTTTATTTTAGGTTTATTTTGTTTTTATTTTACATTTAGTTTATATTTTATTTAGGTTTTTTATTTTTAAGTTTATTTTATTTTTTAGTATAGTTTAGGTTTTTAATTATTTTATTTTAATTTAATTATATTTTTTATTTTATTTTATTTTTGATTTTAGGTTTAGGTTTTAGTTTAGGTTTTTATATTATTATTATTATTTTAATTTTGTTTATGTTTATTTATTTATTTGATTTAAAGGTTTTATTTAGTTTAGGTTTAGATTTTGAGGTTTTTAGGGTTTAGGGTTTAGGGATTTTTGAAAACCCCATATAGGGGGAATTTTATTGCCACAAAAAGAAGGTTATAAGATCCTCAAAAGGGGATAAACTCCACAACTACTGCTCAAAGAGCTATAATCAGCCTACAGAGTAAATCCCCTATCTAAGTAAAACAAAAAGCAAAATAAAAGAGTAAAGGAAAGCAAAAGATACAAATTGATTAACATAGATAAGCCAATGGATAGATTAGGGCCAAAGCTCTTCAGGATGAGAGAATGCATGACACTAGGGAGCAAACTTGCAAGAGAACAAGAGAAGTGCACCTGCAAAATTGTAGAAAGATAGAAATTAGAGCTTAAAGTTAAAGTAATACAGACAAAATGAAAATTGAAAGCAGCATAAACTGAGAAAGATTATAAAGTAGTGTGATAGAGAAGGCTCAGGCTCAATCACATCAAATTGGGGTAGATGCAAATATGAGCATCCAAACTTTAGCGGAAGGGTTACAACATAAGAGCTACTACCAAACCAAAAAAGAGTGAAATCATCATTGCCATCATAGCAAACAAACCCGTGGGAAGATAGCAACCATTTGTTGAAAGTCTTTTGAGCCTTAGTATCTACAAACCTAAGCAAAGCCATATACACGATAGAAAAGGATACAACAAAGAGTAATGGGTGGATCCCATGAATAAATATCATCAATATAGTCACCATGGAATGAGAAACCACATATGAAAATGAACTTCCAGATCCACCTTATTTTTAACTAGAGGCAAGGGTTTTATTAGACCAGCATTAAAATCCACCATAGAAAAATAGCAGAAAGGATCGGGCAGAAGAAAAAAGCAATGCACAACTAGTTGAAAAACCTGCTGAAATCCAGCAAGGCAAATAAACAAGCATGTAAATAACTCCAACCCAAACATATAGGACATATGTGAAGTTAATAACCAACAAGTGTATGGCAAAATAACATAACCCAAACTCAAATTACAACAGAAAATGCAAAAGTTTAACAGAGATAAGATGGGAATGTAACAACAGATTATGTGGACCAGAAGGCACAGATAATAAGCTGCTCCCCACCACAAATAGATCCAAATTAAGACAATCAGAGAGATAACCTCAGAAGCAGCTTGCTGGGCATGAAACTTGATAATTTAGTTCAGCCAACAACCAATACATCAAAAAATAGCAAGCTGGACAAAAAACCACCCATTCAGAATAGACAGTGCATAAGGTATCATCCAAGTAGGCAATAACAATGCGATCCGCACTGTGTGATCACCGCATTGAAAACATCAAAAATAATCATAAAAGCAATAGGAAACATACTGATAAAAACTACAAAGGCAGCCTGCTGGATAAAGGACCCAAAAATCCAACAGCCAACAATTAAAATAACAATACAATGATTGCACCCACCATAAGATAAGCCAGTGAAAAATAGAGATACAAAATAAATACAAAAGGGGTTCAAAAGAGAGCCATCATTGAAATCCTTCAAAATAAAGAAGAGTAGGCTTGCAGCCAAACCAACCCTCTGTAAAAGCAGACTGGAAAGAAATCATTAAGTAATTCCAATCCTGTAAACAGATAATAATAATAACAAGGGTATTACAGTTTCTCTCCTTATAGGTTGGGAAGGTGAGGATAGTAAAAGAAAACAAAAAAACAACCCCAAAAGTAGCCTGTTGGACATGATAGATAACCCCAGTAGCAGCTTGTTGAGCATAAATAATCTAGATCAGCCAACAACCAAGATAACAAATAACAGCAAGCTGGCCATAAAACCACCCATTCATAATAGACAGTGCATAAGTTAATTTCCAAGTAGGTAATAGCATATTCACAGTGATCTGGGCAAGACTAATTGAACCAAAATGGAAAAAATAATAGCAATTTAGATAGGCCACAAACATGTGGTGATCAGCTGTAGCCCAGATACGAACAGCAAAATCAAGCAAAAAAATAAAAGCCAACAAATAACTAACAACCTCAGAGGAAGCCTATTGGACATAAGATCCAAAATTCCAACAACCAACAATTAAAACAACAATACAAATATTGTACCCACTGTAAGATAAGACAATAAAAAATAGTGGTACAACATAGACACAAAAGGGGTTCAAAAGGGAGCCATCATTGAAATCCTTCAAGACAAAGGAGAGCAGGCTTGTAGCTAAACTACCTTCCTCAGTAAAAGTAGACTAGAAAGAAATCATTAAGTAAGTCCAATCCAGCAAAGAGACAATAATAATAATAAGGGTATGGCAGTTTCTCTCCTTACAAGTTGGTAAGGTGAGGTTAGCAAAAGCAATCAGAAAAATAGCCCCAAAAGCTGCCTGCTGGACATAAGACCCGAAAATCTAACAGCCAACAATTAAAACATCAAAACATTTATTGCACCCACCATAAGATAAACTAGTAAAAAATAGTGGAATAGCATAGAGTCAAAAGTGGTTTAAAGGAAAGCCATCTTTGAAATCCTTCAAGACTCACAAAAGCATAACAACAGCTAAGCCCACAACATCAGTAAAAATAGGCTGGAAGGAAATCAAGAAGTAATTTGAATCCTGCAAAGAAGAAGTTATAGTAGCAAGGGTATTGCAGTTTCTCTCCTTTTAGGTTGTGGAGGTGAGGTTAGGGAGCATAAGAGGGGCCACATCCATAATAAAGGGATAAAAAATAGATAAATTATGGCATGTCATGAAGCTATACAAAAATATAGCAATTAAACATTGATACATCAAAGTCATGAGCCCCAGAATAGATTTCTAGAAAAAGGAAAAGAGACAGAACACAACCTTAACCATATAATGGAAAATAAATACATTAGGACCCCTTAACTAAATATTGATGGCAAGAAGTCTATCCCTGTTGATCAGAAAGTAAAGCAGAAATTAAAGCATAAGGTAATACATATCCCTCCAGCAGACAAGAAACAACTTACCATTAATAGTGGAAATTGCAGAAGCAATAAGACCCCAAAAAGGGCTAGGGTAATTAATCCAATAGCAGATGCCATAGAGATCAGCAATTAACCAGAAAGGGTTATCAGGAAGATGCAAAACAACCTCAGAGGAAGCCTGCTGGACATAAGATCCAAAATTCCAGCAACCAACAAATAAAATAGCAATACACCCACCATAGGAAAAGACAATAAAAAATAGTGATGCAACATAGGCAAAATCAGGATTCAAAAGAAAGCAATCATTGAAATCCTTCAAGACAAAGGAGAGCAGGCTTGCAGCTAAACTAACATCCTCAATAAAAGCAGACTGGACGGAAATCATTAAGTAAGTCCAATCCTGCAAAGAGACAATAATAATAATAAGGTTATTGCAGTTTCTCTCCTTACAGGTTGGGAAGGTGAGGTTAGCAAAAGCAATCAGAAAACTAATGCTAAAAGTAGCCTGTAGGACATAAGACCCAAAAAGCCAGGAACCAATAATTAAAATAGCAAAACATATATTGCACCCACCATAGAAAAGTCCAGTAAAAAGCAGTGGAGCAACATATAGTAGAGAATGGTTCAAAGGAAAGCCATCTTTGAAATCCATCAAGACACATAAAAGTAGACCAACAGCTAATTCCACAGCATCAGTAAAAATAGGCTGGATGGAAATCAAGTAATTCCAATCCAAACTATTAATAGTGGAAACAATAAAAGTAGTAAGACCCCAAATAAGGTTAGGGTAATTAAACCAATAGCAGATGCCACAAAAATTGGCAAATAACTAGAAAGGGGTATCATGAAAATGCATTAGGAAAATCCAAAGAAACAACAACACAAAATAGAAGTTGATCATGCAGTTAAATAGGTAATATAACAGGCCAATCTAATAGGATGGATTAATTTCTAGGGTAAGGGAGTTCAGTATTGTCCAAATTAACCAATCCACACAAATGTTTAGGAAGTGTAAGATGATCAAAGAATTTTATTCCATCTAATCAAACACCCAGATTGGCAAGGTAATCAGCACATGCATTACCCTCACGCCATACATGAGTGATTTTAAAATAGAGTTGAGAAAGGAGAGCTCTTGTCTGCTTGAGAAGATAGTACAATTCTATATTGCCCATTTTGGTGGAAGTCAAAAGATCAATTAGCAACATGGCATCCACCTCAATCTAAATATTGAGCCAACCTCTTTGAAGGCAAATCTCAATTGCTTTGTAAACAACCATTAGCTCAGCAAAAGGAACTGAGCAAGTATTAAGAGGGTAAGCAAAAGCACATAGGACTTTACCATTAAGGTTTTTGAAAATTCCACCACAGTGAGAAGCATTTTGAGAGACAGAGCCATCAGTGTTAATTTTAATAGTATTAACATGAGGTTTTACCTAATAAACAATCTTGTCATCTTTACAGTTGGGTGGATCCGGCAAGTTAAAATCCAGTTTTTTAGCCACAAATTTACAACCTTTGAATTGATTGTAGTTAATTAAATTGGCACTAAAAAGTCACGAATTTTATTTTAAATTCTAGCAATTATTCTCATTGGTTCATAGGAATCACACGATGTTTTGCATCATTTATGTCTATCCATATGAACCAAACAAGAGTGATAACAGTTATGACTTTAATGTGGCCTTTAATAGTATTTTAAAAATAAGCTTCAAGAAGTTGGTATAGAGTTAAGGAGCCATTGAATTTGACAATATTAAAGAGATCATCATACCAAATCCAAAGTTTGGAAGCAATGGCTCCATTAACAAATACATGATTCACATTCTCAATGTGAAAGAAGAGCATTTTGAAGGTAAAAAACCTTTACCCCACATCAAGGAGTCAATAGGGATGAAGTTTTTCAAAATATGCCAAGTTAGAACAGAATAAGAAATATTCCAAAGTTTGAAAACACATTGGAGAAATCATGAGCTTCTTTAATATGAATCCAAACATTGTTAAGGTTGAAATCACCATTTTGAGAAAGCTTAAAAAGGATCTGATCATGATTGCTAGGAGTGATAGGAATTATAGTAAGCTTATTTAAAAGGAAGAAAGGAATATAATCAATAAGCTTACTATTGTTCCACATATTATTCTCCCAAAAAGAGTTCACTTTATAACAAAAGTGGAGTGGGTAGAAAGTTAATCATCAATGGACCCACCTCCAGTCCAGTTATCTTGCCAAAAGAAAGAAGTTCTAGTTAATCCCTCAAGATATTAATGGTTCGGCTTCCCATTTGATGGAACAATGTCTTTTCTAAATAGGAGAGTCTCCTGCTTTATAGGGGAAAATGAGAGGGTTTTATCCTAGCAGTATTTGGCAGTCATGAAATTAGCCCAAAGACTATTGTTGCTCCTAAAATTCCACCAAAGTTTATAGGAAAAAGCAGCAATAGCTTCCTTGATTAGCTTACATCAAAGACCACCCTCAGCAAGAGTGCCACAACTTTTATACTAAGAGGTCTTGTGCATTCTTTTAGAAGAGTTGTTAGAACCCCAAAAGAATTTGTTAAGGTGGCGCCAAATTCTGTTAATGGTAGAATTGGTCGGCAAAATGGTTTGAATGAGATATAAAGGCATGGAGTTAAGGGTGCTCTTAATCAAAGTAAGCCTACCACCGAATTAGAGTAAATGGAATTCCCAAATAGAAATTTTATTAGAGATTTTTTAGATTAGATCATCAAAGAGATGTGATCTATTCTGACCTTTAAAAAGCAGAGCACCAAGATATTTAATAGGAAGTTTTTGTTGCTACAAATTACTAATTCTCAAGAATTGGTTGATCTTATTACTAGGGATTTTAGAGGAAGGAATGAAACAACTTTTACCTTCATTAAGAAAGAGACCACTTTCATTGCCAAATTTATTTAAAATATTCTTAATATTTTTAATTTGATGAATAAAGGCATTACAAAAGATTATGAAGTCATCAGTAAAACTAAGATGGGAGATAGGAAGACCACCTTGAGTTCTAAGAAATATGCTAGGATTATTGTTGAAATGATCATTAAGGCTCCTCGAAAGATATTCAACAACAATAATAAAATGAGAGGGAGATAAGGGATCTCCTTGTCTCAAACCATGCATCAAAGGGAAAAACTTAGGGACTCACCATTCATGATAACGGAGAACCAAACATTGGTAACACAATTTTTAATAAGGCGGATAAAATAGTCAGAAAAACTAAACAAATGAAGATTTTGGAAGAGGAAATTCCAAGAGAGGTTGTCAAAAGCTTTAGAGATGTCCAGTCTGAAAAGGATGTTATCACCTCTGGTCAAAGCATCAATGTCATGAATCAGCTCTTGGGCTAGAAGAATATTTTCAGATATAGCTCTAGCTTTAACAAAGCCAGTTTGGTTGAGTGAAATAATTTTAGGCAGCAGCAGACTAATTTTATTGGCAATTAATTTAGTAATGAGTTTATGAAAGAAGGTGCAAAGGTTGATAGGTCTGAAATCACCCCAAGAATCAGGATTATTAATTTTGGGAATGAGAACTATGGAGGTGCTAGAAAAATATCTAGGTAAAGGATTTTCATCGAAAAAATCAACAACAACATCAACAAGGTCAGACTTAATAATAGGCCAACAATGCTGAAAAAATTGAGTCGTGTAGCCTTTAGGGCCAACAACAGAGTCAGTGTTCATGCTATTGAGAATACTACCAATCTCAGCTTTTGTAGGATGCAAACTAAGCAAGTGGTTATCATCATTAGTAATCGATGAGGGAATCAGGCGTGAGTTGGAGAGAGCTTCTAATGAAGGGTTGTTATTTAATAAGCTTTTAAAATGATGTATGACAGAATCTTTAATATCATTATTATCAGTGATCCAGCTGCTGTTATTATTTTTAGGGTTTAGGGATTAGACTTTAGGATTTAGGGTTTAGGGTTTATAATTTTAGGGTTAACGATTTTAGGGTTTAGGTTTTAGGGTTTGGGTTTAGGATTTAAGGTTTAGTGTTTAGGCTTTAAGGTTTAGGGTTTAGGTTTAGTTTAGGGTTCATGGTATGGTTTAGGCTCTAGGGTTTTTATGGTTTAATGTTAGTTTACATTTTAGGGTTTAGGGTTGTAGTTTTAGGGTTGTAAGTTTTGGGTTTAGGGTTTAGTGTTAGTTTTAGGGTCTCGAGTTTAGGGTTTAGGGTTTAGGATTTAGGTTTTATGGTTTAGGGTTTAGGGTTTAGGTTTATTTATTTTTTATTTTTAAATTAAGTAAATCGATAGGTTTAGGTTTATTTAGTTTAATTTTTATTTATTTTAATTTAGTTATTTTCATTTTTATTTTGGTTTAGTTTTTTTATTTAGTTTAATTTAGTTTATTTATTTTAGGTTTATATATTTTAGTTTAAGTTTTAATTTAGTTTATTTTTTAGGTTTAGGTTTATGTTTAAATTTATTTTTTAGTTGAGTTTTATTTTTATTTTATTTTTAGGTTTAGGTTTTATTTTTAATTTTTAAGTTTAGGTTTATGTTTTTATTTTATTTTTTTCAGGCTTAGGCTTTAGGTTTTTATTTTAGGTTTATTTTTATGTTTCATTTTTTTGTTTAGGTTTAGGTTTATTTTTAGTTGATTTTATTTTATTTAGTTTAGGTTTAGGTTTAGGTTTACTTTTTTTGGTTTATAGGTTTTATTTTTTTTATAGTTTATTTTAGTTTAGGTTAAGGTTTATTTCATTTTGTTTATTTTATTTTTATTTTAGGTTTAGTTCTTTTTATAGTTTAAGGTTTAAGTTTTATTATTTATTTATTTATTTTTAGGTTTTATTTCTAGTTTTAATTTTTAGGTTTATGTTTTTATTTAGTTTTTATTTTATTTTATTTTTATTTTATGTTTAGTTTTTATTTTATTTAGGTTTTTTTCTCTTTAGGTTTATTATATTTTTAGTTTAGTTTAGGTTTCTATTTATTTTCATTGTTTTTTTTTGTTTTTTTATTTTAATTTATTTTTAGGTTTAGGCTGATGTTGTAGTTCTGGTTTTTATGTTAGTTTATTTTATTTTACTTAGGTTTAAGTTTTTTTATTTATTTTATTTTCAAGTTTTATTTAGTTTAGGTTTAGGCTTTTAGGTTTTAAGGGTTTAGGGTTTGGGGTTTAGGTTTTAGGATTTAGGGTTTAGTGTGTAGGGTTTTATGGTTTATGGTTTAGGGTTTAGGGTTTTGGTTTTTTAGGTTTAGGGTTTAGGGTTTAGGGTTAGTTTTAGGGTTTATGATTGAGGGTTAGGGCTTTTATTTTTTAAATTAAGTAAACTAGTAGGTTTAGGTTTATTTTATTTATTCAGTTTTATTTTAGGTTTATTTAGTTTATTTATTTTTATTTAGTTTAGTTTAGGTTTAGGGTTTAGGGTTTTGGTTTTTTTTAATATAAAATAAACTCAGATTCAATATTTCTTCTTTTTGATTTCATCAATCAAGTAATACACCAAGTTTTCTAAGACACAAGTGGAGACATAGATCAAAATTGTGGATAAATAGAGTAGATCAAAAACTTTAAATAACTAGAACTATCTCTATAATAAAGACACAATTTCATTAGTAGATTAGATCGGTTGTTCTTCAGTTTCTCTAGTTCCCATCATAACAACCTAGGCCTCTCGATTAGTAGAATCCACCATCATATCCCCAATCTCTCCCTCTACCACCACCATGGCTGTAACTTCTATCGCTTCTCCTGACTCCATAACCACCACTACTTCGACCACCACCTCCATACCAACCAGCCATATCTAGCCTAAGCCTGGTTGACATTGATGTTCCTGTAGTCAAGGTTATGACCAATCTTAGGGTTTAGGTTTATTAGGTTTTAGGGTTTAAGTTTATTTTTTAATTTATTTAGCCAATTTTGGTTTAGGCCTAGGGTTTGGGGTTTAAGGTTTAGGGTTTAATGTTAGGGTTTATGGTTTAGTGTTTAGGGTATAGGGTTTAGGGTTTTAGGGTTTATTCTTTTAGGGTTAACATTTAGGTTTTAAGGTTTAGGGTTTATGGTTTTTTAGGGTTTAGGGTTAGTGATTATGGTTTAGGGTTTAGGGTTTAGGATTTGGGTGGTTTTAAATTTAAAACCCAAAAAAGTTGAGGTTTATTTTTAGTTGAGTTTTATTTTATTTTATTTTAGGTTTAGGTTTTATTTTTTTAGGTTTGGGTTTTATTTTATTTTTAGGTTTAGGTTTAAGTTTTATAGGTTTATTTTTAGGTTTATTTTTTACTTTTTTAGTTTATTTTATTTTATTTAGTTTAGGTTTAGGTTTACGATTAGTTTATTTTAGGTTTAGGTTTAGGTTTAGTTTATTTTAGGTTTTATTTGTTTTAGTTTAGTTTATTTTAGTTTAAGTTTAAGTTTATTTTATTTTGTTTATTTTATTTTTATTTTAGGTTTTGGTTTTTTTTAGTTTAGGGTTTAGGTTTTATTTTTCATTGATGTTTAGATTTATTTTTTAAGTTTAGGTTTTTATTTAGTTTTTATTTTATTCATTTTTAGGTTTATTTTATTTTTATTTTATAGTTTAGTTTTTATTTTATTTAAGTTTTATTCTTAGGTTTATTTTATTTTTTAGTTTGGTTTAGGTTTTATTTATTTTATTTTAGTTTTTATTTTTTTATTTTATTTTATTTTAGGTAAGTTTAGGTTTAGGATTTAGGTTTAGGGTTTAGGGTTTTAGGGTTTAAGGTTTTAGGGTTTAGGGTTTAGGGTTAGGGTTTAGGGTTTAAAGGTTAGCGTTTAGGGTTTTGGCTTTAGGCTTTAGGGTTTTTAGGGTTTAGGGTTTGGGGTTTATGGTTTAGGATTTTGAGTCTTTTTTTTTGGTAAAAAGGAGAATTTTTATTACCAAAAGAAAAGGATACAATGTCCTTAAAGGGGAAAAATTTGAAGGACTACTGCTTAAAGAGCTATAGAAAGACCTAGAGAAAAAAAATCCCCTAACTAATACAAAAGAAAATGAAAAAGAAAAGGATAACTAAGAAAAGAATAGCAATGACATAGAATCCCTAAGCAGGCCAACATACCACCTGAAAAGACCCAAGGGCAAATGAAGGAAACCTGTAAGAATACACCAAAGCAGATATAAGCACAATTAAAAGAAAATTAATAGAGATAAAGAGAAAGGAAAGAAAAGCCATAGAAAAGGCTCAAGCTTAGTCACAAACATTAGAAGGGGCAACAAAAATTTGTGAGTAGCCAAACTCCAAAAGGAGGGTTACAGTCACAAAAAATGCTGCCAACCAATAAAAAATTGTAAACATCTTAGCCATCATAACCAACAAACCTCACAAAGGCACCAGAGCACACACTAATAACCAGCAAATATCTAGAACTAGCCACCAAAAAAGAAAGAACAACAACAAAGCCACCGACCAAATGGGGCAATAGCAGAAAAAACTGAGCAAAGAAAGCAAAAAATTCTAAGCCAATGCAAGCATCCAACCACTCTAGTAGGAGTAAGAAACAAAGTCACCAACCAATAAAGAAATACCAAAAATAGAAGGAAGGGGGGAAGAAGAGAAGCAACCAGCAAGCTCACCAACTCCAACTAGACTAAAGAACCAAAAAATACCACAGAAGCTACCAACCAAAATAAGTAACAACATAACCACCAAAGCCACAAAGCAAAGCAACTGCCACACCCAAAACCAAACCAGCCCAACCAGCAAAAAGAAAATAGAAGGAAGAGAAGAACAACCAACATCACCTCTAGAGAAGGCACCCAAAACTAGGAAGCTCTAGGAGACCAACCACAAAGCCAACAAAGAATGCCAACCAACCAACCAAAAGCCAAAAAAAACCTACAAGAGATACCATAAGAAAAATAGGAACAATAATCGATAATAGCTTGACAACCAAAATATCAGAAGCTGACATTCCAACTTGTAAAATATAAGAATAAAATAAGAAAATAAAGCCCCCAAAAAGAACAAGAGCAAATAACAACCAAACAAACCAAAACCACCAGATGTTCCCAAACAAAAGCCCCAAGAAAACCTCCAAATAAAAGAAAGAAAAAAACTAATAAAATCTAACATAAGGCAAATCAGATTTATCTAAATTAGACAGCCCTCTTAATTGCTTAGGAATATTAGCATTGGTAAACAAAGTAAAATCAGAGAGATTACACCCCAAACCAGCTAAGAAATCCGCACAAGCATTACCTTCTGTTAAAATATGAGTAATTTTAAAAGAAAGTTTAGAGATAATAGCTTTAATATTTCTAATTAAATAAAAAAGCTCAGCAGTACTCTCATGGTAAGAATAGATCATAGAAATAACCATCTGATCATCAGATTCCAACCTAATAGTATGAAAATTTCAATCCAAACAAAGCTTAAGAGCATGATAAACAACCATCAATCTAGCAAAAAAAATAGAATTAGTAGAGAGAGGAGTGGAAAAAGCCAAGATAATATTCCCAAGATTATTTCTAAAAATACCACCATAACTCGACTTATTCTGTGCAACAAAACCATTAGTATTAATTTTAATACAATAATTAAGAGGCTTAATCCAATGAATAATTTTATAATCAGGAGATGAGTCATAATAAGGAAAATTGATCCCCAATTTAGAGGCAACAAACTTGCAACCTCTAAAATGAGTACAACTAAGAAGAGCAACCTTATATAAAGAATAAATCTTATCTTTAGTCGTAGCAATAATTCTCTTATGATTCATAGGCACATTATGATGCTTAGCATCATTTCTGTCAAGCCAAAATAAACCAAATCGAAGTAACAGTCACCACAATTTTGATATGCTCTTTAACAATATTAAGAAAATAAGAGTCAAGAAGTTGCATTAAAGTAAAATTACCATTAAAACAACTTATTTTAAATAATTCCTCATACAAACCCCAAACTTTAGAGGCTATGGCACCATTAACAAAAATAAGACAATTATTCTCAATATGAAAGCAACACATGCATTTAGAGGGTAGAGGAAAACCTTTGTCCAAAAGTAATGAATCAATTGTAATATAATCCCTTAAAATTCTCCATCCAATAATAGAATAAAAAGTAAGAATAATATTATTCAAAAATTTAAGGAAAATAGAAGAAGAAAATTTTTTAACTCTAATATAGTGCTAAGTATCTTTAAAATAAAATTCTCCATTACTAGAAAATTTAAAAAAAATTTGATTCAGAAAATTACCATCAATAGGAATATTAATGATGTTATTACTAATGAAAGCATGAATAAAATCATTTAAAAGTGAGAAAATTCATTCAACATTATAAATAAAATGAATAACTTTCAAAGAAGAAGTAGAATGAGTATTAAGCAAAAATCAATGGAAAAATCCCCCATCCAGTTATCTTGCCAAAAAAAAGTATATCCATTATTAAAACCCCAAAAAAAGAGAGGTTCCTCTTTCCATTTAATATCACAGAGCGATTTCCAAACAATAGAGTCGCCATGTTTATAATTGCAAATTAAAGGATGCTTACCTTTGCAATATTTAAATTTCATGAATTTAGCCCGAAGACTTTCATTTTTCTGAAAATTTGACCAAAGTTTATACACATTTGTGGAATACATCAACGATCTACACCCAATACCACCTTCATAAATAGTACCCCACATATTAGACCAAGAAGTCTATTGAAGCCTTTTGGCTGAACTCCTAGTGCCCCAAAAAAACATATTAAAAAGTCCTTCAATCCTGATAAGAATAAGGGAAGCAGGAACAATATTAAGCAATAAGTAAAAAAGGAAGAGAATAAAGAATAGTTTTAATAACAATTAAACTACCACCGAAAGATAAAAAATGAAATTCAACGATAGAAATTTTATTTTGAATATTATAAGTTACCTCATCAAAGAGATGGGTTCTCTTATGGCCATAATAAAAAGGGGAGCCTAAAAATTTAATAGGAAGATTTTGATGAGAAAAACCATTGATATCATTTATCTTGTTAATTCTATGAACATAAATAGAAGTATAAGTGATAAAACAACTTTTATGAGTACTAATCAAAAGGCCACTTTCCTTTTCAAATTTATTTAAAAAATGTTTAAGCTAATGTGACGAGCCATTACAAAAAATTATGAAATCATCAACAAAGCTTAAGTGAGAGATAGCCAAACCACCATGATTCCTGAAATACATACTAGAATTCTTCTAAAAAAAATGAAGATTAAGCCAACAAGACAAATATTCAACCGCACTAATAAAAAGTGACGGAGAAAGAAAGTCAACTAGTCTTATACCTTGAGAGGAATTAAAGAAACCAAAGTTTTCACCATTGATAATTAATGAAAACCAAACATTTCTAATTGTATTGTTAACCCAAGAAACAAAATGATTAGAAAAACAAAATAAAGTAAGAATGCTATTAAGAAAATCCCAAGAAATGTTATCATAAGCTTTGGTGATTTCAAGCTTAAAATGTAAATTATCACCTTTAGTTTTAACATTCAAATCATGAATCAATTCTTGAGCAAACAAGATGTTATCTAAAATAGTTCTACCTTTCACAAAGCTAGTTTGATTAGGAGTGATAATCTTAGCGAGAAACTTATTATTCCTATTATTCAAAATTTTAAAAATCAATTTATTCAAAAAATTACAAATACTAATAGGTCTAAAGTCATTCCAAAAGTCTGGATTATCTTTCTTAGGAATAAAAATAATAGAAGTGCTAGTAAAAAATTTAGGAATAGAATTTCCTTGAAACAAATCCTTAATAGCATTCATACCATTAAGAATATTAGAAATTTCTTCATCAGAAGAAGGAGTAACCAAGCACTCATTATCCTCAATAGACATAATATAAGGGATGATAGAGAGATTGGATAAATACTCAAGTTGACAATTTTTATTTAAAAGATCATTAAAATAATTAAGAGCAAAAGAAAATAAATCCTCTTTGTTGGTAAGCCAAGAACCATGCAAGTTCTTAATTTTATGAATGCGACCAAGAACTCTTCTTTTCATTACCAAAGCATAAAAATATTTAGTGTTTCTTTCCCCCTTAAGCAGATACACTGCTTTTTGTCTCTAATAAGTCTCCTCCATATCTTAAAACTTAATGAGATTATCTTTAGATTCATCAATATTAGAATAAAAAGAAGAATCAGTAATAACAAGTTCTTTCAAATCTTTCACCTTTTGTCCCATATTCTTAATATTATCAAAAAATATTTTAAAGTAATTTTTATTCCACCAAGTGATATTATGCTTAAGCCAAAATCTCATCATACTAAATGAATCATCAGGAGAAAGAGCAGCACACCAATTATAAGCAATAACATCAAGAAAACTTTTATCTTGTAACCACATTTTGAAAATAAGAATTTTTAATGACATTATTATTATGAATAACATCCTTAATAGTAATCAAAAGAGGAGCATGATCCGAGAAAGTTCTACTAAGATTCTCTACCAAAGTAAAAGGGAAACAGTTTAACCAATAATTATTAAATAAAGCATGATCTAACGGCTGCCATAATCTATGATTATTCCAAGTAAATTGAGAACCAATGAAACTGACATCCTGAAGATTACAATCCAAAATCATATATGCAAAATCTTCCATTGAATGTAAATTTGGTAAAGAACCCCCTTTCCTTTCATTCAAAGAAAGGACCATATTAAAATCCCCACCAATAATTCAAGAATCATTAACAATAGAAGCAAAATTAGATGATTGATCCAAAGGAATTCTCCTCTCTAACTTGTTACAAACAGCACAAACAAAAGAGCCAAAATCATGATAATCACCAAATGAAATATACACATTAATAACTTGATGAAAATCATTAATAGAAAGAGAATTATTACAATATAACCAAATCTTACTATTATTATTGAAATAAAAGTTGTTAAAACCAATCATCTTGGCCGCATGCAATATTTTAGAAGAAAAAAATAAGAGGTTCAAGAATAACCAAAAAACCAACATTATAAATTCTACAAAGATTCCTAATTCTATTTCTAACAGTAAGAGTACCAATGCCCCTCACATTCCAAATAAGAAAGTTAAACATTAATTTTTTTTATGCAAAGAAGATGTAGAAGATCCAGTTGATCTAGAAACTTGGAAGGATAATTTTTAAATTTTTTTCCTTTTCACAAAAATAGTTTGAAAACTGATCTCATTCTCCATGGATTCATCATCAGAAAAAATTTTGTCATCATTATCAATAATAGATTTAGGAGAAGATCTGATTTGATAAGAAGATAAATCCTCTTTCTACATTAAATGAGAATTATCACTAAGAAAAATACCATCTAGAATAATAGTTAAAGAAGGGGCAAAAATAGATTTATTAAGCAAACAAACACTTGGCTGCACATTATCAACAAGCTCCATACCATCATTTTTGTCCAAATTCAAAGAAAATAAAACAAGATTTTATTTTAATGATTTTTGTGGAAAAATAATGAAAACATTTTCTATGAGATTTTTAGCAACTTTATCACAAATCTCCTTAGAATTAAAAACTAAAATAGGGAAATCATCCACTTACAAATTTTCAGGAATAATAGAAATAATAGCAACCGAAACCTGATTACTCTCCAAAATAGTTTCAGGAGAATTTTTAGCAAGCTTATCACTACACCTTACATTAGGAGCAACATTAGAAACATTAGGAACATCATTATAAACATCAATAATTTCATTAACAGCGCCATTATCCTTTTCATTTAAAGTAGAATTTCTTTTATCAAATTTTAAATCTCTAATTTTTCAGCAACCTTAGGATTTTTAACCACTTTCTTTCGGAGATGTTGATGAGTAACAAAACATTTTGATACATCATGGCCATGAGTTTTGGAATGATTGTAGAAAGCAGGGAAGTTTTTAAACTCGACCTGCTAAAAATATCCATATTTCTCCAATCCAATCCACACTTCCTTAGGAAATTTCTATATTACATCAATTTTAACAAGTATCCAAGCAACCGATGGTCTAGATTTGGCTATGGTTTCTTGATCAATTTGCAAGGGTATACTAAAAATAGAACACACATCATGCAAGATTTGATAATTAATAAAGTGAACCTAAAGATTAGGTAAAGATAACCAAACCAGTGCTATAGAAGATTCCTCTTTAATGTCAAAAAAATGGAGTTCATTTAAGAATACACATTTGACAGTTATTAGTTAGGTTTTTTTTAGGTTTTTTTTGTTTAGTTTTTAGTTATTAAGGGTTTTAGTTTTGTTTTTTTATTAGTTTTATTTTAGGGTTTTGATTTTTTTTTTATTTTTAATTTTATTTAGGGGTTTTTATTATATTTGTTTTAGTTTTTTTATTAGTTTTGGGGGGCAGGGGGTTTAAGGTTTAGGTTTTTTTTAGTTTTATTAGTTATGTTTTTGTGTTTTATTTAGTTTTTTTATTAGTTTTTATTATTATTTTTTATTAGTTTTATTAATTTTATATTTTTTTCTCATTTACCTTTTAGTTTTAGTTTTATGTAGTTTTATTAGTTTATTAATTTATTAATTATTGTTTAGGTTTTTGTGTTTTTTTATTAGTTTAGTTATTATTATATTTAGTTTTTTTTGGATGGGGTGTTTTAGATTTATTATTGGGTTTATGTTTAGTTTTTTTTAGGGTTTAGGCCTTTATTAGTTTTTATTAGGGTTTTAGTTTAGTTTTTGTTTTTGGTTTTTTTAGTTTTAGTTTTAGTTTTATTATTTTTAGGTTTTAGTTTTTAGTTTTAGTTAGGGGATTTGGGGGCTTAGTTTAATTTTATTTTATTAGTTTTAGTTTTTTAGTTTTTTAGTAAGGGGGTTTAGGGTTTAGAATATAGGGTTTAGGGTTTAGGCTTTAATGATTAGGGAATTTTTTTTTTAAATTAAGTAAAATGGTAGGTTTAGGTTTATTTAGTTTATTTTAAATTTTATATTTTTATTTAGTTTAGTTTATTTTTTGTCTTTATTTATTTTAGTTTAGGTTTATCATTTTAGTTTATTTTTTAGGTTTAGGATTTTCTTTATGTTTATTTTTTAGTTTACTTTTATTTTTATTTTATCTTTTAGGTTTAGGTTTTATTTTTTATAATTAGGTTTAGGGCTTAGGTTTTATTTAGGTTTAGATTTAGGTTTTTATTTAGGTTTAGATTTAGGTTTTTATTTTATTTTTTAGGGTTTAGGTTTTAGGTTTTAATTTTATGTTTATTTTTAGTTTGTTTTATTTTATTTAGTTTAGCATTTAGGTTTAGTTTATTTTAAGTTTAGGTTTAGGTTATATTTATTTTAGTTTTGTTTATTTTAGTTTAGGTTTAGGTTTATTCTGTTTTGTTTATTTTAAGTTTAGGTTTTTTTTTAGTTTACGGCTTAGGTTTTATTTTTTATTTATTTTTAGGTTTAGATTTTTATTTATTTTTTATTTTATTTTTATTTAACATTTAGGTTTAATTTTATTTAGGATTTTTATTTTTATGTTTACTTTATTTTTTTAGTTTAGTTTAACTTTTTATTTATTTTATTTCAATAGTTTTTATTTTTTATTTTATTTTATTTTTAGGTTTAGGTTTTGGTTTTAGTTTAGGTTTTCCTTTTCTTTTATTTATTTTATTTTATTTAGGTTTAAGTGTTTTTTTTATTTTATTTTTAGGCTTTATTTATTTCAGGTTTAGGTTTTTAGGTTTTTAGGTTTTTAGGTTTTTCGGGTTTGGGGTTTAGGTTTTAGGATTTAGGGTTCAGGGTTAAAGTTTTTACGGTTTATAGTTCAGGGTTTAGCGTTTAGGGTTTAGAGTTTAGGGTTAGTTTTAGGATTTAGGGTTTAGAGTTAGGGTTTTCTTTTTAGTTTTATTTTTTATTTATTTTTTAAATTAATTAAACTCATAGGTTTTAGTTTATTTAGTTTATTTATTTTAGTTTTTTATTTTTATTTTTATTTAGGTTTATTTTTTATTTATTTATTTTAATTTATTTATTTTAGGTTTATTTATTTTAGTTTAGGTTTTTTATTTTAGTTATTTTTTAGGTTTAAGTTTATTTTTTTAGTCCAGTTTTATTTTTATTTTACTTGTTAGGTTTAGGTTTTATTTTTTATTTTTAAGTTTAGGTTTAGGTTTTTATTTTATTTTTTTAGGTTTAGGTTTTAGGTTTTTATTTTAGGTTTATTTTTAGGTTTTATTTTTTAGTTTAAGCTTAAGTTTATTTTTAGTTTATATTATTTTATTTAGTTTAGGTTTAAGTTTAGGTTTAGTTTTTTTTAGGTTTAGGTTTTTGATTTATTTATTTTTAGTTAATTTAGGTTTATTTTATTTATATTTTAGGATTAGGTTTTTTTTAATTTAGGGTTTAGGTTTTATTTTTTATTTTTTTATTTTTTTATTATTTAGGTTTAGGTTTTTATGTAGTTTTATTTTATTTTATTAAGTTTATTTTATTTTCATTTAAGGTTAGGTTTATATTTTATTTATGTTTTTTAGTTTTTAGTTTAGTTTAGGATTTTATTTATTTTATTTTAGTTAAGTTTTTATTTTTATTTTTTTTAGGTTTAGGTTTTAGTTTATGTTTTTATTTAATTTTATTTATTTATTTTATTTTGGTTTAAGTTTTTTTATTTATTTTATTTTAAAGTTTTATTTAGCTTAGGTTTAGGTTTTTAACTTTTCAAGGTTTAGGTTTTAGGGTTAGTTTAGGGTTTAAGTTTAGGGTTTAGGGTTTAGAGTTTAGGGTTTGGGGTTTGGGGTTTAGGGTTTAGAGGTTAAGGTTTAGGATTTAGTGTTTAGGCTTTATACTTTATGGTTTAGGGTTTAGGGTCAGCTTAGGGTTTAAGGTTAGTTTAGTTTTTAGATTTAGGTTTAGGTTTTAGTTTATGTTTTTATTTAATTTTATTTTTTTATTTTATATATATTTTATTTATTTTATTTTTAGGTTTTATTTAGCTTAGGTTTAGGTTTTTAGCTTTTTATGGTTTATGATTTAGGGTTAGTTTAGGGTTTAAGGTTTAGGGTTTAAGGTTTAGGGTTTAGGGTTTGGGGTTTAGGGTTTATGGTTTAGGATTTAGTGTTTAAGCTTCAGTGTTTATGGTTTTAGGGTTTCAAGTTTAGGGCTAGCTTAGGGTTTAGGGTTCAAGGTTTAGGCTTTAGGGTTTACAATTTTGAGGATTTAGGGTTTGGGTTTAGGGTTAATTTAGGGTTTAGGCTTTAGGTTTTTAGGGTTTATGGTTTAGGGTTTAGTGTTTAGGGTTTAGGGTTAGTTTAGGTTTTAGGGTATAGGCTTTTTTTAGTGTTTTGGCTTTTTTAGGGTTTAGGGTTTAGGGTTTTGGGTTTTTATTTTATTTTATTTTTTAATTTTTTTTATTTTTTTTAATTTTTTTTATTTTATTTTTTTGTTTTTTTTATTTTTTTATTATTTTTATTTTTTTATTTTTGATTTTTCAATTTTGGGTTTTGGGTTGTAAGTTTAGGGTTTACGATTTAGGGTTTTAGGGATTAGAGTTTATGACTTAAGGTTTAAGGTTTACAAAAAATTAAGTAAATTGGTAGGTTTAGGTTTATTTATTTTATTTACTTTATTTTTTATTTATTTTAGTTTATTTTATTTTTTTAGTTTTAAATAGTTTTTTTATTTAGTTTAGTTTATTTATTTTAGTTTACATTTTTAATTATAGTTTATTTTTTAGGTTTAGGTTAATGTTTATTTCTTTAGTTCAGTTTTATTTTTATTTTATTTTTTAGGTTTAGGTTTTATTTTTTATTTTAAGGTTTATGTTTATGTTTATATTTTATTTTCTTAGGTTATTGGTCTTAGGTTTTTATTTGATGTTTAATTTTATGTTTTATTTTTTTATTTTAGGTTTAGGTTTATTTTTAGTTTATTTTGTTTAGGTTTAGGTTTATTTTATTTTAGGTTTTGGTTTAGGTTTTACTTATTTTAGTTTAGGTTTAGTGTTTTTTTATATTGTTTAGGGATTAGGTTTTAATTTTTATTTATTTTTAGGTTTATTTTAGGTTTAAGTTTTTATTTTATTTTATTTTAAGTTTTTTTTATTTTTCTTTTACGTTTGGGTTTTATTTTATTCAGGTTTTTATTTTTAGGTTTACTTTATTTTATAATCTAGTATAGGTTTTCATTTATTTTATTTTAGTTTAGTTTTTATTATTTTATTTTATTTTACTTTTTAGTTTAGATTTAGGTTTTTACTATTTTTATCTTTCATATTTTATTTAGGTTTAGGCTTATTTATTTATTTTACTTTTAGATTTTATTTAGTTTAGGTTTAGGTTTTTAGGTTATTATACTTTAAGGTTTAGGGTTAGCTTAGGGTTTAGGGTTAGTTTAGGGTTCAGGGTTTAAGGTTCAAGGTTTAAGCTTTAGGGTTTAGGGTTTTTAGCATTTGGGGTTTGGGGTTTAGGGTTTAGACTTTAGGGTTTTAGGGTTTAAGGTTTAGGATTTAGGGTTCAGGGTTAAGGTTAGGGTTCAAGGTAAAGGGTTTAGGGTTTAAGATTTAGGGTTTCTTAGGGTTTAAGCTTTTTTAGAGTTTAGTGATTAGGGTTTAGGGGTTTAGGGTTGTAGGTTTAGGGTTTAGGGTTTAGGGTTAGTTTTAAGGTTTAGGGCTTAGGGTGTAGGGTTTAGGATTTAGGGATTAGAGTTTATTATTTAGGGTTTAGGGTTATTTTTTAAAAAAAAATTAAGTAAACTAATAGGTTTTTGTTTATTTAGGTTATTTTTTATTTATTTTATTTTATTTTATTTTTTATTTTTAATTAGGTTTATTTATTATTTTAATTTAGTTTAGTCTATTTATTTTAGGTTTATTTATTTATTTTTTACATTTTTTATTTTAGTTTATTTTTTAGGTTTAGGTTTAGGTTTATGTATATTTTTTAGTTTAGTTTTAGTTTTATTTTTATTTTATTTTTTAGGTTTAAGTTTTATTTTTTATGTTTAGGTTTAGGTTTAGGTTTTTATTTTATTTTTTTAGGTTTTTATTTTAGGTTTATTTTTAGGTTTTATTTTTTAGTTTAAGTTTAGGTTCATTTTATTTTATTTTGTTTAGGGTTTAGCTCTCTAAAAGTCCACCCATTCAGATAGAGCATGATAAGGTTTGAATATGAATTAGTTAAGATCATCCTAACAGTGATCTGCATAAGTCTAATAAAGCTAGCCAAAAGATAAGAGAAGCAAAAAGTAAAATGGTTTTCAGGCTGGCTGCAAAGGCCATAAGCAACAAACAACAAATAGGCAACACCACATTGGCAGCCAGGTGAATTAAGGAAGCTGGAAGAAACTAGAAAGTCAGCAAACCCCCAGCCTAAACGGGTTGGAAAGAAAGTAGTAGATAGTAAAAATAAGGTAGAGAGCAGCTTCTCCTTTATTTGGATGCTCTCCCCACCACAAAAAAAATTTCAGTAAGAGATAATCAGAGCAAATAGTTCAGTAATAGGTTGCTTAGTAGTAGAAATAGTAATCCAGTTCTGCCAAAAGCAATAATAGTAACAACCAGATGGGTGACCAATAACCCAACTACATATAAAAGTTAAAAGCGATGATTAAGACCGGGTAAAGCAAAAGAGTACTCCTCATGAATCACATGTTCTCATCATAGTCAAGAGAGGGAAAATAACAACAGAAAGATCATCAGGATATTAACGAAATAAGATAAAAAAACAAAGAGCACTTGCTAAGCAAGGTACTCTAAAAACCAATTCCAGCCCTGCAAAGAGATATTAAAGTGGACATGGGATTTCATAAACAGAAAAGTAACAGCAATAAGGAAGGTTGCAACCATTTGATGCTCAATAGCTGTCCTACCTTGAACAAAAGTAATTAAGCTGCAAGAAGCAAGAAAGTCAGCAAAACCCCAACTCAGTTATCTACGGTTACAGAAAATAGTAGGAATGAGAAGAAAGTAGCAGATATGAAGGTATATGTAATGAAAAGCTCCTCACCACAAGCCAATCCAGTAAGAGACATTCAGTGCAAACAGTTCAGTAGTAGGTTGCTTAGTAGCAGACACATTAATCCAATTCTTCCAAAGATAATGACAGTAATAACCAGGAGGTTGGCCAGTAACCCAATTATGCTTATAAGATAAACCATTGATTAAGTTCAAGCAGAACAGAAGAATGATCTTCAAGATTTGCATGTTCCCATCATAGCATATAGAGGGAAACCAGCAGTAAGGAAGACCAACAACTGCCCAAATGTTAGCAGTAAAGACAGAAAGAAAAACAAAGAAAACTTGTTGGGCAAGGTACTCAAAATTCCAAAAACCAACAGTGGAGACATTATTACAGTTTTTACACCCATTAAGAAAAGCAATCTTTAAGAACAAAAATATAAAATAGAGAATGAAAGAGTTCAAGTAATTCCCACCAGAGTAAATAGTAGTACCCACAACCTCAACAAAGGCAGAATGAAAATCCATTAAGTAACTCCAAACCTGCTGAGCATGGGAAACAAGTCCAGAAACAACAAGATTGATAGTAGCCTCAAGGGTCCAATTCAGCCAACAACTAAGAAAGGAGATACCAACAAGTTGACCATAGGAAAAGCCATTAAGAGTAGAGAGTGCATAAAAATGATCCCATAATAAAAGAGAAGAATTCTAACTATCGAAAATAAAACCAAGATGAAAAGGGCAACAGCATGTGTGATCAAAAATAGCCTAACTGATAATAACACAAACAGTTGGAAAATCGAGAAACAAAAAGCATCCATAAGTCATAAAGATAATAATCTGGAAATAGGTCCCAAAAACTAATGACTAGCATTGAAAGGAGTAATAAGATCTTTCCAGATTAGAAAATTCAATATACCAGCAAGGCCTAGAATGAGAGTGAAAACATAGTAAAAACCAAAGAGAGAGACAAACATGAAAACCCGTTCCTGCAAGGAGCAAGAGAAAATAGCTAGCAAAAAATAAATTCTCTCCAAACAAGAATAGTAAAAGAGATTGACCAAAGCCCCAATTTCAAAAACATAATGTACAAAAAGGATCTGCTGAACAAAACAGCCAGAATCAATCTGAAGAAACTCCATCCAGTTCAAAAAATAAATAGTTCAGAAAGAAACAACAGAATGCCAGAGATTCCACCCATGCAAAGTAAAAGAAGCATAAAAAGATATTTAAGAAGTAGAATCAAAGTTCTGCACAATAATAAGTCTACCAGAAGGGGTAAGGAAGTCAGCAGCTACCTATAAGAAAACCTGAAAAAACAACCTTGGCAGGTGGAAGAAAAGAAGAAAGCCTCCCATAAGAAGATCCCACCAAAGGGACCCTGCTGAATCAAAAAATGGTTTCCAAAGAGAGCAGGCTGAATGGGGTCCAGATTCCAGTATAGACAATAGCCAAGAAGATAAATATCAATAAAAAGGCCAAAAAACCTCTTCATGCAGAAAAATAAAATAAAAGATAACTCCCAGAAATAAAAGGAAAATGTCAGCTCGAAGTTAGAGTTAAAAAGAATATCAGCAGTAGCCCAAGATTAATAGGGAGACAAGCAGCATGTAAAAAGCTAGCCACCAGTCATTATCAGCTAAAATCCAACAACCTAATAGTAAATCATCAAAGTGGATATTGCAACCAGCATAATGAACACTAATGCAATGCATAGAAACAACATAGGTAACTAAGATGCTCCATGCAGTAATATCTTTGAGAAACTGTCGATTGCAAAAATTAATGGCAGTAGCTAAACCTATCAAAATAAATATCACCATCCAGTAGTGATTAAGCCCCCTAGGATTAGGAATGAAGGCAACATTGATATTAAAATCCCAAATAGGAGTGGTGTTATAAAACCAATAACAGCTGACCCATAGCTCAACAAAATTCCAATGCAGGGTATTAGTATGCACATAGCTCAACAGCAACCCTTTATCAGTGTAAATGCTAGAAGCAGAGAGCCTCCAAATAAAGGAGAAGCTATTAAAACACCAAATCGTGGCATAGAGATCAAGATAATAAATAATATCTGTGTGAAGCATCCGCAAAAGACACAAAAAGGAATAGAAAGCCATAAAATTAAAAGGAAACAGTTAAAAGATGAATGTACAGAATACATCAAAAGGTTATATTAAATTATGAGATAAGGAAACCCAAAATTGTGCAAGTTAACCAGCCCACACAAGTGTTCGGGTATGGTGAGTTGATCAAAGAAGATGATACCATCGGATCTAGCACCCAGATTGGCAAGGTAGTCAGCACATGCATTTCCTTCATGCCAAACATGAGTGATGTTAAAATTCAGTTGGGAAAGAAGGGCTCTTGTTTGCTTGAGGAGGTAGTACAATTCAGTGCTGCTCATTTTGGTGGATGTCAAAAGATCAATCAGTAGAAGAGCATCCACCTCAATCCAAATATTGAGCCAGGCATTTTGGAGGCAAATCTCAATAGCTTTGTAGACTTCCATAAGCTCAGTAAATGGGACAGTGCAGGAAATTATGGGATAAGCAAAAGCACATAGTACTATACCCTTAGAGTTCCTAAAAATGCCACCATAGGATTTGAGGTTTAAGGTTTATGGTTTAGGGTTATGTGTTTTAGGATTTAGGGTTTTGGGTTTAGGGTTTACATTTTAGGGTTTAGGGTTTAGGGTTAATGGTTAAGGGTTTAGGCGTTAGGGTTTCGAGCTTAGGGTTTAGGTTTAGGGTTTAAAGTTTACGGTTAGTTTTAGGATTTAGGGTTAGGGTTTTTTTATTATTTTATTTTTTTTAAATTAAGTAAATTGTTAGGGTTAGGTTTATTTAATTTATTTTTCATTTATTTTAGTTTAATCAATTTTTTTACTTTCATTTCAATTTTTATTTACATTTTTATTTAGTTTTTATTTTATTTTATTTTAGGTTTATCTAGTTTTTATTTTTATTTTAGATTTTATTTTATTTAGGTTTTTTATTTTTTTAATTTAGTTTAGGTTTTTATTTATTTTATTTTAGTTTAGTTTTAATTTTTTATTATTTTTTAGGTGTAGGTTTAGGTTTATTTTTATGTTTAGGTTTTAGTTTAGGTTTAAATTTTATTTTATTTAGGGTTGAAGGTTTAGGGTTTAGGGTTTAGAGTTTTATTTATTTATTTACATTATTTTTATCTTTTTAAATCAAGTAAACTGGTAGGTCTAGGTTTATTTAGCTTATTTAGTTTATTTTTTATTTATTATAGTGTATTTTATTTTCTATTTTTATTTAGGTTTTTTTTTGGATTTAAGTTTTATTTTTTATTTTTAGGATTAGGTTTAGGTTCTTATTTTATTTGTTTAAGTTTAGGTGTTAAGTTTTTATTATAGGTTTGTTTTTATGTACTATTTTTTAGTTTAGGTTTAGGTTTATTTTAGTTTATTTTTAGTTTATCTTATTTTATTTTGTTTAGGTTTATGTTTAGGTTTGGTTTATTTTAGGTTTAGGTTTAGGTTTTATTTATTTTAGTTTAGTTTATCTTAGTTTAGGTTTATTTTATTTTATTTTAGATTTAGGTTTTTTTTAGTTTAGGGTTTAGGTTTTATTTTTTATTTATGTTTATGTTTTATTTTTAAGTTTATTTTTAAAGTTTAGGATTTTTATTTAGTTTTTATTCTATTTTATTTTAAGTTTATTTTTTTTATTTTAAGTATAGTTTTTTTTTAATTTGGTTTTTTATTTTTTATTTTAGTTTAGGTTTCTATTTATTTTATTTTTATTTTTTATTTTAATTTCATTTTAAGTTTAGGTTCAAGTTTTGATTTTAGTTAATGTTTTTATTTCATTTTATTTTAATTTAGGTTTACTTATTTATTTTATTTTTATGTTTTATTATTTAGGTTTACGTTTTTAGCTTTTTAGGGTTTAAGGTTTAGGGTTTAGGTTTTAGGTGTTTATTTTTTGTTTATTTTTAGGTTTTATTTTTCAGATTAGGTTTAGGTTTATTTTTAGTTCATCCTATTTTATTTAGTTTAGGGTTTAGGTTTTGCTTATTTTAGGTTTAGGTTTTGGTTTTATTTATTATAGTTTAGTTTATTTTAGTTTAGGTTTAGGTTTATTTAGTTTGGTTTATTTTATTCTTATTTAAGGTTTAGTTTTTATTTTTATTTTAGGGTTTGTGTTTTATTTTTTATTTTTATAGGTTTTATTTTTGGGTTTGTTTTCTATGTTTAGGTTTTTATTTAGTTATTATGTTATTTTATTTTAGGTTTATTTTATTTTTATTTTATGTTTAGTTTTTATTTTATTTAGGTTTTTTATTCTTAGGTTTATTTTATTTTTTAAATTTAATTTAGGTTTTTATTTATTTTATTTTAGTTTGTTTTTTTTTATTTTATTTTATTTTTAGGTTTAAGTTTAGGTTTTAGTTTAGGTTTTTATTTTATTTTATATTTCTATTTTATTTAGGTTTAGATATTTTTATTTATTATATTTTAGGTTAACCCATCTGTGATCTGTAGGAGGATTTAGGATCTTGGCCTTGGTGGGGTTTGGGTAGGGTTTAGGGCCAGGCCCAGGGCCTAGAGCCTCTCAGCCATAGGTTTAGGTCATGGTCATTTGGTTTAGTGTTTAGGGCCTGGACTCAGTTCAAGGTTTAAGTTGCCTTTTGTTTGGCCCAGTTTGGGATCAGATAGGGTCTATTTTGGCTTAGGGCCAGGTTTAGGGCCTGGGTTATTAATTACTATATCATTTATCTTAAATCTTTTGACCAGATTAGGCCTTGTCAGGTCACCCATTTAGGGCCCAGGGCCCAGCAAGTTTAGGTCAGGTCAGGGCCCACGCCAAACCTTTAGCCTGAGTATCATTTTTAGGCCCAGGCCTTTGTGGAGTTTCAGTGGTTGTGGTCTTTCAGGTGGTTTGTGGTAGGGCCCAGATTTAGGTCAGGTAGGAGGGCCCAGCGGTCAGCTTGGGCCTTATGCCTTAGGCATGCAAGGCCCAGGGCCTGTCACAGGATCCATAGCCCAACTCCAGCTAGGGCCCATGCCTCATGATTTAGAGTTTGGAGGTCAGTTTAGGCCTGGATCTGGCCCAGGTCAGGCCCAGGGTTTAGGGCCTAGGTCAGAGGTTAGGGCCAGTTTGTTTCGGGCCTGGGCTGGCCCAGGATCTCCCTGTGGCTCAGGATCAGGGTGGGATTTAGGATCTGGTTTAGCTTAGTCCAGTGTCACGATGGTATTCAGCCTCAGGATTTATGGTTTAGGTTTAGGGTCATGGTTTTAGGTCCGTGATTTAGGGTTTAGAGAGGCACAGTGATCATGATTTTGGTAAGGAGGGTTGATTTATTAGTTATTTATAATTTTTTATTTTTAGGGAGGATTTAGGGTTTAGGTTTAGGGTCCAGTCTTAGTTTAGGTTTGTTTTAAATTAAGCAAACCAGTAGCTTTTTTTTAGTTAATTTTAGGGTTTAGGTTATTATATTTTAGGGTTTTAAAAAATTAAACCCAAGTTTGGTTTATTTAGTTTATTTAGTTTATTTTATTTATTTTAGTTTATTATTTTTTTATTTTCTTTATGATTATTTTTTTTATTTTATTTAGTTTAATTAATCTTTTAGTTTAAGTTTTTTTATCTTAGTTTATATTTTAGGTTTATGGTTTGTTATTTAGTTGAGTTTAATTTTATATTTTTTTTCATTTTAGGTTTTAATTTAGATTTTTACTTTATTTTATTTTTATAATTAATTTGTGTTTTTATTTATTTTTTAGATCTTATTTAGCTCAGTTAGGGTTTAAGGTAGTGTTTTGGGTTTAGGTTTATGATTGGGGATGCTTAGGGTCAGTGGGTCAGCTTAGTGGTTTTTTTTTGTATTGTGTTATGGGTTTAGTGCCAGCAGTGCTTAGGGTTTAAGGTTTAGAGTTTAAGGTTTAGGTGTTTAGGGCAGTTTAGAGTTTAAGGCTTTAGGTTTAGGGGGCCCAGGGTTAGGTTAGTGGGTCTTTATGGTTTGGGTAGGGCCTGGATTTTGGTTTATATTTATTTTAGTTTAGTTTATTTTAGTTTAGTTTAGGTTTACTTTATTTTATTTATTTTAAGTTTTTTTACCATAATGTTTAGGTTTATTTTTATTTAGTCTTTTTCTTTTAAGTTTATTTTTTGGTTTAGGTTTTATTTTATATTTTATTTTTTAGGTATATCATTTTATTTTGGTTTTTTTCATATTTAGATTTATTTTATTTTTATTATTTAGTTTAGGTTTTAATTTTTTTGTCTAGTTTTTATTTTTATTTTATTTTATTTTATTTTATTTTTAGGTTTCAATTTAGGTTTAGGTTTTTATTTTGGTTTTAGTTTAGGATATTATTTTATTTTATTTTTTATTTTATTTAGGTTTAAGTTTATTTATTTATTTTATTTTTAGATTTTATTTAGCTTAGGTTTCAGTTATTAGGTTTTTAGGGGTTAAGGATTAGGGTTTAGGGTTTATGGTTGTAGGTTTTAGGTTTTAGGGTTTAGGGTTTAGGGTTTCGGGTTTATGGTTTTAGGGTTTACGATTTTGGGTTTAGGGTTTAGGATTTAGGTTTTATGGTTTAGGGTTAGGATTTTTTATTATTTTATTTTCATTTCATTTTTATTTGTAGGGTTTAGGTTTATATTTTAGGTTTAGGATTTAGGGTTTTTGATTTTGTTAATCAAGAACAAATTCAGATTCAACATTTCTTCTTCTTGATTTCGTCAACCACGTAACACACTAGGTTTTCTAAGACACAAGCGACGACATAGATAAAAAATGAGCACTCATAGAGCAAATCAAAACCTTAGATGACTAAAATTATCTATATTTTAAAGATAACAGCAGCAGATCAGATCGATCGTTCTTCAATTTTTCTAGTTCCCATCTGAACCACCTCGGCCTCTCGAGTAGCAGAATCCACCATCATATCTCCGATCTCTCCCTCTACCATAACCATAGCTGTAACCTCCGTCGCTCCTCCCGCCTCCACAACCACCACAGCTTTGACCACCACCTCCATATCCATCAGCACCTCCGCCTTCGCCTCCTCTACCAGATCTAGACTGAGCCTAGTTGACGGTGATGTTCCTATTATCAAGGTTCTGGCCATTCTTAGGGTTTAAGTTTAAGTTTAGATTTATTAGGTTTTAGAGTTTAGGTTTATTTTTAAAATTATTTAGTTACTTTAGGTTTAGGTTTAGGGGCTGGGGTTTAGGGTTTAAGTTTAGGTTTGTGTCAGGTTTTAGGCTCTGGTTTAGAGTTTGGTTCCTGAGGTTTATGCCTTAAAGTTTAGGGTTTATGGTTAGGGTTTAGGGTCAGCTTTATGCTTTACAAGTGGTTTAGGGTTTATGTGGTCAAGTGTCACAGGTCAGGATTTAGGGTAGGGTATTTTAGGGTTAAGATTTAGGGTTTAGGGTCAGGATTAAGGTTTAGAGCCTTTTATTTTATTTAAAAAGCAAACTAGCAGATTTATATTTACACTTATTTATTTATCTTAGCTTATCTTTATCTTTATTAGCCTAGTTATTTATTAGGTCTTATCTTAGATTAGGAGGGCCCAGTCAGTCATTTGATTTACTTTATTTATCTTAGCCTAAGTTAGGTTTTGGGCCTAGGGCCCATGGTCTGCTTATGGTCAGTCCCAGGCAAGGGTAAGGGCCTGTGAAGTTTAGGATCTAGGGCCTGAGCCCAGGGTAGGTTAGATCTTGGGCCCAGGGCCCAGGGCCCAGGGTGGTTTAGGGCTCATGCCTCTAGGGCCTGGTCAGGCCTAGTTAGTTGTGGCTCAGTCAGCCTTTAGGCTCAGGTCTAGGGCCTAGAGAGTTGGGTTTGGGTACTGATTAGTGTGGTTTAGATTTAGGGTTTATGGTTTATTTTATTTATTTACTTTAGTTTATTTTATTTTTTATTTTCATTTAAGTTTATTTTTTATTTTTATTTAGTTTAATTTATTTATTTTAGTTCATCTTTTTATTTTTGTTTATTCTTATGATTTAAGTTTAGGTATATTTTTTAGTTAAGTTTTCCTTTTATTTTATTTTTAAGGATTAGGTTTTATTTTTTATTTTAAGGTTTAGGTTTTTATTTTAGGTTTATTTTTAGGTTTTATTTCTTAGTTCATGTTTAGGTTTTTTTTTAGATTATTTTAGTTTATTTAGTCTATGTTTAGGTTTACCTTTAGTTTATTTTATGTTTATGTTTAGGTTTAATTTATTTTAGTTTTGTTTATTTTAGTTTAGGTTTATTTTATTTTGTTTATTTTATTTTTATTTTAGGTTTAAGTTTTTTTTAGTTTACAGTTTTGGTTCTATTTTTTAATTATTTGTTGGTTTAGGTTTTTATTTAGTATTTATTTATTTTATTTTAAGTTTAATTTATTTTTAGTTTGCATTTAGTTTTAATTTTATTTAGGTAATTTATTCTTAGGTTCAATTTATATTTTAATTTAAATTAGCTTGTTATTTATTTTATTTATATTATTTTTATTAGTTTATGTTATATTATTTTTAGGTTTAGGTTTAGGTTTTAGCTTAGTCTTTATTTTCTTTTATTTTTTATTTCAAATAGGTTTAAGTTTATTTATATATTTTATTTTTAGGTTTTATTTAGTTTGGGCTTCAATTTTTAGGTTTTTAGGGTTTGTGGGTTTAGGGTTTAGGGTTTAGGGTTTGAGTGTTTAGGGTTTTTTTAAATTAAGTAAACCGCTAGGATTAGGTTTATTTAATTTATTTTTTCTTATTTTAGTTTATTTCATATTTAATTTTTGTTTAGGTTTATTTTTTATATTTATTTAGTTTAGTTGATTTATTTTGGGTTTATTTATTTTTGTTTAGATTTTTTATTTTAGTTTATTTTTTAGGTTTAGGTTTTGGTTTATGTTTATTTTTTAGATGAGTTTTATTTTTAATTTATTTTTAAGGTATAGGTTTAATTTTTTTAGGTTTAGGTATGTTTTTATTTTATTTTTTGGTTTAGGTTTTAGGTTTTTATTTTTGGATTACTTTGAGGTTTTATTTTTAGTTTATGTTTAGGTTTACTTTTAGTTTATTTTATTTTATTTTATTTAGTTTAGGTTTAGGTTTAGGTTTAGTTTATTTTAGGATTATGTTAAGGTTTTTTTTTAGTTTAGTTTTAATTTAGTTTAGGTTTAGGCTTAATTTATTTTGTTTATTTTATTTTTACTTTAGGTTTATGTATTTTTTTTTAGTTTAGGGTTTATATTTTATTATTTTTTTATAATTAAGTTTATCTTTTAGGTTTAGGTTTTTATTTAATTTTTATTTTATATTATTTTAGGATATTTTTTTTACATTTAGTTTTTATTTTATTTAAGTTTTTTATTCTCAGGTTAATTTTATTTTTTAATTTAGTTTCGGTTTTTACATATTTTATTTTAGTTTAGTATTATTTGTTTATTTTATTTTAATTTTAGGTTTATGTTTAGGTTTTAGTTTAGGTTTTTATTTTATATTATTTTTCTTTTATTTATAGGTTTAGGTTTTCCATATGTTTTATTTAGTTTAGGTTTATGTTTTTAACCTTTATGGTTATAGCTGTGGTTTTATGGTTTAAGGTAGGGTTAGGTTTAGGGTTTAAGATTCTCAGGTTTAGTGTTTAGGGCCATAAGTCTTAGGGTTAGGGGGTTTAGGGTTTAGTTTTAGCTTTAGGATTTATGGTTTTGTGGTGTGGTGGTTAGCTAGGGTTTAGAGCCTTAAAAAAAATTAAGCATGCCTTAGGTTTAGGTTTATCTTTATTTAGTTTATCTTATTTTATTTAGCTTAGTTTATTTAATAGTTTATCTTTAAGTTTAGGTTTAGTTTATGTTTATTTTTTAGTTATTTTTTATTTTATTTTACAAGTTTAGGTTTTATTTTTATTTTAGGTTTAGGTTTAGGTTGTTATTTTATTTTTTAGGTTTAGGTTTGAGATTTTTATTTTAGGTTTATTTTTAGGTTTTATTTTTTAGTTTTGGTTTAGGTTTATTTTTAGTTTATTTTAATTAATTTAGTTTAGTGTTAGGTTTAGGTTTAGTTTACTTTAGGTCTAGGTTTTGTTTTCATTTATTTTAGTTTAGTTTATTTTTGTTTAGGTTTAGGTTTTTTTATTTTATTTATTTTATTTTTACTTTAGGTTTAGGCTTTTTAGTTTAGGGTTTAGGTTTTATTTTTTATTAATTTTTAAGTTTTTTTTTTAGGTTTAGGCTTTTTTTAGTTTTTATTTTATTATATCCCCAATCTCTCCCTCCGCCACCACCATGGCTGTAACCTCCGTCGTTCCTCTTGCCTTCATGACCACCACTGCTCCAACCGCCACGTCCATATCCACCATCACCTCCAGATCCCCCACCACCACTGCGATAAGTGATGCCATCGCCTTAGCCTCCACCACTAGATCTAGACTGAGCATGGTTGACAGTGATGTTCTTATCATCAAGATTTTTCCCATTCTTATTATTTAGGATTAGGTTTAGGCTTATTTATTAGTTTATTTAGTTACTTTAGATTTAGGTTTAGGGTTTGGGGTTTAGGGTTTAGGGTTTAGGGTTCAGGGTTTAGGGTCTAGTGATTTAGGGTTTAGGGTTTAGGATTTAGGGTTATGGTTTAGGGTTTAGGGTTTAGGGTTTTCTAGGGTTTTGGCTTATTTAGTTTATTTTATTTTTTATTTTTATTTAGTTTAGTATATTTAATTTCAGTTTATTTATTTTAGTTTAGGTTTTTTATTTTAGTTTATTTTTTAGGTTTAAGTTTAGGATTATTTTTTAGTTGAGTTTTATTTTTACTTTATTTCTTAAGTTTTGGTTTTATTTTTTATTTTAAGGTTTAGGTTTTGTTTTTATTTATTTTTAGGTTTAGGTTTTATGTTTTATTTTAGGTTTATTTTAGGTTTTATTTTAGTTAGTTTTTTATTTATTTTAGTTTATTTTATTTAGTTTAGTTTAGTTTAGGCTAGTTTAGGTTTTATTTATTTTAGTTAGATTAGTAGTTTATTTTTTTTATTTTATTTGTTTATTTTATTTTATTTTGTTTAGTCTTTTTTAGTTTAGGGTTTATGTTTTATTTTAAGGTTTATTTATTTATTTTTTTTTATTTTAAGTTCATTTATTTTATTTTACGCTTAGTCATTATTTTATTTAGGTATTTTATTCTTAGGTTTATTTTATTTTAGTTTAGTAGGTTTATGTTTATTATATTTTATTTTATTTTTAGGTTTAGGTTTAGGTTTTAGTTTAGGTTTTAATTTAATTTAATTTTATTTAGGTTTACATTTTTTAGTTATTTAATTTTTAGGTTTTATTTAATGCTAGTTTAGGTTTTTAGGTTTTCAGGGTTTAAGGTTTAGGGTTTAGAGTTTAGGGTTAAGGGTTTTAGTTTTTAAGGGTTTAGTCTTTAGGGTTAGGGTTTAAGGTTTAGGATTTAGGGTTTTTTAGGGTTTAGGATTTAGGGTTTAGGGTTTAGGGTTTAGGTTTTATAATTTAGGGTTTATGTTTTTTAAAGTTAAGCAAACCCAGGGGTTTAGGTTTATTTAGATTTTTCTTTATTTTAGTTTATTTTATTTTTTTTATTTTATTTAGTTTATTTTATTTATTTAGTTTTAGGTTTTATCTTTAGTTTATCTTGGTTTAAGTTTATTTTTTAGTTGAGTTTTATTTTTATTTCATTCTTTAGGTTTAGGTTTTATTTTTTATTTTAAGGTTTAGGTTTAGGTTTTAATTTATTTTCTTAGGTTTAAGTTTTAGGTATTTACTTTTAGGTTTTGTTTTTCAGTTTAGGTATAGGTTTATTTTTGGTTTATTTTATTTTATTTAATTTAGTTTTAGGTTTAGGTTTAGGTTATATTTATTTTAGTTAAGTTTATTTTAGTTTAGGTTTAGGTTTATTTTATTTTACTCATTTTATTTTTATTTTTGGTTTAAGTTTTTTTTTTTTAGTTTAGGGTTTAGGATTTATTTTTAGGTTTATTTTTTAGGATTAGGATTTTGTTTAGTTTTTATTTTATTTTAAGTTTATTTTATTTTTATTTTATCTTTAGTTTTTATTTTGTTTATGTTTTTTATTTTTAGGTTTATTTGATTTTTTTAGTTTATTTTTGGTTTTTATTTATTTTATTTTGGTTTAGTTTTATAGTTTATTTTATTTTATTTTCAGATTTAGGTTTAGGTTTAGGTCTTAGTTTAGAATTTTATTTTATTTTATTTTTTTATCTTATTTAGGTTAATGATTTTTTATATATTTATTTTTTAGATTTTATTTAGTTTAGGTTTAGGTTTTTAGATTTTTAGGGTTTAGGGTTTATGGTTTAGGGCTTAAGGTTTAGGGTTTTAGGGTTTGGCCTAGGGTTTGGGGTTTTGTGGTTTAGGGGTTTAGGGTTTGGCCTAGGGTTTGGGTTTTGGGTTTAGGGTTAGGGTAAGGTTTAGGGTTAGCCAAGGTTGAGGTTTTAAAAAAATTAAGTAAACTATTAGGTTTAGGTTTATTTAGTACATTTTTTTATTCATTTTAGTTTATTTTATTTTTTATTTTTATTGAGGTTTATTTTAGATTTTCATTTAGTTTACTGATTTATTTTGGGTTTATTTATTTTTGTTTAGATTTTTTATTTCAGTTTATTTTTGAGGTTTAGGGTTAGGTTTATGTTTATTTTTTAGTTGAGTTTTATTTTTATTTTATTTTTAAGGATTATGTTTAATTTTTTATTTTTAGGTTTAGGTATAGGTTTTTATTTTTTATTTTTTTGGATTATGTTTTAGGTTTTGATTTTAAGTTTATTTTTAGTTTTTATTTTTTAGATTATTTTGAGGTTTACTTTTAGTTTATTTTATTTTATTTAGTTTTGGTTTGGGTTTAGGTTTAGTTTATTTTAGGTTTAGGTTTAGGTTTTATTTATTTAGTTTAGTTTATTTTAGTTTAGGTTTAAGTTCATTTTATTTTGTTTATTTTGTTTTTATTCTAAGTTTTGGGGTTTTTTCAATTTAGGGTTTAGATTTTATTTGTTATTTATTTTTAGGTTTATTTTTTTAGGTTTATATTTTTTATTTAGTTTTTATTTTGTATTATTTTAGGTTTATTTTTTTACATTTAATTTTTATTTTATTTATTTATTTTATTCTTAAGTTTATTTTATTTTTTAGTTTATTTTAGGTTTTTATTTATTTTATTTTAGTTTAGTTTTATAAGTTTATTTTATTTTATTTTTAGGATTAGGTTTGAGTTTTAGTTTAGGTTTTTATTTTAAATTATTTTTTTTTATTTTCGGTTTAAGTTTTTTTATAGTCTTTCTTGAGGTTTTAATTTGTTTAGGTTTAGGTTTTGAAATTTTCAGGGTTTAGGGTTTAGGGTTTAGGGCTTGCCTGGTTCAAGGCCTAGGGTCAGTTGTGGTTTAAGGTCTTTTATGGTTTGGGTTTTGGGGTTTTCAGTTTGTGGGTTTAGGGTTTTCTGAAGTTTAGTGGATTTTAGGGTTTTTTATTTAAGGTTACTATTTTTTTTAAATTTAATAATTTATTTATTTTAAGTTTATTTATTTTAGTTTAAGTTTTTTATTTTTGTTTATTTTTTAGGTTTAGGTTTAGGTTTATGTTTATTTTTTAGTTGAGTTTTATTTTTAATTTTTTATATAGATTTTGGTCTTATTTTTTTATTCTTAGATTTAGTTTTAACGTGTTATTTTATTTTTTTTAGGTTTTTGTTTTTGGTTTTTATTTTAGGTTTATTTTAAGGTTTTATTTTTTATTTTATGTTTAGGTTTATTTTTAGATTATTTTATTTTATTTAGTTTAGGTTTAGGTTTAGGTTTAGGTTTTATTTATTTTAGTTTAGTTTATTTTAGTTTAGGTTTAGGTTTTTTTTTATTTTGTTTATTTTATTTTACTTTAGGTTTTTTTTGTGGTTTAGGTTTTATTTTTTTATTTATTTTTTTTTATTTTAGGTCTTTTTAGGTTTTATTTAGTTTTATTACATTTTATCTTAGGTATATCTAGGTTTATTTTATTTTATTTCACATTTAGTTTTATTTTTTTATCTTTTATTCTTATGTTTGTTTTATTTTAATTTTAGTTTTATTTTATTTGTTTATTTTAAAATTTATGCCTTTAGTTTATTTTAGTTTATATATTTTATTTTATTTTATCTTATTTTATTTAGGTTTAGGTTTAATTTATTTATCTTTGGCACATTATTTAGTTTAGGTTTCAGATTTTGTGTTTGGGTTCAGTGCCTAGGGCCTAGGGCCTAGGGTCAGGGTCAGTGACTGGCGCCTAGGGCCCAGGTGTGGTCAGCTCAGCCTTTAGGGCCTGGGGTGTAGTGGGCCTAGAGAGTTAGTCAGTTTGGATGGTGGGTTGTTTAGGCTTGTGGTTTAGCATTTTTATGGTTTAGGGTTTAAGGTCTAGGGTTAGTTTAGGGTTTTGGGGCTTAGGGTTTAGGGTTGGGGTTAGGGTTAAGGGTTTAGAGTTTTTTAGGGTTTAGGTTCAAGGGTTAGTTTAGGGTTTAGTGTTTAGGTTTTTTTTGTTTAGGATTTAAGATTTAGGGTTTAGGGTTTATGGTTTAGGGTTTGAGGGTTTATGGTTTAGGGTTTAGGGTTTTTGGTTTCTTTTTTTTTTAACAGAGAACAAATTCAGAATCAACATTTCTTCATTTCGATTTCCTCAACCAAGAAACACACTAAGTTTTCCAAGACACAAGCAACGACATAGATAAAAAATGAGCACCAATAGAGAAAATCAAAAACCCTAGGTAACTAGAACTGTCTCTAATATAAAGACATAGTTCCATATGCTACTGATCGATCATATTATTTCTCAGTCCCATCGAATCCTGCCCCGAGAAGGTTTGGGTTTTATTTAGAGATTTACGCTTTTAGGGTTTGGGGTTTAGGATTTTTTTAGGGTTTAGGTTTAGTGTTGTAGAGGTTTAGGGTTTAGGGTTTAGGGTTTAGGGTTTAGGTTTAATTTTTTATTTATCTTCTTAGGTTTAGGTTTTAGGTTTTTATTTTAGGTTTATTTTTAAGTTTTATTTTTTAGTTCGGGTTTAGGTTTATTTTTAGTTAATTTTATTTTATTTAGTTTACGATTAGGTTTTGGTTTAGTTTATTTTAGGCTTAGGTTTATGTTTTATTTTTTATTTATTTTTAGGTTTGTTTACTAGGTTTTTCTTTTTATTTAGATTTTATTTTATTTTATTTTAAGTTCATTTATTTTATTTTACGTTTAGTCTTTATTCTATTTAGGTTTCTTATTCTTAAGTTTATTTTTCTTTTTAGTTTAGTTTAGGTTTTTATTTATTTTATTTTATTTTTTAGTTTAGGTTTAGGTTTTAGTTTAGGATTTTATTTTATTTTATTATTTTATTTGGGTTTAGGTTTTTGTATATATTTTATTTTTAGGTTTTATTTAGTTTAAGTTTTTAGGGATTAGGGTTTAGGGTTTTAGGGTTTAGGGTTTTAGGCATTAGGATTTAGGGTTAGGGTTTTGGATTTAAGGTTTAGGGTTTAGTGTTTAGGATTTATGGTTTAAGGTTTTTTGGGTTAGGGTTTAGGATTTTTTTTTAAATTAAGTAAACCGATAAGTTTAGGTTTATTTAGTTTATTTTTTTATTTATTTAAGTTTAATTTATTTTTTATTTTAATTTATGTTTAATTTTTATTTTAATTTAGTTTAGTTTATTTATTTTAGGTTTATTTATTTTTTGTTTATTTTTTAGGTTTAGGTTTAGGTTTATGTTTATTTTTTAGTTTAGTTTTATTTCTATTTTATTGGTTATGTTTAGGTTTTATTTTTTATTTTTAGGTTTAAGTTTAGGTTTTTATTTTATTTTTTTATGTTTAGGTTTTAGGTTTTTATTTTAGGTTTATTTTGAGGTCTTATTTTTTAGTTCAGAAATAGGTTTATATTTTGTTTGTATTACTTTATTAAGTTTAGGGTTTATGTTTAGCAGATTTTAGGTTTAAGTTCAGGTTTTATTTAATTATTCTTAGTTTGTTTTAGTTAAGGTTTAAGTTTATTTTATTTTGTTTATTTTAGGAATAGGTTTTTTTTTTTAGTAGTTATAATTTTTTATTTATTTTTGTGTTTCATTTATTTTTTTATTATATTTTATGTTTATTTTATTTTTATTTTACCTTTACTTTTTATTTTGATTAGGTTTCTATTTTTAGGTTTATTTTATTTTTAGTTTAATTTAAGTTTTAATTTATTTTATTTTATTTTTTAGGTTTAGGTTTAGGTTTTAGTTTAGGTTTTTATTTTATTTTACTTTTAATGTTATTTAGGTTTAGGTTTATTTATTTATTTTATTTTTAGGTTTTATTTAGTTTATGTCTTGGTTTGAAGGGTTTAGGGTTTAGGGTATAGATCTGGTGGGGAGGTTTAGGTTTAAGGTTTTAGGGTTTAGGGATTAGGGTCTAGGGTTTAGGGTTTAGGGTTAGGGTTTAGGGTTTATGGTTTTTTTATAGAGAACAAATTTACATTCAACATTTCTTCCTTATCTATTTAGTTTATTTAGTTTATTTTTTATTTATTTTACTTTATTTTATTTTTTATTTTATTTAGTTTAGTTTATTTATTTTAGTTTAGATTTTTTATTTTAGTATATTTTCTTAAGTTTAGGTTATGGTTTAAGTTTTTTTTTTAGTTGAGTTTTAGTTTTATTTTATTTTTTAGGTTTACGATTTATTTTTTATTTTTAGGTTTAGGTTAAGTTTTTTATTTTATTTTTTTTGGTTTAAGGTTTTTATTTTAGGTTTATTTTTAGATTTTATTTTTTAGTTTAGGTTTAGGTTTATTTTTAGTTTATTTTGTTTTATTTAGTTTAGGGTTTAGGTTTAGTTTATTTTAAGTTTAGGTTCAGGTTTTATTTATTTTAGTTTTGGTTTAGTTTTATTTATTTTATTATATTTTTTTATTTTAAATTTAGATTTTATTTTTTAGTTAATGGTTTAGGTTTTATTTATTTATTTATTTTTAAGTTTTATTTTTAGGTTTTTATTTTATTTTATTTTACGTTTATTTTATTTTTATTTTATGTTTAGTTTTCTTTTATTTTTATTATATTATATTTTTATTTTAAGTTTATATTATTTTATTTGTAGGTTTAGGTTTAGGTTTTTGTTTAGGTTCTTATTTTATTTTATTTAGGTTTAGGTTTATTTATTTCTTTTATTTTTAGGTTTTATTTAGTTTAAGTTTAGGTTTTCAGGTTTTTAGAGTTTAGGGTTTAGGGTTAGAGTTTAGGGTTTAGGTTTTAGGGTTTATTTTTAGTTTATTTACTTAAGGTTTAGTGTTAGGTTTTATTTATTTTAATTTAGTTTATTTTAATGTAGGTTTAGGTTTATTTTATTTGTATTTTAGGTTTAGGTTTTTTTAGTTTAGGGTTTAGGTTTTATTTTTATTTATTTCTAGGTTTTATTTTTATGTATATGTTTTTATTAAGTTACATTCAACAATGAAAAATTAAGCTTAGGGACGACCGAGCACAACCACCTCTTTACATTACAGTGGATGTTGGCAGATATAGGCTATCTAGAGTTTTGGTTGACCTAGGTATATCAGTCAACATTATCATTCTAATTACCCTTGCCTACTCTAGGATCGACATCTCCAAACTCCAAAAAGAAAGGATGATGTTGAGAGAATTTAATGAACAAGGCGAGAGGGCCTTACAAGATTTATTTTGGATCGGGATGAGGGGACAACACGTAGATCGTAGGTGGGTACTTTTTGAGTTGATCTGGTAGAACATTGAAGTATAATGTACTATCTCGAAAGATAATGGCGTCACCCTATAATGGACTTAATCACATAATAAAGACTACTAATACATGATGGGTCTTCGAATGTATTAGGGATTTTCCCCCTACTTTATATAGATGGATAAAGTAAGATTTATATTAAACCAGGTTCTTATGTTCCCTATAGAGGTAAGCCTTTATAGTTAATTACATCATAGGAAATAAAATTTTCTAAGAACACTCTCAATTAGAGTAGGCAATTATCATCTCCAAATATTTGAAGGTTAGACTATCAAAGGATTGGTTGTATTTGGAAGGCCAATTGGGAAAGTTCAAGGAGAAGACTTCTTTTTAGAATCCAAATAAAATAAGTAGGAAATCCTCATGATACTAGGAAGCCTAGTGAGTATTCCAATCTATCCTATGGTTGGGATTTATAATTTTGAAGTTAAGGAGATTTATATGTTTTGAGATGAAATTTAAATAGATTACTTGGGAATATAATCTACCAACACAAGTTTGTGGGAATGCCTAAGAGGTGAGGATTTATGATCATAGCCCAATGGAAATAGATACCTAAAATCCTAAATCTAGGGAGCTTTAGTATGAGCTAAAGCACGACATAAATCTAAGTGACAGGTGGACATAATGGTTTACCTCAATAAGAGAGAATAAATTGTCTGACTTCTGGACTTATAACCTCTTGGAGAGGCCACCAGCTAACTCCTCCAATGAGAGCATATGATTTAATCTATAGATGCAAAATCTTTTCAAATTTTATTTCATTTTAGATGCATTTTTTTTTTTACAAAGGCTTTAGGATTTCTTATGCCTAAATGCATGATGAAATAGGTTATGGGTCAAATCTACTAGAAGAAGGTGTTCTCCACCATTAGGGATGGCCTCATATGTCAAGCATTCTTTTATAATGCAAGGATGGAGATTCTTCATGTTAAAGAGAGAAAGAATATGCATGCATGATGTGAAACATACAACCATACAACTAAGGGGTTGCTAAATCTTTTAATTATCTTATTGATGTCTTTAGCTTTATAATGATGTTATGAGTTGTTTAAAATTTAGTTATGAGTGATTATTTGGGCAGAAAAGTTATTTTTATCCTAAGCATGTCCAAGCCACACATTAAAGCATCAATCATTTAAGAAATTATGAAAAGCATGTCGTCCTAATGTATAATGTAAACATAACATCAAACAATTATATAAACTATCATAAAAGAATAAAATGTAGGTGCAGTTGGGTACCGCCGTACAACTGGAAGAGAGAAAATATGGATAGCCAAGCTCTACCCTTATACAACTTGGAATATTAAAGAGTAATTATAATTGTACTAAATGCTATGGGAGTCTTCTTTCTTCATATCTCCATTTTTGATTTGGTTCCTTCTTTGATTTGGATGGTGCTTGCTTCAAAGGCATCACAAGGCACCCTAAGACAAAGCCTTCTAGCCACTACTCATCCTAATCCCCCATAGCACTAATCCTAATTCTGATTGCAAAAATTACATTGATGTGGAAAAGTAAATCTAACTACACCTGCAAAATAGTGGTTAGCTAAATATACACATAATCCCAAGCAGCTATATTTATAATTTTGACTTAGCATCCTACACATGGGTAACTAAGCCCAATTGTCCTAACTTAGATTATGCTTAAGGATTAAGCAATCTGCAAAAAGAGCATTCACATTTATTTTTAAGCATCCCATAAGATTAATCCCATGCAAAAAATATGATTTGGCTAATATTGGCCTATCATCAACTTTACAAAGCATACACCCTAACATCCAATCTAAAATAATACATCATAAAACAAAACATACATCACATCATACACCATCCTAACTTAGAGCTAGAAGTGGTGACTTAAATTTAATGTGTGTATTAAGGTTTGTGTGATTAGTCTTGTTAGGCATTAGTGTTGTATTTTCTAAGTGTAGAAGGATTCAATTTAACATGTAAGGTTGATTTCACTTGAAGTAGTATAATTGATTTGAGAATTTTAATTTGTATTTTCTTTTGTTTAATTTGATTACACTTAGCAACTAAGTCTAATAAAGAGATAAAAAGAGGATTTCCCTCTTTCATCCCTAACTTAAGTCACTTTATAAAGTATATTAATTTGATTTAGTTCTTTTTAGTTAATGGCTTGTTAAATGATTTAATTAATCATAAGTTCAGGTTCACTTTAAATAATCCTATTCAAAATGAAAGGCATCTTAAGATTAATTTAATTCAATTTCTACCACATGACATATATTAAATCATTCCTTTCCATCACATGTAACATGCATATGCTTTAATCTTAAATGTATCTATACATGCAACATATTTTAGCACACTTAAATGATGAATGTATGTGTATGTTAAGAATTTATATTTTATTTGATTGAATTATTTAAACCTATTAATTTAAAACTTTATCCAAATTTTTATACAAAAGGAGATAAGAATGAAATTAAATAAGCATGTGTCATTGTTAAATCAGGAAAGTGAGGTAATCAAATGACCTCCTCGGAGCTAGCTAAAGCCTCGTATTCTAGGCATTTCAATACTATATAACCATTTGCATTCAAACATAGGTAAATTCATATACATGAACATAGGAAGTAAGCTCCAAATCATATGGCTAATTAATTCAACAACTTAGTCAATTTTGAATGCATGCAATTTTAATGTAAAATGGGATTTTCATTCACTAATCACATATACATATACATGTACAAAGATATAAGCAAGTGTTAAACCAAGGAAGTGTAAATCAAATGACCTCCTTGGGGCTAACTAAAGTCTTGTATTCCTGGGATGTCCAAACTATATACTTACTTTTCTTGGACACACATGGATGTAAACATAAATGAGGGAAAGAAAACCATGCAAAGATTGAATTTTTTTTTGATGAATAAATAATATATATAAATTAAAGCTCTATCCAATTTCTAATGTTGAAATACATAAGAATGAAATCAAATGGGTACGAGACATTGTTAAACCAGGGAAGTGAGGTAATCAAATGACCTCCTTAGGGCTAGCTTGAGGCTCGTGTTCCCGGGATGTCCAGACTATATACCAATTGCCATTCAATCTTATATAAATCAACACATGAATAGAGGAAAGAGAACTGAACATTCATACACTTAAGCTATAAGCACATGCATTTCTTATGTATTTATAACTAGCATCACAACACATATTATTATTCATTTATAAGCTTTCAAAAATGCATTTGGATTTAATAGTGAAAATATCCACACATATATTAAATTAAATCAACACACGCAAGCATATATAATTGAAATCCATCATATTTTACTTGATTTTGAAAAGATGGATCCATGAATTCAAATGACATACCAAATTTAACATGATTGGAAAGAGGACAATCAAATAAAAGCATGTGATTCATTCAACCAAACTAGCTCTTAAAGACAATCAAATCAAATAAGATTATTTAAAGCAAACCAAAGCTTCTTTATTAATTAAGTTTTGGATTTGATTTGATTTAAAAAGGATAAGAGAAATCATCACTTGATGTTTTGAACCCATTCCCACATTAGTGATTTTATTTATTTTAAGGAAATGTAATTAAGTTGATTTTTTGGGTTAATTAAGTTGAAACCTTAATTAGATGAATTAATTACCCTTACCTATGTCACCTTAAAGTAATTAACTAAATAATTATGGGCAACATGATATGCATAGAAAATAAACTTGCAATGATCTTAGGAAATAAAAGGGGCCTAATGTAATTGGCTCATGATTAATAGTTAATTAGATTAAGGGACTTAATTAATTACTCTTATGGTTTTCCCATACATGTGGACTAACCATAATTTTATTAAACTCTTTTAGGTTATTAAACACCTAAAGATCTACCCCATGATTTAATTAATTTAGATCTAATGTGATTATGATTTTAATTTGATTAAGTGATTTAACTAATTAGTTAAATCTTAATTAATTTCATTTAAAAAAAGACTGAAATGAACTTAGGGAAAGGGCTCCCAACCCTATTTCTTAGTTCACTTACTGTTAAACAATGATTAGTAAACTTAATTAATCAATTTATTATTGTTCATGGATTAATTAATCATTAATTAACTCAAAAGAGTAGTTAAGGTTTAATTAGTCAATTTTTCTAATTAAGTGAGCAATAAATCTGAAGAAAATCATGGGAGGCAGAGGTCATCTCGTTAAATTAACAATTAAAATTTAAGATTAATTGCTCATGTAATTAAAGAGTAATTAAGCTAATTAATTTTATAATTAAACCTTAATTAATATTCAAAGTTAGGTAAGATCATTTCTTAATTAATTTTTCTCTAAAATACTTTTAAAATAAGTATTTATTTATGTTTTTTGATTTCTCTATGATTTTTGTATAATTTTTTAGAAGTTTTAGTCATTAAAAATGATTAATTAAGCCAAATTAAAGCCTAATCGGTTTTGCATACATTACGTATGCACTTTTCACATGGAGCCACGGGAATGGCTACTGAAAACCTTTCTGACTCAGCACCTATGTGGTGTTGGCAAATGTGGTTTCTTGTCCACTATTCGATCTAAGATCAGATGTCTATAATTAATCTCACAGGTTAATTGGATTAAATTAGATTGATCTAACAGATCTAATCATGATCGTCCATTTTGATCACGTAGAATGGACTGTACATGATCTAACATCATGCGAGTGAGGTAGAATGGAGTCTGTCCACCATTGCTCACTTGATCTGAGCTTACCCGAGCTTAGATCAACTCTAAAAGGACCCACACATTCATGACATTGATAAAATGGGATCCAACGATTGTGATCACATGAGATACATGTTTTCTTCCTAAAGCTCCAACCCACTTTTGCATATAGATTAGTTTTGGATGCATACCTCGTCGAAGCTCAAGACCAGTGGCTGGAATGACTGAGGAAGCTTGAGTCAATAAAGATGAAGCCTTGTTGAGCAATAATTTGAGCTTGACTTTGATTGAAGTGCCACCTTTGATGCTCAGGAAGCTTGGGAGATTATTCGCTCTTGCTCGATGAGGCCTAGGGAAGGTACATGCAAAGTTAATTTGAGTTTGATGGAGAAATGATGAAGTTAGGTCAGGGAGTGTCCTATTTTAAGACAGATAGGAATGGAAATTTTTGATCGAGGAATGAGCTTAGGATCTTATGGAATGGCTCTAGCAGCTCATCTTCGATAGGTAGGGCTCTAAGGAATGATTTTTTTATGTGTTTGAGCAGAAAAGAAGGGGTGTATACCCCACTTTTGCATATAGATTAGTTTTGGATGCATACCTGCGCTCAAGACCGGTCGGAATGACCCGAGGAAGCTTGAGTCAATAAAGATGAAGCCTTGTTGAGCAATAATTTGAGCTTGACTTTGATTGAAGTGCCACCTTTGATGCTCAGGAAGCTTGGGAGATTATTCGCTCTTTCTCGATGAGGCCTAGGGAAGGTACATGCAAAGTTAATTTGAGTTTGATGGAGAAATGATGAAGTTAGGTCGAGAGTGTCCTATTTTAAGACAGATAGGAATGGAAATTTTTGATCGAGGAATGAGCTTAGGATCTTATGGAATGGCTCTAGCAGCTCGTCTTCGATAGGTAGGGCTCTAAGGAATGATTTTTTTATGTGTTTGAGCAGAAAAGAAGGGTGTACCATCTTGATCGATGGGATTGAGTTTGGCTTAGGCTATCATCTCAAGGAGTCATGGGTGGCAGGGAAGTGGTAAGTTGGCTCAGCTTGGTTGGTTGAATGTGTGGATGTGGCTGCCAAAGAGGAATCATGGGTGTCCTATGGGTTTCAATGCTCCAATGGGGAGGGTGAGGTGATTTCACCTCCCATGGGTGATCATCGACCCAACCACTCTTTAGGCCAGGTTGGGGAATGTCCTAGGTTTCTAAGTGGACCATTGGGAGAGTACTAAGTATCCAAGGAATGGAAATGACCACTTACATGGGTGATTTGTCTCATGTGATGCCCTTGAACTAAGAATAGAATGATCATTTGGCATTGGATTTTATTTGGGCAGATTTAAAATGAGCCAATAGTGGGTGAGTCCAAATTTCATGTCAATTGGAGTAGATTTGCTTATGTTTTGCTCAATTTGACTCATTTAGGTCAAATTAGGTTAAGTTGGGTCAAGTTTACCAATTGGTCATATTGGGTCAAACCAAGGGTTTGGTCAAGTTCATATGATCATTTGGGTTATTTTGGTTCAATTGGTTTTGTGTAGTTTGGGTTAGATTTTATTTTGGCTCATTCTAATTCATTTGGGTCAAAAGGGTTAAGTTGACCAATTTGACCAAATTGGCCAAATTCTTGTTTGGCTAGTTTGGGTTTACATGACCAATTGAAGATGATTGTAGGCTTTGGTTTCAATTAATTTTGATTTGGTTTTGATTTAGGCCTACTTGAACCTTAGGTTTTTATTTTATTTTATTTTATTATATTATTTTATTTAAGTTTATGTTTTTTTTATATATTTTATTTCTAAGTTTTATTTAATTTAGGTTTAGGTTTTTTAGTTTTTAGGATTTAGGGTTTAGGGTTTAGGGTTTTATGGTTTAGGATTTTAGGGTTTAGGGTCTAGGGTTTAGGGTTTAGGGTTTAGAGTTAAGGTTTAGAGTTTAAGGTTTAAGGTTTAGTGTTTAGGCTTTAGGGTTTAGGATTTTAGCATTTAGGGTTAGCTTAGGGTTTTATTTTTTTTTAATTATTTAAATCAGTTGGTTTAGGTTTACTTAGTTAATTTACTCAGTTTTTTTATATATTTTAGTTTTTTATTTATGTTTATTATTTTATTTAGTTCAATTTATTTATTTTAGGTTTATTTTCTTTTATTTAAGTTTTTTATTTTAGTTAATTTTTTTATGTATATGTTTAGGTTTAGGTTTATTTTTTAGTTGAGTTTTATTTTTATTTTAATTTTTAGGTTTATGTTTTATTTTTTATTTTAGGTTTATTTTTAGGTTTTATTTCTTAGTTTATTTTATTTTATTTAGTTTTGGTTTAGGTTTAGGTTCAGGTTTTATTTATTTTAGTTTAGTTTATTTTAGTTTAGATTTAGGTTTTTTTTTTTAGTTTAGAGTTTAGGTTTTATTTTTTATTTAATTTTAAGTTTATTTTTTAGGTTTAAGTTTAGATTTTCATTTATTTAAGGTTTATTTTATTTTTATTTTATGTTTAATTTTAATTTATATTATCTTTTTATTCTTAGGTTTATTTTATTTTTTTAGTTTAGTTTAGCTTATTATTTATTTTATAATAGTTTATTTTTATTGGTTTATTCTTTTTATTTTTAGGTTCAGGTTTAGGTTTTACTTTAGGTTATTATTTCATTATTTTATTATTTTTATTTAGGTTTAGGCTTTTTTATCAATTTTATTTTTAGGTTTTATTTTGTTTATGTTTAGGTTTTTAGGTTTTTAGGGTTTATGGTTTAGGGTTAGCTTATGGTTTACGGCTTTTATGGTTTAGGGTTTAGGGCTTAAGGTTTAGGGTTTTAAGGTTTAGGATTTAGGGTTTAGAGTTTAGGGTTAGGCTTAGAGTTTAGGGATTAGGGTTTAGGGTTAGTTTAGGATTTAGGATTTAGGGTTTAGGGATTAAGGTTTTTTAGGGTTTAAGGTTTAGGGATGTAAGTTTAGGGTTAGGTTGGGGTTTAGGGAGGTTAGTTTTAGTTTAGACTTTAAGGTTTTGAATTTAGGGTTTAGGGTTTAGAGTTTGGGGTTTAGATTTTTTTTTAAATTAAGTCAACCTGTAGGTTTTGGTTTATTTAGTTTATTCTATTTTTTTTCAATTTATTTAGTTTAGTTTATTTATTTTAGATTTATTTATTTTAGTTTCTTATTTTAATTTAGTTTTTTGGTTTTGGTTTAGGTTTATGTTTTTCTTTTTTAGTTTAGTTTACTTTTTAATTTATTTTTTAGAATTAGGTGTTATTGTAGTTTATTTTTATTTATCTTTAGGTTTTAATTTTAGGTTTATTTTTAGGTTTAGCTTTTTATTTAGTTTTATTTTATTTTATTTTAGAAATTTTTATTTTTATTTTATATTTATTTTTTATTTAGATTTTTTATTTTTAAGTTTATTTTATTTTTTTACTTTAGTTTAGGTTTTTATTTATTTATTTATTTTAGTTAATTTTTTATTATCATTTTTTAAATTTTTAAGTTTAGTTCTATGTTTAGGTTTATGTTTTTATTCTATTTTATTTTATTTAGGTTTAGATTTTTTTTATTAATTTAATTTTTATGTTTTACTTAGTTTAAGTTTAGGTTTTTAGGTTTTTAGGGTCTAGGGTTTATGGTTTATGGTTTAAGTTTTAGGGTTTCAGGTTTAGGGTTTAGGGTTTAGTTTAGGTTTTAGGTTTAGTTTAGGTTTAGTTAGGGTTTAGTTTAGGGTTTAGGGTTTAGGTTTTGGTTTAGGGTTAGGTGGGTTTAGGGTTTTAGGGTAAGTTAGATTTTTTAGTTTAGGTTTTAGTTTAGTTTTAGTTTAGGTTTTAATTTTATTTATTTAGGTTTAGATTTTCTTATTGATTTAATTTTAGGTTTAGTTTAGGGTTTTAGGTTTTGTAGTTTTAGTTTAGTTTAGGTTTGGGTTTAGGTTTAGGTTTATTTAGGTTAGTTTTATTTTGTTTAGGTTTTAGGGTTTTTTATTTATTTAGTGTTTAGGCTTCTTAGGGTTTTATTTTTTTAGTGGTATGTTTAGGGTTTAGGTTTAGTTAATTTTAGTTTATTTTTAGGTTTAAGGATTTAGTTTAGTTTATTTAGTTTATTTTATTTTAATTTTGATTTAGGTTTCTTTTTATTTTTATTTAGATTAGTTTATTTATTTTAGGATTATTTATTTTAGTTTAGGTATTTTATTCTAGTTTATTTTTGAGGCTTAGGTTTATTTAGTAGTTTTATTTTATTTTTATTTTATTTTTTAGCTTTAGGTTTTATTTCTTATTTTTATTTTTAGGTTTAGGTTTTTATTTTATTTTCTTAGGTTTAGGTTTTAGGTTTTTATTTTAGATTTTATTTTTTTAGTTTAGGTTTAGGTTTATTTTTTTTATTATAGGTTTAAGTTTAGGTTTTATTTATTTAGTTTTTATATATTTTTTAGTTTAGTTTTGGTTTTTAATTACTTTATTTTAGTTTATTTTTATTAGATTATTTTATTTTATTTTTAGGCTTTAGTTTATGGTTTAGTTTTGGTTTTTATTTTATTTTATTTTTTTTATTTTGTTTAGGTTTAGGTTTATTTATTTATTTGATTTTAGTTTAGGTTTTTATATTTATTTTATTTTTAGATTTTATTTAGTTTAGGTTTATGTTTTTAGGTTCTTAAGGTTTAGGGTTTAGGGTTTAGGTTTTGTGGTTTAGGCTTTTAGGGTTTAGGGTTTTATAGTTTAGGATATAGGGTTAGGGTTTAGGGTTTAGTGTTTAGGGTTTAGGGTTTAGGGTTTTGGGTTTAAGGTTTACGATTTAGGGTTTAGGGTTTTGGGTTTAAGGTTTTAAGGTTTATGTTTTAGGGTTTAGGGTAGTAGGTTTTGGGTTTAGATTATAGCATTTAGGGTTAGTTTTAATGTTTAAGGTTTAGGGTTTAAGGTTTAGGGTGTAGGGTTAGTTAAGGGTTTGGGGTTTAGGGTTTACCATTTATGATTTAGTGTATAGGATTTTAGGGTTAGGGTTTTGAGTTTAGGGTAGTAGGTTTAGGGTTTAGAGTTTAGGCTTTAGGGTTTAGGGTTAGGGTTTTTTTTGAATTTTTTTAAATTAACTAAACTAGCAAGTTTAGGTTTATTTACTTTATTTTTGTTTATTATAGTTTATTTTATTTTCTATTTTTACTTAGGTTACTCTTATTTTTATCTAGTATAGTTTATTTATTCTAGGTTTATTTATTTTACTTTAGGATTTTTATTTTAGTTTGTTTTTTAGGTTTAGGTTTATTTTTTAGTTTAGTTTTATTTTTAGTTTATTTTTTTAGGTTTAGGTATTATTTTTTATTTTTGGTTTATTTTTATGTTTTTTTTAGTTTTGGTTAAGGTTATTTTTAGTTCATTTTATTTTATTTAGTTTAGGTTTAGTTTATTTTAAGTTTAGGTTTAGGTTTTATTTATTTTAGTTTAGTTTATTTTAGTTTAGGTTTAAGTTTATTTTACTTATAGTGTAAGTTTTGGTTTGTTTTATTTATATTTAAGGTTTAGATTTTTTTTTTAGTTTAGGTTTTAGGTTTTCTTTTTTATTTATTCTTAGGTTTTATTTTTAGGTTTATTATTTAAGTTTAAGTTTTTATTTTTTATTTTTTATAATTTTATTTTAGGTTTATTTTATTTTTATTTTAAGTTTAATTTTTATTTAATTTAAGTTTTTTTTTTAGTTTAGGTTTTTTATTTATTTCATTTTATTTTAGTTTTTATTTTTTATTTTGTTTTCTTTTTAAGTTTAGGTTTAGGTATCCATTTATATTTTTATTTTATTTTATTTTATTTTACTTTTTGGTTAAAGTTTTTTTATTTATTATGTTTATTGGTTTTATTTAGTTTACATTTAGGTTTCTAACTTTTTAGGGTTTAGGGCTTAGAGTTAGTTTAGGGATTAGGGTTTAGAGCTTAAGGTTTAGGATATTTTTTTTTTTGGGGGATTTAAGGTTTAGGGTTTATGTTTTAGGATTTAGGGTTTTAGAGTTTAGGGTTTTAGGGTTTAGGGTTTTAAGGGTTTATGGTTTTAAAGGATTAGTGTTTAGGGTTTAGGGTTTAGGTTTTAGGTTTAGGGTTCATGTTTTTGTTTAGGTTTTAGGGTTTTTGGTTTAGGGTTTAGGGTTTAGCTTTAGGTTTTTATTTTAGTCTATTTTCTAGGTTTAGGTTTAGGTTTTTGTTTATTTTTTTAGTTTAGTTTAATTTTTATTTTATTTTTTAGCTTTAGGTTTAGGTTTTATTTTATTTTTGTAGGTTTATGTTTTAGGTTTTCATTTTAGGTTTATTATTAGGTTTTATTTTTGAGCTTCGGTTTAGGTTTATTTTTTGTTTATTTTATTTTATTTAGTTTAGGTGTTTAAGTTTAGTTTATTTTAGGATTTGGTTTTATTTATTTTTGTTTAGTTTATTTTAGTTTAGGTTTAGGTTTATTTTCTTTAGTTTATTTTATATTGTTTATTTTATTTTTATTTTAGGTTTAGTTTTTGTTTTTAGTTTAGGGTTTAGATTTTATTTTTCATTTATTTCTATGTTTTATTTCTTAGTTTTATTTTTTAGTTTTAGGTTTTTATTTTATTTTATTTTAGTTTTATTGTATTTTTCTTTTACATTTAGTTTTTATTTTATTTCGGTTTTTTTTCTTAGGTTTAATTTATTTTTTAGTTTAGTTTAGGTTTTTATTTATTTTATTTTAGTTTATTTTTATTAGTTTATTATATTTTAGTTTTAGGTTTAGGTTCAAGTTTTAGTTTAGGTTTTTATTTTTTTATTTTTTTATTTTATTTAGGTTTAGGTCATTTTATTTATTTTCTTTCTAGGTTTTATTTAGTTTTTTTTTTAAGGAAACCAAGAGAGGGGAGAATTTTATTTCCACAAAGAAAGGAGTATAAGGTCCTTAAGATGGGATAATTCTCTTAACTACCGCTCAAAGAGCTACATTCAGAGAAAAATCTATCTAACACAACAAGCAAGAAACTAAATAAAATAAGTAAAGACCAAAAAATAAATTAGAAATGCTCAAGAAACATGATGGTGAGCCAACTTGAGTCGAGGTCTTTAGAGAGTTGCACAATCCACATCTAGAATCTGAGACCTACAAGGAACCTTTAAAAGAAACTTGCAAGCAACTAGAAATTGTAATTAGCACAGCTAGAGAAAATCAAGCTTTAGCACATAATAAAGAGCAATATAAGAGAAAATTTCTAATAAGGCTTAGGCTCAGTCACTTGCATCTTTAGGGGAAACCATAAATGTGAGCATCTAGACTACAAAAGAAGGGTTAATCACATATCTTTACCGACCAAAGATAGTAGGGAAATCATCCCATCATAGCCCACTTACAGGGGAAATCCAAAGAGTGGCAATCAATAGTTCTCTAGTACTTACAAGAAAACCTATCCCACAAATCACCTAGACTAAAGGCCACCAAGCAGAAGGAAGTAGCTTCAACAAAACCACCAGAAATGAAAGAGTAGTTGCCAAGTATTCACTCAAAAAAGCCACCATGGATAGAAACAAACCCACCGAGTCACCGGACAACCACAAGTAACATCCCAAAACCAAAAACCTACTAGCACAAAACAAGCTATTCACTAGTTGAGCACAACAACAACAATAGTAGCCAGGTCAACCCAAAGCGAAGAAATAAAAGGCGTCACCAAACCTCCATCGAGACATATGCCATAGGAAAACGCAGCACCCACCATAAGGCCAAAACCAAAACAAAGAAAAACCACCAAAAAACCCACTAAGAATAGTTTAGAAAGAAAAGAAAACCAACCAAACCAGCCAACATAACTAACCAAACTAGCCAATCCACAAGTCCACCCAACCAATTAACAAAGCAGTACATGAGGCAACTCTGATAAGGAAACAACCGGTCAAAAGGAATCCCAACATAGAAAGATAGGCATAGTGTTAACCAACATGAAGCCACAAAAAAAATAACAAGAAACAATGGTAAAAACCAGTCGGGAGGACCACCCAACCACCAACACCAACAGAGGGGGGAAAATAGACAAGGCTTAGACACAAAACCACCAAAAGGCCCAACCCAAACTCAAGAGTGAAAAGATCAACATCAGCCATCAAATAATAGCCACCCAAGTCATTCAAGTAGAGTGTAGTAGCAAACAACATAACCCACCATGCCAAAAAATAGCAGCCGAAAAACCTTCTTAAGTAAGGAAATAGCCAGCAAAAACCAGAGACAAAACCTGGACCAACTAAGAAAAGGGAAAAACCAAAAGTAGGTAGAGGCATAACCCAAAAGGAGGCCACCACAAGGTCAAGGTAGCACATGAAGAAATTGTTGACAATGAGATCCTTACATAAAATAGTCAACCAAAGATAACACCTCTCCAAAAAAAGAAGCTGAACAACTAGCCACCACATCAAAGAGATCTCTCAAGTATAATAGCACAAACCAAAGAGAGTGAACCAAAGGAATGTAAAATGAAAATGTACGAGAAAAGCATGGAAAACCTAAAAATACAAAGCAAGATTAATTTCTAAGATAAGGTAATCTCTTGTTATCCGGATTACCTTTCAATTGTCTATGTAAATTAAGATGATCATAAATGAGATCATTTAACTTAGTACCTAGATTAGCCAGATAATCTGCACAGGCATTTCCTTCACACAAAATGTGAGAAATTTTAAAGCATACTTGAGAGAGGAGATTTCTAGTAGGATTAAGATGATAGAATAAATTCACATTCCCCATCTTAGTGGAAGTCAGCATGTCAATGAGTAAGAGAGCATCAACTTCAATCCAAATATTTAAGAAAATTTTGTGCAAACAAATGTCAATAGCTTTGTTTACAGCCATTAATTCAACATAGATAACAGAACAAGCTTTAAGAGGATAAGCAAAAGAATAAATGACATTACCTTTAAAATCCCTAAAAATACCACCATAACCAAATGTATTCTGAGAGACAGAGCCATCTGTGTTAATTTTAATAATATGGCTATGAGATTTTATCTAATATATAATCTTATCTTCTTTACAGAAGGAGATCTCAGGTAGGTAAATTCCCAATGTTTTTGCTACAAATTTGCAATCTCTAAAATGTGTGTTATTAATTAAATTAGCGTAAAATAATGCATCAATTTTTCTTTGGTTATAGCAATTATTGTTTTATGATTCATAAGAATACCATGATATTTAGAATCATTTCTATCAATCCATATCAACCAAATAAGGGTAATGGCAATGAAAACTTTGATATGAACTTTCACAAGTTTTTGGAAATAGGCTTCAAGAAGTTGATATAATGAAAGAAAGCCATTGAAATGGTTAGTATTAAAAAGATCATCATAACAAAACCATAATTTGGAGGCAATAGCACCATTGACAAAAACAATTCGATATGAAAACAACAATAACATTTGGAAGATTAATGAAAGCCTTTATCCCATAGCAAAGAATTAATAGGAATGTAGTTTTCTAGAATTCTCCAAGTAAGGATAGAATAAGAGATAGGGATGATATTATTCTAAAGTTTAATAACTATAATAAAAGAAGTATGAGCATCTCTAATATAATTCCAAGCATCTTAAAGAATAAAATCTCTATTATAAGAGAGCTTAAAAAGAATTTGATCTGGCTTGTTGGAAAGGATAGGAATATCACTAAATTTATCCAAAGAGAGATAGGAATAAATTTGGTAAGTTTACTATCATTCCACTTGTTATTAATTCAAAATGAGTTAACTTTCATAGCAGTAGTAGAATGGGTAGATAAAATTCAGTTGTCTTGCCAGAAGAAAAAAGATCTCAAATTTATGCCCCAAGATAACAAGGATTTAGCCTCCCATTTAATGTAGCAAACCCTTTTCTAAATAGGGGAATCACCACTTTATAAGAACAGATAAGAGGGTGCTTACCACAGCGGTTAAATGTAAAATTAGCCAGCTATCTTTTTCTAAAATTCCACTAGAGTTTATGTGAGAAGGCAGTAATAGCTTCACGAATAGATTTGCATGCAAGCCCACCTTCACCCAGGGGACCATAACATTTATGTCAAGAAGTCCAATGCATCTTTTCAACCAAATTATTAGAGCCCCAAAAAATTTATTAAGGAGACAATCAATTCTATTTAAGATTATATTAGTAGGGATAATGGCTTGAAGAAGATATAAAAGCATCGAATTAAGAGTACTCTTAAGCAAAGTAAGCCTGCCACGAAAAGAAAGTAAGTGAAATTCCCACACTGAAATTTTATTAGAAATTTTTTTGGATAAGCTCATAAAAAGATGGGATCTTTTTTACTTTTAAAAAAGAAGACCACTTGGATATTTAATAGGGAGTTGTTGGTGTTTAAAGTTAGTGATTCTCAAGATATGATTGATTTTATTATTAGAAATTTTTGAGGAGGTAATTAAGAAACTCTTTCTTTCATTAATAGAAAGATCACTTTCTCTACCAAAAATATTTAAAAATTTCTTAAGACTTTTGATATGATGAAGGGAAGCATTACAAAAGATAATGAAATCATCAACAAAGCTAAGATGAGAAATAGGGATACCACATGGAGTTCTAAAGTACATGCTAGGATTGTTATTGAATAAATCATTTAAACTACTTGAAAGGTATTCCAGAGAAATAATAAATAAAGAAGGGGACAAAGGATCTCCTCATCTCAAACCATGAGAAGAAGGAAAAAATCCTAAAGCTTCATAATTAAGAAGAATAGAAAACCAAGCATTATTAATACAATTTTTAATAAGGTTAATGAAATTATCAAAGAAACCAAACAAATGTAGGATATTTAAAAGGAAATCCCAAGAAATATTATCAAAGGCTTTAGAATTATTTAATTTAAAAGGGATGTTACCACCTCTAAAAGGAACATCTAAATCACGGATAAGCTCTTGAGCAAGAAGAATGTTATCAGATATAGATCTCCCTCTAACAAAACCAGTTTGGTTGTGGGAGATAATTTTTTGAAGCAAAAAACTAAGTCAAGTAGTAAAAATTTTAGAAATCAATTTATTAAAGAAAGTACAAAAACAAATAGGTTTGAAATCACTCTAAGAATCCAGATTATCTTTTTAGATATTACAAGTGCTTGAAAAATATTTAGGGAGAGGATTACTAATAAAGAAAATCAACAATATCATCAATTAAGTCATGCTTAATAATAGGCCAATAATTTTGAAAAAAATTGAGTTGTGTAACCCTCCAGACTAGCAACAGAATCAATGTTCATGCTATTAAGAACTTTACCATTCTCATCTTCATTAGGCAACCTAGTGAGCCAATGGTTGTAATCATTGGTAATAATAGAGGGGATCAAATGCAAATTAGAAATAGCTTCAAAAGAGTGGCTTTTGTTAAGCATATTTCTAAAGTGGTTAATAATAGAATCTCTAATAACATTAGTATTAGTGATCCAATCTCCATTATCACTTTTAATTTTTTGGATAGAATTTAAAGCTCTTTTTTATTACATAAAGCACAAAAATACCTAGTATTCCTGTCCCCATCAGCAATATGTTTACTAGTAGCTTTTTGCCTCTAATAAGTCTCTTCCATATTCTGATAATTTACAAGATTAAATTTTTCTTCATTCAAATCCTTGAGCTGAAAAGAATCAGTCAAAATAATATTTTCTAGATCACAAACCAAAAGTTCCATGTTTTTTCTGTTAGCAAAAATATTTTTAAAATGATGTTTATTACACCAAACTAGATTTTGTTTGAGCCTTTTTAAACTTAACCCATAATCTATGTATACCCCTAATCGAATTATCAGGGTGTAAAGGGTCAATCAAATTAATGGCCATGACTTTAAGAAAATCTACATGCTAAAGCCACATATTTTAAAATATAAAAGATGATAAGGTATTTAATCTTTCAGAGTTATCTTTAACAAAAATCAAAAGAGGGGCATGACTAGATAATGTTCTACTCAAATGTTCAATAGAGGTAAGAGGCCATTGATTAATCTAATGAGAGTGAAAAGAATTCTATCAAGATGTTGCTAGAGCTTATAGTTTTACCAAATATAATTAAAGCCTTCAAAATCAATGTCAATAAGATTACAATAAAGAATTATATTAGAAAATTCTTTCATAAAATGAATATTAGGAGAGCAACCCCTTCTTTCAAGAATACAATAGTGTTGAAATCAGCAAGGTTTGTTAACTGAAAGAGTAGAACTTTTCAAATTCTCCTGAAGAACATTTCAACCAGCTTTATTGCAAGAAGCATATACAAAAGAGCACAGCACACAAGAATCACCAAAACAAAAATGAATATTAACAACTTGTCGTAGATCATCTAAAATTACAACATTTAAGAAGCTATTCCAAAAGCACCAAATTTTATTACTGATGTTAGAGAAAAAAATTATTGAAACCAAGCATTCTAGAAACATGATTGATTTTATCAGCATGAATAAGAGGTTCAATAGTAATAAGTAAAGAGATATTGTTAATTCTGCAAAGATTTCTAATATGATTATGAACAGAGAGGGTACCAATCCCTCTAACATTCTAAATAAGAGAATTAAACATAAAGAAAATTGGAAAAGGAAATTAAAGGATAATAATATTGAGAGAGAGAGAAAGAATTACAAATCCGCTCCTAAGCTAAAAATTGAAATTATACATTATTTATGTGAAGAGGACCTAGATTTAGTAGATCTGGCAAGATTAGGAGGTTGCATCTTAGAGTTTTTAGATTTCATTTTAGATAGTTTGAAAATGTCTATTTTCATCCAAAGTGTCACCTTCAGATAGAGATTGATTAGAAATATTATTAATAAGATATGGATTAGCAAGAACATCTCTAATAAAAACTTCCCCTATTCCAAATCAATATTTTATTGAAAAGTGGAATTAAAATGAAGATCAATCTTGGAGTTAGGGGAAGGAGAAGAAGTTTTACCATTCAAAGCATAATTACCAATGTTAAAATCAGCGTTTTTCTTAAGAATTTTAGCCACATTCAAGTTATCATTTAAATCCTCATTGTCATCAATTAATGCCGACAGAGAAGCAAAAATTGACTCATTAGAGAGTGAATCATCATTTTTTTCTGCCTCTTTGAATTTGGAATTAGCCAAAATAATCATGTTCTCATGTAAAGAAAGGTTGTTAGGAAAACCATCTTTCTCAACCATATTAGTACCTTTGTTATGATTGGAATGACAAGCAGAATAATCAATATTAGAAACATCAGATGATTCCAAAGAATCTAACCTAATATTAACATTTAAGTTATTTTTAGGCATAAAAATAGTTTTATTAACTTTAAAGAAGCAACTTTAGAGTTAGGATCATACCAAATTTTCTTTTTAAGATGTGGGTGAAGAACAAAACACTCCAAATTATCATGACCATATATCTTGCAATAGGGCTAGAAAACCAAAATTTTTTCAAATTTGACCTTTTGTAAATAGCCAAACTTTTCAGATCCAATCCATACATCCTTAGGATGTTTTTTAGATATGTTCAACCAATATACAAGCAACAGAGGGATAGGATCTCACAGCGGTCACCTGATCAATTTGGAGCGGCCGACCGAAAAGAGCCCCGATAGCAAATAAAACTTGGTGGGTAACATAATGAATTCTCATATTTGGAAGAGCAAACCACATAGGAACAATAGGTGATTCCTTCTTTATATTAAAAAGTGGAGACCACTTCAACAAATGCATTTGACAATTAAAGATAAAATAAGATCGACATGAGAAAACTCATGAATAATTTAAATCGTTTGTAAGTCGAATCAAAATATGCCTTGGATTGATCAAGCCAATAGAGAAAGCACCCAAAAGTTTAAGGTTATGAAAAAAATTTAGATCTTGTGCAAATTCGACTGTCGTAGAGTAATTTGTCAATCAAAGTAAATTCAAAAGGTTTCACAAGCTTTTCGACATCAAGATCTGAACACATGATCTCAGACATAACTCGAAAAGAAGTCAAAATCAGATTCACCGAGTCAGAAGAGGTAGACCTCTTACCAAAAAGTGCTTCCTTAATGAATTTAATAGTAGAAATGGCATTGGGTTCATTAATCCCCATAAAATTGGATGCCCTAGTAGGATCATCCAAATTAGGAGATGTAAGCCATGGGTACGAGATCACCGCAGCCATATTTAGAAGAGACACATCACGCAAGCAGCCAGGGATTGAAAGAAACTACATAAATCAATCAAGAATGATGAAGGATCCAACAAAAATGCAGGACAGGAATGCACTGATGAAGGGGGAAATGAAATCGCCAGAGCACCACAGGGGAGAGCATTTTTATCTAGGTCAAGCTATGTTAGGCTATCTTAGTTTTTATCTTGGTTTTAATTAATTTAAGTTTAGGTTTTTAGGGTTTAGGGTTTAGGGTTTTTTTTTTTTTTTTTTAAGGGAAACCCCATGATACAGGGGTATTTTATTGCCACAAAAAAAGGGTTACAAGGTCCTTAAAGGGGATAAACTCCAAAACTACTTTCAAAGAGCTACAGCCTATGGAGTAAATCCCCATCTAAGTACATCCAAGAGCAAAAGAAAACATTAAAGCAATCAAAAGATACAAGTTGATTAACATAATAGGCTAAAGAAAGGATAAAATAATGCTCGATGGTTGTAAGAGTGCTTGGTAATATGGAGCAAACACAAGATAAAAAGAGAGAAACACGCAAAGTGATAATGAGATAGAGATTAGAACAGGTAATCGAAAAAAGATAGAAGGAAACAATATAATATGAGTATGATAATAAGGAAATGTGATAGAGAAGGCTGAGCTCAATCACACCATGTTGGGCGGATGCAAATATGAGCATCCAAACTTAGAAGGGTTACATCACATGAGCTACTACCAAAAAAGGGTGAGAACATCACGACCATCATAGCCAACAAACAGAAGGAAGCACCCAGTTGTTGATATTCTTGTGAGCTTTATTACCTGCAAACCTAAGCAAAATCATATCTAAAATATATAGGTAATTGCTAAGAGCTTAAGGATAAGGAGTCTCATTCAAGAAAATTATCATCAATAGAGCCATCTTGAGTTGAGAATACATAAACATAAGTGAGTGAGCCATCTTAGCCAGAATCTCATGAGTAGCCATATTCAGGAAGGAAGTTAGTTCAGCATATAATCCCTCCATAAGAAAATTACAGAGGAGACAACTTTCTGAAAACCTGTTAAATAAGTCAATGAGCCTATAATTAACACCATCCCCATCACATGATATGTAAATGAATCTTTCAAGTAAAAAACCCAGGAAACAATCCCCTTATTAATGTCTGGAGAAAGCAATAGTAAAGGAAGACAGCATAACTCAACAAAGGAAATGAACTGCAACCAACCAAAATGAGCACCCAGAAAAAACAGTTGGAGCAGCAGCTCCAATAGTAGCATTCAGGGCCCCCATTCAGCAATTCCAGATCAACAATCAATCGAGAGAATAAGGCAGCAAAAGGCAACAACATCCAAGATAGGAAGGGACTAATCTGACCATAATACCAATCTTTCAGAATAAATTGCTCATAAGACTGAATCAACCCGTCAGAATAGCAGGTGATGCAGATCGGAAAAAATAGGAGATAAATTGCAGCAACAGAAATCCAACCCCTACAAACCGGTGACGGTCCAGTTAGAAAAGCGGGAGAACAAATAATTTCCTTATGAGAATCTAGAAAAATAAAACAGCATGTAACCAAGAGTAAAAGGCATAGCGACGACATCCAATACATGAAAGGGCATAAAGATTGCATTCCAGGGCCAAGACAAAAAAAAGAGCGTGAGCGAAGCCATTGGTGGGAATAGAAACAAAAATGGGAATGTAGATCACAGTTAGCAGATAATGAGCAATACCCCAGATAGAAATAGCAAGGGCACTCCGAGAGACAGCCCCAACAATAAAATTGCTAGTGCAATAGAAATACAAATTAGGATCCACATTAGGATCCAGAAAAACAAGACAACAAATAGTCAAGACAAAAAAATAGCCAAGGAAGTAATAGCCAAGACAGCCACGTCCAAAACAGCAAGGGACAACATAGTACCATAATTGAAAGCCACGTGACATAATGAAAACAAACAGAGAGATAATCTGGGCAAGCATACGACTTGAAACCCTTAATCATATCCAAAGCAACATAACCGAACACAGGAAAAACTACCAGGTGTTGAGCAACAGCACAGGCAATCAGATAGCCAAACCCAACAGTAGAGAGGTTATTATCAGATTGGAACCCACCAGCAAAAGGATCAAAAATTGTATTCAAATGAAAAATATCATTAGAATTCAGACAAAACAATATAACAGGTAACCAAGGAGAAAACCATGGCAGAAACCAGCCAGGACAACAACAAATAGGGAAAAACCATCCAAGCCTTTTAATCAGAATAGACAATGCCATAGTTAATAGCCAAGAAGATATAACATAGGAATAAGTATCTTGAGTGATCAACTGCAAAAACACCCAAGCAATGACATCTTGCTGAACAAAATAAACCAAAACCCCAGAAATAGCCTGTAGAGTATTAATCCAGTGCAGCCAATAACCAAGGTAGTTAATACCAACAAGTTGGCCAAGAATCCACCCCAAAAGCATATATAAAGATAGGTTGGGGAAGAAAACTCCCCACCACAGGCCAATCCAATAAGGGACATTCAAAGCATTAGCAGGATGATTAGTCACATTAATCCAGATCTGCCCTACCACATAAGGAACATTCATAATAGCAGCAACACTATCCCAATTCAGCCCATAATCCTTGGAGAAATACCCCACAGGATTGCCATAATAATAATCATTAAGAGTATACAAAACATAGGTTAAGAGCCAGTAGAACAGTTGATTAGGCACAGTGATTTGCACAATACTAGCAGCAATAAAAGGGATACTATAGCAGGTTACAACAGTAGCCCAGTGACAATTAATCAGATAAATCAAATCCACAAACATCCAAAATCTTAAAATAGCAACAGGCAACATCAGACTATAGTACTTCTCAAGCGAAATGACACTCCAATCCAAGAAGGTAACAAAGACAAACCCATTAGATGCGGATTACAATATAAATAATGACTGTAAATATGATTCACAGCCACCCTGAAATGAGCAGCAATCTGGCCAGAAATAATCCAGGCAATCAGAAAGTCACTCCCATCAGAGCAACTAATGCAACATTGTAAGCCACTAGAATATAAAATAAGAAGATGATTCCAAGTAGAGACATCAATACCAATCAGGAGTTTTAAGAAAATAAAGGTCCAAAACCAGAACTTGCATGGCAGCAAGATGGCAAAAAATAGCAGAGGAAAAGCGGGAGAAGCGGCAGAAAAAAAGCTACGGCCAGAACCCAATGATGAAAAAACAAAATCAATAAACAATTCAACAAACAACCATGGCGACCTCAAACCCAAAAGCAATTAAACCCAATCCATTCCAGTATAAGGATTTCAGACTAAAATAACCATTAAAGGAGACCAAGGTATTACAATTTCTTCCCTTGCAGGAAAGCATGCTGAGGTTATGCATTATATAAGCAAGGACAGCTGGCTGTACAGAAAGTCCTGAAGCCCAACACCAACCAAAATCCTTTCAGCATAAGTGATGGAACCTTTATGAATAAGGCCTTTAAGGAGTAGAGATTCCCAAGGAATGTAAGCATCAGCCAAAGAAGTACTATAATCATCAAAATAAAATGCAATGACATAATGCACATTAATCGATGCCTAGAATCAACATAGTAGTTGCTAGCTTGATATTGTCAAGGTGAGAAAAACGGTTAAAGGAGTTAGTATAAAAGTCTAAGCCCATCAAAATAGATAACTTCCTCCAAAAAACAGAAAGCTTCCAACTAAAGGAGAAGGGGTAAAGGCAGCAAGTCATGGCAAAGAGCACAAGACAACATATGATATGAGGTATCCATAAAGAACAAAATAGAAAACCAAAAAAAGGGAGGCAAAGAGGAGAATTAGATTCTGAGGTAAGGAAGCCCAGAGTTGTCCAAGTTAACCAGACCACGCAAGTATTTGGGTAGTGTAAATTGATCAAAGAAGATGATACTGTCAAATATCGTACCCAGATTTACAAGGTAAGCAGCACAGGCATTACCTTCACGCCAAACATGAGTGATGGTAAAATTCAGTTGAGAGAGAAGAGCCCTAGTTTGCTTGAGAAGGTAGAACAAACAAGCGTTGCTCATATTGGTAGAAGTCAAAAGATCAATCAGTAGAAGAGTGTCCACCTCTATCCAAATATTGAGCCAGCCATTTTGAATATAAATTTCTAAAGCTTTGTGGACTGCCATAAGCTCAGTATAAGGAACAGTGCTGGAAATAAGGGGATAAGCAAATGCACATAGGACTATACCCTTAGAATCCCTGAAAATGCCTCCACAACTAGAGCCATTATGGAGACAGTCGAGATAATTTTAATAATATGATCAAGAGGTTTTTTCCAAAACCCATTCTATCATTTCTATAGTAAGTCCGTCCGGAAGGTTGAGGCCTAGTTTATTATTTACAACTTTTAAAATGTTTGTGTTGAATTAAGTTGGCTTTAAACAATTCACAAATTTTGTTTTTAGTTCTAGCAATAATCCTCATGTGATTCATACGAATCCCACGATGTTTAGCATCATTTCGGTCCATCCATATGAACCAAATAAGAGTAATGGCGATTATGATTTTAATATGACCTTTAATTGCATTGTCAAAGTAAACTTCAAGAAGTTGATATAAATTAAAAGAATAATTAAAATTGACAGTGTTGAATAGATCGTCATACCAAATCCAAATTTTAGAGGCAATAGCTCCATTAACAAAAACATGGTTCACATTCTCAATATGAGAACAACATTGACATTTAGAGGGTAAGTAAAACCCCTTACCCCACAACAAAGAGTCACAGAATAAAGTTTTTTAGTATAACCAAATTAGAAACAGTAAGAAGAGGGGATATTATTATTCCAAATTTTGGAGAACACAATAGAAGAATCACAGTGTCTTTAGTGTGAAGCCACACATTTTAAGGTTGAAATCCCCATTATGAGATAGCTTAAAGATAATCGATCATGATTGTTAGGAGTGATAGGAATATTAGTAATCATATTTAAGAAAGTGGAAGGAATAGAAGAATCTTACTAATGTTCCACTTGTGATTTTGCCAGAATGAATTAACTCTAAGAGCGGAAGTGGAGTGAGTGTAGAGTAAGTCATCAATGGATCCACAACCACTCCAATTGTCTTGCCAAAAGAAGGAATTGCCAGAGTTTATGCCCAAAAAAATTAAGGATTCTGCATCCCATTTGACAGAACAAAGTCTTCTCCATACAGGAAAATCACCCGATTTAAAGGGACAAATGAGAGGATGTTTACCCTGGCAATATTTAGAAGTCATGAAATTGGCCCAAAGACTATTTTTGCTCCTAAAATTCCACCAAAGTTTGTAGGAGAAGGCATTGATAACTTCTTTGATGGATTTACAACCCAGACCTCCCTCTTCAAGAGTACCACAATTTTTCGACCAAGATGACTAGTGCATTTTTTTAGAGGAGGTATTGGTTCCCCAGAAGACTTTATTTAATAGACACTCAATTCTATTGATGGTAGAGTTGGTAGGCACAATGGTTTGGAGAAGGTATATTGGCATGGAATTTAGAGTGCTCTTGATCAAGGTAAGCCTACCACCGAAAGAGAGTAAATGAAATTCCCAAACCGAAATTTTGTTAGAAATTTTTTGAATTAGATCATCAAAAAGGTGTGATCTTTTTTGGCCTTTAAAGAGCGGAGCCCCAAGGTAATTAAGAGGGAGTTGATTTTGCTTAAAATTAGTAATTCTGGATATTTGGTTAATTCTATTAGGTGGAATCTTAATTGAAGGAATAAAACTACATTTTCCTTCATTAAGAAAAAGGCCACTAACTTTACCAAAATACTGGGATCAGTGGAGATAGCCTCTTCAAGAGAACAAACCTCTTGTTCCATAGCTTTAAGATTTGTGAAAAGGTTTTTGAAAATGTGTTTGTTCCACCAATTGAGATTTTGTTTAAGTCTTTTGAGCTTAAGCCAAAGGCAGTCATACCTTTATGAATTATCCTGAAAATAGGGGCTATCCAATTAGTGCAGTGACATTGGTGAAGTCACTATGTTGGGTCCACATATTTTGAAATCTGAAAGGAGAGGGAGTACGGGTAGGGGATTTTGAAGGAAATCAAAAGAGGAGCATGGTCGGACAAGGTTACGCTCAAATGCTCAACAATGATAGTGGCCACCGATTGATCCAAAGAGAATTAAATAGGGTCCTATCGCGCCAAAGTCTAGAGTTGTGCCATGTGTAATTAGACCCAGTGAAACCAATGTCAATCAGATTGCAATCAAGGATCATATTTGAGAAGTCCTCCATGGAATGAAGGTTAGGAGAACATCCTCCCATTCTTTTCGAACTAGCTATGATAGTATTGAAATGGCCTCCAACCAACCAAGGAAGGTTAGCCGAGGAAGCGAAGGTGCGTAAGTGATTCCAAAGGATGTTCCTACCAGCTCTATTACAAGAAGCATAGATAAAAGAAAGCCGATAAGTCACCTAAGGAGATTTTGACATTAACCAATTGGTCAAGATCATCAATGATGGAAATGGTGATGGAGTTGTGCCAAAAGCACCAAATTTTATTATTAAGATTGAAAAGAAATTATGAAAACCAAGGGATCTAGCGACAAAAGCAATATTAGAAGAATTAATGAGAGGTTCAATAAGAACAAGTAACTTGATATTATGAACACGATAAAGACTCCTAACACGATTGCGGATAGGAAGAGACCCACAACCCTGGATATTCCAAATAAGAAAATTAATCATAAGGGGACAACCAAAAGGGAAAAAGAAGAGAGAAAGGAGAGAGAGGAAAGAAATGATGACACATTACTTGTGTGGGGTGGAAGAGAAAGTGAAATATTATTAGAAATTTTGCTTTGTAGGGTTTTTATTTTAACAATTTGAAAGGGTCTATCATAATCCAAATTATCTCCATGGAAAGAGATTGATTTTGTGTTCGAATAGTAGAAGGATCTATCAATGTTTTAGAAGAGGGATTTCACCTTCTTCCCTATGGATAGAGTGTTGGGTTCAAATGTTGATTATCACTCTGAAGGGAAATAGATGGAGGAGTTCTAGCACCATTCGTAATACAAATATCTTTCTCAATATGTTCTGAAGCCATAGGGTCATCATTGTTTTGGTCCATTATATGATTCTCATTCAAATTATTTAGTTGGGTGTCCAATATAAGGCTACCATTCAGATTTTCAGTAGGATTTAAATGCAGCAAAGGGCTATCGTGGGAAACCAAATTATTACAAGCAGGCGTGAGGTTAGGTAAATTGTCATTGGTATCATCACACCCCTCAATGTGCATTTTAGTACCAAGGTCAGAGTGTTTTCCACTAGATAGATCAGTAGGGGGTGTGGGGGGAGGAGAGGATCTTTTTGAGTATCTTTAGGCACATATGCTAGAGTAGTGATTTTCCCAGTTCCATTAATGGTAGTCTTATTCTGTGGTAAATTTTATCTGAGATTAGGATGAAGCACAAAGCATTCTGAGTGGTCGTGCCCGTGAATCTTGCAGTGAGTGCAAAAGAAAAGAAAATTTTTGAATTCGACTTTTTGACTATATCCAAATTTTTCCCAAACAATCCTCTTTGGGATATTTTTTTGTGATGTCTATCTCAACGAGAGAATACGGCTAGGCTAGATCTAGTGGTGTTGCTTTAATTTGGAGAGGCCAAAAGGCCAATAGCAAACAAAACTTGATGAGTGACATAATGTATGCATGTTAGGAAAGCAAGCCAAAGAGGGACAATGGGAGATTCCTCTTTGACATCAAAGAGGCGACCATTTCAATAACCGCATATGATAATTATGCACAAAATAAGAATGACGGCGAAAACCCGTGAATAATCTAAATCATTTGAGAGTTGAATAAGAATGTGTGAGGATCGATCGGCGATGAAAGTACCGATAATTTTAAACTATGAAAGAAAAGCGAATATTATCAAGAGTCGCATCGAAGGGAGAATTTACCCACCAAAGCGAACTCGAATGGCTTAGCAAGTTTTTCAACATCCTGATCCGAACACATTACTGCCAGCAATCCATGATAAGAAGTTGAAATGAGATTAACCGAAGCATTCGAGCTAGGGATCTTACCAGATAAGGCATCTTTGAATGATTTAACAATAGGTGCATTAACAAAAGCAATCAAATCCAGAAAACCTGTAGAGTCAGAGAGCAAAGCCGTCGAAGCGTAGCACACGGTCGGCAGACGAGCCTCGCCATTGCTCTAATCCAAGGCGTCACACCATACCGGAGAGCACGCGTGCTGCGAGAGAAAGCTGCCGATCAAATACTCATGCCAATCCATTGAGGGGAACTCAAAATGAGAGAGAGGAGCAAAGAGAGGAAAGTGGGTTAGGGTTTGGTTTAGGGTTTAGGGTTTAGGGTTTAAGGTTTTAGGGTTTAGGATTTTAGGTATTTGAGTTTAGGATTAGGGTTTAGGCTTTAGGGTTTAAGGTTTAGGGTTTAGAATTTAGGGTTTAGGGTTAGTTTAGGGTTTAGGGTTTAGGCTTTACAATTTTTATGGTTTAATGTTTAGGGTGTATGGTTAGTTTAAGGTTTAGGGTTTAGGTGTGAGGGTTTAGGTTTTTGGGTTTTTATTTTAGGATTTTGGGTTTAAGGTTTAGGTTTTACGGTTTAGGGTTTAGGTTTTAGGGTTTACGATTTAGGATTTTTTAGGGTTTATTGTTTAGGTTTTAAGGTTTGGAGTTTAGGGTTTAGGGTCTAGGGTTTAAGGTTTTAAGATTTATGGTATAGAGTTTTAAGTGTTAGGGTTTAGGGTTTAGGGTTTAGGGTTTAGGGTTTAGGGTTTAGGATTTTAGGGTTTAGGGTTTAAGGTCTAGGGTTTACAGTTTAGGGTTTTTACAGTTTAGGGTTTAGGATTTAGGGATAAGGTTTTTGGCTTAGGGTTCAGGTTTTAATTTAATTTTTAGGATTTTTGGTTTTTTCTTAACAGAGAATAAATTCAGATTCAAATTTTCTCTTTTTGGTTTCATCAACCAAGTAACACACCAAGTTTTCTAAGACATAAGTGATGACATAGATAAAAATGAGCACACATAGAGTAAATCAAAACCCTAGATAACTAGAACTATCTTTATTATAAAGACAGTTTCATAAGAAGTAGATCGAATGGGTTATTCTTTAGTTTCTCTAGTTTCCATCAAAAACACCTCGGCCTCTCGAGTAGCGGGATCCACCATCATTTCCAGGATCCCTCACTCCACCACCACCACGATAGTAACCTCTATCACTCCTCCAAGCTTGACATCCATAACTACTATAACCATCTCCATCTCCAACACTCTAGATCCCCCACCACACCATGCTTGACTTTGCCTTCGCCTCCACCACCAGATCTAGACTGAGCTTGCCATCATGTTTCTGCCATTCTTAGGGTTTAGGTTTAGGTTTAGGTTTATTAGGTTTTAGGGTTTAGGTTTATTTTTAATGTTTTTTACTTACTTTAGGTATAGGTTTAGGGTTTGGGGTTTAGGGTTTAGGGTTAGGGTTAGGGTTTAGGGTTTAGGGTTTAGGGTTTAGGGTTTAGGGTTTAGCATTTAGGGTTTAGGGTTTTAAGGTTTATGCTTTTAGGGTTTAAGGTCTAGGGTTAGGGTTTAAGGTTTAGGGTTTAGGGTTTAGGGTTCTAGGTTTAAAGTTGTAGGTTTTGGGATTAGGCTTTAGGATTTAGGGTTTTTATTTTTTAATTATTTAAGTAAACTGGTATGTTTATGTTTATTTAGTTTATTTGGTCAATTTTTTATTTATTTTAGTTTATTTTATTTTTTATTTTTATTTAGGTTTTTTTTCTTATTTCATTTAGTTTATTTATTTTTGATTTATTTATTTTAATTTATTTTTTAGGTTTAGGTTTAATTTTTAGTTGAGTTTTGTTTTTATTTTATTTTTTAGACATAACTTTTATTTTTTATTTTTAGGTTTAGGTTTAGGTTTTTATTTTATTTTTTTAGGTTTAGGTTTTATATTTTTATTTTAAGTTTATTTTTAAGTTTTATTTTTTAGTTTAGGTTTAGGTTTATTTTTAGTTTATTTTATTTTATTTATTTTAGGTTTATTTTTAGTTTATTTTATTTTATTTAGTTTATAAGTTTAGGTTTAGGTTTTATTTATTTTTGTTTAGTTTATTTTAGTTTATGTTTTGGTTAATTTTATTTTGGTTAATTTATTTTTATTTTAGGTTTAGGTTTAGTTTGTTATTTATTTTTAGATTTTATTTTAAGGTTTATTTTTTAAGTTTTATTTTTTATTTAGTTCTTATTTTATTTTATTTAAACTTTATATTATTTTTATTTTACATTTAGTTTTTATTTAATTTACATCTTTTATTCTTTGGTTTATTTTATTTTTTAGTTTAGTTTAAGTTTTTATTTATTTTATTTTAGTTTATTATTATTAGTTTATTTTTTTTAAGTTCAAGTTTGATTTTAGTTTATGTTATATTTTTATTTTATTTAGTTTTAATTTTATTTATTTATTTTATTTTAATGTTTATGATCAATTTTAGTTAATGTTTTTATTTTTATTTTATTTAGGTTTAAATTTATTTATTTATTTTATTTTGAGGTTTTATTTAGTTTAGGTTGAGGCTTTTAGGTTTCTAGGGTTTAGGATTTATGGTTTAGGGTTTAGGGTTTAGGGTTTTAGGGTTTAGGGCTTTAGGGTTTAGGGTTTAGGGTTAGGGTTTAGGGTTTAGGGATTAAGGTTTAGCGTGTTGGCTTTACAGTTTAGGGTTTTTAGGGTTTAGGGTTTAGGGTTTAGGTTAGCTTATGATTTAGGGTTAGTTTAGGGTGTAGGGCTTAAGGTTTAGGGTCTAAGCTTTAGAGTTTAGTGTTTAGGATTAGTTTAAGTTTTATGGTTCAGGGTTTTAAGGTTTAGTGTTTAGGGTTTAGGTTTAGTTTAAGGTATAGGGTTTTGAGTTAGTTTTGGGTTTAGTGTTTAGGGTTTAGTGTTTAGGATTTAGAGTTTAGGGTTTATAGTTTAAGGTTTTTTAAAAGAAATTTAAGTAAACTAGTAGGTTTAGGTTTATTTAATTTTATTTATTTATTTTAGTTTATATTATGTTTTATTTTTATTTAGGTTAATTATTTTTAATTTAGTTTATTTATTTTAGTTTAGGTTTTTAGGGTTTAGGGTTTTATGGTTTAGTGTTTTAAGGTTTAGTGTTTAGGGTTAGCATTTAGGTTTTAGGGTTTAGGGTTAGCATTTAAGTTTTACTGTTTAGGGTTTAGTGTTTACGCTTTAGGGTTTAGGGTTAGCTTAGGGTTTAAGGTTAGTTTAGGGTTTAGGGCTTAGCGTTTAGGGTTTAGGCTTTAGGCTTTAGGCTTTAGGGTTTAAGGTAATTTAGGTGTTAGGGTTTAGGGTTTTAGGGTTTATGGTTTAGGGTTTAGCGTTTAGGGTTAGCTTAGGGTTTAAGGTTTAGGGTTAGTTTAGGGTTTAATGTTTAGGGTTTAGGATTTAGGATTTAGGATTTAGGGTTTAGGGTTTAGGGTTTTTTTTTTTAAATTAACTAAACTGCTAAGTTTAGGCTTGTTTAGTTTATTTAGTTTATTTTTTCTTTATTTTAGTTTATTTAATTTTTATTTAGTTTAATTTATTTATTTTAGTTTAGGTTTTATTTTAGTTTATTTTTTAGGTTTAGGTTTAGGTTTATGTTTATATTTTTAGTTTAGTTTTATTTTTATTTTTTTAGGATTAGGTTTTATTTTTTTATTTTTAGGTTTAGGTTTAGGTTTTTATTTTATTTTTTAGGTTTATGTTTTAGTTTTTCATTTTAAGTTTAGGTTCAATTTATTTTATTTAGTTTAAGGTTTAGGTTTTGTATATTTTAGGTTTAGGTTTAGGTTTTATTTATTTTTGTTTAGGTTTATGTTTATTTTATTTTGTTTGTTTTAGGTTTTGGTTTTTTTTTAGTTTATGATTTAGATTTTATTTTTTATTTTCTTTTTAGGTTTAGGTTTACTTTATTTTTAATTTATTTTTAGTATTTATTTTATTTATGTTTTTTGTTTTTAGGTTTATTTTATTTTTTAGTTTAGTTTAGGTTTTGATTTATTTTATTTTATTTTAGTTTTTATTTTATTTTTATTTTATTTTAGGTTTAGGTTTAAGTTGTAATTTATGTTTTTATTTTCTTTTATTTTTTTATTATATTTAGGTTTAGGTTTTCTTATTTATTTTATTTTTAGGTTTTATTTAGAATAGGTTTAGGGTTTTAGGGTTTACAGTTTAGGGTTTAGGGTTTATGGTTTAGGGTTTGGAGTTTAGGATTGTAGGTTTTAGGGTTTAGGGTTTAGGGTTTTGGATTTTTAAGGTTTAGGGTTTAGGGTTTAGAGTTTAAGGTTTAGGTTTTAGGTTTAGGGTTCTGGTTTTAAGGTTTTTGGTTTTTTATTAATTAAGTTTTGGATTTGATTTGATTTATAGAGGAGAAGAGAACTCATCACTTGCTATTTTAAACCCATTCCCACATTAGTGATTTGATTTAATTTAAGGAAATGTAATTAAGTTGATTTTATGGGTTAATTAAGTTGAACCCTTAATTAGATGAATTAATTACCCTTATTTATGTCACCTTAAAGTAATTAACTAAATAATTATGAGCCAACATGATATGGAAAATAAACTTGCAATGATCTTAGGAAACGAAAGGGGCCTAATGCAATTGGCTCATGATTAATAGTTAGCTATATTAAGAGACTTAATTAATTACTCTTATGGTTTTCCCACACATGTGGACTAACTATAATATCCTTAAATGCCTTTAGGTTATTAAACACCTAAAGATCCACCCCATGATTTATTTAATTCAGGTTTGATGTGATTATGATTTCAATTTGATTCAGTGATTTAATATATTACATTTTAACAAAAGGTGAAATGAACTTAGGGAAAGGGGTCCCAACCCTATTGCTTAGTTCACTTACTATTGAACAATAATTAATAAACTTAATTGACCAATTTATTACTATTCATGAGATTAATTAATCATTAATTAACTTAAAAAGTAGTTAAGTTTTAATTAGCCAATTTTCTTAATTCAGTGAGCAATAAACTTCAAGAAAATCATAGGAGTCAGAGGTCATCCCATTAAATTAACCCACAAAATTTGGTATTAATTACTCAAGTAATTAAAAAATAATTAAGCTAATTAATTTTATAATTAAACCTTAATTACTATTCAAAATTAGTTAAGATCATTTTAATCTCCTCCGAAATACCTTTAAAATGTGTATTTATTTGCATTTTTTATTTCTATTTGATTTTTTTCTGATTTTTAAAAGTTTCAGTCATTAAAAATGATTAATTAAGCCTAATTAAAGCCTAATCATGTTGGCGCCATGTGACGCACTGACGCGGCGTGCATTCCACATGGCACCATGGGATTGGCTAATTAAAACATTTTTTACTCAGTGCTTATGTGGCGGCGATAGATGCACTTTCTATTCTACCATCTGATCTAAGATCAGACGGCTATGATTAATCTCACAACTTAATAGGATTAAATCAGATCAATATAGCATATATACTCACTATTGTCCCTTCCAATCACATAGAATGAACTGTGCATTATCTAACGACACTCGAATGAGGGAGAACGGAGTCCATCTGCCATTGCTCACTTGATCTGAGCTTACCCGAGCTCAGATCAACTCCAAAATGATCCAACACCTTCATGACATCTATCAGAGGGGATCAAATGGTCAAGATCACATGAGATACAGGTTTTCTTCAAAAAGTTCCAACCCATTTTTGCCTAAGGATCAATTTTGGAAGCATACCTCACCAAAGTTCAAGACCGGCGGCTCGAACGATTGAGGAAGCTTCGTCTAGTGGATACCAAGCCCTGTTGAGCAATCAATTCCTCGGCGTTCACTCAGAAGGCCATGAACTGATTATTTGGAGCTCAAGTTTGATCAAAGTCCCACCTCTAGTGCTCTAGAAGCTTGGGAGATGATTCATTCTTGCTCGATGAGGCCTAGGGAAGGAGTGTACAATGTTAATTTTAGTTTGATGGAGAAATGAGGAATTTAGGTCAAAAATTAGAGTGTCCTATTTCGGGACAGACGAGGATGCCATTTTCTGATTGAGGAATGAGCTTGGGGGCTTAAGGAATGCCTCTAACGGCTCATCTTGGATAGCTAGGGCTCTGAGGAATGATTTTTTGTGTGTTTGAGTAAAAATGAGTGGGTGTATACCCCTCTTAGTCTTGATCGGGCCGGGGATCATGTTTGGCTTCTAGTGGCAACCTGACCATCTCAAGGAGTCCTGGGTGGTAGGGAGGAGGTGAGTTGGCTCGACTTGGTTGGTTGAAGGTGTGGATGTGGCTACCAAGGAGGAATCAAGGGTGTCCTATGGGTTTCAAATGCTCCAATGGGGAGGGTGAACTGATTTCACCATCCATGGGTTATGGCCAACCCAACCACCCCTTGGGTCAGGTTGGGTAGTGTCCTAGGTTCCTAGGTGGACCATTGGGAGAGCACCAAGTGTCAAAGGAAAGGAAATGACCACTTGCATGGGTGATTTGTCTCATGTGATGCCCTTGACCCAAGGGTAGAATGATCATTTAGCATTAGATTTTATTTGGCCAGATTTAAAATGAGCCAAAAGTGGGTTAGCCCAAATTTCAAGTCAATTGGAGTTGATTTAATTAGGTTTGGCTCAATTTGACTCATTTAGGTCAAATTGGGTTAGTTTTGGTGAAGTTGACTAATTGGTCAAATTGGGTCAAACCAAGGGTTGGGTCAAGTTCATATGATAATTTAGGATGTTTTGGTTCAATTGGTTTCATTTAGTTTGGCTTAGATTTGATTTTGGCACATTTGAATTAATTTGGGTCAAATGGGTAAGTTGACCAATTTGACTAAATTGGCCAAATTAGCTATGGTTGGGTATTGGTTTGGGTTTAGTTTACCAATTAAAAATGATTGTAGGCTTTTGTTTCAATTAATTTGGACTTGGTTTTGATTTAGGCCAACTTGAACCTTTATGCCAATTTGGGCTAAGTAGTCAAGATTGGGTCCAATCATAGCTTTGGTCAAGTTCAACAATCAATTTGGAATGAACTTGACCCATTGGTTTGTCAATTTGATTTATATTTTGATTTGATCCAATTATGTCCTTTAGGTCAATTTGGGTCAACTTTGGTCAAGAGGGCCAATTAGGTTTGGTTTGACTCAATTGAAGGTCAAGTCATATTCAAATATTGATTTTGATTTGGTATGAATAATTGGTTTCAAGGGATTTATCATAGGTTGCAATTTGGCTAGTTTGGGTCATATGGGTTAAGGGTTGACTTGGTCAAATGACCAAGTTAGTTTGATCAATTTGTGATAATTGATCAACTTAGTGTAATCAATCATGATGGAAAGCTTGGTTCAATTTAATTTGGATTAGAATTGGGAGTAATAAATTAGACCAAAGTTTAGGGTTGATAAAGAGTTTAATTAAATTTGTCATTGATATATTTCAAGAAAAAGTTTGGGTTAGGTTTGACTTGGTTGGATTTTGGTTTGGCTTGATGATTTTCATTTATATTTGTGAATATGATTGAAGGTATGATTGATTCATGAGAAAATCAATTGAATTTTTTTAATGAATGAATTTGGCTAAGTCCATGGAGTTGGGTCATAGTTTGGATTTTGATTTGGTTTGATTAAGTTTTTAAATGTATATTTCATTTAAATTTGTGAAGATGATTGAAAATATGATTGATTTGTGAGAAAATAAATTGAGTTTTCTTGATTTGAATTAAGATTTGGCTAAGTCCATGGGATATGTCATATGACATAGGAAGGTTTTTGATTTAATTTGACTTAGTTTTGATCATTTGAATATGGATTTGATTTATATTTAGGAAGATTATTGAAGATATAAATTGATTATGAGAAAATCAATTGATTTTTTGGATTGATTTAAGATTTGGCTAGTCCATGGGATAGGTCATATGACTTAGGAAGGGTTTCAAGTTTGGATTTGATCATGGATTTCAATCATTTGGTTTTGGAATTTGGGTTTGGATTTGGATTTGAATTTAATGTTTGAATTGAACTTGAGGTTTGGTTTGAGAAGGTGAACATGGATTGGATTTGGGTTGTAGGGGTGGATTATAATCCATAAGGCATAACTAATCCTATGGTTAACCCTTTTAAGTCTTTGACTTAGGTTAAATGTTTACCTAATTGATATAAGTGTCTTATGGTAGGAAGTCTTAGTGTCTAGAAGACTCTAAGTCTAAAATGGGAAGAATGAATTTCCACTCAGTAAGGTCAGCCGAGGTTTCATAGTGTTGCCCTTAGAGATAGATGATTGGAAGGAATTTCACATTATAAACTTAGATATATTTTCAATGCTTTGTTTGGGAGACCATGGATACATGAGAACAACATAGTTCCATCTCTACATCAATATATGAAGTTTGTGAGAGGTGGGGTCATCTGTGAAAGGAGATCTCAAGACCTTTATAGTTCATGAGGTTGGCATATATGAGGATGCGGCTTACTACCTCCCTCAAAATCATCAAGTCTATTCTCGTGAACTTGGCCAAAGTTTAAAAATAAAAGAAAAAGAAAAATAAAAAAAAAAAGAAAGAGAAAAGAAAAAGAAAAAGAAAACAAAAGAGAAAACAAAAGAAAAAGAAAAAGAAAAAGAAAGAAAAAAAAGAAGAGAAAAGAGAAAATAAAAGAAAATAAAAGGGAGCAAAAAAATACTTGGAGGAGGAAGTGGAACCTAACATTAGATTCCACCCACAGTTCGTTACTCCATTCAAACATATGAGTAGGATGACATGACCTCCACCGTGGAGGAAAAGGCGTTGGTAGTCCCATAGGTGGAAAACCTCTTTATTACCACCCAATAGAAGATATGTCATAGCTACCAAGAGTACACCTGCTATCCATATAGACTTAAAATCTAGTTCATAGGATGATTCTTATATAGTTAGCACACCAGCTAGCTCTTCTCAGTAGATTCTCTTGGAGGTGACACTTGAGGTTAGATAAGGTGGGCTCCAAAGCAAAGCATAAGTGTATCCAGTCTATATATGAACAGTTTGGCATATTGGGGCCCAGCTTACTTTCTATCAAAAAGCTAAGAGTTTGGTAGTTAAAGAAACCCTAAAGTTAACCATAGGTGTGAATACTCAGAGGTTCCTTTTGGGAGCATCGTCTTTAAGTCAAGAAGTTATTGTAAACCTTGAGGATGATTCATATAAAGATTTAATAAAATTACCTTTTGATTGGTACTTGCCTTATTTTCATAATTTAGTAAAGAAAGTGTTAATCTAACATACTTGGTCAAAGCATAGGTCAGACTACATTGAAAGAATATGGAAGAAAAAATGCAAAAGCTCTCAATCAAGACCAGGACTAGGATTGATGGGTGGTCTAGTGATGATGATGATTACTTAGTCATCACAATCATTTGAAATCGATAGGTTCTTTTAAATCACATTAAATCATATGAGGAGTTGTGCTTAGAAACTTTAGATGATCCAGATGATTTTGAAGTCAAAGATGCACCACTAGAGTTCAAAGAAGAGATCAAGTCAACCATCGATGAGCTTAATGAAGTCAACTTATGAACTTAAGAAGATCTACACCTGACTTACATCAGTTCTTTATTGAATAAAATTAAAACAAATGACTTAGTTACACTATTGATAGAGTTTAAGGACTACTTTGCATGGAGTTAAGAGATTATCTTGTAGCGGTCCATAAACTAGCAATAAACTACTTAACCCTATCAAGCAAGCTCCTAGATGCATGCAATTAGACATAAACAACAATTTTGAAGTCAAGAAATTGATCGATCTTTGGCTTCATAGAAGAAAAATACCACGGTTGTAGTCATCTAGTTAAGAAAAGAATGGCCAAATTCACATAAATGTTGATTTTAGGGATTTAAATAAGGCATTTCCAAAGACAAATTTCCATTACCAATATAATGGTGAACATTGCCTCATCTCATGCAGTCTTCTCTTTCATGGATGGCTCATCTGGATATAACCAAATAAAGATGGCCCCTCAAGATGAAAGAAACACTACTTTTAGAACCCCGATCAGAATCTATTGCTATAAGGTCATACCATTCAGCCATAAAAATGCCAGTGCTGCATACCAGCAGGCTATGACTCGAATCTTTGAAAAACTCATTCATCTTTGACAAACATCTGGTTTTAGCAACCCATATCCTGGGAAAGCCACTCATACTTTACACTACTATAATATATGACTCCCTTGGTGCTTTGTTGACCCAAGCTAATGACGAAGGGAAGGAAAACACACTCTTCTACCTCAACTATTGTCTAATCACTGCTGAGGCTAATTATCCAGCTATTGAAAAGTATTGCCTAGCTTAAATCTTTACATCCCAAAAGCTACAGCACTACATGCTTTTTCATAAGGTCAACTTAATCTCTAAGATCAATCCACTATAGTATCTCATGACATGACAGACACTATCCGGAAGGTTGGCATGACAGTCCCTTATCCTCTCATAGTTTGACATTACTTTCGTACCCCGGTGCGATTAAGGACAACGCAATTTCACACTTTTCTTAACTCTCTATTTAGTGATGATCTCCCGATGAACAAATCCTTAGGGGATACTAGCATTCATCACTAGGAGATGTACTTTGATGTTGCATCTTCTTCTCAAGAGAAGAACCATAATCTATTCGGAAAGGCGGTAGGAATAGTTCTCTTAACTCGGATCATGATGTGATGATTATCATATCTATCCAATCCTTGCCTAACAATGAAGGCTGAATAAGGGCTTTGATTGTTGATGCAGGTTAGTTGTCTTTAAGCATCTAGATCATCAACATCATTGAGATTCTCAGTTATCAACCAAATGGTTGGGTCTATAAGGTTATAAGGCCCAAGCTCCATCACTACCATAAGTACACCATGGGTTATTGGCCCAAATAGAGGTTACCATTTATAAGATTCCTTGATAAGAGAATCTTTGTAGCATATGCTTTAGCTAATCTTTCCAAGGAGTTGGCATGTTTGGAGGATGAGTCCATATCAATAAAGGTCCAAAATAGATAAGTCTTTGTCCCCTTGAGATTGAACTCATAAAAAGTACTCTCTTGAAGGAGAGGTTGCTATTTCCAAGAAGGAGAAAGAGTTAGATTAGAGGCAACCATTCATGGATTACTTAAATAAGGCCTCAAGAGAAGTCCCAAGCCCATCAGATGAAGTAGATAGCACTTTCCTATGCTCTTGTGGATGGTATCTTGTACCTGTGATCTTTCGATCATATGTGGTTACATTATTTAGATAAGCACGAAGACCATAAGATCATGATTGAGGTACACTTAGGTTTATGTGGAGTCAATCTTTCCAGTCTGAAGATGAAACCCAAGATCAAGAGACTTGGATACTACTAGCCATAGATAATCAAAGATTGTGTGGATATGGCTAGGCGATGCCACCAATGTCAAATACACAGTGTTGTCCTACACAAAACACCCAACATTCTTCATCCTGCATTGGCCTCATGGCCATTCGAGTGTTGGGGTATCGACATAGTGGGTTCAATTGATCCCCATTTTTCCAATGGTCATCGGTTCATCTTAGTTGCTATTGACTACTTTTTCAAATGCATGAAGGCGATTCTGCTCAGAGAGGTCATAGCTCAGCATGTGCACAATTTTTTTATCATATCTATAGGTTGAAGTGTCGACAAATTATATCGATAATGATACTACTTTCAAGAGCAGAGATCAACAACTTTTCACGAGACACCAGATTGGGTATTCTACCATCAACTATCTGAGGGCAAACCACTTTGTAGAAGCCTTCAATAGAACTCTCATTCAAATACTGAAGAAGACACTTGACAACAACATGCGATAGTGGCATGAGTATTTAGTTGAAGCCTTGTGGGCCTACCATGCCACATATAGAACTCCAACTTAGTTTACTCCTTTCTCCTTAGTGTATGGATCCGAAACCATTCTACTATTAGAAGTCCAACACCCATCACTAAGAATAGCTATGGGTAGCAAGATCACAACAGAGTAGAATGCCAAGGGTTTGAAGAGCTCTAAGGTTTGGAGGAGTGACATTTGCGGGCATGCCAAAACCTCTAATTATATAAAGCTAAAATGATTCAAACTCACAACAAGTTGGTCTGTCCTAGAACTTTTCAAGTAGTAGAGCTTATTTTAGTTTTATGGAGACCAATTATTGCCCATCGTAAGATGGGAGGCATGTTTGAACCCACATGGGAAGGCTCCTTTTCCATTGAGAAGGCCTACCAAGGAAAATCTTATTAGCTTATTAATTATAAGGGAGAGCACCCAATACTTTCAGTCAATGGGCTCTGCTTAAAGAAATATTATAAATCATGTTTGAAAATAATTATCATCTATGAAAATTCCATTTCAAATTCAATCTCATCCATGTTGAAAATATTCTTGTTTGTGAATCTGCAATGTTGTGTTTAGGGTAGGTGTAAGGAACTCGAGTTGCATCCTATCCTTCATTGACACAACACAAACATAAACTACACACAAACATATAAAATAAATACATATTTTTTATCTCTGGCTACTCTGAGTTGAGATAACGCTTCTAGTGGCACTCACTCATTAGATGCTCTAGGTCGAGCTGACGTGCTATCCAACTAGTCTGTCACCCTAATAGTTTTCATTCTTTGGAGGATGTTTGTCTGATACACTTTCCAACTTTACTTGAACACTGCACACCGAAAAGCACCTTGTTAGTTTGGTAGGCCTTACTGCATGGTCGGTAAGCTACCTCATGTTGGCTTCGTTTAAGAGGATGTGAGTCTGCTATGCTTTTTTCTTCGATTAGCCTTTATGCACTGACTGGGTCGAGTATATTTGAGGTTTAGGATAAGTCTCCTAGTGGCTCCTTCTCTCCTGAGAACTTCAAGTCAAGTCTAGTCCTTCCTCTGGGCTCCTCACTTAGTAGTCACTCTAGGTCATATAGCATCTGCCCACCAATGATAGCCTATCCAGATGATTAGTTCCGCTCAAAAAGTTGTAAGCCTACATGCTTTCTTTCTAGATTGATCATTGTACACTAATGGGAACCTTAGGTTGGTTGGTTAACACTATGCTGATGAATACACCACTCATGCTGACGAATACACCTTAGGTTGGTTGGTTCTCGCACCTTGGGATACACCACTCATGGTAAATATAAGTCTGCTATGCTATCTCCTTGAGTTGGCCACCGTAGACCTATAGGATTTCTTTTTTAGGACTTAGGATAATGCCCCTAGTGGCACATCATCTATGGGCACTATATTTGGATCGCATCCTTTGCGACCACATTTAGACACTAAACTGGTTATTATCGAATTGGACAATTTCCCTTTCCTAGAAACCACCCTTGTGGTTGGAGAATCCATTTTGTGGATGTGCAGATTCTCCCTTGGTCCAGTAAATCTGAGATAGGTTAAGGCTAACATAGCCCCTTCAGTGTGGTCCCTCACACACCAACATGGTCCACATAAACATATAAACAAAATATATATTCACTTGTGGATTAGGAGGACACCCCTAGCGGTACCTTTACCTAAGCAGGCATCTTATCTTTAGGGAAGTGTCAGCAAAACTACCTATAGTATTCACTTGACTACGCTTGAGTTGATATAAGTCCCTAGCGGCATTCACACAATAGTCACCTCTAAGTCAGGTTTGATTTGTTGTGCTACCAACAGGTCACCCCAGCAGTTGTTCCGTGCTTTAGAAGATTTAAGTCTGTTACGCCTTCTTCCTAGCACAACCATTACACACGGAAAGGCATCCCCTTAGGTTGGCTAGCTCTACCCCACGGCCAGTAGACTATCCCTTTGGATTTAGAAATTTGAGGAAGGAAAAGTCTGATATAGCCCCTTCTCAGTGGGTCCATCGCACAATAACATTGTCCTTAAATTAAATCTATCAAATTTGATCAATCTCACATCCCCAACATATATGCCCTCATTTAAAAATCAAACTAAACCAAATAAACCATATCAAATCACATGAAATTAAGATAAAATTAATTTCACTACTTTTGAGTTGACATAAGTCCCAGACATTCACTTAGTAATTATAGGTCAGTTTGATTTGTGCATCCAATAGGTCACTCCAGTTGTTCCTCACTTTGGAAGATGTAAGTTTGCTACACCTTCTTTTTAGCATAGCCATTGCACACGCAACCCCTTAGGTTGGCTAGCCCTACCCCACAACGGTAGACTATCCCTTTGGTTTGTAAACTGGGGTAGGTCAAGGCTAATATAGCCCCTTCTCAGTGGGTCCATCGCACAATGATAGGGTCCATACATTAACTTAGATTAAATAAAACCCAATCTAATTTTCCTCGGTGGAGTTATATTACACCCTTCTTCCTAGTGGAGCCCCAAATCATATATAAATAATTTAAACAAATAAATCAAATTCAAAATTAGCTCCTCAGTAGAGCCAAATTAAACTAACTCCACCAGCAGTGTCTAAATCAAATAAATCCAACTAAACTCTTATCCCCAGTGGATATATCCCCAAACAAATCTATGAAATCAAACTCAAATCGTAATCCCCAACGGATAGACCGAACCTGCTTCCCTAGTAGAAGGTTCACATACATGATCCCCAATGGACTTGAGCCCATATCTCTAGCAGATATGCCTCCACATCAATTAATATAAAATAAATTAAAGTCAATTTGAACTTAATTCCAGTGGATTATGGATTTTTATCCCAAATAGATCTTTTTTCTACAAATCATATAATCAAATCAAATTCAAACCTTATCACCAACAGATTTTCCTCTTTTATGCCCTCAATATAGAACCCTAACATGTCATGTCCAATGCATGTTTGATCCCCTAGCAGATCTCCCTATATGTCATTGACATGGAATTCTCAACAAATCTTTTTTTTCTCTTATTCACACCTTTAATGTTGCAACCAAAAGCATAAGAATGTATTCATTCAAATTACATCATGTTAACATTGTAATTAACATTTTATGATTTGTGATGGTGCAATCTCAAACTAATTGTATAATATCATGCTAAACATATTATAGTGTGAATTAACACACTATATTATATTATAATATATGGCGTTATATTATAATTTTCTATAATATAATATATTGTCTAACATTACACCTCATTAGAATCACTTAAAAGGAACAAATAATAAAATTTTCTCAAAATATGAAAAATGTTCATTTTGGATGTAAAATTATTATTTATCTATTAGAAATGGTACAAAATAGCATAATTTTGGTGTTGCTTCTTGGTGAGTGCCATGAATTTGGCCAAATTCTTCCATCTCAACCTTCAAATTAACATTTTTGTGAGTTTTGACCCAATGTATTATAACAAAAGTAAAACATACTAAAATGTTCAATAACATTTAGTAACACACCACCACATTCATATATATATATATATATATATATATATATATATATATATATATATATATATATATATATATATGCTTTTATTATTATGTACATTATATTTTAATCTTTCATATAATATATTATCTTACAATGCACCTTAAAATGAATCACTTTAAGCAAAAATTTATAAAATTTGGTTGAAAAATGAACATTTATTTTGGATGCAAAATTCCATTCTTTTGATTAAATGACACACCATAGCACACCCCAATGATGTTCCCTAAAGCTTACCTTAAATTTGGCCAAATCCCATCATCTCGACCTATAAATCAATATTTTTTAATTATACCAGTACAAAAGTCTACTACATCATACTATAACAAACAAAAATATGCTAAATAATAAGTAGTAATACACAATAGTATTCTATAATTCATGATGCTACACTATGTTATGGCATCCTATATTATAATACACCATAACATATTATATTATATTATATTGCATATCACATTACAAGGGATTACTTAAGATAAAAAATCATAAAATTAGTCTAAACAAATAAAAAATTATATATTTTATTCATATCACTTACATATTTTAAATTGAAATAATATATTATGATGTCATGCTCTACCTATCATGAATTTGGCCAAATTCCACCATTTTAAAGTCTAAATCAACATTTTTATAAATACTGATAGTGTAGGCTCGACTGCATGATTGTAAAATACTAAAAGAATTTAAAATGTGTAGAATAATATATTATGATATGTGATGCTATACTATGCTACAACATATAATATTTATTTTGAACATAAAATCTTACTTTTTAGACAATAAGTGGCACACCTTTGGTACTACAACTAATTCCCACTTCAAATTTAACAAATTTCATCATCTAATTTATTAAATCAATATTTTATGATTTATATTAATATAGACTATAGGGAATACCATAATATACTAAAACATTTCAAAACATCTTATAACATCTAAAAACACATCACTACATGCTCAAATATATGATGCTACATTATACTATAATATATGGTATTATAATACAATTTAGGGTTAGGGTTTAGGGTATTCAAATCTCTAATAGTCAAGGGAAAGTTTCTTCAAGACATTTTCTTTATCTACCATAACTATGTTAGGATTACGTCATTCTTTAGATCTACTACTAATGACATCTTTATTCAAGGTTTAGGGTTTAGGGTTTAGGGTTAGGGTTTATGGTTTAGAGTTAGTTTAGGGTTAGTTTAGGGTTTAGGGTTTATGGTTTAGGGTTGTAAGTTTTAGGGTTTAGGGTATAGGGTTTTAGGGTTTTAGGGTTTAAGGTTTAAGGTATATGGTTTAGGGTTTTAGGGTTTGGGATTAGGGTTTAGGGTTTTAGGGTTTAGGTGTTTAGGGTTTAGGGTTTTGGATTTATGGTTTACTATTTTTAGTTTAGAGTTTTTAGTGTTTAGGGTTTAGGGATTAGAGTTTATGGTTTAAGTTTTAGGTTTAGGGTTTAAGTTTTAATTTTAGGGTTTAGTATTTAAGTTTAGAGTTTTCAGTGTTTAGGTTTTAGGGCTTATGGTTTAGGTTTTAGTTTTAGGGTTTAAATTTTAGTTTAATGTTTAGGGTTTAAGGATTATGTTAATAGAAAACAAATTCAGATTCAACATTTCTTCTTCTCGATGTCATCAACCAAGTAGCACCCCAAGTTTTCTAAGACACAAGCAATGACATTGATAAAAAATGAGCACCCATAGAGCAAATCAAAAGCTCAAGATAATTAGAACAGTCTCTACTGTAAAGACACAGTTTTGTAAGTAACAAATCAGATTGGTCATTCTTCAATTTCTCCAGTTCCCATCAGAACCACCCCCGCCTCTCGAGTAGCAAGGTTCACCATCATATCCTCGATCATTCCTTTCTCCACCACCATGGATGTAACCTCCGTCGCTCCTCCCACCTCCATAACCACCACTACTCCAACCACTGCCTCCATATCTACCAACACCTCCATATCCCCCACCACCACTTGATGTCGTCACCTGCCTTACTCCATAGATCTAGGCATCTAGATGGTGATGTTGTCATCAAGGTTTTGCCCATTCTTAAGGTTTAGGGTGTAGGGTTAGCTTAGGGTTTCAGGTTTAGGGTTAGTTTAGGGTTTAAGGTTTCGAGTTTAGGGATAGGTTTTAATGTTTAGGGTTTAGGGTTTAGGGTTAAGGGTTTAGGGTTTAGGGTTTTAGGTTTTAGGGTTTAAGGTTTTAGGATTTAGGGTTTAGGGTTTTAGGGTTTAGGGTTTAGGGTTTCGGGTTTAGTGTTTAAGGTTTAGGGTTTAGAGTTTAGGGATTTATTATTTAGGGTTTAGGATTGTTGGTTTAAGGTTTATGTTTTAGGGTTAGTTTTAGGGTTTAGGGTTTTATTTAGATTGAGTTTAGGGTTTTATTTAAAAATAAACTAGTAGGTTTAGGTTTATTTAGTTTATTTTTTATTTATTTGAGTTTATTTTTATTTATTTTGATTTATTTTAGTTTATTTATTTTAGGATTTTTATTTTTCTTTATTTTTTAGGTTTAGTTTATTTTTTTGTTTAGTTTTATTTTTATTTTATTTCATTTATTTAGGTTTTATTTCATACTTTGAAGTTTAGGTTTAGGTTTTTATTTCATTTTTTAGGTTTAAGTTTTAGGTTTAGGTTAAGGTTTTATATTTTTAGTTTAAGTTTAGGTTTTGGTTTATTTTTTAGTTAAGTTTTATTTTTATTTTATCTTTTATGTTTATGTATTATTTTTATTTTTAGGTTTATATTTTATTTTTGTATGGCATGGGTTTTTATTTTAGGTTTATTTTTGTGATTTATTTTTTAGTATTCATTTAGGTTTATTTTTAGTTATTTAGTTTAGGTTTTATCTATTTTAGTTTAGTTTATTTTAGTTTAGGTTTAAGTTCCTTCTATTTTGTTTATTTTATTTTTATTTTAGGTTTAAGTTTTTTTTTTACGTTTAGGGCTTATGTTTTATTTTGTACTTATTTTTAGGTTTATAATTTTGGTTTAGGTTTTATTTAGTTTTTCTTTTAGGTTTAGTTTATTTTAAAATTTTAATATATTTAGAATTTTTATTTTTAGCTTATTTTATTTTATTTTAGTTTGTTTTGATTTTTTTTTTATTTAATTTTTAGGTTTAGGTTTAGGTTTTAGTTTTAGTTTTATTTTATTTTATTTAAGATGATGCTTTTTTATTTATTTTCTTTATAGGTTTTATTTAGTTTAGGTTTAGGTTTTTAGGGTGTAGGGATTAACGTTTAGAGTTTAGGGTTTAGTGTTTAGGCTTTTGGGTTTAGGGTTTTGAGGGTTTAGGGTTTAGGGTTTTGGGTTTTGGGATTAGGAATTAAGGTTAGTTTAGGGTTTAGGGTTTAGGCTTTAGGCTTTAAGGTTTAGGGTTTTTAGTGTTTATGGTTTAGGGTTTAGGGTTAGTTTAGAATTTAGGGTTTAGAGTTAAGGTTAGCATTTATGGATTAGAGTTTAGGGTTTAGGGTTTTAGGGTTTAGGGTTTAGGGTTTAGGGTAGTAGGTTTAGGGTTGTAAGTTTAGGGTTTAGTGTTAGTTTTAGGGTTTAGCATTTAGGGTTTAGTGTTTAGGATTTAGGGTTTAGGAATTTTTTAAAAGAAATTAAGGAAACTAATAGGCTTAGGATTATTTAGTTTATTTTTTATTTATTTGAGTTTACTTTTATTTTTTTATTTTTATTTAGGCTTATTTTTATTTTTATTTAGTTTAGTTTATTTATTTTAGGTTTTTATTTTATTTTTTAGGTTTATATTGATATTTTTTATTTTAGGTTTATTTTTAGGTTTTATTTTTTAGTTTAGGTTTAGGTTTATTTGTAGTTTATTTTATTTTATATAGTTTAGGTTTATGTTTCGGTTTAGTTTATTTTAGTTAAGGTGTAGGTTTATTTTATTTTTATTTTACGTTTAGGTTTCTTGTTTTAATATAGGGTTTAAGTTTATCTTATTTATTTTTAGGTTTTTATCTTTTAGGTTTAATTTAGTTTATGTTTTATTTTATTTAAGGTTTATTTTAGTTTTATTTTTTATTTTACTTAGATTTTTTATTTTTAGTTTTATTTAAGTTTTTATTTTAATTATATTTTATTTAGGTTAAGGTTTTTTTATTTATCTTATTTTAGGTTTATTTAGTTTAGGATTAGTTTTAGGTTTTAGGTGTAGGTATAATGTTTAGGGTTTAGGGTATAGGGTTTAATGTTTTGGTTTTTAGGGTTTTAGGGTTTAGGGTTTAGGGTTAGGGTTTAGGGTTTAGGGTTTAGGGTTTAGGGTTTAGTGTTTAGGCTTTAAAGTTTAGGGTTTTGAAGGCTTAGGATGTAGTGATTAGGGTTAGCTTAGGGTTTAGGGTTTAGGGTTTTTTGAATTAGGGTTTAGGGTTAGTTTAGAGTTTAGGGTTTAGTTTTTTAGGCTTTAGGGTTTAGGGTTTTTTAGGGTTTATGGTTTAGGGTTTAGGGTTTAGGGTTTAGTTTTGTAAGTTAAAGGTTTAGGGTTTAGGGTTTAAGATTTAGGATTTAGGATTTAGGGTTTAGGGTTTAGGGTTTAGGGTCTTTTTCGAATTAAGTAAACTGGTAGGTTTATGTTTATTTAGTTTTTTTTAGTTTACTTTTTTTTATTTTAGTTTATTTTATTTTTTATTTATATTTTAGTTTATTTTTTAATTTAGTTTAGTTTATTTATTTTATGTTTCTTTATTTTAGTTTAATTTTTTAATTTTAGGTTTAGGTTTAAGTTTTTATTTATTTTCTAGCTTAGTTTTATTTCTATTTTATTTTTTAAATTTATTTTTTATTTTTTATTTTTAGGTTTAGGTTTAGTTTTTTATTTTAGTGTTTTAGGTTTAAAGTTTAGGTTAATTTTAGGTTATAATTTTTAATTAAAGTTTAGGTTTATTATTAGTTTATTTTATTTTATTTACTTTAGCTTTAGGCTTAATTTAATTTAGGTTTAGGTTCAGGTTTTATTTATTTTAGTTTAGCTTATTTTAGTTTAGGTTTATTTTATTTTGTTTATTTTAGTTTTAGGTTTTTTTATTTTGGGTTTAGGTTTTTTTTTTTATTTATTTTTAGGTTTTTTTAAGGTTATGTTTTATGTTTAGGATTTTATTTAGTTTTGAATTTTAAAGTTTAAGTTTATTTTATTCTTATTAGGCATTTAGTTTTTATTATATTTAGGTTTTTTAAGTTTATTTTATTTTTTTATTTGGTTTATGTTTTTATTTAATTTATTTTAGTTTAGTTTTTTTATATTATTTTATTTTTTTACATTTAGGTTTAGGTTTAGGTTTCAGTTTTAATTTAAATTTTATTTTATTTTTGTTTTTTATTTTATTTAGGTTTATGTTTTTTTATTTATTTTATTTTAAGGTTTTATTTAGTTTAGGTTTAGGTTTTTTATGTTTTTATGGTTTAGGGTTTGGTATTTAGGGTTTCGGGTTTAGGTTTTAAGGTTTAAGGTTGTAGGTTTTAAAGATTAAGGTTTAGGGTTTATGGTTTAGGGGTTTAGGGTTTAAGGTTTAGGGTATAATGTTTAGGATTTAGGGTTTTAATTCATAGATTTTAGGCGTTAGGGTTGTATGTTTAGGGTTTAGGGTTTTGGGTTTAGGGGGCTTTTTACTTTTTTTTTTAAATTAAGTAAACTACTAGGGTTAGGTTTATTCAGTTTATTTATTATTTATTTGAGTTTAATTTATTTTTATTTAGTTTTATTTATTTATTTTAGTTTAGATTTTTTATTTTAGCTTATTTTTCAGGTTAAGGTTTAGCTTTAGATTTTCCTAAAAAGTTTTATTTTTATTTTATTTTTTAGGTATAGGTTTTAATTTTTATTTTTGGGTTTAGGTGTAGGTTCATATTTTGTTTTTTTAGGTTTAAGTTTAAGGTTTTTATTTTAGGTTTAATTTTAGGTTTTATTTTTTAGTTTAGGTTTAAGTTTATTTTTTTAGTTTATTTTATTTTATTTAGGGTTAAGGTTTTATTTTTGGTTTAGTTTATTTTATATTTAGGTTAAAGTTTTATTTTTTTTAGTTTAGGTTTAGGTTTATTTTATTTTTATTTTAGGTTTAGGTTTTTTTTTAGTTTATGGTTTAGGATTTATTTATTTATTTTCTAGGTATAGATTTTAGGTTTAGGTTTTTATTTTATTTTGATTTTTATTTATTTTAGGTTTAGTTTTCATTTTATTTAGGTTTTTTATTTTTTAGTTTAGTTATGTATTTTATTTATTTAATTTTAGTTTAGTTTTTATGTTTTATTTGGTTTTCTTTTTATATTTAGGTTTAGGTTTTAGTTTAGGTTTTTATTTTATTTTATTTTTTATTTTATTTTGGTTTAGGTTTATTGATTTATTTAATTTTTAGGTTTTATTTAATTTAGGTTTAGGTTTTTAGATTTTTAGGGTTTAGGGTTAGGGTTTAGTGTTTAGGGTTAGTTGAGGGTTTAAGGTTTAGAGTTTAGGGTTTGGGGTTTAGGGTTTAGGGTTTATAGTTTAAGGATTGGGGTTTAGGGTTTAGGATTAGGATTTAGGGATTAAGCTTTTAGGGTTTAGGGTTTTTAAGGTTTAGGGATTAGGGTTTAGGGTTGAGATTTTTGGTCTAGGGTTCAAGTTTGAGTTTAGGGTATTTGATATATTATTTAATAGAGAACAAATTCATATTCAACATTTCCTCTTTTTATTTTCATCAGCCAAGTAACACACCAAGTTTTCTAAGACATAAATGACAACATAGATAAAAAGTTAGCATGCATAGAGCTAATTGAAAACCCTAGTTAACTAGAACCATCTCTACTATAAAGACATAGTTCCATAAGTAGTTGATCGGATCGGTCGTTCTTCAATTTCTCCAGTTCCCATTAGAAGCACCCCAACCTCTCGAGTAGTAGGATCTACCATCATATCTCTGATCTCTCCCTTCGCCACAATGGTTGTAATCTCCATCGCTCTTCCTGCCTCTATAACCACCACTTCTCTAACCATGACCTCCATACCCATGAGCACTTCCAGATCCCCCACCACCACTGCGATAACTTTCGCCTCCACTTTGCCTCCACTACCAGATATAGACTGAGCCTAGTTGATGGTGATGTTCCTGCCGTCAAGGTTCTACCCATTCATAAGGTTTAGGTTTAGGTTTAGATTTATTTAGTTTTAGGGTTTAGGTTTATTTTTAAATTTATTTAGTTACTTTAGGTTTAGGTTTAGAGTTTGGGGTTTAGGGTTTGGGTTTTAGGGTTAGGGTTTAGGGAGTAGGGTTTAGGGTTTAGGGTGTATGGTTTAGAACTTAGGGATTAGGGTTTAAGGTTTATACTTTTAGGGTTAAAGGTTTAGGATTAGTGTTTAGTGTTTAAGGTTTATGGTTTTATTTAAAATTAAGTAAACCAATATGTTTAGATTTATTTAGTTTATTTAGTTTAAGTTCTATTTATTCAATTTAATTTAGTTTTTTTTTTATTTATGTTTATTTTTATTTTTATTTAGTTCAGCTTATTTATTTTAGTTTAGGTTTTTTATTTTAGTTTATTTTTTAATTTTAGGTTTATGGTTAGGTTTATTTTTTAGTTGAGTTTTTTTTCTTTTATTTTTTAGCTTTAGGTTTTATTTTTTATTTTTAGGTTTAGGATTAGGTTTTTATTTTATTTTTTCAAGTTTAGGTTTTATGTTTTTATTTTAGGTTTATTTTTAAGTTTTATTTTTTAATTTAGGTTTAGGTTTTTTTCAATTTATTTTATTTTATTTAATTTAAATTTAGGTTAAGGTTTAGTTTATTTTAGGTTTAGGTTTAGGTTTCATTTATTTTAGTTTAGGTTTAGGTTTATTGTATTTTGTTTATTTTATTTTTATTTTAGGTTGAGGTTTTTTTTAGTTTTGTGTTCAGGTTTTTTTTGTAATTTAATTTTAGGTTTTATTTTTAGGTTCATTTTTCAGGTTTAGGTTTCATTAAGTTTTTATTTTATTCTATTTTATGTTTATTTTATTTTTATTTTATGTTTAGCTTTTTATTTTATTTAGATTTTTTATTCTTAAGTTTATTTTATTTTTTAATATAGTTTAGATTTTCTTCATTTTATTTTACTTTAGTTTTATTTTATTTTTAGGTTTAAGTTTTGGTTTTAGTTTAGGTTTTAATTTAATTTTTATTTTATTTTATTTAGGTTTAGGTTATTTTTTTATTTTATTTTTAGGTTTTATTTAGGGTTTAGGTTTAGGTTTTCAAGTCATTAAGGTTTAGGGTTTAGAGTTTAGGGTTTATCATTTTATGGTTTAGGGTTTAGGGTTTAGGGTTTAGCATTTTAGGGTTTTGGGCTTCAGAGTTTAGGGTTTAGGGTTCGGGCTTAGGGTTTAGAGTTTATAGTTTAGTGTTTAGGCTTTAGGGTTTAAGGTTTTTAGGGTTTAGGGTTTAGGGTTTAGGTTTAGCTTAGAGTTTAGGGTTAGTTTATGGTTTAGGGTTTAGGGTTTTTATGGTTTAGGGTTTAGGGTTTAGGGTTTAGGGTTAGATTGGGGTTTATGGTGTAGGGTTTAAGGTTTATGGTTTAGGGTTTAGGGTTATGTTTAAGGTTTAGGTTTTAGGATTTAGGATTGTAGGTTTAGGGTTTAGGGTTATTTTTAGGGTTTAGGGTTTAAGGTTTAGGATTTAGGATTTATGGTTTAGGGTTTAGGGTTTAGCGTTTACGGATTAGGGTTTTTTTAAAATAAATAAATAAATTAGTAAATCGATAGGTTGAGGTTTATTTAGCTTATTTAGTTTCTTTTTTATTTATTTTAGTCTATTTTATTTTGATTTTTATGTAGTTTGGTTTATTTATTTTAGTTTATTTTTTTTTTAGGTTTAGGTTTAGGTTTATGTTTATTTTTTAGTTTAGTTATATTTCTTATTTATTTATTAGGTTTAGGTTTTAGTTTTTATTTTTAGTTTAGCTTTAAGTTTAGGTTTATTTTTAGTATATTTTATTTTATTTAGTTTAAGATTAAATTTATTTTATTTTAGGTTTAAGTTTAGGTTTTATTTATAAGTTTAGCTTACTTTAGTTTAGATTTAGGTTTATTTTCTATTATTTATTTTAAGTTTAGGTTTTTTTTTAGTTTAGGGTTTAAATTTTATTTTTTATTTATTTTTAGGTTTATTTTTTAGGTTTAGGATTTTATTTAGTTTTTGTTTTATTTTATTTTAGGTTTAATTTATTTTAATTTTATTTTATTTTATTTAGTAAGTTTAGGTTTTTTTTTATTTTACTTTAGTCTTTATTTTTTATTTTATTTTATTTTAGGTTTAGGTTTAGGTTTAGATTTAGGTTTTAGTTTAGGTTTTTATTTTATTTATTTTTTTTATTTTGTTTAGTTTTAGGCTTTTTATTTATTTAATTTTTAGGTTTCATTTAGTTTAGGTTTAGGTGTTTATGTTTGAAAGGTTTAGGGTTTAGGGTTTAGGGTTTATGGTTTATGGTTTAGAGTTTAGGGTTTAGGGTTTAGTATATAGGCTTTAGGGTTTAGGGTTTTTAGGGTTTAAAGTTTAGTGTTTAAGGTTTGTTTAGGGTTTAGGATTAGTTTAGGGCTTAGGTTTTAGCATTTTCTTAGGGTTCAGAGTTAGTTTTGGGTTTAGCTTTAGGTTTAAGTTTTAGGTTTAGGTTTAGGTTTTAGTTTTAAGGTTTAGGGTTTAGATTAGTTTAGGGTTTAGGTTTAAGGTTTAAGGTTATAGTTTTAGTTTAGGGTTTTAGGTTTAGGGTTTAGGTTGTTAGTTTAGGTTAGGTTTAGATTAGTAGGTTTAGGGTTAGTTTTAGTGTTTGGGGTTTAGGGTTTAGTATTTAGGGTTTAAGGTTTAGGGTTTAGGGTTTTTATTTTGGTTTAGGGTTTAGGGTTTCCGATTTAGAGTTCAGGGTTGAGGGTTTAGGGTTCTAGGGTTTAGGGTTCTAGGGTTTAGGATTTATGGTTTAAGTTTTAGGATTTAGGGTTTAGGGTTTAGGTTTTAGAATTAAGTTTCAGGTTTTAGTTTAAGGTTTATGGTTTTTTTTCATAGAGAATAAATTCAGATTCAACATTTCTTCTTTTCAATTTCATCAAACAAATAACACACCAAGTTTTCTAAGACATAGATAAAAAATGAGCATGCATTGAGCAAATTAAAAACCCTAGATAACTAGGACTGTCTCTACTATAATGACACAGTTCCATAAGTAGCAGATCGGATGTCTTGGGAAGTGAGGTAATCAATTGACCTCCTTGGGGCTAGCTAAAGCCTTGTGCTCCTGGGATTTCTAGTTTATATACCCATTACCATTCAATCTTATATAAATCAATACATGAATAGAGGAAAGAGAACACTACATTCATACACTTAAGCTATAAGCACATGCATTTCTTATGTATTTATAACTAGCATCATAACACATATTATTATTCATTTATAAGCTCTTGAAAAATACATTTATATTTAATAGTGATAATAGCCATGCATATATTAAATTAAATCAACACATGCAAGCTTACATAAAGGTAATCCATTTTATTTTACTTGGTTTTGAAAAGATGGATGAATGAATTCAAATGACATACAAAATTTAACAAGATTGAAAAAAGGACAATAAAATATAAGCATGTGATTCATTCAACCAAACTAGTTTTTAAGGAAAATTAAATCAAATAAGATTATTTAAAGCAAACTAAAGCTTCTTTATTAATTAAGTTTTGGATTTGATTTGATTTAAATAGGAGAAGAGAAATCATCACTTGCTATTTTAAACCCATTCCCACATTAGTGATTTGGTTTAATTTAAAGAAATGTAATTAAGTTGATTTAATGGGTTAATTAAGTTGAACCCTTAATTAGATGAATTAATTACCCTTACTAATGTCACCTTAAAGTAAATAACTAAATAATTATGAGCCAACATGATACGCATAGAAAATAAACTTGTAATGATCCTAGGAAATAAAAGGGGCCTGCAATTGGCTCATGATTAATAGTTAATTAGATTATGGGACTTAATTAATTATTCTTATGGTTTTCACACATGTGGACTAACCATAATTTCATAAACTAAAGTTATTAAACTCAAAGATCTACCCCATGATTTAATTAATTAAGGTCAGATGTTATTAAGATTTTAATATTATTAAGTGATTTAATTAATTAGTTAAATTTTAATTAGTTTCATTTTAGAAAAGGGTGAAATGAACTTCCAGAAAGGGGTCCCAACCTTATTCTTTAGTTCACTTACTGTTAAACAATGATTAATAAACTTAATTAACCAATTTATTTCTGTTCATCACATTAATTAATCATTAATTAACTTAAAATAATAGGTAAGGTTTAATTAGTCATTTCTTTAATTAAGTGAGCAATAAATCCCAAGAAAATCATGGGTGTCAGTCATCCCATTAAATTAACACACAAAATTTAGGATTAATTGCTCATGTAATTAAAAAGTAATTAAGCTAATTAATTTTGTAATTAAACCTTAATTACTATTCAAAATTAGTTAAGGTCATTTTAAATTAATTCTCCTCTGAAATACCTTTAAAATTAGTATTTATTTTTATTTTTTATTTCTCTATGATTTTTTAAGATTCTTAGAAGTTTCAGCCATTAAAATGATTAATTAAGCCTAATTAAAGCCTAATCCTATTGGCGCCATGTGGCGCCTCAAGATTGGATACATAAAACTTATTCGACTTAGCGCCTACGTGGGGGCGGCGGACGTGCTTTCTCATCCGCCATCCGATCTAAGATCAGACTACTATGATTAATCCTAAAGCTTAATAAGATTAAATCAAATTGATCTAGTAGATCTAATCACAACCATCCGTTCCGATCATGCGAAACATACAATGTCTGATCTAACATCATGTAAGTGAGGGAGCATGGAGTTTGTCTGCCATTTCTCACTTGATTCGAGCTTACCCAAGCTCGGATCAACTCCAAAAGAATCCCACACCTTCACGAAATCGATCGGAGGGGCCATTGGTCAAGATCACACGATATACAAGTTCTTCAAAAATTTCCATTCCATTTTTAGCTAAGGATCTATTTTGGAAGCATACCTCACCGAAGCTCAAGACTGAGGACTCAAATGATTGAAGAAGCTTCACCTAGCGAAGATTAAGCTCTATTGAGTAGCAATTAGATCAGTTCCTCAACGTTTGCCCAGAAGGCCACTAACTGATGATTTGGAGCTTGACTTTGATTAAAGGCCCACCTCTAGTGCTCGGGATGCTTGGGAGATGATTTGTTCTTGCTCGACGAGGCCTAGGGAAGGTGCGTGCAAAGTTAATTTGAGTTCGATGGAGAAGTGCGAAAGTTAGGTAAAAAATGGGATTGTCTTATTTCAGGATGAACAGGAATGGAATTTTTTGATCAAGGAATGAGCTTGGGAACATAGCGAATTATTCTAGTAGCTCTTCTTGGGTAGCTAGGGCTCTGAGAAAGAGTTTTATGTGTATTGTAGATCTAATCACAACTGTCCATTCTGATCATGCAAAAAATACAATGCCTGATCTAACATCATGCGAGTGAGGGAGCATGGAGTTTGTCTGCCATTTCTCACTTGTTTCGATCTTACCTGAGCTTGGATCAACTCCAAAAGAATCCCACACCTTCACGAAATCGATCGGAGGGAATCCATTGGTCAAGATCACACGATATACAAGTTCTTCAAAAATTTCCATTCCATTTTTATGTAAGGATCTATTTTGGAAGCATACCTCACCGTAGCTCAAGACTGAGTGCTCAAATGATTGAAGAAGCTTCATCTAGCGAAGATGAAGCTATATTGTGCAGCAATTAGATCAATTCCTCAATGTTTGCTCGTAAGGCCACTAACTGATGATTTGGAACTTGACTTTGATTAAAGGCCCAACTCTAGTGCTTGGGATGCTTGGGAGATGATTTATTCTTGCTTGATGAGGCCTAGGGAAGGTGCGTGCAAAGTTAATTTGAGTTCGATGGAGAAGTGAGAAAGTTAGGTCAAAAATGGGATTGTCTTATTTCAGGATGAACAGGAATGGCATTTTCTGATCAAGGAATGAGCTTGGGAACATAGTGAATTATTCTAGCAGCTCTTCTTGGGTAGCTATGGCTCTGAGAAATGATTTTTATGTGTGTTTGAGTGGAAATGAGGGGATGTATACCATCCCCTCCCCCCCTCCCCCACCTTCCCCTCCCCTTCATCTTGATCAGACGATGGGATCTAGTTTTCTTCTTGCTATGGGTTTGAAATGCTCCTGTGGGGAGGGTGAGGTGATTTCACCTCCCATGGGTCATGGTTGACCCAACCACCCCTTGGATTAGGTTGAGCAGTGTCCTAGGTACCTAGGTGGACCATTGGGCAATTACCAAGTGGCCAAGGAATGAAAATGACCACTTACATGGGTGATTTGTCTCATGTGATGCCCTTGACCCAAGGGTAGAATGATCATATGGCATTAAGTTTGATTTGAGCATATTTGAAATGAGCCAAAAGTGGATTAGCCCAAATTTCAAGTCAGTTGGAGTTGATTTGGTTAAGTTTGGCTCAATTTGACTCATTTAGGTTAAATTGGGTTAGGTTGAGTCAAGTTGACCAATTGGTCAAATTTGGTCAAACCAAGGGTTGGGTCAAGTTCATATGATCATTTGGGATGTTTTGGTTCAATTGGTTTGGTTTAGTTTGGCTTAGATTTGATTTTGGCTCATTTGAATTCATTTGGGTCAAATGGGTTAAGTTGACCAATTTGATCAAATTGGCCAAATTGGCTTGGGTTGGGTGTTGGTTTGGGTTTAGTTGACCAAATGAAGATGATTGTAGGCTTTGGTTTCAATTAATTTGGATTTGGTTTTGATTTAGGCCAACTTGAACCTTTAGGTCAAATTGGGATAAGTAGGTCAATTGGGTTCAATTAAGTCCAATCATGACTTTAGTCAAGTTCAACAATCAATTTAGAATGAACTTGAGCCATTGGTTGCAATCAATTTGGTTTATATTTTTATTTAATATAATTTGATTTTTTAGGTCAATTTGGGTCAACTTGGGTCAAGAGGGCCAATTGGATTTGGTTTGACTCAATTGAAGGTCAAGTCATATTCAGATATTGATTTTGATTTGGTATGAATCATTTACCTCAAGGGATTTGGCATAGGTTGCAATTTGGCTAGTTTAAGTTTAGATGGGTTAAGTGGTTGACTTGGTAAAATGATCAAGTTGACTTGGTTTGACCCAATTTGTGACAATTGATCAACCTAGGGTGATCAACGATCATGATGGGAGGTTTTGATGTGCTTGGTTCAATATAATTTGGGTAGGATTAGAACTTGGCTCAAATAGGTCAAGTTGGCCACTTTGGGTTAAGTAGACCAATTAGGGATATAGTTATCAAGTTTATTTTTATTCCAATTATTATTAAGCCAAAAAGAATTAACTTTGATAGCAATAGTAGAGTGCGTACATAATTGGGTGTCAATCGAACCGTTGCCAATCTAATTATCTTGCCAAAAGAAAGAGGATCCTGATTGGATACCCCAATAAATTAATGATTTAGCAACCCATTTAATGGAACAAAGCCTTTTCCAAACCAGAGAGTCACCAACTTTATAAGCACAATTAAGTGGGTGTTTACCTTGACAAAATTTTTTCATCATATAATTATCTTAAAGGCTATCATTCTTTCCAAAATTTCACCAGAGTTTGTGAGAGAAAGCAGTGATAGCTTCATGGATAGGTTTACAACCAATAGAACCTTCACCCAAAGAGCCACAACATTTATGTCAAGATGTCTAATGCATTATTTTAATAAAATTATTAGTGCCCCAAAAAAATTTGTTAAGTAAACGATCAATTTTGATAAGAGTAGCATTAGGGGGAATAATGGTTTGAATCAAATAAAGATGCATAGAGTTGAGAGTGCTTTTAAGGATAGTGAGCCTACCACCAAAAAATTGTAAATGGAATTCCCAAACATATATTCTATTTGAAATTTTTTGAATATTCTCATCAAAGAGATGGGAACATTTCATGCTTTTAAAGAGTGGAGCACCCAAGTACTTAATAGGTAAGTGTTGATGTTTAAAATTTGTGATATGAAGGATTTGATTGATATTATTATTTGAGATGTTAGAGTACATGATAAAATAGTTTTTGTTATCATTGATCGAAAGGCCACTTTATCTACCAAATTTATTTAAAAAATTCTTAAGATGGTCGATGTGATGAATGGAAGCATTGCAGAAAATAATAAAATCATCAACAAAAATTAGATGGGAAATTGGGAGACCACCAAGAGTTCTATAGTATGTACTAGGATTATTTAAGAATAAGTCATTGATGCTCCTAGATAAGTACTCAACAACAATAATAAATAAATCTAAAGATAAGGGATCCCCTTGTCTTAAGCCATGAGAAGAGGGAAAGAATCACAAAGCTTCCTCATTAAAAAAAATCAAAAATAAGGCATTATTCATACTATTTTTGATGAGAAAAATAAATTATTTAGAAAACCCAATTAAGTCTAGAATATGGTAAAGGAAATCCCAAGAGATATTATAAAAGGCTTTGGTAATATCAAGTTTGAAAAGAATGTGGCCTCCTCTAGTCTTGGCGTCAAGATCGTGAATTAATTCTTGGGCAAGTAAAATATTATTAGAAATAGATCTACCTCTAACAAAACTAGTTTGATTGAGAGAGATAAGTCTATTAAGTAAAGGATTAAGTCTGTTGGTAAGGATTTTGGATATCAGCTTATTGAAGAAGGTGCAAAGACTAGTATGTCTACAATCACACCAATAATCTGGGTTATCTTTCTTTGGAATGAGAATGATAGAAGTACTAAAAAAAATATATGAGAAAAGGATTACCATTAAAAAAATCAATCATAACCTTAATCAAATCATTTTTAATAATAAACCAACATTTCTGAAAAAATTGAGTAGTGAAACCCTCAAGACCAGCAATAGAATCAGTGTTCATGCTATTAAAAACTTTAAGAATTTCCTCTTCATTAGGCACCAAGGTAAGAAAATCATTAACATTATTATTTTTAATAGAAGGAATCAATTAAGAATTAAAGATAGCTTCATAAGAGAAATTCTTTTTAAGCATATTTCTGAAGTAATTAATAGTCGAATCCTTAACCTCATTATTCTCCAAAATTCAATCTCCATTGTCATTTATAATTTTTAGAATATTATTGAAAGCTCCTATTTTGTTAACCAAAGCATGGAAATATCTTGAGATGTTTTAGAAATCTTTATTCGCTACAGACACTTAAAGGTAATAAACCAAATTTTCCATGTCTTTAATATTAGAAAAAAGTTTTTAAAATAATGCTTGTTCTACAAACCCAAATTTTGTTTAAGTCTTTTAAGTTTAAACCATAGTCTATTCATCTCTGTAATTGAATTATTAGGATGTAAAGGGGCTTTCCAATTCTTAGCTACAACAACAAAGAAATCAATATGCTAAATCCATATGTTTTGGGATCTAAAAGGAGAGGAGGTTTTAAATCTATTATAATTATTTTTAATAGAAACCAGAAGAGGAGCATGCTCAGACAAGGTTATGCTTAAGTGATCAACAGAAGTAGTAGGACATTAGGTTATCTAATGAGCATTAAAAAAAATCTTGGCCAACCTTTAACAAAATCTAGAGTTTTCAAAAGTGCAGTTAGAGTCCTTAATACCAATATAATTCAAACTACAATCAAAGATCATATTGGAAAATTCTTCCATGGAATGAATGTTGGGAGAGCAACCACCACTCCATTTAGAAGAAAATAAAATAGTGTTGAAATCACCCCCCACAAACCAAGGTTTGTTGATGGAAGTAGAAAAGTTCCTCAAATTAACCCAAAGGAGATTACAACCAGATCTATAACAAGAAGCATAAACAAAGAAGCCTAAAATACAATAGTCACCATAGGAGATTAGAGCATTAACAACTTGTTGAAAATCATCAATAATAAAAACCTCAACGAAATTATTCTAAAAATACCATATCTTATTACTAACATTAGAGTAAAATTTATTAAAGCCGATCATTCTAGCAACATGGCTAATTTTATTAGAATGAATGAGAGGTTCCAAAATAATGAGTAAAGAAATCTTATGAATGTGACAAAGATTTCTAATAAGATTACAAATAGAGAGGGTACCAATCCCTCTAACATTCCAAACAAGAAAATTAGACATAATGGAAAAAAGGGGTAAGCAAAGGTTTAATGATAGATGAGTGAGAGACAATGGTAGATCTATTGCTTTGGGATAGTTTGGGACGGTAATTTTTAACACTTTTTTTCTTTTTAGCATGATAAGTTTGAAAATGATTTTCTTTTTCACTAGAATCATGTTTCAAGAGAAGTTCACCCTCTAAAAAATCCAAATTAATTTGAAAGTAGGATTAACATGAATATCAAGAATAAAAATAAGAGATGGTGATGACTTAGAGCCATTTAAAGCAAAAACAGTTAAATCTGGATCAAAAACATTTTCAGCTTGATTAACATCATTTAAATCCTCATTGGAATTGTCATTTACGTTCATCAAAGCAAGCATAAAAGTAGGGATAGAATCAAAGAAAACAAATTCATCATCCAATAACTTAGAAAAATTTTTATTCTCTGTATTAGAAATATTCATTTTAAAGAAGAGGTAAGAGGTAGTTCATCCTTCTCATTCTGAAATCAGTCAAATCCCTAGCAACCGTAGGATCCAAAATAAGTTCAATAAGGATTATCCCAATATTCAAGGAATCAACCTCAATAACAGCTTTTGTACCATTCTTAAGATTAGAGGCTAATTTATGAACATATGTGGGGATCAGCTTATTACTAGGAACCAAATTTTCCTTCCGAGGATTTTAATTTTTCAAATGAGGATGGAGAATAAAGCAATCCAAGTTATTATGCCCATGAATTTTATAATGATAACAAAAAACTGAAAGATTCTCCAATTCAACCTTTTTTGAATACTCATATTTTTCAGAGCTAATCCAAACTTCCTTAGGGTGTTTTTTAGTTATGTCTAATTCCACTAGGATTTGAGCCACAGAAGGGCGAGATCACTCAGTGGTCTCTTGGACGAGTTATAATGGTCAACCAAAAAAAGCCCCAATAGGAAAAAGTACATTATGTGTAACAAAATGAATGTGCATATTAGTAAGAGATAACCAGACAGGGATAATAGGAGATTCCTCCTTAATGTCAAATTGGGGTGAACACTTCAGTAAGCACATTTGATAATTAAAAATGAAGTAAGAATGATTCATACAAACTTGAGAATAATCCAAATCATTAGAAAGTCGAATCAAAATATGTCGGGGGTCAATATGACCAATCGAGAAAACACTTGTAAGCTTAAGATTATGAAAAAGGTGTTGATCTTGTCCAAATTCGGTGATACAAAGAAATTTTCCAATGAGAGAATTAAAATGGTTTTGCCAACATTTCAACATCCATATCAGAGCACATTACAGCTGGAAAACCATAAAAAGAAGTTGAGATGAGATAAAATGATGCATTAGATGAAGAAGATTTACCAGAGAATGCATCCTTAAATGATTTTATCGAGTTTGTAGCATTAGAGCCACCAACCTATGAAATGTCAGATGCCCTAGTCGAAGCATCCAAAATTTGAGGTGGATCCATTAGAAATGAACTCACCATAGTAGCCAGGATTAAGAACGTAGCATTACGCAATCGGCCAGGTGCCGATCAACCTTTAGAATCGGACAAAGCGAAGAAAAAATAGTAGACATCCCTAGTCAAGGGTGCTCCACCAAGAGGAAACCAAAATGTGAGAGAATAGAGTCTCTGGGGGGGATTGGGTTTGGTTTGTGTTTAGGTTTAGGTTTATTTAGTTTAGTTTAGGTTTAGGTTTTATCTAGTTTATTTTTTAGTTTATTTTATTTTTTAGTTTAATTTATTTTATTTAGTTTTATCTTGTTTAGTTTAGTTTTTATTTATTTATATTTTTTTTTATTTTAGGTTTACTTTTAGTTTATTTATTTTGGTTTATTTTAGGTTATTTAATTTCGTTTAGTTTATTTTTAGTTTTGTTTAGGTCTGTTTTATTTTAGTTTAGGTTTAGGTTTATTTATTTAGGCTTTAGGTTTAGTTTATTTTTATTTATTTAATTTAGTTTAGTTTAGGTTTATTTTAGTTTATTTAGTTAATTTTAGGTTTATTTATTTTTATTTCTTATTTTATTTAATTTTAGGTTTAGGTTTATTTTATTTTAGTTTTTACTTTATATTTTTAGTTTAGTTTATTTGAGTTTAGTTTTTTAGGTTTTATTTTATTATTTTTTTAGGTTTAGGTTTTAGTTTATTTATTTAGATTATTTTTAGTTAAAGTTTAGGTTTAGGTTTTAGTTTATTTTATCTTTTTAGGTTTAGGTTTATGTTTAAGTTTATTTAGTTTATTTAGTTTAGTTTATTTAGGTTTAGGTTTTAATTTTTTTTTTTACTTTAGGTTTAGGTTTTTAGGTTTTCAATTTAGGTTTATTTATTTAGTTTATTTATTTTAGTTTTGTTTGGGTTTTATTAATCTAGTTTATATATTTTAGTTTAATTAGTTTAGTTTAAGTTCTAGTTTGGCTTAATTTATTTAGGTTTATTTAATTTTTTTATTTTGTGTATTTTAGTTTATTTTAATTAATTATTTTATTTTATTTTTTTAGTTTAGTTTTAGTTTATTTTTTTTTAAGGTTTAGGGTTTTAGTTTGGGTTTGGTTTTGCTGTCATTTATTTTGGGTTAGTGGGGTTTAGTTTAAGGTTTAACGTTTAAACTTTAGTTTAATGTTGATTGGGTTTTGGAGTTTAGGGTTGGTTTGGCCTAAGGTTTAGTGGTATGGCTAGGCTCATTTTAGGGTTAGTTAGAGTTAGGGTTTGGGAGTCAGGGTTAGTCAGGTTTAAGGTGGGGTTTAGTGGTCAGTTTAGGGTGAAGATTTAGGATTTAGGATTTAATTTTAAGATTTGGTAGTTTAGGCATGGGTTTGGGATTTGATTGGGTAGGTAGGGTTTTTAAGGCAAGTAGTTTGGGGTTTAGAGTTTAAGGTTTAGGGTTAAAATGTTTTTTAAAATTTTTTAAAATTTTTTAATTTTATAATTTTTCTTTAATTAAGTAAACTAGTAGGTTTAGGATTATTTAGTTATTTTTTATTTATTTTAGTTTATTTTATTTTCTAGATTGATTTAAGTTTATTTTTTTATTTAGTTTAGTTTTTTAATTTTGATTTCAGTTTAAGTTTAAGTTTAGGTTTTAGTTTAGTTTTATTTTTAGTTTATTTTTTAGGTTAAGGTTTTCTTTTTTTAATTTTATGTTTAGGTTTAGGTTTATATTTTATTTTTTTTAGGTTTAGGTTTTTATTTTATTATTTTAGGTGTACATTTTGGGTTTTTATTTTAGTTTACTTTTAGGTTTAATTTTTTAGTTTAGGTTTCAATTTATTTTTAGTTTAATTTATTTTATAAAGTTTAAGTTTAGGTTTTATTATTTTAGTATAGTTAAATTTAGAGAAGTTTTTAGTTTATTTTATTTATATTTAAGGTTTAGGTTTTTTTTTAGTATAGGGTTTAAATTTTATTTTTTATTTAGTATTAGGTTTTATTTTCATGTTTCTTATTTATGTTTAGATTTTTATTTAGTTTTTATTTTGTTTTATTTTAGGTTTATTTTATTTTTATGTTAGGTTTAGGATTTATTTTATTTAAGTTTTTTTAGTTTAGTTTAGGTTTTTATTTATTTTATTTTATTTTGGTTTTTATTTTTTATTTTATTTTTTATTAAAGTTTAGGCTTTACTTTATGTTTTTATTTTATTTTATTTTTTTATTTTATTTTGGTTTAGTTTTATTTATTTATTTTATTTTTATGTTTTATTTAGTTTAAGTTTAGGTTTTTAGCTTTTTAGGGTTTAGGGTTTAGGTATTTTTTATTATTTTTGGGTTCAAGGTTTAGGTTTGTGGTTTTGGTTTTAGGCTTTATTCTTTTTTTTTGGGGTTTAGGGTTTAGTTTGCCTAGGTTTAGGTTGTGTTTTAGTTTGTTTTAGGGTTTAAGGTTTAGGTGTATATTTTTTAATTTAGTTTATTTTCTAAGTTTAGGTTTAGGTTTATGTTTATTTTTTAGTTTAATTTTAGGTTTAGGTTATCATTTAATTTTTTAAGGTTTAGGATTAGGTTTTCTTTTAGGTTTATTTTTACATTTTATTTTTTAGTGTAGGTTTAGGTTTATTTTTAATTTCTTTTATTTTATTTAGTAGGGTGTTATTTATTTTAGGTTTAGATTTAGGTTCTATATATTTTAGTTTAGTTTATTTTAGTTTAGCTTTATTTTTATTTTATTTTGTTTATTTTATTTTTATTTTAGGTTTAGTTTTTTTTTTAAGTTTAATGTCTAGGATTTATTTTTTATTTTTTCTAGGTTTTATTTTAAGGTTTATTTTTAGGTTTAGGTATTTATTTAGTATTTTTTAGGTTTATTTTCTAGATTTACGTTTTTATTTAGTGTTTATTTATTTATTTTAGGTTTCTTTTATTTTTATTTTATGTATATTTTTTATTTTATTTAGGTTTTTTTTTCTTTTGTTTATTTTATTTTTTAGTTTAGTTTAGGTTTTTCTTTAATTTATTTTAGTTTATTTTTATTAGTTTATTTTATTATATTTTTAAGTTTAGGTTTACATTTTAGGTTTTTATTTTATTTTATTATTTTATTTTTTTATTTTATTTAGGTTTAGTTTTATTTATTTATTTTATTTTTAGGTTTTATTTAGTTTAGTTTTAAGTTTTGTATTTGTGGAGTTTGGGGTTTATGGCATTTCATCTGTGATCTTCCATTTTAGTGGTTTATGGTCAGGATTTGGTTTAGGGTTTGGGCCTAGGTTTGGGGCTCAGGGTCATTTAGGGTTAGCCAGGATCTGGTAAGGCCTGGGGCCTAGTTAGGGTTTTTTAGTGGGACTCAGCTCAGGTCATTTATGGTTTAGGGATGGATTTTGAGCCTGGGCCAGTTTTGTGGCTCTGCCTGTTTAGCCAGGATCAGTATAATAGAGTTTGGGTAGTATGGAGGATCACCATAACACTCATGGCTCAGTGGAATCAGTCAGTTAGGGCCCAGAGTAAGATTTAGGATAATGTCCAGGGCGAGTCAAGTTAATATAGGTTTAGGTGTGAGTCAGGCCCATGATCATTTAGGTAGGGCTCAGGATTTAGGGCCCATGGCCCAGGATTTAGGTGTGGATTTAGGTAGAGCCCAGTGAGTTTAGTTTAGGAGCCCAGGGTTTAGTGGGGGAGTGGCCTGGGTTTAGGGTTGGATCATGGATCAGGTTTAGTTTAAAGTGAGCCCAGGGTTTTGGTAGGGCCCAGAGTCTCAGTGGGGATTAGTGGGCTCAGTTTAAGTTTATGGCTGGGGCTCAGGGCTAGAGCTCACTGTTCTTTATGATTTAAGGTTTAGGTTTAGGGCCTAAGGTTTGGATTTTATTTTATTTTATTTAAGTTTATTATTATTATTTTATGTTTAGTTTTATTTATTTAGGTTTTATTCTCATTATTTTATTTTAGTTAGTTTTTTAGGTTTATTTATTTTATTTAGTTTTATTAGATATTTTATATTATTTTAGGTTCAAGTTTAGGTTTTAGTTTAGATTATATTTTATTTTATCTATTTTATTTATGTTAGGTTTTATATTTACTTTTTTGGGGTTTATTTAGTTTTTTTAGGTTTAGGTTTAGGTTTTGATTTTAGAGTTTGGTAGTTTCATGGTTTTGGGTTTAGGGTGTTTGGGATTTGGATTTGGGTATAATGTTTAGGGTTATTTTAGGATTTTGAACCCAGGTTTAGGTTTAGGTTTAGGATCAGTTTTAAGTTAGGTTTAGGTGTTGGTTTAAGGCATAAGGTTTAGGGTTTAGGTAGTTAGGTCATGGTTTAGGCTTTGAGCTCAGGATTTAGGGTTTTTAGGATTTAAGGCCTAGGGTTTAAGATTTGTGTAAGGTTTTTTATTTTATTTTATTTTAGGTTTATTTTATTTTATTTTAGATTTAGTTTTATTTTATCTTTTGACATCCAAGTTTATTTTATTTTAGTTTAGTTTAGGTTATTATTTATTTTATTTATTTTTATTTATTAATTTATTTTATTGTATTTTAAAGTTTAGGTTTTTTTGTTTTATTTTACTTTTTATATATCCAGGTTTAAGCCTTTTTATTTATTTTATTTTAGGATCTATATAGCCTAGATTTAGGTTTAAGGTTTTAGGGTTTAGGGCTCAGTTGTGGTTTAGGGTTTTGTGGGTTTGGTTTGGGGGGTTTAATATTTGGGAGGGTCAGGCAGTGGTTTAGGGCACATTTTAGCCCAGTTTTTAGATTTACCATGGGTTGTGGTTTTAGGGTGCAGGTTTAGGGTTTACCTTTAAGCTTTAGGTTTATAGTTTAGGTTTTAGGAGTTTCAAGTTGGTTTTAGGGTTTAGGGTTTGGTTTAGGGTTTAGAGGTAGGTTTAGGGTTTAAGATCAGGTTTAGGTTTAGAGTTTAGGGTTTATGGTTTAGGATTTTGGTTGGGATTTAGGTTAGGGTTTGTGGTTTAGGTTTTGGGTGGGTTGTGGTTTAGGGTTTTTAGGGTTTAGAGTTTAAGGTTTAGGTTTTAGGTTTAGGGTTTAGGTTTTAGTTTAGGGTTTTTGGTTTTTTTTTAACAGAAAACAAATTCTTATTTAGCATTTTTTCTTTTGGATTTCATCATCCAAGTAACACACTAAGTTTTCTAAGAGATAAGCGACTACATAAATAAAAATTGAGCACGCATAGAGAAAATAAAAAATCATAGAAAACTTGAACCATCTCTATCGTAAAGATACAGTTCCATATGTAGAAGATAGGATCGATCATTCTTCGCTTTCAGTTTCCATCAACCACCCGATCTCGTGGATCCACCATCATATCCCGCCTCCTCCGCACCACCATGGTCAGAACCTCGATTGCTACTCCTGCCTCCATAGGCACCACGAATCTAACCACCACCTCCATTTCCAACAGCACCTCTAGATCCCCACCACCCCTATGATAACAGTCGCCTCTACCTTAGCCTCCACGCTGTGATCTAGTGAACGTTGTTGGGTGATGTCCCATTAAGGTTCCTACCATTCTGGGTTTAGGTTTAGGTTTAAGTTTATTTAGTTTTAGAGTTTAGGTTTATTTTTTTTAATTTATTTAGTTAGGTTTAGGTCTAGGATTTGGGGTTTAAGGTTTAGGGTTTAAGGTTAGGGTTAGGGTATATGGTATAGGTTTTAGGGTTTTACAGTTTATGGTTTTAGGGTTTAGGCTTTAGAGTTTAGGGTTTTTTAGGGTTTAGGGTTTAGGGTTTAGGGTTTATAAATTTTTTTTAAAAATAAACTAAACCGGTAGGTTTAGGTTTATTTAGTTTATTTTTTATTTTTTTAGTTTATTTTATTTTTTGTTTTATTTAGGTTTAGTTTTTATTTTATATTTAGTTTAGTTTATTGATTTTAGGTTTATTAATATTAGTTAAGGATTTTTATTTTAGTTTATTTTTTAGGTTTAAGTTTAGGTTTATTTTTAGTTGAAATTTATTTTTATTTTTTATTTAGGTTTAGGTTTTATATATTATTATTACGTTTAGGTTTTATTTTATTTTTTATGTTTAGGTTTTAGGTTTTTATTTTAGTTAGGTTTAAATGTTTAGTTTTGGTTTAGGTATACTTTTAGTTTATTTTTTTTATTTAGTCTATGTTTAAGTTTAAGTTTAGTTTATTTTAGGTTTACGTTTAGGTCTTATTTATTTTAGTTTAGTTTATTTTAGTTTGGGTTTAGGTTTATTTTATTTTGTTTATTTTTTATTTTAGGTTTAGGTTTTTTTTAGTTTAGGGTTTAGGTTTTATTTTTTATTTAGTTTTAGGTTTTATTTTAAGGTTTATTTTTTTGGTTTAAGTTTTAATTTAGTTTTATTTTATTTTATTTTAGGTTTTTTTTTATTTTATGCTTAGTTTTTATTTTCTTTATGTTTTCTATTCTTAGGTTTATTTTATTTTTTAATTTAGTTTAGGCTTTATTTATATTTTATTTTAGTTTATTATTATTATTTTATTTTATTATATTTTTAGGTTGAGACTTAGGTTTTAATTTAGGTTTTTATTTTATTTTATTTTATTTTTTTTACTTTATTTAGTTTAAATAATTTTTTATTTATTTTATTTTTAGGTTTTATTAAGTTTTGGTTTATGTTTTTAGGGTTTACAATTTATGGTATAAGGTTTAGGGTTCAGGGTTAGTTTAGGGTTTAAAGGTTAGGGTTTTAGGGTTTATGGTTTTAGGGTTTAGGGTTTAGGGTTTAGGGTTTAGGGTTGAGATTTGGGGTTTAGTGTTTAGGGTTCGGTCTTTTTTTTATTTCATTTTAATTTTTTTAAAATTAAGTAAATAGGTACGTTTAGGTTTATTTAGTTCATTTAGTTTATTTATTATTTATTTTAGTTTATTTTATTTTTTATTTTTATTTAGGTTTTTTGTTGTTATTTAGTTTAGTTTATTTATTTTATGTTTATTTATTTTATTTTAGGTTTTTTATTTTAGTTTATTTTTTAGGTTTAGGTTTATTTTTTAGTTTTATTTTATTTTAGTTTTTAGGTTAATGTTATTTTTTTTTAGGTTTAGGTTTAGGTTCTTATTTTATTTTCTTAAGTTTAGGTTTTAGGTTTTCATTTTAGGTTTATTTTTAGGTTTTATTTTTTTTAGGTGGGTTTAGGTTTATTTTAGTTTATTTTATTTTATTTTAGTTTTTTTTTATTTAGTTTATTTTAGGTTTAGGTTTAAGTTTTATTTATTTTAGTTTAATTTCTTTAGTTTAGGTTTAGATTTATTATATTTTATTTTAGGTTTAGGTTTCTTTTTTTTTAGTCGTTTTAGGCTTTATTTTTTATTTATTTTATGTTTTATTTAGTTTAGGTTTAGGTTTTAGCTTTTAAGGTTTATTTTGTTTAGGTTTAGGATTTTTATTTTCTGGGGGAGTTAATTTTATTACCATAAAAGAAAAAGATACAATGTCCTTAAAAAGGGTAAAGCTTTAAAATTCTGCTGATCTTAAAGCAATAAGAAACCTAAAGAACTAGACACCCATCTAAGTACATTAAGAAAAGAAAAGAAAATAAAATAGGAAATACAACTGCCAAAAAGCACAAGAGAAAAAGAAACAGAGTAAGACTAAAACAAATCCTGAAAACAATAAAAGGATAAGCCATTAGCAGTTCATGATTCCTTTGAGAAACCAAGATAAGCAAGATCCACAACAACAATACTTGGGTTGACGGAGTAACGACCATTCCCTCTATAAAGTTCCAACTTGTAAAAGAAATCTGCAAAACACTACAAAGGAAAAAGTCATAGCTAAAAAGGATAAGGATAAAGAGAGGAAAAGGAGAGAGTGAAAGAGAAGGCTCGCTCAATTAGGATCATCAAGGGTCAATAAGTTATATTAGCATCAAAGCTTCATAAAGAAGGGTTACAATCATATGTAATGCTACCAACCAATGAGAAGAGGTGAGTAACATCAAAGCCATCATACCCAGCATACGTGATACATGCAAACATCCAGCCAAGATCCAGAGTTCGATCGCACCATTAAACAAGAGCAACCAAAGAACTAGCTAGCAGCCAAACCAATAAATAAAAACCATAATAGACTAATCACAATAACCTAGAGAGAGGCTAGAACAAAGTTAAAACACCAACAATAGCCAATATCCAAATACTAATCCAAGCTCTAAACTAGGGAAAACTAGAACCAGCCATCAGCATGCAATAGAGAAACAACCAACAAAACCAAGATAAGAGCCCTCAAGCCAAAGTCCCAATAAGTAGTAGTCAACAAACCAAACCATGGTGAGCTACCACAAATGACTAAACAACTCAGAAGTGAAACCATCAATTGATGGAAACATAAGTAGCTGCAAATCCCTGAAGATAAAATAGCCACACAAAAGTAGAGAAGCCAACAACCACCGAAACCAAAAGTCCAATCCAATAAGATCAACAAAGGTTTGGCCAAAGACAAAAAAGGCTCTAGCAAATTGTCCAAGAATAAGGAACAGAACAACCAGGAAAAAATCAACCAACCAAGATTCCAAAGACTTCTAAAAGTCCTCCAACCAAACCAGCTAAGTAAAATAGCCATAAGGCAACTACCAGAGAATAGCCCATCATAAGTAACCAACAAAGGTAGCATCCCCAGCAACTAAGGAAATGTAGAAAACTACCAAAGCACCACAGAACAGAGGTCTAAATGAAGCACAACCACCATATAAAGGCAACAGTAGCAGCTAGCCAAGACCAGTCAAAAAACCAAACTTCCCTAGTAATAAAGACTAACCTGATAGGAAGCATAAAAATAACATAAAATGTGATGTAAATAATGCACCCTACAGTGGCTAATCCTAGAAGAATAAGAAAACACAAACCAAGGCAAAAGATGGATTTAACAATGAACAACAAAGAACCAAGAGGTAACTCCTAAAAAGCAACAATGAAATTCTCAAAAATAAGGCTAGAAAGGTAACAACCAATAATAGTTCCCACTAGGAAGGCCACCCATCCAACCATGAAAAACTAGTAAAAGTAATTCGAGTTCAAGGGGAGAGACAACAAACCAAGTAGTGCATAAAACATAATAAAGAAAGTGACCATCTCATCCACCAAAGAACCATAAGTAACCAGGAAGAGAAGATATCACCACCAAGCTAAAAAACCCAAGCTAACCTAGAAAAGTCAACAACCACTAGGTAGCAACAATAAGCCAACCCAAAATCAAGAGGTCAAAATATAACCCACCAGATAAAAAGTGAAAATAAGTTTAAGGTTTAGAATTTGAGTTTATTTATGGTTTGTAAGGTTTAGGGTTTAGAGTTTAGTATCCAGGGTTTAGGGTTTTGAGGATTAAGAGGTTTAGGTTGTAGGGTTTAGGGATGAGGTATAGAGTTTAGTAGGGTCCATGTTAGTTTTTAGAAGGATATAGGTAGGGTTTATGGTTTAGGTTTTAGGGTTTATTTTAGGTTTGGTTTTTTTTTAATTCAAACCCAAGTTTAGCTTTATTTAGTTTATTTTATTTATTTTAGTTTATTATATTTTTTATTTTTATTTAGGTTTATTTTATGTATTTAGTATAGCTTATTTATTTTAGTTTAAGTTTTTTATTTTAGTTTATTTTTTAGGTTTAGGTTTAAGTTTTTATTTATTTATTTAGCTTAGTTTTATTTTTAGTTTATTTTAAGGTTTAGGTTTTATTTTTTTTTAAGTTTAGGTTAGGTTTTAATTTTTTTTTGGTTTAGTTTTTTAGGTTTAATTTTAAAGCTTAGGTTTAGGTTTATTTTAGATTATTTTATTTTATTTAGTAGGGTTTAGGTTTAGTTTATTTTAGGTTTAAAGTTTTATTTATTTTAGTTTAGTTTATTTAAGTTTAGGTTTAGGTTTATTTTATTTTTTATTTTAGTTAAGTTTTAAGTTTATGGTTTAGTTTTATTTATTTATTTATTTTTAGATTTTATTTTTAGTTTTATTTTAGGTTTAGGTTTTAACTTATTTGATTTTTTTATTTTAGGTTTATTTTATTTTATTTTACGTTAGTTTTATTTATTAGTTTTATTTTATTTTATAATTTAGTTTAGGTTTTTAATTATTATAATTTTATTTATTTTTTATTTTTTTATTTTATTTTTTTTAGGTTTAAGTTTAGGTTTTTATTTTATTTTATTATTTTATTTTATTTATTTTTAAATTTATTTATTTATTTATTTTCTTTTTAGGTTTTATTTAATTTAGGTTTAAGTTTTTAGGTTTTTAGGGTTTAGGGTTTAGAGTTTAGGGTTCAGGATTTGGGGTTTAGGGTTTAGGGTTTAGGGTTCTAGGTTAGAGGATTCAAGGTTTAGTGTTTAGGATTTAAGGTTTAGTTTTTAAGGTTTTAGGGATTTAGGTTTAAGTTTAGGGTTTATGGTTAGTTTTAAGGTTTACAAATTCGGGTTATGGTTTTTTTTACTTATTTATAATTTTTCATTTTTATATTATTAAGGAAACTAGTAAATTTTTATTTATTTAGTTTATTTATTTTATTTATTATTTATTTTAGTTAATTTTTTATTTTTCATTTTTATTTAGCTTTATTATTATTTTTATTTAGTTTAGTTTATTTATTTTAGTTTAGGTTTTCTATTTTAGTTATTTTTTAAGTTTAGGTTTAGGTTTAGGTTTAGTTTTATTTATTTTATTTTAGTTTAGTTTTTATTTTTATTTTATTTTCATTCTAGGTTTAGGTTTACATTTAGGTTTTCGTTTAAGATTTTATTTTATTTTATTTGTTTATTTTGTTCTGATTTATATTTTTATATTTATTTTATTTTTAAGTTTTATTTAGTTTAGGTTTATGTTTTTAGCATTTTAGGGTTTTGGATCTAGGGTTTAAAATTAATTTAGGGTTTTAGGTTTAGGGTTTAGGGTTTGAGGTTAGTGTTTCGGGTTTAGGGTTTAGGGTTTAGGGTTTAAGGTTTAGGTTTTAGGGTTTATGGTTTAGGGTTTAGGGTTTAGGGTTTAGGGATTAAGGTTTAGGGTTTAGGTTTTAGGTTTAGGGTTTAGGTTTTAGTTTAGGGTTTAGGGTTTTTATTTATTTTTTAATAAAGAACAAATTTAGATTAAACATTTCTTCTTTTTGATTTCATCAACCAAGTAACTTCCAAATTTTTTAAGGCACAACCGACAACATAGATTGAAAATGAGCATGCATAAAGAAAATCAAAAATCATAGATAACTAGAATCATCTCTACAATAAAGACAAAGTTTCAAATGATCGACGGTCATTCTTACTTTTATTAACAACCCCAACCTTTTGAGTAGCGGGATCCACCATCATATCTCCTATCTCTCCCTCCACCACCACAACGGCTATAACCTTTGCTCTTGATAACCACCATTGCTACCACCACCTCCATATCCAGTTCTAGATCCCACCACCACTTTGATAGCCTGCTTTTCGCTCCATCGCCATTATCATTTAGTGATGTTCCAACCATTAAGGTTTTGTCCATTTTTATGGTTTAAGTTTAGCATTAGGTTTCTTAGGTTATAGGGTTTAGGTTTATTTTTTAAATTATTTAGTTAATTTTGGTTAGATTGGGATTTGGGTTTAGGGTTTAGGTTTAGTTTAAGGTTTTAGGATTTATTTTTTTAATTTATTTAGTTACTTTAAGTTATTTAGGTTTGGGTTTTTATTTAGGTTTATGTTGTTTATGTTTTAGTGGTTTAGTTGTGGCTAGGGTTTGTGGTTTCAGTTTTAGGATTTGGGGTTTAGGGTTTAGGTTTATAGTTAGTGTCCTGGTAGGTTTTGAGTAGTTTAGGGTTTGGGTTAAGGGTGGGGTTAGGTTTTATAGTATTTTGGGTTGGATTTTAGCTTTTATTTTTGGATTTAGGGTTATAGTAAAGTTTATTTTTAGGGGTTTATTTAGTTTATGGCTTTAGGGTTGGGTTAAAGGTTAGTTTAGGGATTACATTTTTTATTTTAGGGTTTTATCATAGGTTTATATTTAGGGTTTAGTTTTTTATGGTTTAGGATATAGGGTTTAGGGTTTTCTTTTAATTAAATAAACCGATAGGTTTAGGTTTACTAAGTTTATTTTTTATTTATTTTCATTTATTTTATTTTTATATTTTTATTTATGTTTATTTTTATTTTTATTTAGTTTATTTTATTTATTTTATGTTTATTTATTTTAGTGTAGGATTTTTTTAGTTTATCTTTTAGGTTTAGGTTTTTGTCATGATTATTTCGACAAATTTTTTTCATTACCTAACGTAACCTCCACTTTTTTTGCATCGACTTGGGACCGAATGGTAGTTTTAGGAGATCAAGCAATTTCTTGGCTTACAAATCTTTTAATGTTATTTTAAATACTAAAAGATGCGGATGAGTGGAGAAAGAGTTTGTTGGTTCCTATATTTAAGAATAAAGGTGATGCACAAGAGTGTGCAAATTATAGAGGAATTAAGTTATTGTGCCATACATTAAAATTATGGGAGAGAGTAATTGAGCATAGACGATGTGATAAGTTTCTCACAATCGTTTGGTTTCATGCCGTGTAGATCTACTATGGATGCTATACATTTGTTAAGAGGTTTGATGGAGAAGCATAGAGAAAGTAAGAAGGATCTACATATGATATTTATTGATTTAGAAAAGCTTATGATAAAGTCTCAAGAGATGTTCTTTGGAGAGTTCTAGAAACGAGAAAGGAGTTAATATTGGTTATATTCAAGTCATTAAGGATATGTATACTAGTCTTTTGTGTCCAAACACAAGGAGGATTGACAAAATATTTTCCTATTTTTGGATTACATCAAGGATCAACATTAAGCACTTATCTTTTATACTTTAGTTATGGATGTTCTTACGAGGCATTTACAAGAAGATGTACCTTGGTGTATGCTTTTCGATGACATTCTTCTTGTTGATAAGACTAGAGAGGGAGTCCAACAAAACTTGAATTATGGAGGTCAACTTTAGAGTCTAAAGGTTTAGTAGATCTAAAACTAAATATATGGAGTGTAATTTTAGTTGTAGAAGTTTTATTGGTTTGTTGTGACTTTAGATCAAGTCATTAATAAGAGTGATTTGATATTTAGGTTCTATTGTTCAAAATGATGGTGAAATAGATGGATATGTTATTAGTAGAATTCAAGTTGGATGGTTGAAGTGGAATGTATCTCGGCCTATTATGTGATAGAAAAGTTCCACTTAAACTTAAGGAAAATTTTATAAGATGGTGGTAAGACCGCAATGACTTATGGTGCGTAATGTTGGCCAATAAAGAGAAGCATAAGACTAAGTTAAGGTGACGAGATGCTCGTGGATGACTGGCTTTACTCTTAGAGATAGAATGCAAAATGAGTATGTTTGGGAAAAAGTTGGAGTAGCTCCAGTGGTAGATAAGATTAGGGAGAGTCGCCTTAGATGGTTTGGCCACATAAAGCGTCGGCCATCCGTTGAACCAACTACGAGAGTAGATGCATTAGATTTGACTTATGTTAAGAAATGTAGAGGTAGACCAAAAAAAACTTGGTTAAGATGTATAAAAAATGATCTTAGTATACTTGAATTAAATGAGAATTTGACACATAATATGACACAATAGACTAAGGATTCATGCCACCTAGTGGGATTAAGGTTTGTTGTTGTTGTTGTTGTTGTTGTATCTTTTAGGTTTAGGTTTAAGTATATTTTTTTCTTTAGTTTTATTTTTATTTTGGTTTTTTTATGTTTAGGATTTATATTTTATTATTTGAATTAGGTTTAGGTTTTAGGTTATTATTTTAGGTTTATTTTTGGGTTTTATTTTTTAGTTTAGGCTAAAGTTTACTTTCAGATTATTTTATTTTTTTAGTTTAAGTTTAGGTTTAGGTTTAAGTTTTATTTATTTATTTTTAGATTATTTTAGTTTAGGTTTAGGTTTATTTTATTTTGTTTATTTTAGTTTTATTTTAGGTTTAGTTTTTTAAAGTATATGGTTTAGGTGTTATTTTTTATTTCTTTTTAGGTTTATTTTTTAGGTTTATGTTTTTATATAGTTTTATTTTATTTTATCTTAGGTTAATTTTATTTTTATTTTATGTTTAGTTTTTATTTTAATTAGGTTTTTTATTTTTAGGTTTATTTTATTTTTTAATTTTAGTTTAGGTTTTTATTTATATTATTTTAGTTTAGTTTTTATTTTATTTTATTTTTAGGTTTTGGTTTAGGTTTTATTTTAGGCATTTATTTTATTTTATTTTATTTATTTTATTTTATTAAGGTTTTTTATTTTTTGTAGTTTAGTTTAGGTTTTTATTTATTTTATTTTAGTGTATTTCTTACTTCTTATTTTATTTTCTTTTTAGGTTTAGGTTTTAGTTTTTTTTTTAATCTTGGTTTATGTTTTTTGTTAATTTTATTTTTAGGTTTTATTTAGTTTAGGTTTATGCTTTTAGCTTTTTAGGCTTTAGGGGTTAGGGTTTTAGGTTTAGGGTTAGTTTAGGGTTTAGGGTTTAGGGTTTAGGGCTTAGGGTTTGGGGTTTAAGGTTTAGGGATTAGGATTTAGGGTTTAGGGTTTAGGGCTGTTTATGGTTTAGGATTTTTTTGGGGAAAGTTAGAATTTTATTATCATAAAAGGAAAAGATACAATGTCCTTAAAAGGGGTAAAGCTCTAAAATTCTTTTGCTCTGAGAACAACAAGAAACCTAAAGAGCTAAATCCCTATCTTAGTACATTACAAAAAAGAAAAGAAAATAAAAGTGCAAATACAACTGCTAGAAAGCATAAGAGAAAAAGACACAAAGTAAGACTAAAATAAATCCTCAAATTAGTAAAAGGATAAGTCAAAACCAGTTCATGATATATTTGAGAAAGCAAAATAAGCAAGATCGACAACAACAACACTGGGTTGATTAAGTGACGACCATTCCCTCTGTAAAGTTCCATCCTGTAAAAGAAATCTGCAAAACACTACAAAGGAAATAGTCATAGCTAAAATGGATAAGGATAAAGAGAGGTAAAGGAGAGAGCTGAGAAAGAGTATGCTCAAGCTCAGTTAGGATCATCTCAAGGGGCAACAATACATATGCACATCCAAACTTCATAAAAAATATTTATAATCATATGTAATGCTACCAACTAGAGAGAAGAGGTGAGTAGCATCAAATCCATGATAGCCAGCATACCTGATAGAAGCAAACATCTAAGGCCAGCAATCCATAGAGTTCTAGATCCTGCACCATTAAATAGAGAGCAACCGAACAATAACTAGATAGCAGGCAAACCACCAAACAAAAACCATAACAGGCTAATCACAATAACCCAAAGAGAGGCTAGAATAAAGTCAGAACACCAACAATAGCCATTGTCCAAATACCCATCCAAGCTCCAAACTAGGAAAAACTAGGACAAGCTAAAAAGTAGCAGGACAGTGCCAATTAATAGAGAAAAAACCAACAAAAAAGAAAATAATTAACCAACCAAGATTCTAAGGACAACTAAATGTCCTCCAACCTAACCAACTTAGTAAAATAGCCATAAGGAAACCACCAGAGAATAGCCCATCATAAGTAACCAACAAAGGATGCATCTCCAGCAGCCAAAGAAAAGCATTAAAATAATAAAACACCGCACAATAGAGGTCCAAAAGAAGCATAACCACCATAGAAAGGAAACAGTAGCAGGTAGCCAGGAGTAGCCAAAAATCTAAACTTCCCCAACAACAAAGTCTAACCCAACAAGAAGCATTATAACAACATAAAATGTGCTACAAACAACACACCCAGCAGAGGTTAATCCTAGGAGAACAAGCAAAAACAAAACCAAGGAAAAAAGAAGGATAAAATAATAAATAATGAGGAACTGAGAGGCAACCCCCAAAATAGTAGTCAGGAAATTCTATAGGATGAGAAAGAGAATATCCAACAGCAGTTTCCACTAGGAAGGCTACCCATCCAACCATGAAAAACTAGTAAAAAGTAATTTGAGTTCAAGAGGAGAGCCAACTAACCAATAGGGGTAGAAAATAGAATAAAGCTTGAGCTCATCCATCCACCAAATGACCGTGAGTAACAAGGTAGAGAAGGCAGACCACAAAAAAAAAAACCAAGCTAACCTAGGTTGAAAAGCAGGAACCACCGGGAAACCACCAACCCAAAAGCAAGAGGTCAAAAAAATAATGCAACTTAAGCTAAAAAGTAAAAATAAGTTTAGGGTTTAGGGTTTAGGGTTTAGTGTTTAAGATTTAGGGTCAAGTGTTTTTAGTGTTTAATGTTTAGGGTTTAGGGTTTAGGTTTGGTAGGGTTTAAGGTTTTTAGGGTCAGTAGGTTAGTAGGGGTTTAGGGTTTGTTAGAGTTTAGGGTTTATGGTTTATGGTAGGGTTTATACTTTAGGATGTGGCATGTGGTTTTGGTTGGTTTATTGTCTAGGTTTTAGGGTTTAGGTTTTATTTGGGATTTAAGGTTTTTTGTGGTTTAAGTTTTTAGGTTTTAGGGTTTAAGGTTTAGGGTTTTTTAGGTTTTTGGGTTTATGGTTTATTTTAGGTTTAGTAGTTTATTTAGTTTATTTTTAATTTATTTTAGTTCATTCAACCAATAGGTGTAGAAAATAGAATAAAGCTTGAGCAGAAGCCATCTCATCCACCAATGACCAAAGTAATAAGGTAGAGAAGACAGTAGCCACCAGGCCAAAAAAACCAAGCCAACCTAGGTTGAAAAGCCAGAAACCATCAGGGAGCAACCACTAGGCCAACCCAAAAGCAAGAGGTCAAAAAAATAACACAACTCAAGCTAAAAAGTGAAAATAAATTTAGGGTTTAGGGTTTAGTTTTTAAGCTTTAGGGTTTAGGGTTTTGATGGTTTAGTGTTTAGGGTTTAGGGTTGTAGGTTTAAGGTTTACGGTTGTAGGGGGATTAGGGTTTAGGGTTTAGAGTTTAGGGTTTATGGTTTATTTCTTGTAGGGCTTAGGGTTGTTTGTGGGTTTAGGGTTTAGGGTTTAGATTAGTTTAAGGTCTTGGGTTTAGGGTTTATGATTTTTTAGGGTTTAAGATTTAATGTTTAAGGTTTACGGTTTAGGTTTTTAGGTTTTAGGGTTTAAAGTTTAGGGTTTTTTAGGGTTTTGGGTTTATGGTTTATTTTAAGGTTAGTGGTTTATTTAGTTTATTTTTAATTTATTTTAGTTCATTTTTTTATTTTTATTTAGGTTTATTTTTTAATTTTATTTAGTTTAGTTTATTTATTTTATGTTTATTTATTTTAGTTAAGGTTTTTTATTTTAGTTTATTTTTTTAGGTTTAGGTTTGGGTTTATGTTTTTTTAGCTTAGTTTTATTTTTATTTAATTTTTGGTTTTTTTGGGTTTTTTATTTTATTTTTTTTGGTTTAGGTTTTAGGTTTTTATTTTAGGTTTATTATAGATTTTATTTCTTAGTTTAGGTTTAGGTTTATTTTTAGTTTATTTTATTTTCTTTAGTTTAGTGTTTAGGTTTAGTTTAGGTTTAGTTTTAGGTTTCATTTGTTTCAGTTTAGTTTATTTTTTTTTAGGTTTAGGTTTATTTTATTTGGTTTAATTTAGGTTTAGGTTTTATTTTTTACTTGTTTTTAGGTTTTATTTTTAGGTTCATTTTTTAGGTTTATGTTTTTATTTAGTTTTTATTTTATTTTAGGTTTATTTTATTTTTATTATACGTTTCATTTTTATTTTATTTAGGTTTTTTATTTTTAAGTTTACTTTATATTTTTAGTTTAGTTTGGGTTTTATTTATTTTATCTTATTTTATTTTTAGGTTTAAGTTTAGGTTTAGGTTTTAGTATAGGTGTTTATTTTTTTTGTTTTTTGTTTTGTTTTATTAATGTTTTGCTTTTTATTTATTTTATTTTTAGGATTCATTTAATTTAGGTTAAGGTTTTTAAGTTTTTAGGGTTTAGGTTTTTGGGTTAGGGTTTAGGGTTTGGGGTTCCGGGTTTAGGGTTTAGGGGTGTAGGTTTTAGCGTTTAGGGTTTACAATTTAGAGTTTATGGTTTACATTTAGGGTTTAGGGATTTTGGGTTTAGGGTTAGGGTTTTTTTTAATTTTAATTTTAATAAATTTATTTTATTTTATTTTTTAAAATTAAGTAAACTAGTAGGTTTAGGTTTATTTAGTTTATTTATTATTTATTTTAGTTTATTTTATATTTTATTTTTATTTAGGTTTATTTTTTAATTTTATTTATTTAGTTTATTTATGTTAAGTTTATTTATTTTAGTTTTTTTTTTTAGTTTTAAGTTTATGTTTAGGTTTATTCTTAGCTTAGTTTTATTTTTATTTAATTTTTCTATTTTAGGTTTAGGATTTGATCTCATTTTTTTACATTTAGGTTTTAGGTTTATATTTAATGTTTTTTTAGGTTTTATTGCTTAGTTTAGGTTTAGGTATATTTTTAATTTATTTTATTTTATTTAGTTTTGGGTTTAGGTTTAGTTTATTTTAGGTTTAGGTTTAGGTTTTATTTATTTTAGTTTAGGTTTAGGATTATTTTATTTTGTTTATTTTAGGTTTAGGTATTATTTTTAATTTAGGGTTTAGGTTTTATTTTTTATTAATTTTTAGGTTCATTTTTTTAGGTTTAGGTTCTTATTTGGTTCTTAATTTATTTTAGGTTTATTTTATTTTTATTATACGTTTTCTTTTTATTTTATTTAGGTTTCTTGTTTTTAAGTTTATTTTATTTTCTTAATTTAGTTTAGAGTTTTATATGTTTTATTTTAATTTAGTTTTTATTTTTAATTTTATTTTATTTTTAGGTTTAGGTTTTAGTATAGGGTTTTATTTTATTTTATTTTTTTATTTTATTAAGGTTTAGCTTTTGTTTCTTTATTTTATTTTTAGGTTTTATTTAGTTTAGGTTATGGTTTTTAGGTTTATAGGGTTTAGGGTTTAGAGTTTAGGGTTTTAAGGTTTAGGGTTAGGGTTTTTCTAATTTTAATTTTAACTTTTTTAATTTTTTTAAAAAAAATTTAGTAAACTAGTTGGTTTAGGTTTATTAAGTTTATTTTTTATTTATTTTAGTTTATTTTATATATTATTTTTATTTAGGTTTATTTTCATTTTTATTTAGTTTAGTTTATTTATGTTAGGTATGTTTATTTTAGTTTATTTTTTAGTTTAAGGTTTATTTTCTAGTTTAGTATAATTTTATTTTATTTTTTAGGTTTCAATTTTATTTTTTATTTTTAGGTTTAGGTATTTATTTTATTTTTAGGTTTAGGGGTTAAATTTTTATTTTAGGTTTATTTTTAGGTCTAAAATTTTAATTTAAGTTGAGGCTTATTTTTAATTTATTTTATTTTATTTAGTTTAGGTCTAGGTTTAATTTATTTTAGGTTTTATTTATTTTAGTTTAATTTATTATTGTTTAGGTTTAGGTTTATTTTATTTTTATTTTAGGTTTAGTTTTTATAGTTTAGGGTTTATATTTTTTATTTATTTATTTTTAAGTTTACTTTTTAGGTTTAAGTTTTTATTTAGTTTTTATTTTAGGTTTATTTTTCATTTTATTTAGGCTTTTTATTTTTTTACTTTAGTTTAGGTTTTTATTTATATTATTTTAGTTTCGTATTTACTTTTTATTTTATTTTCTTTTTAGGTTTAAGTTTAGGTTTTAGTTTAAGTTTTTATTTTATTTTATTTTTTATTTTATTTTTGTTTAGGTTTTTTTATTTTTTTTTATTTTTAGGATCTATTTAGTTTAGGTTTTGGTCTTAGCTTTTTAGGGTTTTGGGTTAGTTTAGGATTTAGGGTTTGGCATTTAGGATTTAGGGTTTAGGATTTAGGGTTTAAAGTTTAGGGTTTAGGGTTTAGGGTTTAGGGTTTAGGGTTTAGGGTTTAGGTTTTAGGTTTAGGGTTCAAATTCTTGTTTAGGGTTTAGGATTTTTGGATTTTTTTTTAAACAGAGAACAAATTCAGATTCAACATTTCTTCTTTTTGATTTCATCAATGAAGTAACACACCAAGTTTTCTAAGACACAAGCGACAACATAGATAAAAAATGAGCATGCATAGAGCAAATCGAAAACCCTAGTTAACTAGAATCATTTCTACTATAAAGACACAGTTCCATAAGTTCTAGATCTGATTGACCATTATTCAGTTTCTCCAATTCCTATCAGAACCATCGTGACCTCTCAAGTACTGGGATCCACCATTATATCCCCAATGTCTCCCTTAGTCACCACCACAGCTATAACCTCCATCGCTCCTCCCGCCTCTATAACTATAACTACTCCAATGACCACCTCCAGATCCACCAACACCTCCAGATCCCCCACCACAACTGCAATAATCATTGCCTCCACCATTAGATATAGGCTGAGCTTAGTTGATGGTGATGTTCCTACCGTCAAGGTTTCATCCATTCTTAGGGCTTAGGTTTAGGTTTAAGTTTATTAGATTTTAGGTTTTAGGTTTATTTTTTAATTTATTTAGTTAGTTTAGGTTTAGGTTTAAGGTTTAGGGTTTATGGTTTAGGGTGTTTTAGGTTTTTTTTTTGGGTTGTATTAGGGTTAAGTTTAAAGATTTAGGGTTTACGCTTTAAGGTTTTTCAGCTTGTGCTTTAGGCTTTTTTAGGGTTTAGGGTTTAAGGTTTGGGGTTCAGGGTTTTAGGGTTTATGGTTTAGGGTTTAAAGTTTAGGGTTTAGGGTTTAAGGTTTAGGGTTTACAGTTTAGGTTATTTAGGGTTTAAGGTTTAGGGTTTAGGGTTTAAGGTCTAGTGTTTATGATTTAGGATATTTGGTTTAGGGTTTAGAGTTGTAGGGTTTAGGGTTTAGGGTTAATTTAGGATTTCGAGTTTATGGTTTTTTAAGGTTTAGGTTTTTATGGTTTAGGGTTTAAGGTTTAGTGTATTTTAAGGTTTAGGGTTTAGGGTCTAGGGTTGTAGGTTTAGGGTTTAGGGTTGTAGGTTTAGGGGTTTAGGGTTTAGTTTAGGGTTTAGGGTTGTAGGTTTAGTGTTTAGGGTTTAGAGTTTAGGGTTTAGGGTTTATGATTTAGGGTTTAGGATTTTTAGGGTTTAGGGTTAAAAGTTTAGGTTTTTTTAAAAAAAATTAAATAAACCACAATGTTTACGTTCATTTTGTTTATTTTATTTTATTTATTTTTATTTAAGTTTATTTTTATTTTTATTTTTATTTAGTTTAGTTTATTTATTTTAGGTATAATTATTTTAGTTTAGGTTTTTTATTTTATTTAATTTTTAGGTTAAGGTTTAGGTTTATGTTTATTTTTTACCTTAGTTTTATTTTTATTTTTGTTTTTTAGGTTTAGGTTTTATTTTTAAGTTTTAGGCTTAGGTTTTGTTTTTTTATTTTAGGTTTATTTTAAGGTTTTATTTTTTTAATTTAGGTTTAGGTTTATTTTTAGGTTATTTTAATTTATTTAGTTTATAATTTAGGTTTAGTTTATTTTAGGTTGTGGTTTAGGTTTTATTTATTTTAGTTTAGGTTTAGGTTTATTTTATTTTGTTAATTTTAGGTTTAGGTTTTTTTAGTTAATGTTTAGGTTTTATTTATTATTTATTTTTAGTTTTATTTTTTAGGCTTAGGTTATTATTTAGTTTTTATTTTACATTATTTTAGTTTAAGGTTTTGGTTTTAGGGTTTTAGGTTTAGGGTTTAAGATTTTTGTGGTTTAGAGTTTAAGGTTTAAAGTTTAGGGTTTAGGGTTTATTTAGGTTTTGGGTTTTTTTAATTAAGTTTATTTATTTTATTCTAGTTTAGTTTTCATTTTTTTTAATTTTATTTTTACGATTAATTTTAAGTTTAGGTTTCAGTTTAGGTTTAGGTTTAGGTTTTTAATTTTTAATTTTTAATTTTATTTAGTTTTAGGGTTTTTATTTATTTTGATTTTAGGTTTTATTTAGTTTAGGTTTACATTTTTATGTTTTTAGGGTTTAAGGTTTAGGGTTTAGGGTTTGGGGTTTAGGATTAAGGTTTAGGGTTGTAGGTTTTAGGGTTTAAGGTTTAGGGTTTAGGGTTTAGGGTTTAGGGTTACGGGTTTAAGGTTTTAAGGTTTAGGGTTTAAGGTTTAGGGTTTAGGGTTTAGGGTTTATTTTAGGTTTTGGTTTTTTTTTCAATTATGTAAACTAGTAGGTTTAAGTTTATTTTGTTTATTTAGTTTTATTTATTTAATTTAGTTTATTTTATTTTTTAATTTTATTTAGATTTTTTTTTATTTTTATTTAGTTTAGTTTTTTTATTTCTTGTTTATTTATTTTAGTTATATCAATTTATTTTTTAGGTTTAGGTTTAGGTTTAGGTTTATTTTTTAGTTTAGTTTTATTTCTATTTTATTTTTTAGGCTTAGGTTTTATTTTTTATTTCTACATTTAGGTTTAGGTTTTAGGTTTTTATTTTAGGTTTATTTTAAGGTTTTATTTTTTGTTCTAGGTTTATTTTTAGTTTATTTTATTTTATTTAGTTTAGGTTTAGGTTTCGATTTAGTTTATTTTAGTTAGGTTTAGGTTTTATTTATTTTAGTTTTGGTTTAGGTTTATTTTATTTTTTTATTTTGGGTTTAGGTTTTTTTTAGGGTTTAGGTTTTATTTATTTATTTATTTTTAGGTTTATCTTTTAGGTTTATTATTTAGGTTTAGGTTTATATTTTATTTTATTTTAGGTTTATTATATTTTTAGTTTAAATTTAGTTTTTATTTTATTTTGGGTTTTTTCTTTTATTTTAGTTTAGTTTAGGTTCTATTTATTTTATTTTGTTTTAGATTTTATTTTTTAATTTTATTTTCTATTTTGGTTTAGGTTTTAGTTTAGGTTTTTATTTTATTTTATTTTATTTTGGTTTACGTATTTTTATTTATTTATTTTTTAGGTTTTATTTTTTTTAGGTTTATGTTTTTACCTTTTACGATTTAGGGTTTAGGGTTAGTTTAGGGTTTAGTGTTCGGGGTTTGGCATTTAGTGTTTAGGGATTTTTTAAGGAAAGTTTGAATTTTATTACTATAAAAATAAAGGATACAATGTCCTTAAAAGTGGTAAAGCACAAAGTTCTACTGCTCACAGAGCTATAAGAAACCTAAAGAGCTAAACCCCCCATCTAAGTACTATGGAAAAAAAATAAAGAGCAAATACAATAGCTTAAAAGAAACTGAGATAAGACTAATATAACTCTGGAAAGCTGTAGAAAGACTAGTCAGCAGCAGCTCATTATCCTTTTGAGAAGTCAAGATAAGCAAGATCCACATCAACAGTACTTGAGTTGACTGAGTAAAGATCATTCCATCTATGAAGTTCCAACCTGCAAAAGAAATCTACAAAACACTATAAAGGCAATGGTCATAGCTCAAGAGAAATAGATAAAGCAGACAATTTAGAAAGAGCAGTGAAAAAGAAGGCTCAGGCTCAATTAAGATCATATCAAGGGCAATAATACATATGAGCATCCAAACTTCATGAGAGGGGTTACAATCATATCCATGCTACCAACGAGAGAGAAGATATGAGGAAACATCAAGACCATCATAGCTAGTATACCTGTAATAAGCAACCATCCAAGGCAAAATAGTCCATAGTGATCCAATTCCTGCACCAAATAAATGAAAAAAGCTAGCGACAAAGCAACCCACCAACCAAAACCCACAATAAACTAATCACCTAAAGCCAACATCCAAAGTTACAACGGATCGTTAAGCTAAAATAAATAACTCCAAAGGCACCACCAATAGGAAGAGAAACATGAAAAAGGGGCAGTTAGCATAAATAGGGAGAACAACACAATCGAGAAAAATAGTCCCAAAGGCAAAAAAATAACCAACAACTATCTCCAGAGCACTAGCAATCCAAATCCAAGAGCAAAACCTCCACCCAAATTACAAAACAATAGGAGATAAGCAGTAGTAGAGAGAGGAAAGCCATAACATAGAGAGGCCAAGAAGGGTATATAGAAATAACCATCAAAGCCACCACCAAGGCATCCAAAAGAATAGCAAATCCACAACCACCAACCAAGAGGAAAATATCAAGAAATAAGGAGAGCCAAATAAACTAGAGGGAGTCAATACCAATAGCCAACATAAATCCCAAAATACCAAGCCATAACACAAGCATCCAAGGCAAGACAACAGCAATAAAAAACCCCTCAAGTAGCTAACCCTGGACAACAAGTCCTAAAATATGACAAAAAAAGCCAGAAGAACTCATATCCTCCCCCAACGAAATAGCCAATAAAATAACCTAGGCTAGCAGCCAACAGGATGAGCAACAAGATAAATTAGAGCAGCAGAAAAATTAACACCCAAACTAGGAACAACAACAAAAAAAGCGGTCAAGTGAGATAACCAACCTAGAGCATAGACCCAACTAGAGAACCCAACCAAAGCACCTAAACCAACCATCAAACACAACACATCCACCAAACCAACCCGCCATCAAAATAGCCAACCACCAACAAACAAAATCAACCCAAGACAAAATAATACAAAGCCCAAAAAAGGGAAATAACAACAACAAACAAAATACAACCACGGAGATCTCAAAATAACCAAGAAACAAAATGGTAGTCACTAGGCAAAGGCCAAGGAGGACCACCCAAACACAAGCAGCAAAACTATAAGGAAAGGAACAAGGCCAGAGACAAACAAAATCCTTTCTAATTCCCAAAGAGCAGACAATCACCACAAATGAGAAAATAGGAAGACAACAACCATAGAACATCTACCTCTAATCCACAAGGCAGAGGGAAAGCCAACCAACAGAAGCCCTAAAGGAAAACCAAGAAAGGAGAACATCGACCACAAAAAAACCCAAAACTAAGCCAAGACAAAAGAGGCCAATAGCAGCCATGAAATAATAACCACCCAAAATAACCAGGAAAATGGAAGAAGCAAATCGCAACAACCAGTAGAGCCAACCATAGTAGCCAAAATTCAATTTTAATAAGCCATAGCCAACTAAAACTAGAGGAAAACCCAACATCCATTAATAAAAGGGGTAGGCCAAAACTGGGCACAACCACAACCAAATAGGAGACCCTCAAAAATCACTAGTGTGACAAAAGAAGCATATCATGAGCCATAGAAAACCAGTCTTAGAGGAGAGTTAAATCAATTATAACGACCCAAGGGTTTGTCAAGTATAGAATGGGGTTAAGAGGAAGGGGGTTCAAGTATAGAAATAAACTCAGAAAAAACCACTTCCTGGTGAGGGAAGCACAAAATAAACAACCAAAAAATAGTTTGAATAAAACCACCATAGAAAAAATATTAACAAAATAACATATGGTTAAAATCTGAGGTAAGATAGTCTAGTGTTATCCAGATTGACTAGACCACGCATATGCTTAGGTAAGATATGGTTATCAAATAAAGTGAGCTCCTTTAATTCTCCTCCCAAATTAGCCAGGAAATCAGCACAAGCATTACCTTCACGAAGAATGTGAAAATGTTTGTAGAAAACTTGAGAAAGAAGCTTTTTAGTGTGATTACGAAGATAAAATAAGTCAACATTCTGCATTTTTTTTATTATTGAGCATATAAAGTAAAAGAAGAGCATCAACTTCAATCCAAATATTAAAGAGGCCTTTGCTTAAATAAATATCAATAGCTTTGTTAATAGCCATGAGCTCAACATAAATAATAGAACAAGCTTTGAGGGTGTAGGCAAAAGCACAAATGACAGTACTTTTAAAATCCCTAAGAATTCCACCACAGTTATATTTGTTTGGGGAAACAGAACCATTAGTATTGATCTTAAAAAAAAATTTTTTAGGCTTAATCCAATGTATCATCCTAATACTCTTGTAGGAAGGATCACCATGCAAAGTGATACCAAATTTTTTAGCTTCAAATTTATAACCTCTAAAGTGAAGATTACTAATTAAATATGCATTTAACAAACTATAATTTTTTTTAGTTCTAGTAAAGATCATTTTATGGTTCATAGGGATACTATGATATTTAGCATCATTTCTATCCATCCAAATGAATCAATATTGGGCAATAGCAATTAAAACTTTGATATGACCTTACACAATTTTATGGAAACAAACTTCAAGAAGTTGATATAATGAAAGAGAGCCATGAAAATAGTTAGTGTTAAATAAATCATCATGCCATATCCAAAGTTTGGAAGCAATAGCACCATTAAGAAAAACATGATTATCATTTTCAATATGAAAGCAACACTAACACCTAGTAGGTAAATAAAACCCCTTAAGCTAGAGCAACGAATCAATAGAGATGAAGTTAGTCAAAATCTTCCAAGCTAAAATAGAATAAGAAATGGGAATGATATTGTTCCAAAGTTTAATGAAAACATTAGAGGTGTTCTAATAAAATTTCAAACCTCTTTAAGAACGAAATCACCATTGTAAGAGATCTTGAAAAGAATTTGATCCGATTTATTAGAAAAAATAACAATAATGCAAAACTTGTCAAAAAATAAATAGGAATTTCATTCTCAAGTTTGTTTTTATTTTAATTATTATTAAGCCAAAAAGAGTTAACTTTGATAGCAGCAGTAGAGTGTGTAGATAAAAGGGTGTCAATAGAGCCATTACCAATCCAATTGTCTTGCTAAAAGAAGAACCCGAATGAATACCCCAAGATATTAAGGATTCAACAACCCATTTAATGGAGCAAAGCCTTTTCCAAACTGGAGAGTCACCAACTTTATAAGCATAGGTAAGTGGGTGTTTACCTTGGCAATATTTTTCCATCATAAAATTAGCCCAAAGGCTATCATTCTTTCTAGAATTCCACCGAGCTTATGAGAGAAGGCGTGATAGCTTCATGAATAGGTTTGCAACCAAGACCACCTTCACCCAAAGGACCACAACATTTATGCTCGGAAGTCAAATGTATTCTCTTAATAGAATTATTGGACCTCCAAAAACATTTATTAAGCATGCGATCAATTCTTATAAGAGTAGAATTTGTGGGAATAATAGTTTGAATCAAATAAAGAGGGACTGAATTGAGAGTGCTTTTAATAATAGTAAGCCTGCCACCAAAGGAAAGTAAATGGAATTCCTTGACAGATAATTTATTTAAATTTTTTTGAATTAACTCATCAAAAAGGATGGATCATTTTGGACCTTTAAAAAGAGGAGCACCCAAGTACTTAAGAGGTTAGTTTTGATGTTTAAAATTAGAGATATGCAAGAATCTGATTGATTTTATTATTGAAGATACTTGAAGAATTAATAAAATAGCTTTTTTTATCATTGATAGAAAGACCACTTTCTCTACCAAATTTATTTAAAAAAATCTTGATGTTCTTGATATGATGAATAGAAGCATTATAAAAAATAATAAAATCACTTACAAAGCTTAAGTGGGAAAAAGGAAGACCACCAAAAGTTTTTTAGTACATACTAGGATTATTTAAGAATAACTAAATTGATGCTCCTAGATATGTACTCAACATCAATAATAAATAAAGCAACAAATGAAGGATCCTCTTATCTTAACCCTTGGGAAGAAGGATAGAAGCCCAAAGCTTCCCCATTAAGCAAAATAGAGAACTAGACATTTTGAATATAATTTTTAATAAGAAAAATAAATTTAGTAGAAAACCCAAATAAATTTAGAATATGGGAAAGGAAATCCAAGAGATATTATCAAAAGCTTTGGTAATATCTAATTTGAAAAGAATGTTTACACCTCTAATCTTTGCATCTAAATCATGAATTAATTCTTGGGCAAGTAAAATGTTATCAAAATAGATCTACCTCTACCAAAACCAATTTTGTTTAGAGAGATAATCTTATGAAGTAAAAGATTAAGCCTGTTGGCAAAAACTTTGGAAATCAGCTTATTGAAGAAGGTGTAAAGACTAGTAGGTCTAAAATCACTCCAATAGTCTGGGTTATCTTTCTTAGGTATGAGCATTAGAAGAGCTTGAGAAGTATCTTGGAAAAGGATTTCCATTAAAAAAAATTAACCATAGCCTCAATCAGATCAGATCATATTTAATAATAAACGAACATTTTTAGAAAAATTGGGTAGTAGAATCCTCTAGACCAACAATAGAATCTATGTTCATGCTATTAAGAACTTTAAAAAATTCTTCTTCATTACGCATTATAGTAAGAAAATTATTATCATCATTGGCAATAATAGAAGGAATTAAGTGTGATTTAGAAATAGCTTCATAAGAGAAACTCTTATTAAACATATTTCTAAAGTAATTAATATGAATACTTAATATCATTATTCTCATAATCCATTCACCATTGTCATCTTTAATTTTTTGAATATTATTTAAGCTCTCATTTTATTAACTAAAGCATGGAAATAGCTAGTTTTCATGCACCATCTAATGTGTTTACTAGCAACTTTTAGCTTCAATAAGTCTCCTTCATATTTTGAAAATTAACAAGTTTATCTTTACCTCGGTCAAGTCCTTAATCTTAGAAGGTCGGACATAATAGAGACTTCAAGATCACAAACAAATTTTTTCCATATCTTTGATATTAGCAAAAGGGTTTTTTAAATAATGCGTGCTCCACCAACCCAGAGTTTATTTTAGTATTTTAAGCTTAAAGAAAAGTCTTTTCATCCCTATAATAGAATTACCAGGATGTAAAGGAGATTTCCAATTATTAGCCACAACATTAAAAAACTCAATATGCTAAATCCACATGTTCTAAAATCTAAAAAGAGAGAAATTTTTTAATCTATTAGAATTATCTTTAATAGAAACTAAAAGAGGACTATGATTAGACAAGGTTCTGCATAAATGATTGATAGAAGTAATAGGCCATTGAGTAATCTAATGAGTATTAAAAAGAATCTAGTCTAACCTTTATGAAAGTCTAGAGTTTTCCCAAGTATAATTAGAACCCTTAAAACCAATATTAATGAAATTACAATCAAAGATTATATTGATAAATTCTTCCATGGAATATAAATTGGAAGAGCAACCACCACTTCATTTAGAAAAGAATAAAATAGTGTTGAAATCACAACCAACAAACTAAGGTTTTTTGATAGAGGTGGAAAAATTAGTCAAGTTATCCCAAAAAAGATTTCTACTAGATCTATTACAAGATGCACAAACAAAAGAGCCCAAAACACAATAATCACCCCAAGAGATTTGAGCATTAAAAACTTCATAAAAATCATCAAGAATATAAATTCCTACAAAGTTATTTCAAAAACAACAAATCTTATCACTAACATTAGAGAAAAAATTATTGAAATTGATCATTCTAACAACATGGTTAATTTTATTAGCTGAATAAGTCGCTCAAGAATAATATGTAATAAAATATTATGAATACAACAAAATTTCTAATACGTTATGAATAGAGGGTACCAATCCTCTAACATTCCAAACTAAAAAATTAAAAATAAAGAAAATAAAAGGGGGGGGGGGGGATGTGGAGTAAAAGTTAGTTGAGAGAAGAGAGGGAGGGTGCAGCAGTTCTATGTTTCTTGGCAATTTTAGAGAAAATTTTTTAACATTTTTTTCTTTTTCCAATAGAAAGTTTGGAAGCCATTTTCTTTTCCCTTTGAATCATCATCCGAAAATGATTTAGCAACATTATTCACAGATTTAGGAGAAATCTATTGATGAGAAGTGAATTCTCTTTCTTCTAAGACACTAGAATTTATTAAAGATAAATGAGCTTCGAAAGTAGCAAGGGAGGGCGCAAAATCTGATTTATTAAGAAGGCAAGTGGGAACACCAAACCCTTCTTTATCATTAGCCAAATTATTAGATAAAAGCAAATATTTTTGAGAAGTTAAATCATACTGAATTTGAAATATGAAATCAAATTTATCAACCTAATTATCATGAGGTATTAAAGCCAGATTCTTCATTGAATTAGAATGATGCATTATATTAAATTCCTCATTTATGTTCTGCATTAAAGCTTCATTTTCATCTATCAAAGCCAACAAGGTTGTAAGGATCAAATTAGAGGAAACAAAATCCTCATTTAAATGTTTAGAAAAGCTATTATTGTTCACATTAGAAGCCTTCAATTGCTTAGAAGAAATAAAAGGTAAATCAGCGTTATTAGGAACATTCAAAGAATCCTTTTTTTCCAAAGTAGTTTTTTGATATTTAACAGTGGTCAGCCTAGGGTTAGGAATATAAGTTTACTTAATAGGGATTTTCCTTTTTAGGTGAAGATGAAGAATGAAACATTCAGAATTATCATGCCCATAGATTTTGCAGTGAGAACAAAAGACAGGGAAATTTTCAAATTCCCTTCTTTGCATATAACAATAATTTTTAGATCCCAAATAGATTTATTTTAGGTGTTTCTTGGTAATGTCCAATTTGACAAGGATTCTATCCATTGAAGGCTAAGATTTTGTAGTCGTTGCTTGATCAATATGCAATGGCCAACCAAATAAAGCACCCATAGTAAAAAAGGAATTCCTGGTTACTGAAATGAATTCACATTTTATGAGAGAAATCCAAACCATAATATCTGGGGATTCTTCTTCAATATCAAATAGTGGAGACCATTTCAGCATCCTCATTTGGCAATTGAAAATAAAATAAGAACGATGAGAGAAAACATAAGAGTAGTCCAAATTATTTATTAACTGAATCAAAATTGGTGAGGATTAATGAAACCAATCATAAAAGCACATGAAAGTTTCAGACTATGAAAGAAAGAGGAAATGTTTTCTAGATTATGCCTACGAAGAGTAAACTTTCCAACCAAGGTGAATTCAAATGGCTTAGCAACATTTTACACAACTAGATCAGAACACATAACCGCAGGCTTGCATCAAAAAGAAGTCAAAATAAGTTCCAGGGACTCACCTGAATAGCCATCCTTACCATTGAGAATGTCTTTGAATGATTTTGAGGTAGCCGAAGCATGGGTAGATGATGCCTTAGCAGGATCCATAAGACCTTCAATTTTCCCCAAGAATCATTAAAGAAGATGCTAATCCATCATGTCACTTCAAGAAAGACATGAAATCAGCCAGCGGTTATCGATTCCAGATGGGATCCAGTGAAAATCACTCAAAATAGCCATCAAGCAGCATCCAAAAAACCCAAAATGAGAGCAAGAAAGGAAAATTACTAGAACGTGATGAGAGGGCTCGAGGGTGGAGTTTCTTTACTTTAATTTTTTAATATTATTAGGGTTTAGGGTTTATAGTTTAGGGTTTAGGGTTTAGGGTTTAAGGTTCATGATTTTAGAGTTTAGGGTTTAGGGTTTATGGTTAAGGTTTTTTATTATTTAGGGTATTGGGTTTAGAGTTTAGGCTTTAGGTTTAGGGTTTAGATTTTAGATTAGGGTTTAGGGTATTTGGTTTTTTTTTAACAGAGAATAAATTGATATTCAATAATTCTTCTTTTCGATTTCATCAACCAGTAACACACCAAGTTTTCTAAGACACAAGTGACAACTTAGGTAAAAAATTAGCAAGCATAGAGCAAATCAAAAACCCTAGATAACTATAATTACCTCTACTGTAAATACATAGTTCTATAAGCAGCAAATAAGATTAATCATTCTTCAACTTCTCCAGTGCCCATTAGAACCATTCAGGCCTATCGAGTAGCAAAATCCACTATCATATCTTCGATCTCTCCCACCGCCACCACCACGAATGTAACCACCGTCGCTCCTCCTGCCTCCATAATCACTACTACTCTGACCTCCATGTCCATATCCACCAGCACCATCAGATTCCCCACCACCACTACGATAATCACCTCCTTCACCTATAGAAATATATCTGTACTGAGCTTGGTTGATAGTGATATTCCTGTAGTCAAGGTTCAATCCATTCTTCAGGTTTATGTTTAGGTTTAGGTTTATTAAATTTTAGGGTTTAGGTTTTTATTTATTTATTTAGTTACTTTAGGCTTAGGTTTAACATTTTGGGTTTAGGGCTGTAGGGTTTATGATTTTAGGGTTTAGGGTTTAGTGTTAGGGTTTATGATTTATGGTTTAGGGTTTAGTGTTTAGGCTTTAGGGTTTGTAATTTTTTGGGTGTAGGGGTAGTTTAGGGTTTAGTTTTAATGTTTAGGTATTAGGGTGGGTTTAGGGTTTAGGTTTAGGTTTAGTAGGTTTGGGTTTAGGGTTAAGGGTTTTAGGTTCAAGTTATTTTGGTTTAGGCCCAGGGCCCAGTTTAGGTTTAGGGTATGAGAGGGCCTTTAGGGAGAATCAGTGGAGGTTTGGGGCCTGGGCTTTTAGGTTTGGAGTGTTTTGGTTTGGGAGGGTTGTAGGTTTAGAGCCCAGAGTTGGGATGATTTAGGAGGTCAGGTAGCTCACGATTTAGGTTTTTGATTTACTTTAGGTTAGTTTGATTTAGTTTTATTAGGTTTTATTTATTTATTTTAGGTTGATTTATTTTTAGGAGATTTAGGTTTTAGTTTATGTTTATATCTTTATCTTTTATTTTTGGTTTAGGTTTTCTTATTTTTTTATTTTTAAGTTTTATTTAGTTTAGCTGTTTATAGCCTGGGTTTGGGGAGGGTTTAGGGTTTAGGGTTTAGGGTTTAGGGTTTATTTAGGTTTAGGGTTTAGGGTTTTTGGTTTAGGGTTTATGGTCTAGGGTTTAGGGTTTAGGTTTTAGGATTTAGGGTTTAGGGTTTGGGTTTAAGGTTTAGGGTTTAGGGTTCAGGTTTTAGTTTAGGGTTTAGGGGTTTTGGTTTTTCTTTTTTTAATAGAGAACAAATTCAGATTCAACTTTTCTTCTTTTTGATTTAATCAATAAAGTAACACACCAAGTTTTCTAAGACACAAACGACAACACACCCATAGAGAAAATTAAAATTCCTTGATAACTAGATCCATCTCTATTATAAAGATATTGTTCCATAAGCAGTAGATCAAATTGGCTATTCTTCAGTTTCTCTAGTTCCCATCAGAACTACCTCAGCCTCTCGAGAAGCGAGATCCACCATCGTATCCCTGATTTCTTCCTCCGCCACCACCACTACTGAAATCAACATCACTCTTCCAGCCTCCAAAACCACCACTACCCCTACCACCTCCTCCATATCCAACAACACCTCTAGTTCCCCCTCCACCACTGTGATAACCGCTGCCTCCACCTTCTCCTCCACAGCCAGATCCAAACTGAGCCTAGTTGATGGTGATGTTCCTACCATCAAGGTCCTGCCCATTCTTTGAGTTTATATTTAGGTTTATTATTTTTTAAGGTTTAGGTTTATCTTTTAATTTATTTTTTTAATTTATTATTTTTTTATTATTATTTTATTTATTTTTCTTTTTCTTGGAAAACCCTATATAGGGGGAATTTTATTGCCACAAAAAGAGGGTTACAAGATCCTTAAAGGGGATAAACTCCATAACTACTGCTCAAAGAGCTACAATCAGCCTAGAGAGTAAATCCCCTATCTAAGTACAACCAAAAGTAAATTAAAAGAGTAAAGGAAAGCAAAATATACAAATTGATTAACATAGATAAGCCAATAGATAGATTAGGGCCAAAGCTCTTCATGATGAGAGAATGCATGACACTAGGGAGCAAACCTACAAGAGAATAAGAGAAATGCACCTACAAAATTGTAGAAAGATCGAAATTAGAGTAGTTAAAATAATACAGATGAAATGAAAATTGAAAGCATCATAAACTGAGAAAGATTATAAAGTAGTGTGATAGAGAAGGCTCGTGCTCACATCAATCAGATGCAAATATGAGCATCCAAACTTTAGCAGAAGGGTTACAATACAAGAGCTATTACCAAACCAAAAAGGAGTGAAATCATCACATCCATCATAGCCAACAAACCTGTGGGAAGATAGCAACCATTTGTTGAATGTCTTTTGAGCCTTAGTACCTGCAAACCTAAGCAAAGCCATATACATAATAGAAAAGTATACAACAAAGAGCAGAATGGGTAAGGGGGTCCCATGTAGAATAAATATCATTAATATAGTCACCATGGCATGGGAAACCCTACACATTTGAAAATGAACTTCCAGATCCTCCTTATTTTGAACCAGAGGCAAGGGTTTAATTAGACCAACATGAAAACCCACCACAGGAAAATAGCAGAAAGGGTCATGCAGAGGAAAGAAGCAATACACAATTAGTTGAAAAGCCTACTGAAATCCTACAATGCAAATAAACAAGCATGTAAATAACTCAAACCCAAACATATAGGACATATATGAAACTTACAGTCCTGGCATACAACCTAGGAATATAGCCCAGAAAAGAATACCCAATGAGAATAAGCAATGAATATGTTGACAACCTCCTTGTTAATTATCATTATAGAAATTAATAACCAGCAAGTGTATAGCAATATAGCATAACCCAAACTCGAATTACAACAGGAAACGCAAAAGTTTAACAGAGATAAGATGGGAATGCAACAGCAGATTGGGTAGACCAGAAGGCATAGGTAATAAGCTGCTCCCCACCACAAACAGCTCCAAATTAAGACAATTAGAGTGACAACCCTAGAAGCAGCTTGCTGGGCATAAAAACCGATAATCCAATTCAGCCAACAACCAATACAAGAAAAAAATAGCAAGCTAGCCATAAAACCACCCATTCAAAATAGATAGTGCATAAGGTTATATCCAAGTTGGCAATAGCATAATCACAGTGATCTGCACAATTCTAACTGAACGAAGATGGAAAAAATAGCAGTAGATTAAATAGACCTCAAACATCAGGTGATCAGCCTCAGCCCGATTGCAAACATAAAAAAAATCATAAAAGTAATAGGCAAAAAATACCTAACAACCACAAAGGTAGCCTACTGGACAAAGGTCTTGAAATCTAATAGCCAATAATTAAAACAATAATACGATGATTGCACCCACCATAAAATAAGCCAATGAAAAGCAGAGATACAAAATAGATACAAAAGGGCTTCAAAAGAGAGCCATCAATGAAATCCCTCAAAATAAAGAAAAGCAGGCTTGTAGCTAAACCAACATCCTCAGTAAAAGCATACTGGAAAGAAATCATTAAGTAAGTCCAATCCTGCAAAGAGATAATAATAATAACAAGGGTATTGCAGTTTCTCTCCTTACAGGTTTGGAAGGTGAGGTTAGCAAAAGAAATCAGAAAAATAACCCCAAAAGTAGCCTGCTGAACATGATAGATAACCCCAGTAGTAGCTTATTGGGCATAAATAATCCAATTCATTTTTTATTTATTTATTTTATTTTTTAATTTATTTAGTTACTTTAGGTTTAGGCTTAGGGTTTGGGGTTTAGGGTTTAAGGTATATTATTTAGGATTAAGGGTTTAGGGTTTTAGGGCCTATGTGTTTAGGGTTTAGGGTTTAGGGTTTAAGGTTTTTTAGGGATTACAGCTTAGGGTTTAGGGGTTAGTGTTGTAGGTTTAGTGTTTAGGATTTAGGATTTAGGGTTTAGGGTTTTTTTTCCTTAAATTATGTAAACTAGTAGGTTTCAGTCTATTTAGTTTATGATTTATTTATTTTAATTAATTAATTTATTTTTATTTAATTTGTTTTAGTTTTATGTATTTTAGTTTAGTTTTTTTATTTTAGTTTATTTTTAAGTTTAGGTTTAAGTTTTAGTTTTTATTTTTATGTTTAGGTTTAGTATTTTATTTTATTTTAGGTTTAGGTTTTAGGTTTTATATTTGGTTTATTGTTTTTAGGTTTTGTATTTTATTTTATTTTATTTTAGGTTTAGGTTTAGGTTCAATTTATTTTAGGTTTAGGTATAGGTTTCATTTATTTTATTTAGTTTATGTTAGTTTAGGTTTAGGTTTATTTTATTTTGTTTATTATTTTTCCTTTAAGTTTAGGTTTTTATATAAAAGTTTAGATTTTTTTAATTAATTTGGTTTATTTTAAGGTTTATTTTTTTTAGGTTTAGGTTTTATTTAGTTTTATTTTATTTTATTTTAGGTTTATTTTATTTTTATTTTAAATTTAGTTTTCATTTTTTCTATGTATTTTATTCTTAGGTTTATTTTTTTTCTAGTTTAGGATTTTATTTATTTTATTTTAGTTTATTTTTATTAGTTAATTTTATTTTACTTTTCGGTTTAGGTTTTTATTATATTTTATCTTTTTATCTTATTTAGGTTTAGGTTTTTATTTATTTATTTTATTTAGTTTAGGTTTAGGTTTTTAGGTTATTAGGGTTTAGTGTTTAAATTTTAGGGTCTAGGGTTTAGGGTTTTAGGGTTTAGGGTTTTAGGGTTCAAAGTAGGCTTCACGATTTAATGTATGGGCTTTTTTTAGGTTTGTTTAGTTTGGTTTTTTAGAGTTTAGGGTTTAGGATTTAGGGTTTAGGGTGTAAGGTTTGGGCTTTTTAGGATTTAGGGTTTATGGTTTAGGATTTAGGATTTTAGGGTTTAGGATTTAGGGTTTAGGTAGGAGTTTTGGGTTTAGGTTAGTGTTTAGGAGTTTAGGGCTTTAATTTATTTAGGGTGGTTTTATGGTTGTAGGCAAGGTCATTAGGTTAATTTTAGGGTTTAGGTTTAGTTTAGGATTTAGGGTTTAGGGTTTAGGGTTTAGGGTTCTTTTCTTTCAAAATTTTTGTAAACAAGTAGTTTTAGGTTTAACTTAGTTTATTTATTTTAGGATTTTTTTATTTAGGAATATTTTTTAGTTTTTATTTTTATTTAGGAATATTTTTTATTTTTATTTAACTTAGTTTATTTATTTTAGGATTTTTTTATTTTTTTTAGTTTTTTATTTTAGTTTAGTTTTAGGGTTTAGGTTTATGTTTATTTTCTTAGTTTAGTTTTATTTTTATTTTATCGTTTAGGTTTAGGTTTTATTTTTTATTTTTATGTTTAGGTTTAGGTTTTTTATTTATTTTTTTTATGTGTAGGTTTTAGGTTTCAATTTTAGGTTTATTATTAGGTTTTATTTTTTAGTTTCAGTTTAGCTTTATTTTAAGTTTATTTTGTTTTATTTAGTTTAATGTTTAGGTTTAGTTTATTTTAGCATTAGGTTTATGTTTTATTTATTTTGGTTTAGTTTATTTTAATTTATGTTTAGGTTTATTTTATTTTTATTTTAGGTTTAGTTTTTATTTTATTTAGGTTTTATATTTTTTTTAGTTTAGTTTAGGTTTTTATTTATTTCATTTTAGTTTAGTGGTGGAGTCAGAGTGTGCAAGAAAAGATAAGAAATAAGAAGCATTGTTATAAAACTTGGTTTAGATGTAAAAACTCAGAGAATTGGGAAAGATATAAAATGGTAGAGATTCTAAGAAAGCAGTATATGATGCAAAAAATTTAGCTTTTAGTGATTTATACAATAGATTAGATACCAAAGAAGGTGAAAGATGTATGTATCAAACCAAAGAGATAGGAGAAGTAAAGACATAGTTCAAGTGAGGAGTATTAAGGATGAAAATAATAAAGTGCTTTTCTTAGAAAAGATATTGAAAATAGGTGGATGAGGTATTTTAATAAACTTTTCAATGAAGGATCTGAAAGATTGATTTTAGCAACCTTAATACCCTAAACAAAAATAGAAATTTTATTTTATCGTCAGATTAGTAACTGAAGTTAGTGAAGCTTTAAAGAAAATGAAATGTGGAAAAGCAAGAGGACGAATAATATTCCAATAGAAGTGTGGAAATGTTTAGGAGATCAAGGAATTTCTTGGCTTACAAATCTTTTAATGTTATTTTAAAGACTAAAAGATGCCGATGAGTGGAGAAAGAGTTTGTTGGTTCCTATATTTAAGAATAAAGGTGATGCACAAGAGTGTGAAAATTATAGAGGAATTAAGTTAATGTGCCATACATTAAAATTATGGGAGAGTAATTGAGCATAGTTACGATGTGATGTAAGTTTCTCACAATCAGTTTGGTTTCATGCCAGGTAGATCTACTATGGATGCTATACATTTGTTAAGAGGTTTGATGGAGAAGCATAGAGAAAATAAGAAGGATCTACATATGATATTTATTGATTTAGAGAAAGCTTATGATAAAGTCTCAAGAGATGTTCTTTGGAGAGTTCTAGAACATAAAGAAGTTAATATTGGTTATATTCAAGTCATTAAGGATATGTATACTATAGCTGTCACTTGTGCACAAACACAAGGAGGATTGACAAAATATTTTCCTATTTCAGTTGGATTACATTAAGGATCAACATTAAGCCCTTATCTTTTTACTTTAGTTATGGATGTTCTTACAAGGCATTTACAAGAACATGTACCTTGGTGTATGCTTTTTGCTGATGACATTCTTCTTGTTGATAAGACTAGAGGGAGTCCAACAAACTTGAATTATGGAGGTCAACTTTAGAGTCTAAAAGTGTTTAAGCAGATCTAAAACTGAATATATGGAGTGTAATTTTAGTTATAGAAGTTTTAGTGATAGTGTTGTGACTTTAGGTGATCAAGTCATTAATAAGAGTGGCGATTAGATATTTAGGCTCTATTGTTCAAAATGATGGTGAAATAGATGGAGATATTATTAGTAGAATTCAAGTTGGATGGTTGAAGTGGAGGAATGCATCCGGCCTATTATGTGATAGAAAAGTTCCACTTAAACTTAAGGGAAAATTTTATAAGATGGTGGTAAGACCGCAATGACTTATGGTACGAATGCCAATAAAAGAGAAACATAAGACTAAGTTAAGAGAGATGAGGATGCTCAGTGGATGAGTGGCTTTACCCCAGAGATAGAATGCAAAATGAGTATGTTGGAAAAAAGTTGAGAGTTGATAAGATTAGGGAGAGTCACCTTAGATGGTTTGGCTTGTTGTTGTTATTATTGTAGTTTACTTTTTATTTATTATTTTATTTTCATTTTAGGTTTAGGCTCAGGTTTAGATTTAGGTTTAGGTTTTGGTTTTAGTTTTAGTTTTTATTTTATTTTAATTTTTTATTTTATTTAGGTTTAGGTTTATTTGTTTATTATATTTTTAGGTTTTATCTAGTTTAGGTTTAGGTTTTGTGGTTTTTAGTGTTTAGGGTTTATTATTTATGGTTGTTGGTTTTAGGATTTAGGGTTTAGGGTTAGGGTTAGTGTTTAGGGTTTAGGGTTTAGGGTTTGCAGTTTAGGGTTTTAGATTTTGGGTTGTAGGTTTTAGTGTTTAGGGTTTATGGTTTAGGGTTAGTTTAGGGTTTATGGTTTAGGGATTAGAGTTGTAGGTTGTAGGTTTAGTGTTTATGGTTGTTAGTTTAGGATTTAGAGTTTAGGGTTTAGCATTTAGAGTTTATGGCTTTTAGGGTTTACAATTTAAGGTTTTTTTAAAAGAAATTAAGTAAACTGGTAGGTCTTGATTTATTTAGCATATATTTTTATTTATGTTAGTTTATTTTATTTATTTTTTTAAGTTTATTTTTATTTTTATTTTTATTAATTTTAGTTAATTTGTTTTAGGTTTATTTATTTTAGTTTATTTTTTAGGTTTAGGTTTAGGTTTATTTTTTAGTGTAGTTTTATTTTTATTTTATATTTTAGGTGTAGGTTTTATTTTTTTATTTTTAGGTTTAGGCTTAGGTTTTTATTATATTTTTTTGAGTTTATTTAATTTTTATTTTATGTTTAGTTTTTATTTTATTTAGGTTTTTTATTTTTATGTTTATTTAATTTTATAGTATAATTTAGGCCTTTATTTAGTTTATTTTGTTTTAGTTTTTATTTGTTATTTTATTTTATTTTATTTTTAGGTTTAGGTAGGTTTAGGTTTTAATATAAGTTTTTATGTTTTTATTTTATTATTTTGTTTACGTTTAAATTTTTTATGTTTTATTTAGTTTAGGTTTTTGACTTTTTTGGGTTTAGTGTTTAGGTTTTAGGGGTTAATTTTGGGTTTAGGGTTTAGGGTTTAGGGTTTAGGGTTTGGGTTTGGGTTTTTAGGGCTAGGTTTTAGGATTTAGGGTTTGTTTCAGTTTAGGGTTTTAGGTTTAGGTTTAGGATTTAGGGTTTACAGGTTTAGATGGTTTTAGGGTTTAGGGTTTTTAGGGTTTAGGGTTTAGGGTTTCGGGTTTAAGGTTTAGGGTGGCAAGGGAGTTGGGGGATTTAGGTTTTGGGTTTTTGGTTAGTTTAGGTTTTTATTTTATTTATTTAGGTTTAAGTTTTTTGGTTTGGAGTTTATGGTTTATAGTTTAGGGTTTTACAATTTAGGGTTTATTGCTTAGGGTTTTGTGTTTAGGGTTTAGGGTTTTTAGGGTATAGGGTTTAGGGTTTAGGGTTTAAGGTTTAGTGTTTATGGTTTTTTCTTAACAAAAAAAAATCATATTCAACATTTCTTCTTTTCGATTTCATCAACCAAGTAACACACCAACTTGTCTATGACGCAAGTGACAATATAGATAAAAAATGACCATGCATAGATCAAATTAAAAACCCTAGATTAGTAGAACCATTTCTACTATAAAGATACAATTCCATAAACAACATATCGGATTGGCCGCTATTTAGTTTCTCTAGTTCCCATCAGAATTACCACCATGATTACAACCTCTATCGCTCCTCCCACCTCCATAATCACCACTACTCCGACCACCACATCCATATCCATCAGCACGTCTAGATCCTGCACCACCACTATGATAACCACACCACCGCCTTCACCTCCATCGCCAGATCTAGACTGAGTTTAATTGATGGTGGTGTTCCTGCCATCAAGGTTTTTCCCATTCATAAGGCTTAGGTTTATTTTTTTATTTATTTAGTTACTTTAGGATTAGGTTTAGGGTTTAGTGGTCATGCTTATGATTTAGGTCTTAGGGTTTATTTAGGTTTGGGTTTAGGGTTAGGCTTAGTTTAAAGATTTAGGTTAGCATTTAGGGTATGGGTTTAGTGTTTAGGCAGGTTAGGTTTTGGGGTTTAGGGTTTAAAGTTTTTAGGGTTAGTTTAGGGTTTAGGGTTTAGAGCTTTGGGTTAGTTTAGAGTTTATTATTTAGGGTTTAAGGTATAAGGTTTATGGTTTTATGTTGTTTAGGGTTTAAGGTTTAGGGTTTAGGGTTTTAGGGTTTAAGATTTAGGGTTTAGGGTTTAGGGTTGTAGGTTTTAGGTTTAGGGTTTAGGGTTGTAGGTTTAGGGTTTAGGGTTCAACGTTTAGCATTTAAGATTTAGGGTTTAAGGTTTTTAGGATTTAGGATTTAGGGTTTAGGGTTTGTTTTTGAAATTAAGTAAACTGGTTGGTTTAGGTTTATTTAGTTTATTTTTTATTTATTTCTGTTTGTTTTATTTTTTATTTTTATTTAGGTTTATTTTTATGTTTTATCTAGTTTAGTTTTGTTCATTTTAGGTTTTTTATTTTAGTTTATGTTTTTTATTTTAGTTTATTTTTTAAGTTTAGGTTTAGGTTCAAGTTTATTTTTACTTTAGTGTTATTTTTATTTTATTTTTTAGTTTAGGTTTTGTTTTTTATTTTTATATTTAGGTTTAGGTATTTATTTTATTTTTTAGGTTTATTTTATTTTTATTTTAGGTTTAGTTTTTATTTTATTCAGGTGTATTATTTTTTGGTTTATTTTAATTTTTTTAGTTTAGTTTAGGTTTTTATTTATTATTTTATTTTTTTTAATTTTAGGTTTAGGCTTAGGTTTAGGTTTATGTTTTAGTATAGTTTTTGATTTTATTTTATTATTTTATTTAGGTTTAAATTTTTATTTATTTATTTTATTTTTAGGTTTTATTTAGTTTAGGTTAAGCTTTTTTAGGTTCTTAGGGTTTAGGGTTTAGGGTTTCGAGTTTAAGGTTTTATGTTTAGGGTTGTAGGTTTTAGGATTTAGGGTTTAAGTTTTACGGTTTAGTGTTTTAGGGTTTAGGGATTAAGATATAGGGTTTTAGGGTTTAGGGTTTAGGGTTTAGGGTTTAGGGTTTTTAGGGTTTAGGATAGGGTTTAGGGTTTAGATTTTGGGTTTTGAGTGGGTTAGTTTAGGGTTTAGTGGTTAGGTTTAGGTTTTTATTTTATTTATTTAGGTATAGGTTTTTTGGTTTAAAGTTTAGGGTTTATGGTTTAGGGTTTTACAGCTTAGTGTTTATGGCTTAGGGTTTAGTGTTTAGGGTTTAGGGTTTTTAGGGTTTAGGGTTTAAGATTTTGTTTAGGGTTTAGGGTTTAGGGTTTAGAGTTTAAGGTTTTTTTCTTAACAAAAAAAAATCAGATTCAGCATCTCTTCTTTTCGATTTCATCAACCAAAAAACACACCAAGTTTTCTAAGACTGAAGTGATAATATAGATAAAAAATGAGAATGCATAGAGCAAATTAAAAACACTAGATAACTAGAATTGTCTCTAATGTAAAAACATTGTTCCATAAGTAGCAGATTGGATTGCCTATTCTTTAGTTTCTCTAGTTCCCATCAGAACCACCCCCGCCTCTCGAGTAGCGGGATCCACCATCAAATCTGTGATCTCTCCCTCCGCCACCACCACTGCTGTAAACTCTATCATTCCTCTCACCTCTATAACTACCACTGCTCTAACCCCCACATCCATACCCATTTGTGCCTCCATATCCCCCACCACCTCTGTGATAACTGCCACCTCCGCCTTCACCTCCATCACGAGATCTAGAATAAGCCTGGTTGATAGTGATGTTCTTTCCATCAAGGTTCTGCCCATTCTTAGGGTTTAGATCTATTATTTATTTATTTTTAATTACTTTATGTTTAGTTTAGGGTTTAGGGTTTAGGGTTTAGGGCTAGGGATTAAGGATTAGGGCTTAGGGTTTAGCATTTAGCATTTAAGGTTTAGTGTTTGGGCTTTAGGGTTTAGGGTTTTTAGGGTTTAGGGTTTAGGCTTTTTATGGTTTAATGTTTAGGGTTTTTAGAGTTAATTTAGGGTTTAGGGTTTAGGGTTAGTTTAGGGTTTAAGGTTTAGGGTTTAGGGTTTAGTGTTTAAGATTTAGGGTTTAGGGATTAGGGTTGTAGGTTTAGGGTTTAGGGTTTAGGGTTTAGGATTTAAGGTTTAAGGTTTTTAGGGTTTTGGGTTTTGGGTTTAGGGTTTAGGGTTTAGGTTTTTTTTTTAAATTTAGTAAACTCATAGGTTTAAGTTTATTTGGTTTATTTTTTTATTTATTTGAGTTTTTTTTATTTTTTATTTTTATTTAAGTTTATTTTTATTTTTGTTTAGTTTAGTTTTGTTTCTTTTAGGTTTATTTATTTTAGTTTAGTTTTTAAGTTTAGGTTAAGTTCTGGTTTATTTTGTTGTTTTATTTTAGTTTAATTTTAATTTTTAGGTTTAGGTTTTATTTCTTATTTTTATGTTTAAGTTTTGGTTTTTAATATATATTTTTTGGATTATTTTATTTTTATTTTAGGTTTAGTTTTTATTTTATTTAGGCTTATTTAGTTTTTTTTATTTTTTAGTTTAGTTTAAGTTTTTATTTATTTAATTTTAGTTTAGTTTATATTTTTTTTTATTTCTAGGTTCTGGTTTAGGTTTTAGTTTAGAATTTTATTTTATTTTATTTATTTTATTTTATTTAGGTTTAGGTTTTTTTATTTATTTTCTTTTTAGGTTTTATTTAATTTAGGTTTAGGTTTTTAGGTTTTTAGGGTTTGAGTTTTAGGGTTTAGGGTTTAGGTTGTAGGATTTAGGGTTTTATGTTTAAGGGTTTCGCTTTATGGTTAAGGATTTAGGGATTAGGGTTTTAGGGTTTAGGGTTTAGGGGTTAGGGTTGCATATTTAGGGATTTGGGTTAGTTTTAGTGTTTAGGGTTAAGAATTTATTTATTTATTTAATTTTTTTCAAAATTACGTAAACTAGTAGGTTTGGGTTTATTTAGTTTATTTTTTATTTATTTTATTTTCTTTTATTTATTTTATTTTATTTAGGTTTGTTTATATTTTTATTTAATTTAGTTTATTTATTTTAGTTTTATTTATGTTACTTTAGGATTTTTATTTTAGTTTATTTTTTCAGTTTAGGTTTATTTTTTAGTTTAGTTTAATTTTAATTTTATTTTTTAGGTTTAAGTTTTATTTTTTATTTTTAGTTTTAGATTTAGGTTTAGGTTTTTAGTTTAGGTTTATTTTTAGGTTTTATTTTTCAATTTAGGTTTAGGTTTATTTTTAATTTATTTTATTTTATTTTATTTGGGGTTTAGGTTTAGTTTATTTTAAGTTTAGGTTTAAGTTTTTTTTATTTTAGTTTAGTTTATTTTAATTTAGGTTTAGGTTTATTTTATTTTATTTATTTTATGTTTAGGTTTATATTTAGTTTAGGGTTTAGGTTTTATTTTTAGGTTTTATTTTTATATTTATTTTTTTGGTTTATATTTTATTTAGTTTTTATTTTATTTTAGTTTAGGGTTTTTATTCTTATTTTATGTTTGGGTTTTATTTTAAGGTTTAGGGTTTTTTAGTTTAGGGTTTAGGGTTTACTATTTAGGATTTAGTGTTTAGGGTTTAGGGTATAGGGTTTAGGTTAGTTTAGCATTTAGGGTTTATGGTTTAGGATTTATGTTGAGGGTTTAGGTTAGTTTAGGGTTTAGGGTTTAGGAATTAGGGTTTAGGGTTTATGGTTTGAGGGCTTTTAGGGGTTTTAAGGTTTAGGGTTTAGGGTTTAGGGTTTAGTGTTTAAGGTTTTTTTTAATAGAGAACAAATTCATATTCTACATTTCTTCTTTTGGATTTCATCAACCATGTAAGAGACCAAGTTTTCTAAGATACAGGTGATGATATAGATAAAAAATGAGCACACATAGAGCAAATAAAAAACCCTAGATAACTAGATCCATCTCTATTATAAAGACACATTTCCATAAGCAATAGGTCAGATCAATCGTTCTTTAGTTTCTCTAATTCCCATCAGAACCACCCTCATCTTTAGAGTAGCGGAATCCGCCATCATATCCGATACCTATTTTTATAACTTTTTTTATTAGTATATAGTTAGGGTTTATTTTATTTATGGTTTAGGTTTATTTTTATTAGAGTTTAGGGTTTAGGTTTAGGTATATGTTTAGGTTAGTTTAGGTTTAGGTTTAGGGTTTATTTTAGAGTTTAGGTTTAGTGTTAGGTTTATGGTTTTAGGATTTATTTTATGATCTAGGTTTAGGGTTTGGGTTTAGTTTAGGGTTTAGAGTTTAGGATTTTAGGTTTATTTTAGGTTTAGTTTATTTTAGTTAGTTTAGTTTAGTTTGATTAGGTTCATTTTATTTTATTTTTAGTTTATTTATTTTAGGTTTATTTATTTTAGCTTTGGTTTTTTATTTTACTTTATTTTTAAGGTTTAGGTTAAGGTTTAGGTTAATTTTTTAGTTTAGTATTATTTTTATTTTATTTTTAGGTTTAGGTTTTATTTTTTATTTTTAGGTTTAAGTTTAGTTTTTATTTTATTTTTTTAGGTTTAGGTATTAGGTTTTTATTTTAGGTTTATTTATAAGTTTTATTTTTTTTAGATTACATTAAGGTTTATTTTTAGTTTAATTTTATCTTTATTTTATTTTTTATGTTTAGGCTTTATTTTTTATTTTTATGTTTAGGTTTAGGTTCTTAATATATTTTAGAGTAATTCCACCAAAGCCACCACCAAAAGGAAGATAAACACAAAAAAGGAGCAGTCAACATGAATTGGGGTAACAACACAAGCAAACAAAACAACCCCAAAGGCATAACAACAACCCACGACTATCTCCAGAGCAATTGTAATCCAAATCTAAGGGCAAAACCTCCACCCAAATAGCAAAATAGTAGAAGATAAGCACCACCAGAGAGAGGAAAGCTATAGAGAGACCAAGAGGGCATCCAAAATTACCATCAAAACCACCACCAAGGGCAGGAAAATAGCAAATCCAAGCCACAAAGACACAAATATCGGGAAATAAGGAGAGCAAAATAAACCAGAGGGATTCAAGACTAATAGCTAATCTAAATCCCAATACACCAAGCCAAGACACCAAGCCAGAGAGAGCCACAACTAGCCCCCAGCAAAAACCTGACCAATCCAGTCAGAGGAGCAGCTGTTAGTAAACTAGTAGGCATAGACAAAAAATAGCCATAACCATCTCCTTGAGTAAACCAAAACCCAAGTCTGGAAGGAAAAAAAACCAGAAAGCAGCTGCCCTCATACCAATTAACAAAGAAAACAACCAACAAAGAAAAACAACCAAAGTAAAAATAAAACCTAAGAAAATTAAGAGACCAATAGTTCGAAACAACCACGAAGTTACAATTGAGGAGCTAGCTAAAACAAGATGTTAACCTAATACAAAGCATAAAATAAATTGAAAGAACAACAGTAGTCATAGCCACAATCCACCTGGAGATATCCCAAAAAACCAAGAAATAAAATTGGTAGTCACTTAGGTGGACAAAAAACCACAGTCTAAAATGCCAAAGAGAACCACCCAATCACAAGCAACAAAACAACAAGGAAAGGAACAAGGCCAGAGGCAAACAAAGCCCCTTCCAAACCCTAAAGAGCAGATAATCACCTCAAAAGAGAAAATAGGAGGGGAATAACTAGAAAAAAGCTATCTAATCCAAACCAGAGGAAAAAAACCAACCAAAGAAAAAAGAGAAACCAAGGAATGGAGAACAACAACCACCAAAATCCCAAAATTAAGCCAAACCAGAAGAGACAACAGTAGCCATGAAAAAATGACCACCCAAAATAGTCAGGTAGATGGAAGAAGAAAATTGCAGCATCCAGCAGAACCAATCGTAGCAGCCAAAAATCTAATTCAATTAAGGTAACAACCAGCCAAAACTAGAGGCAAACCCAACATCAATTAGTATAAGGGGTAGGCCAAAATCAGGAATAGCCATAACTCAATAGGATACCCCCAAAACATGAGGCATGTGACAAGAAGCATAAGCGTAAGCCATAGAAAACAAAACCAATAGTCCTAGATGATAGGAAAACTAATTAAAAATAACACCACTATGACCCAAATAAAGGTCAGTCAAGTATACAATGGGGTAAAGCGAAAGGGGGTTTAAGTTTTGAAATAAACTAAAATCAATAAGGCAACTTTCATATAAAGTGAGATTGACCAAGAACCTAAAGAAAAATTTCAAAAACCAATTCTTGCTAAGGGAAGCACAAAAAAAAACCAGCCAAAAAATAGACTGAATAAAACCATAATAGCAATTAGCAATATGATCAACAAAATAAATGGTAAAAGTAGTGTTATCCGGATTGACGGAAAAAGATGCTTAAAATACACTATGGTTATCAAATAAAGTGAGCTCATTTAATACGACTCCCAAATTAATAGGAAATCCAAAGCATTACCTTCACAAAGAATGTGAGAAATTTTGTAGCAAACTTGAGAAAGAACCCTATAAGTGTGATTAAGAAGATAAAATATGTCAGTATTCGCCATTTTATTAGTATTGAGCATATCAAGTAAAAGAAGAGCATCAACTTCAATCTTCATATCAAAGATGGTTTTGCTTAAGTAAATATCATTAGCTTTATTAACGGCCATGAGCTCAACATGAATAACAGAACAAGCTTTGAGGGGTAGGTAAAAGCACAAATGAAAGTACCTTTAGAATCCTTAAGAATTCCACCACAACCATAATTATTAGGGGAAACAAAACCATTAGTATTTATCTTAATAAAATTTTCTTTAGCCTTAATCCAATGTATAATCCTAATACTCTTGTAGGAAGGGTCATCAAGCGAAGTGATACCCAATTTCTCAGCCACAAATTTATCACCTCTAAATTAAAGATTACTAATTAAATTTGCATTAAACAAAGCATGAATTTTTTCTTTAGCTCTAGCAAGGATCCTTTTATGGTTCATAGGAATGCCTCAATATTTAGCATCTTTTATCCATCCAAATGAACCAAATAAGGGTAATAGAAATTAAAACTTTCATATGGCCTTTCATAGTTTTTGGAAACAAACTTCAAGAAGTTGATATAATGAAAGAGAGCCATGAAAATAGTTAGTGTTAAATAAATCATCATACCATATCCAAAGTTTGGAAGTAATATCACCATTGACAAAAACATGATTAATATTTTCAATATGATAGCAACAATAGCACTTAGAAGGTAAATAAAACCCTTTAAGCCAGAGCAATGAATCTACAAGAATGAAGTCATTCAAAATCCTCCAAGATAAAACATAATAATAAATGGAAATGATATTGTTCCAAAGTTTAATGAAAACATTAAAGGTGTTTTGTTAATAAATTTCCAAACCTCTTTAAGAACAAAATCACCATTGTAAGAGAGCTTGAAAAGAATTTGATCAAGTTTATTAGAAAAGATAATGATGTTGCAAAACTTGTCAAAAATAGAAATAGGAATGTAGTTCTCAAGTTTGTATTCATTCCAATTGTTATTATGCCAAAAAGAGTTAACTTTGATAGCAAAACTAGAGTGTGTAGATCAAAGGGAGTCAAAAGAGCCATTGCAAATCCAATTGTCTTGCCAAAAGAAAGAAGAGCCCGAATGAATACCCCAAGATATTAATGATTCAACAACCCATTTAATGGAGCAAAGCCTTTTCCAAACTAGAGAGTCACCTACTTTATAACCATAAATTGGAGGGTGTTTACCTTAACAATATTTTTCCATCATAAAATTAGCCCAAAGGCTATCATTCTTTTTAAAATTCCACCAAAACATATGAGAGAAGGCAGTCATAGCTTCACAAATAAGTTTGCAACCAAGACCACCTTCACCCAAAGGACCACAGCATTTATGCAAGCAAGTCCAATGCATTCTTTCAAAAGAATTATTGGATCCCAAAAAAAATTTATTAAATAAGCGATCAATTATGATAAGAGTAGAATTAGTGGGAATAATAGTTTGAATCAAACAAAGAGGCATAGAATTGAGAGTACTTTTAAGAATAGTGAGCCTACCACCAAAGGAAAGTAAATGGAATTCCCAAACAAAATTTTATTTAAATTTTTTTTGAATTAACTCATGAAAAATATGGGATCATTTTGGACATTAAAATAGAGGAGCCCCCAAGTACTTAAGAGGTAAGTGTTGATGTTTAAAATTAGTGATATGACAGGCTTGATCGATTTTATTATTAGAGATACTTGAAGAAATAATAAAATAGCTTTTGTTATCATTGATAGAAAGACCACTTTCTCTACGAAATTTATTAAAAAAAATCTTGAGTTCTTAATATGTTGAATAGAAGTATTGCAAAAACTAATGAAAACATCTATAAAGCTTAAGTGGGAAATAGGAAGACCACCAAGAGTTCTGTAGTACATACCAGGATTGTTTAAAAATAACTCATTGATGCTCCTAGATAAGTACTCAACATCAATAATAAATAAAGTGGGAGATAAAGGATCCCCTTATCTTAAGTCATGGGATGAAATTAAGAAGCCCAAAGCTTTCCCATTAAGCAAAATGGAAAACCAGGAATTATTAATACAAGTTTTAATAAGAAAAGTAAATTTATCAGAACACCCAAATAAATTCAAAATATGGAAAAGGAAATCCCAAGAGATATTATCAAAAGCTTTGGTAATATCTAATTTGGAAATAACATTTCAACCTCTCTTCTTAGCATCTAAGTCATGAATTAATTCCTCGACAAGTAAAATGTTGTCAAAAATAGATCTACCTCTAACAAAACTAGTTTGGTTGAGAGAGATAATCTTATGAAGTAAAAGACTAAGTCTGATGGCAAGAATTTAGGAAATTAGCTTATTGAAGAAGGTGCAAAGACTAATAGGTCTAAGATTACTCCAATAGTTTGGATTATCTTTCTTGGTTCTGAGAATAATATAAATGCTAGAAAAATATCTATGAAAAGGATTACCATTAAAAATAATCAACCACAATGTCAATCAAATCATTTTTAATAATAAACCAATAATTTTGAAAAAATTGAGTAGTGAAACCCTCCGGACCAGCACCAGAATCCATGTTAATGCTATTAAGAACTTTAAAAATTTCATCTTCATTAGGCACAATAGTAAGCAAATCATTATCATCATTGCTAATAATAGATGGAATCAAGTGTGATTTAGAAATAACTTCATAAGAGCAACTCTTATTAAGCATATTTCTAAAGTAATTAATAACCAAAACCTTAATATCATTATTCTCCATATACCATTATCCATTGCCATCTTTAATTTTTATTAATATTATTTAGAGCTCTCTTTTTAATAACTAAAGCATGGAAGTACCTAGTATTCCTATCACAATCTGCAATATGTTTACTAATAGCTTTTTGAAGCCAATAAGTCTCCTCCATATTTTGAAAATTAATAAGTTTATCTTTCACCTCAGTCAAGTCCTTAATCTTAGAAGGATCAGACATAATAGAGACCTCAAGAGAACAAACCAATTTTTCCATATCTTTCATATTAGTAAAAAAGTTATTATAATAATGTTTGTTCCACCAACCCACATTTTTCTTAAGTCATTTAAGCTTAAACTAAAGTCTATTCATCCCCATAATCAAATTATCAACATGTAAAAGAGCTTTCCAATTATTAGCCACAACATTACAAAAATTAATATCTGAATCACATGTTGAAATCTAAAGAGAGAAATTTTTTAATCTATTATAATTATCTTTACTAAAACCAAAAGAGGAACATGATAGACAAGGTTACGCTTAAATGATCAAGAAGTAATATGCCATTGAGTAATCTAGTGAGTGTATTAAAAGAATCGATCCAACCTTTGTTAATGTCTAGAGTTTTACCAAGTATAATTACAACCTTTAAAACCAATATCAATCAAATTATAATCAAGGATCATATTAAAAAATTCTTCCATGGAATGAATATTAGGAGAGCAACCACCACTTTGTTTAGAAGTGAATAAAATAGTGTTGAAATCACCACCAACAAACCAAGATTTATTTATAGAGGTAGAAAAATTCCTCAAATTATCCCAAAGAAGATTTCTACCAGATCTTAGCCCAAAACACAATAATCACCATAAGAGATTTGAGCATTGACAACTTTTTGAAAATCATCAAGAATAGAAACCTCTACAAAGTTATTCCAAAAACACTGAATCTTATTACTGACATTAGAGAAAAAATTATTGAAATCAACCATTCTAGCAACATGGTTAATTTTGTTAGCATGAGTAAGAAGCTCTAGAAAAAATAACAAAAGAAATATTATGTGTACGACAAAGATTTCTAATACAGTTATGAATAGAGAGGGTACTAATCCCTCTAACATTCCAAACAATAAAATTAAACATAAAGAAATAAAAAGGGGTTAAGAAAAGGTTAATTAAGAGAGGAGAGGGAGGTCGTAGCTAATATAGTATTTCTTGGCAATTTGGGAGGGAAGTTTTTAACATTTTTTTTCTCTTTTTAGCATGATAAGTTTGGAAACCATTTTCTTTTCCCATATAATCATCATCTGAGAAGGATTTAGCAACATTAGTCATATATTTAAAAGAAATCTTCTGATTTGAAATGAGTTCTCCTTCTTCCAAGACATTAGAATTTATTAAAGCCAAATGAGCATCGAGAATAGCAAGAGAGAGAGCATAAATAGATTTATTAATAGCCAAGTGTGAACACCAAGCCCTTTTTTTTCATGACCCAAATTATTTGACAAAGCCAAATCTTTTTGAGAATTTAAATCATCCACGAATTTGGAAAATAGAATCAATTTTTCAACTGATTATCATGAGGTATTAAAGCCATATTATCCATTGAATTTGAATGATGCATAACATTAATATCCTCATTTATATTCTCAATCAAAGCTTCATTTTCATCAATCAAAGAATGCAAGGATGCAGTGATTGAATCGGAGGAAACAAAATGATCATCAAAACATTTGGAAAAACTATTATTGCTCACACTAGAAGCCTTCAATTGCACAGAAGAAGTAAGAGGTAAAATATTCTTATTAAGAACATTCAAAAATTCCCTTTTTCTGATGTAGCTTTTTGATATTTAATAGTTATCGGCCTAGGGTTAGGAATAGAAGTTTCCTTAACAGGGATTTTATAGGTGAGGATGAATAATGAATCATTCAAAATTACTGTACCCATGAATTTTACAGTGAGAACAAATGAAAGGGAAATTTTTAAATTCAATTCTTTGCATATAACTTTAATTTTCATATACCAACCATATTTCTTTAGGGTGTTTCTTGGTAATGTCTAATTCAACAAGGATTCTAGCCAGGATAAGATTTTATAGGCGTTATCAATTTACAATGGCCTACCAAATAAAGCACCCACAATAAAATGGAATTGATGGTTGAAATGAATTTTTCATATTGGGGAGAGAAATCCAAATGGGAACATCTTTGAATGATTTCAAAGCAGTAAAAGACAAGATAGTTGATGCCATAGCAAGATCCATAGGATCCTTCAGTTTTCCCTAATGAATCATCAGGGAAGAAGCCAAGCTGCAGTATTACTCAAATGAAAACATGAAATAGGCCAGCGACCATCGATTCAAGAAGGAATCCAATGAGAATCATGCAAAATAGCCGGCAAGCAGCGGCTAGAAAACTAAAAATTAGAGGGGGAGAGGGAAATCGCTATAGCACTTGGATGAGGGCTTGGGCAATGGTTTTTTTGGATTTTTGGGTTTTAGTTTAAGGTTTAAGTTTAGTTTAATTAGTTTAGTTTAGTTTTTTAAGGTTTAAGTTTAGGTTTAGTTTAGGTTTAGGTTTGTTAAATTTATTAGGATTTAGGTTTAGTTTAGGTTTGATTTAGGAGTTTAAATTTATTTAGTTTAGGATTTAAGTTTAAGTTTAAGTTGAGTTTAGTTAGTTTAGGGTTTAAGTTTAGTTTAGAGTTTAGGATTTAAGTTTAAGTTTTAGTTTAAGTTTAAAATTAGGATTTAAGTTTAGGTTTAATTTAGGATTAAGTTTGTTGGAGTTTAAAGTTTAGGTTTAAGTTTAAAGGGAGTTTAAGTTTTAGGTTTTAGTTTAAGTTTAGGTTTAGGTTTAGAGTTTAGTGATTTAGATTAGGTTTAGAGTTTATTTTAAGTTTAGTTTTAAGTTTAAGGATTTAGGTTTAGGGTTTAGGTTTTAGTTTTAGGTTTAGGTTTAGTTTAAATTTAGGTTTAGTTTAATTTAATAGTTTAGGATTTAATTTAGGTTTAGATTTAGGTTTAAGTTTAGGTTTAATTTAAGTTTAAGTTTAGATTTAGGCTTAGGTTTAAGTTAAGTTTAACTTAGTTTAGGGTTTAGGGTCTAGTGTTTTATGGTTTAGGGTTTAGGGTTTAGGGTTACAAGTTTAGGGTTTAGGGTTGTAGGTTTAGGTTTATGGTTTAAGGTTTAGTGTTTAGGGTTTACTATTTAGAATTTAGAGTTTAGGGTTTTTAAGGTTTAGGGTTTGGGGTTTAGGGTTGTAGGTTTTAAGGTTTAGGGTTTATGGTTTAAGATTTTAGGGTTTAGAGTTTATGGTTTATGGTTTAGGGTTTAGGGTTTAGTGTTTAGGGTTTTGTGGTGTTTATTTTCAATTTCATTTGTGTGTATATATGAGGGGACACCATGCAGATCTGACGATGTACTTATTTAGGTGATCGGGTATGACATCAAGGAAAAGCTCAAAAGATAGAAATCACAACCCTACGATGGCCTAATCACCTAATAACTTACTCCTAAGGCATGATGGGTCTTCGAATATACCTAAAATTTTTTCCATACTTTACTTGGAAAAGTAAAGTAGGGTTTATTTAAACCAGGTTCGTTAAGTTCCTTATAGAGGCAAGTCCCCATAGTTAATTACATCTTAAGAAAAATGAATCCCTTAAGAATACTCTCGATTAGAGTAGGCAATTATTATCTCCAAAGAATTCAAAGATAGTACTATCAATAAATTGGTTGTATTTTAGAAGATCAAGTAGGATGGATCAAAAGGGAAGAGTTATTATCGAAACTAAAGGAGATGAGTAGGGAATACTCATGATACTAAGAAATCTAGTGAGCAGTCCAATCTATCCTATGGTTGGGCTTTATATATTTGAAATTGAGGAGATTTATTTATTTGATTTGAAATTTTATTAGAAATCTAGGACTTATAATTCCACAATATAAGATTATAGAAATACTGAGGTGAGGATTATGCTTGTAGCCCACAAAGAGATATAGCAACCACAAATCCAAAATCTAGAGAACTTTGGTGAGGGCCAAATCATGACTTAAATCTAAGGTGAAAGTGGGTATATGGTTTCCCTACATAAAAGAGAGTAAACCACCTGACTGCTAAACTTATTATCGCCTGGAGTGGCAGCCAACTAACTCCTCCTATGCTTTAAATCCATGTAGGCAAGTCATATGTTTTTTGCAAGATGGCTAGGTTATTATTATTTAGAAAAGAGACTAAGTCCTTAAACCCACTCCCTAAGAGACTAGAGCATGGGGGTATGAATAATGACTTAAATCTAATGCAAATTCTTATCAAATTTTATTTAATTTAGGACTCTTTATTTTAAAACAGGCTATAGGATTTTGTATGCCTAAATGCATGAGAAGTTGATTATGGGCTAAATCAAAAGGGAAAGAGGTGTTCTTCCATCATAGGCACTCAAAGGTTAATCCCATTCTATCTAGAAAAGATGGAAGCCCTCTCTTAAGAAGAGTGAAATAAGATGATTATGCATGATATTAAACATATAACATCTGGCTAAGGGATTGCTAAATATTTATTATTTTGATTTAATGACTAGGTTTTTATATAAGATTATGAGTTGTTTTAAAAATTTAGTTATGGGTTGTTAGTGGGATAGAAAATTTATTTTTATCCTAAGAACCTAATCGCATCCAGGCCATACAACAATCACCGATCATAAACAAGCTATGAAAAGGAATGCTTTTTTTAATGCACATGCTACACAAAATATCAAACAATTTTTATAAAGCCATCACAAGAGAATAAAAACCCAATGCGGTCAGGTTCCACCGTACATCCCAAAAAGAAATGTGGGTAGCCGAGTTCTACTCTTATACAACTCAGATTATGCGAGAATAATTACAATTAAAAATGATGAATGTTATAGGAGTCTTCATTCTTCATTCTTCCTTCTTTAGTTCTTAATCTTCCATTTCTTCATTTGATTTGCTCTATTTCTTCCTTCTTTTTGGATTGATTTGGATATGCTTGCTCCAAAGGCATCACATGGTACATAAGACTTGGTCTTATAACCAATGCTCATCCTAGTCCCCCATAATACTCATCCTAATCCTAATGCAAAATTACATTAAAAGAAGGAAAGTAAATCTAGCTACACCTGGAAAATAAATGTTAGCTAAACTCACCATACAACCCAAGCAATTATATGAATAATTTGGAATTAGCACCCCACATATGGGTAACCAAGCCCACCTATCCTAACTAGGGTTAGTCTTTGGGGCTAAGCAACCTGCATAGTAAAAAACATTTATATTTTTATTTAGCAGCTCCCTAAGCACAACCCCTTGTAGAAAGTATGATTAGGCTAATTTCGGCCTAACATCCAGACTACGTATATACACCAAAACATCCAATCTATAATAATACATCAAAAAATAAGCATATATCAAATCATACATCACCCAAACATAAAGTTATAAATGGTGACTTAGTCTAATGTGCGTGAATTAAAGCTTGTGTGGTATGTCCTAACTAGGCTTTAGAGTTATAATTTGCTAAGTGCGAGGGATTTAATTTATAAAGAGGTTTATTTTTCTTTATGTGATTTGATTGATTTAAAGATTTTACTTAGTATTTTCTTTTGTTTCATATGGTCTACACTTAACAAATAAGTGATAAAGAGAAGAAAGAGAAGACCCTCTATTTCATCCCTACCTTATGTCACTTCTAAAGTAAGTTAATTAATCAATTTCCTTTAATGAATAGCATATTATATATTTTAATTAGTATTAAGTTTAGGTTCACTCTAAATTTCAATAAAAAAGGCATCTTAAGATTAATTAGAATGAATTACTATCACATAATACATGTTTATTCATTTCTTTCCATCATGCATATCATGCATATGATTAAATCTAAGCATACCTATACATGCAATTTATATTTTAGCATACTTGAATGATGAAAAGAAGTGTGTTTGAAATTTAATTATTTCATTTGATGAATGAATTATGAATCATCCATTAAATAATAGATACATTCATAATAGTTTACGCACCGGTAAGTTACAAGACCTACTTAGGGCTACTTAAATTCTCACAGCCCCCGTGTATCTAGACTAATATACCACTTTTCTTAGATACATATAGATGTATAAGTAACTATAAAAATTGGAAAAACCCATGGAAAAATTGTATTTGATTTATATGACTTATGATTCTTATTCATTGGCCACATCACACATACACATGTATAAAAGTTTTAAGTGGGTACGACACCATTGTTATGTTCCAGGGGCATAAGGTATAAGGCCTACTTAGGGCTACTTAAAGCCTCACAGCCCCGGGGTGTCTAGACTAATATGCCACTTTTCTCAAATACAGGTGAATGTATGAAAGGAACCATAAGAAGAAGTCATGCAAGAAGTCATATTTGATTTGATTATAAGATTTACATATATGGTATGAAATTCTTCCTAAGTCTTAGCATGGAAATACATAGGAATTGATTTAGACAAATGTTGTGTGCTTTTCAAATGAACTATACATTTGTAATTCCTATGTGAATCCATTTAAGATAAAGATAGAGAACTTCATATTTCATATCTTATATTATCAAAACATGTAAACCTATAGATATTTGTAATTAACATAACTTCATATATTATAATTGATTTATGAGCTTTTGAAAATAACTTTTGATTTAATAGTGATAATATCCACACCTATTTTTAATTTAAATCAACACATGCAATTTGACATAAAAAACCATTTCATTTAGTTAATTTTTTTTTAAAATGAATGCATGATTACACATGGGAAGTAACATTTAACTTGATTGGAAAGAAATAAAGGAACATAAGCATATTATTTCATTCATTCGAATTAATTCCTAAGGATAATTACACTAAATAATGCCACTTAAAATAAACTAAAGTCCTTTAATGAGATTTCTTAATTTTGAGTTTGATTTCATTTAGGAAATGAAAGATATTTGTTGATCCTAATCCCATTCCTAATGTGTTAGTTAATTTTATTTAATGAAAATTATTTAAGTTGATTTTATGGTTTAATTAGGTTAGGGTATGAATTAAGCCAATTAATTAACCCTTACCTACATCACCTTAAGTTAATTAACTAATTAATAATGAGCCGGTATAATATGCAACCACATGGAAAGTAAATTTGCAATGCTCAAGAAATGAAAGGGGCCTAATGCAATTGGCTCATGATTAATAGTTAATTAAGCTTAAGGGATCTCACTTAACTACTTTTATAGTTTCTCTTACATGTGAGCTAACCATAATTACCTCCCCTTGGATTATTGAACACCCAAAGAGCTACACAAGATTAAATTTTAGAAATAGATTCAATTAAATTAATTAAATTCATTAATTAATTAAATAATCAACCTTAACTAATCAAAATGAGATGGGCTTAGAGAAAGAGACAAAGAAGGGAGGCTAAGTCTCAATCCTTAAATCCTTATAATTTGTTGATTAAAGTTCAGGTATCATTTAGATTTCTGATTAATCTTATTAATTAATTAATTAAGGAGTGTTAATAAGCTTAATTGATTGATTAATTTACTATTCATTTACTTAATTATCACTAATTATATTAAGATACTTATTAAGCCTTAACCTATTGGTTTCCCTAATTAAGCAACCAATAAAATCCCAAAAAATAGGGGTGGCAGAGGTCATCCCCCTTAATATGCACAAAAAGTTTGAGATTAATTGGATGGTTAATTAGAGAGTAATTAGACTAATTACATTTCAAATTAAGCTAAATCCACTACTCAAAATTAATTAATAATAAATTTCCTGGATTTTACCCTAATTTATCTTTAAAATGAACATAAGTTTGTATTTTTTATATATTTTTCTAAAATTAGTTATAAATTTAGGAAGTTTCAGGATTAAAAACTAGTTAATTAGCCCTAATTAGAGCCTTAATCCCATCGGGCCACATGGCGGCTGACATGACATGCTGACATGATGCGCTTTGCATGTGGCATGATGGGATTTGCTATTTAAGTTATCACATCTAAGTGATGACTCAGATGGTGGTGCACGTGATAACTCCATGGATTATTTGATCTATGATCGGATGACCATAATTAAACTCACAGTTTCAAAGGATTAATCAAAGGTTCTAAGTGTGATTAGATTAGGACCATTCATCGCAATCATGGGGAATGGACTTTCCATGGTTTGTCTCCTCCCAAACATCAAACAATGGCTACCGTCCATCGATTGTCACTCGATCCAAGCTCTCCCAAGCTCGGATGGAGATGAAAATGATCCCACACCTTCAGAGAAGCACAATAAGAAGATCAAATGGAGGAAATTGTATAACATGAAAATTTCTTTCACAAAAGACCAACCTATTTTCATTCAAGGACTTGTTTCAATGGCATACCTCACTGAAGCTTATGACTGATAGTTCCAATGATTGAGAAAGCTTTATTTGGTAGAAATGAAGCTCTGCTGAGCCGCACGAGCTTTGATTTGGTGTAGTTTGCTCGAAAGACCAGCCCACTAGGTGTAGGTGCTCGGGCTTGATCAAACTCTACCCTCTAACCATCGAGAACCTTGAGAAACAATTCATTCTCACTCATTTGGCTCCATGGAAGGTGTGTGCAAAGTTAATTTCACTTTGGTGTAGGTTTGAGCAAATAAGAATCGAAGGTGGCCTCCTATATTTTGGTTTTGCGTAAAACTGAGAATGGGGATTTTTAGGAGTGTGGGAAGGCTTTGAAATTTCTCTCGGAACTCTCTCCTTGGTTGTCAAAGTTGAATCAAGTGTGAGTGTCTGAGTTCGAGTGAGAATGAGGGGGGAATACCCCCTCATTCCTTAGATAGAATGACCATAGCTTCTTTTGATTTTTCTTGATCAATTGGCCAAAACTGAGGGTGGTGGAGGTCCTTGGTTGCATGATGTGGCTCAGTTTGGTTGGGTGAGGGTGTGGAGGTGGCTATCAAGGGAGTAGTGGGAGTCCTATGGCTATTTGGAAAGCTCCAATGGGGATGGGGAGGTGATTTCACCATGCCATAGATCATGGCTGACCCAACCACATTTGGGTCAGGTCAACCATTATCCTAGGTTCCTAAGTGAACTTATGACTGGGTGCCAAGTGGCTAGGAGGAGAAAGTGACCAAATGAGCACGTGTCTTATCTCATGGGATGCCCTAAACCCAAGGGCAAAATGATCATTTGGCTATGGGTTTGGTGTGGGCAGATTTGGGATGCGTCAAAAGTGGGTTAGCCCAATTTCAAATGGTTTGGAGTTTATTTGATATGATTTGTCTTGATTTAACCTATTAGGTCAAATTGGGTTAGGTTGGGTCAAGTTGACCAATTGGTCAAATTGGGTCAAACTAAAGTTTGGGTCAAGTACAATTGGCTAATTGAAAATGATTGTAGGCTTTGGTTTGGTTTAATTTGGAATTAATTTGGATTTTAGTTAATTTGACCCTTTAGGTCAATTTGGGTTAAGTTAGGTCAAGTTGACCAATTGGTCAAATTTGGCTCAATCATGGATTTGGTCAAGTTCAATAAGTGATTTTGAATGAACTTGAGCCATTGGTTACAATCAATTTGGGTTGGATTATGATTTGCCCTATTTTGTCTTTTTAGGCCAATTTGGGTCAACTTGGATCAAATATCCAATTAGGCTTGGTTTGGCTCAACTGATGGTTTGGCCATGTTCAATCATTGGTTAGGAATGGGTTTGTATCAATGGTTTCAATCAATTTGGCTTATAGTGGATTTTATCTAATTTGGGCTAAATGTTGACTTGGTCAATAGGCTAGGTTGACTTAGTTTGACCCAATTCAAGACAATTGATTAACCTAGGATAATTGTTGATCATGTTGTCAGGATTGGATGGGCTTAGTTCAATCGAATTTGGGTTGAATTAGAACTTGGCTCGAAAAGGTCTTTTAGGCTACTTTGGGTCAAGTGGACCTAAATGGGTTAATTGTCTTGATCATGGCTTGATTCAAGTTTAATTATATTGATAAATGGGCTTGATATAGAAATATAAATCCAATTGCAAGTAATTTGGATCCATATGGATTTTAGTTCATCTGACAATTTCAAGTCAAAAAGGGCTAATTTGGGTTTGATTTGGGTTATCTTAGATTTGGTTTGATAATTATAGTTTGTACTTATATTTGGATCAATGATTGTAGGAATTTTTGAATCATGAGGAAATCCATAAGTTTTGAATTGATTTGGGTATTATTTAGCCAAGTTCAAGAATTTAGCTAAAAGGGCTAAAATCGAATTTGATTTGATTTGGGTTTCAACCATTTAGAGTTTGGAATTGATTTATGATTTAGAATTTGATTTGAGATTGAATTTGATAATTGAGAAAATCAATTGAATTGTGATTTGAATTTGTTTAAGGCTAAGTCCATAAGATAAAATCATTGGGCTTAGGAAGGGATTTGGAGTTTAAATTGATCATGGGTTTGAATCATTTGATAGTTTGATTTAATTTTGGAATTTAGATTTAAATTTGAGATTTGATTTGGAAGAATGAAGCATGGATTTGGTTTGGACTATAGGGTAGGCAAGTTCTCCTATATCTCTAAGGCACAACTTACCCTTATGGCTACCTCTTCTAAGTCTCTAGGGTTAGGTTAAGTGTTCACCTAATCACTACAAGTTTCTTAAGACTGAGGAACTCTTTGTGTCTATGAGAGTCCTAGATCTATGATAAGGAAGTTGAGAGCTCACTCCAAAAGTGAGGTCAACAGGTTTATGGTTTAGGGTTTTAGGGTTTAGGGTTTTGTGTTTAGGGTTTATGGTTTAGTGTTTAGTGTTTATAGTTTTAGGGTTTAGGGTTTAAGTTTTAGGTTTAAGGTTTAGGTTTTAGTTTAGGGTTTAGGGTTTAAGTTTTTTTTAAGAGAGAACTAATTCATATTCAACATTTATTATTTTTGATTTCACCAACCAAGTGACGCACCAAGTTTTCTAAGACACAAGCGAGACATAGATAAAAAATGAGCATGCATAGAGTAAATAAAAAACCCTAGATAACTAGAACTATCTCTACTTTAAAGGTAGTTCCAGAAGCAGCAGATCGGATCAACCATTCTTTAGTTTCTCCAGTTCCTATCAGAACCACGACCACCTCTTGAGCAGCAGGATCCGTCATCATATTATGGATCTGTCCCTCCAGGACCACCATCATTGTAATCTCTGTCGTTCCTCCCACCTCCATAACCACCATTACTCTGACCACCACCTCCATATCCACCAGCACCTCTAGATCCCCCACCATGACTGCGATAACTGCCGCCTCCACCATCACCTACCATCTAGGAACTGGTTGAGCCGATGTTCCTACAGTCAAGGTTCTTCCCATTATTAGGGTTTAGGTTTATTTTTTTTATTTATTTAGTTTATTTAGAATTAAGTTTAGGGTTTAGGATTTAAGGTTTGGGGTTTAGGGTTTAGCGTTTAGGGTTTAGGGTTTAGGGTTTTAGGGTTTATGATTTAGGGTTTGGGTATCAGGCTTAGGGTTTAGGGTTTACAGATTAGTGTTTAGTGTTTAGGCTTTAAGGTTTAGGGTTTTTAGGGTTTATAATTTAGGGTTAGTTTAGGGTTTAGGGTTTAGGGTGTAAGGTTTATAGTTGTGGGTTTATCGTATGGGTTCCTGGTTTAGGGTTTAGGGTTTAGGGTTTAGGGTTTAAGGTTTAGGATTTAGGGGCTAGGGTTTAGGGTGTTATTTATTTTATTTTACTTAAATTATGTAAACTGATAGGTTTAGGTTTATTTATTTTATTTTTTATTTATTTTAGTATTTTTATTTTTATTTTTTTAAGTTCACATTTATTTTTATTTAGTTTGGTTTATTTATTTTAAGTTTATTTATTTTATTTGAGGTTTTTATTTAGTTTATTTTTTAGGTTTGGGTTTATTTTTAGTTTAGATTTATTTTTATTTTATTTTATAGGTTTAGGTTTTATTTTTTATTTTTAGGTTTAGGTGCAGGTTTTTATTTTATTTTTTTAAGTTGAGGTTTTAGGTTTTTATTTTAGGTTTATTTTAAAGTTTTATTTTTTAATTTAGGTTTAGATTTATTTTTAGTTTATTTTATTTTATTTAGTTTAGATTTAGGGTTAGGTTTAGTTTATTTTAGGTTTAGGATTTATTTATTTTAGTTTAGTTTATTTTAGTTTAGGTTTAGGTTTATTTTTTTATTTTAGGTTAATGTTTTTTTTAGTTTAGGGTTTAGGTTTTATTTTTTATTAATTATTAGGTTAATTTTTTAGGTTTAGATTTTTATTTAGTTTTTATTTTATTTATTTTAGGTATATTTTATTTTTGTTTTAGGGGTAGTTTTTATTTATTTTTAGTTTAGGTTAGGTTTTTATTTATTTTATTTTAGTTTTATTTTTATTTTTTATTTTATTTTCCTTTTTAGGTTTAGGTTTAGGATTTAGTTTATGCTTTTATTTTATTTTATTTTATTTTATTTTAATTTAGCTTGTCAAGGATTAAGGTTTAGGGTTTAGAGTTTAGGGTTTTACAATTTAGGGTTTTAGGTTTTGGGTTTTTAGGGTTTTGGGTTTAGTGTTTATGATTTAGGTTTAGGTGGGTTCAAGTTTTAGTTTAGGGTTTTTGGTTTTTGGTTTTATTTAATTTTTAAAGAGAACAAATTCTGATTCAACATTTCTTCTTTTCGATTTCATCAACCAACTAACACATCAAGTTTTCTAAGACACAAGCGATAGCATAGATAAAAGTGAGCATGCATAGAACAAATCAAAAACCCTAGAAAACTAGAACCGTCTCTACTATAAAGACATAATTTGATAAATAGTAGATCGGATTGATCGTTCTTCAGTTTCTCTAGTTCCCATCAGAACCACCCCGGCCTCTCGAGTAGAAGGATCCACCATCATATCCCTGATCTCTCCTTCCACCACCACCGCAGTTGAAACCTTCATCCCTCCTGCTACTTTTATAACCACCACTGCTCTGACCAACACCTCCATATCCACTAGCACCTCTAGATTCCCCACTACCACTATGATAACCATTGCCTACACCTTTCCCTCCATCGCCAGATCTAGAGAGCACGGTTGATGATGATGTTCTATCATCAATCATCCATTCTTAGAGTTTAGATTTAGGTTTAGGATTATTAGGTTTTAAGGTTTAGGTTTCATTTTTAATTTAATTAGCAACTTTATTTTTTTGGTTTAGGGTTTCGAGTTTAGGGTTTAGGGATTATGGTTAGGGGTTTGGTTTAGTTTGGGGTTTAGGTTTAGGAGTTGGGGATTAGTGTGTTTTAGGTATATGATTTTGGGTTGGAGGTGATTCAGCAGTCATGGGATTTTATGGTTTAGAACAAGAGTTTAGGTGGTTTAGTTTAGGTTTAGGCTAGTTTAGGGGGTGGCCTAGTGGTTTAGTTTAGGTTTAAGGTTTGGAGCCTGGCTCAGGTGTGGCCCTGGGGTTCAGTTAGTCCGGTAGAGGTAGATTTAGGGTCTGTTTCGTTTAGTGTTTGGGGTTTTAGGGTTTAGGCTCAGTTTAGGATTAGTGGGATTATGGTGTTTAGATGGGTAGTGTTTAGAGGGTTTGGATTGGGGTTAGGGCTTTAGGTGGCCTATAGTTTAGGGTTTAGGGTTTTAAAAAAGCAAACCCAGTTTAGGTTTATTTAGATTATTTAGTTTATTTTTTATTTATTTTAGTTTATTTTATTTTTTATTTTTATTTAAGTATTTTTATTTTATTTTAGTTTATTTTTTATTTATTTTAGTTTATTTATATTAGGTTTATTTATTTTAGTTTAGGTTTTTTATTTTGTTTATTTTTTAGTTTAGTTTAGGTTTATGTTTATTTTTGTTTATTTTAATTTTATTTTATTTTTAGGTTTATGTTTATTTTTTATTATTAGGTTTTAAGTTTAGGTTTTTATTTTATTTTTTTAGGTCTATGTTTTAGGTTGTTATTTTTATTTGGTTTTATTTCTTTTATAGGCTTAGGTTTATTTTTAGTTTATTTTATTTTATTTTATTTAGTTTTGGTTTAGGTTTAGGTTTTATTTATTTTAGTTTAGTCTATTTTAGTTTAGGATTACATTTATTTTATTTTGTTTATTTTATTTTTGTTTTAAGTTTAGTTTTTTTTTAGTTTAGGGTTTAGGAGTTATTTTTTATTTATTTTTAGGTTTATTTTTAGGCTTATCTTTTAGGTTTAGGTTATCATTTACTTTTTATTTTATTTCATCAAAGGTTTATTTTATTTTTATTATAGATTTAGTTTTTATTTTATTTAGGTTTTTTATTTTAAGGTTTATTTTATTTTTTTATTAGGCTTAGGTTTTGATTTATTTTATTTTAGTTTAGTTTTTATTTTCTATTTTATTTTTTTTAGGTTTAGGTTTAGGTTTATGTTTATGTTTTTAATTTATGTTTTTAGTTTATTTTATTATTTAGGATTAGGTTTGTTTTAGGGTTTTTATGGTTGAGTTTAGGATTTGGGCTCAGGGTTTAGGGTTTGGGGTCCAGGTTTAGGGTTTAGGGTTTAGTTTGGTTTAGGGTTTAGGTTTTATTTGAGTTTAGGTCCACCGTGAGTTTAGGGTTTAGGGTTTAGGGTTTGGGGTTATAAGTTTAGTGTTTAGGGCTTAAGGTTTACTTTAATTTTATTTTAGGGTTTTATTTTTACTCTAAATTAAGTAAGCATGTTTAGGTTTTAAGCTTTATTTATTTATTTTAGTTTATTTTATATTTTATTTTTATTTATGTTTATTTTTATTTTCATTTTGTTTAGTTTATTTGTTTTTATTTAGATTTTTTTTTACTATATTTTTTAGGTTTAGGTTTATGTTTAAGTTTTTTTTTATTTTATTTTCTAGTTTTAGGTTTTAAGTGTTATTTTTAGATTTAGGGTTAGGTTTTTATTTTATTTTTTTAGGTTCAGGTTTTAGGTTTTTACTTTAGGATTATTTGAGGTTTTATTTTTTAGTTTAGGGTTTAGGGTTGTTTTTAAAAAAAATTAAGTAAACCGGTAGGTTTATGTTTATTTGGTTTATATTTCATTTATTTTAGTTTATTTTATTTTTTTATTTTTATTTAGGTTTATTTTTGTTTTTATTTTGTTCAGTTTATTTATATTAAATTTATTTATTTTAGTTTAGGTTTCTTTTTCATTTTTGTTTATTTTTTAGGTTTAGGTTTAGGTTTTGGTTTATTTTTTTCTTAGTTTTACTTTTGTTTTATTTTTTAGGTTTAAGATTTATTTTTTATAATTAGGATTAGGTTTAATTTTTTATTTTATGTTTTTAGGTTATTATTTTAGGTTTATTTTTAGGTTTTAATTTTTAGTTTAGGTTTAGGTTTATGTTTATTTTATTTTTATATTTTAAGTTTAGGTTTAGTTTATTTTAGGTTTAGGTTTGGTTTTATTTATTTTAGTCTAGTTTATTTCGTTTGGGTTCATGTTTATTTTATTTGTTTATTTTATTTTATTTTAGTCAATGTTTTTTATAGTTTTAGTGTTATTTTTATTTATTTTAGGTTTATTTTTTTGGTTTAGGTTTCATTTAGTATTTATTTTATTTTATCTGCTTATTTAATTTTTTTTTTAGTTTATCTTTATTTGTTTTTATTTTTAGGTTTAGTTTATTTTATTTTTGTTTAATTATTTTATTTATTTATTTTAGTTTATTTTATTTATTTTATTATCAATTTAGGTTTTTTTAGTTTTAGATTTAGGATTAGGTTTAGTTATGTTATTATTTTATTTTATTTTATTATTATTAGGTTTAGGTTTAGGGTTTAGATTTATGGTAGGGTTTAGGTGTGGTCAGTGGTTTGGGGTAGGGTTTAGTAGTGAGGGTTTAGGGTTTGGTAATGTTTATTTTTAAAGAGTTGGTAGGGTAGGGAGTTTAAGGTGGAGGGTTTAGGGTTTAGGGTTTTGGTTTTACGGTTTTATGGTTTAGGATTTAGAGTTCAAGGTTGTAGGTTTAAGGTTTAAGGTTTTGGGTTAGGTTTTTTTATTTTTTTATTTTGTTTATTTTATTTTTTTACTTAAGTAAACTGGTAGGTGTCATTTTATTTACTTTATTTTTATTTATTTTAGTTTTTTTTATTTTTATTTATTTTTTTTGCTTAGTTTAGTTTAGGTTTTTTATTTTAGTTTATTTTTTAGGTTTAGGTTTATTTTTTAGTATAATTTTATTTTTATTTTATTTTATTCTCAGGTTTAGGTTTAGGTTTTATTTTATTATTTTAGGTTTTAGGTTTTGATTTTAAGTTTATTTTGGTTTTATTTTATTTATGGTTTAGGTTTTTTTTAAAAAACAAGTAAAGTGGCAGTTTAGGTTTATTTAGTTTATTTTTATTTATTTTGGTTTACTTTATTTTTATTTTATTTAGGTTTATTTTTTTTATTTATTTAGTTTATTTTATTTATATTAGATTTTATTTATTTTAGTTTAGGTTTTTATTTTGTTTATTTTTTTAAGTTTAGGTTTAAGTTTAGGTTTATCTTTTAGTTTAGTATTAATTTTATTTTATTTTTAGGTTTAGGTTTTATTTTTTATTATTAGGATTAGGTTTAGGTTTTAGGCTGTTATTTTATGTTTTTTTAAGGGATTTTTTTTTAGTTTAGGCTTAGGTTTATTTTTAATTTATTTAGGTTTATGGTTTAGTTGTTATTTTTTTAAGGTTTTATTGTTAGTTTTATTTTTTTACGTTTGGGGTTTTTGTTTAGTTTTTATTTTATTTTATTTTTATTTCAAGTTTAGTTTTTATTTTATTTAGGTTATATATTTATTTATTTATTTGTTTAGTTTAGGTTATTATTTATTTTATATTAGTTTAGTTTTACTTTATATTTTATTTTATTTTTAGGTTTAGGTTTATGTTTAGGTTTGAGTTTAGGTTTTTATTTTATTATATTTTATTTTCTTAGTTAGATTTAGGTTTTAGGGTTTAGGGGGTTTTTTTTATAGGGAAACTCCATGTAGGGGTATTTTATTGCCACAAAAAGAGGGTTACAAGGTCCTTAAAGGGGATAAACCCTATAACTACTACTCAAAGAGCTATAATCAGCCTAAGGAGTAAATCCCCTATCTAAGTACATCTAAAAGCAAAGATACAAATTGATTAACATAATAAGCCAATGGAAGATTAGGGCCAATGCTCTGCAGGACGTGAGAATGCATGACACTATGGAGCAAACCTGCAAGAGGACAAGAGAGAAGCACCTGCAAAAATGTAAACAGAAAGAGATTAGAGTAGTTAACTTAATATAGACAAAAAGATAAATGAAAACATCATAATCTGAGAATGATAGTAAAGAATTGTGATAGAGAAGGCTCACGCTTAGTCACACCAAGATGGCGTAGATGCAAATATGAGCATCCAAACTTTAGCAGAAGGGTTACATCACAAGAGCTACTACCAAACCAAAAGGGAGTGAAATCATGACAGCCATCATAGCCAACAAACCTGTGAGAAGATTGCAGCCAGTTGTTGGAAGTCTTATGGGCTTTATTACCTGCAAACCTAAACAAAAACCATATATAATATAGAGAGGCAATTGCAAAGGGCAAAAGGATAAGGGGTCCCATGCAGGAAAAGTATCATCAATATAGTCACCCTAACATGAGAATACTTATACATATGAGAATGAGCCATCTTTGCCAGAACCTCATGAAAAGTCATATCCAAGTAGAGAAATAGGCCATCATATAAACCCTCCACAAGAAAACAACAAAGGAGGCAGCCTGCTGAAATCCTGCTAAGCAAGTCAATGAGCCTATAAATAACACCATGCTAAACATATGATATATATATGAATCTTTCAGACTAGGAGGACAACCTAGAAGTAAAGGCTAGAAAATGAATCCAATCATAATAATGAATGCAGATGTGAACAACCCCCTTATTAATATCCATATTAGTAGTTGGCAAAAAGCAATTGTATAGGAAGGCAGCATAACCCAACACAGGAAATAGACTACAACCTACCAAAAATAGCACCAAATAAAGACAGTCAGAGCTACAGCTCCAGTAGAAGCATTGAGGACCAAAAATCAGAGAATCCTGATCAACAAACAACCAAGACAAAGAAAAGGCAGATTCGCCCATAGTACCCATTCGTGTGACAAGCATACCAAGAAGATAGCTGCACAAACTTAATTGAACCCAGATGGGAATAGAGACAACAACAGATAATGTAGATCACAATTATCAGGAGGTAAAGCAGCTGCATATAAAAGGGGCAAATAAAGTCAACCCCAATAAAAAAATAGTTAATGCAACATTAGAACCCACCAGCAGATAAATCAAAAAGTGGATTCAATTGAGAGTCAACATTAGAATCCAGAAAAATTAAGACAGTAGATAACCAAGACAAAAAATAGCCAAGACAGGAACAGCCAAGACAACAAGGGATAGCAAGTTGGCCATAAAACCTCTCAATCAGAGAAGACATTGCAGTAGTTAGTAACCAAATAGATAGAGCATAAGAATAGGGTTCTAAAAGGCAGCATCCCAGACACCAATCACCAAAAATAATCGAATAAAGAATGTCAAACAACTTGTCGAACATAGGACCTCAAGTCCTACAACAACAAAGATGGAGCCAACATAGAATCAAAACCAAGATAGCAAATATCCAAGACAACAAACAACCAAGACAATAAAAACCAACTAGCTGGCCATAAAGCCACCCATCCAGAATAAACAGTGCAATAGATACATGTTTAACTGAAGGAGGATGGAGAAAACAATAGTAGGTAAAGTAGACCAATGAATTCAGATGATATGCATATAATAAATCAATAAGGGGGTTCAAAAGAAAAGCCACCAAGCAATCAACAACTTCAATAGAGGCTTGCTGAATAAAACAAACCAAAACCCTAGAGACAACATGTAGAGTATTAATCCAGCCACCAACAACCAAGACAAGCATACCAACAAGTTGGCCAAGAGTCCACCTAATCAAGGTAAATAAAGAATATGTAAAGATCCAAATAATCAGATGGATAATCACAAGGATCTGCATAATTTTAACATAACAAAGTGGGATAAAATAGCAGCAGGAGAAATCAGTAGTTGCCCAATTATTAACAGCAAAAATAGTCAGAAAAATAAAAGGCAGGAAATAGATAATAACCACAAAGACAACCTATTGGACAAAGGACCCTAAAATCCAAAAGCCAACAGTGGTAGCAATAAAACAAAAATTACACCCACCATATAAATCTCCAATAAAAAGCAAAGATGTAAAATAGCAATAGAAAGGGTTCAAAGGATAATCAACAGAAAAAAACCTTCCAGATAAAACTGAGTAGGCTAGCAGTTAAACCCATCACCATAGTAAAGGAAAACTGAGAAGCCATTAAAAAGGTCCAAACCAGTAAGGAAATAATAAAATTGATCAGTGAATTGCAAAATCTCTCTTGGAAGATAGGGAAAATGAGGTTGTCAAAGATAATCAGCAAGACAACACCAAAAGCACCCTGCTGAACTAGATAAACAACCCCAACAGCAGCTTGCTGGATATAAGACTCAATTATCTAGACCATCCAACAAACAAGAAAGAAAATAACAGTAAGTTGGCCTTAAAACTAACCATTCAAATTATACAATGCATAAGTTAAATCACAAATAGTTAAGGAAGTGGTCTAGCCAAGACTAGTTGAACCAAGAAGTAAAAAATAGCAGCAGGTGAAAATAGCATCATCCCAGATGTTAACAGCACAAACATTCAGAGAAATGAGAGGTAAGAAATAGCCAAGAAGAAAAATAAAAGCCATCATGCAGTCCACAACCTCAAGAGAGGCCAACTGAACAAAAAAAATAAACCCCCAGAAGCAGCATGAAGAGCAATAGGACAGTAATTACCAATAGGCTTGATCTGCACAATTTTAACACAACCAAAAGTTAAAAAACAATAGATAAAATGATCAGCAACAGCCCGGATGAGAATCACAAAGACATTTAGAAGAACACCAGGCAACAAATAGCTAAGAAATAGAAAGTTAGCTTGCAGGAGAGTGAATCTAGAAATCCAACAACCATATATTAAACAACACTATAATTATTCCAACCATAGGATAAGCCAATAAAAAGTAGTGGGGCAACAGAGCCACAATAGGCATTCAAAAGGGTCTCATCAATGAAATCCTTTAGGATAACGGAGAACAGGCTAGCAGCAGAACTATCATCCTCAAAGAAATCATACTGAATGGAAGTCATTAAACTATTCCAAACCTGCAAAGAACCATTAATAATAACAAGGGTATTGCAGATTCTTTCCTTACAGGTATGCAAACTAGGGTTAGTAATGACATACAACAAATACATTAAACCAACTCCAAGTGCAGCCTGCTGGACAAAAGGCCCAAAAGTCCAACAACCAACAATTAAAGCTTCAACATAGATGTTGCATCCAACATAAGATAAACCATTAAAGAGAAAAGGAACAAAAAAAATTAGACCAGTAGCTAGTCCCACAACATCAGGAATATTAGAAATCAAGAAAGAATTCCAAATCTACCGAGAAAAAGTTATAGCCACGATATTGCAAGATCTCTCCCTACAGGTTGTGAAGGTAAGGTTATGGAGCATAGGAGAGGCAAAAATAGCAAGACCCCAAATAAGGTTGGGATAATTAAACCAAAAATAGATGCCACTTAGCTCAGTAAAAGACCAACAAGGAGTAATTTGATGATGCATCAGCAAATTCCAAAGGAGCAAGAAGACATTAACAAGAAAATAGAAGCGAAGCTCCCAATTAAAGCTAGGACTATTATACCAACAGCACATGCCACAGAGATCGACAAGTAAACAATAAGGGATATTAGGTTGATGCATCAGCAAAGATAAAAGAAGTAACAACAATAAATAGAAAATGATCATGCAGTAAAAGAGGTATTGAAACAGGTGAATCCAATAAATTAGATTAATTTCTCAGATAAGGAAGCCCAGTATTATCCAGATTAACCAAGCCATGCAATTTTTTAGGAAGGGTTAGTTGATCAAAGAATTTTATACCATCCAATCTAGCACCCATAGATTGGCCAGATAATCAAGTTTTAGGGTTTAGGGTTTAGGGTTTACGGTTTAGGGTTTAGGATTTAGGGTTTAGGATTTATGGTTTAGTGTTTAGTGTTTATGGTCTTTAGGGTTTAGGGTTTAGAGTTTAGGGTTTAAGTTTAAGGTTTTGGGTTTAAGTTTTTGTTTAGGGTTTAAGATTTAAGGTTTAGAGTTTAAGGTTTAAAATTTAAGGTTTTATTTTTTTTAATAGAGTTTAAACTATATGTCTCAGAGCTTGTGGTCTCTGTGGCTTCAGTCTTTAGGTTTAGGGTTTAGGGTTTCGGGTTTTAGGTTATAAGTTTTAGGTTTTAGGTTTAAGGGTTTAGGGTTTAGGGTTTAGGGTTTAGGGTTTAAGGTTTAGGGTTTTAGGATTTAGGATTGTAGGTTTAGGGTTTAGGGTTTAGGGTTAGGGTTTTTTTATTTATTCTATTTATTTATTTATTTAAATTAAGTAAAATGGAAGGTTTAGGTTTATTTTGTTTGTTTTTATTTATTTTAATTTATTTTATTTTTTATTTTTATTTTTATTTAGTTTATTTTATTTATTTTACCTTAGGTTCTTTATTTTAGTTTAGTTTTTAGGTTTAGGTTTAGGTTTAGGTTTATTTTTTAGTTTAGTTTTATTTTCATTATATTTTTAAGCTTTAGGTTTTAGTTTTTATTTTTAGGTTTAGGTTTTAGGTTTTTATTTTAGTTTTACTTTTAGGTTTTATTTATTAGTTTAGGTTTAGGTTTATTTTTGGTTTATTTTATTTTATTTAGTTTAGGTTTAGGTTTAGGGTTCATTTAGTTAATTTTAGTTTAGGTTTAGGTTTATTATATTTTTATTTTAGGTTTACGTTGTTTTTAGTTTGGGATTTAGTTTCATTTTTTATTTTTTTACATTTATTTTTTAGGTTTAGGTTTTTATTTAATTTTTATTTTATTTTATTTTAGGTTTATTATATTTTTATTTTAGGTTTAGTTTTTATTTTTTTTAGTTTAGTTTAGATTTTTATTTATTTTATTTTAGTTTAGTTTTAATTTTTTATTTTTTTTTTTAGGTTTAGGTTTAGGTTTAGGTTTTAGTTTATGTTTTTATTTTATTTTATTTTATTTTGGTTTAGTTTTGTTTATTTATTTTCTTTTTAGATTTTATTTAGTTTAGGTTTTGGTTTTTAGCTTTTTAGGGTTTAGGGTTTAGGGTTAGTTTAATGTTTCGGGTTTAGGGTTTAGGTTTGGGGTTTAGGGTTTAGGATTTATTTAATTAATTATTTATTTTTTGATAAAACCCATAGTGGGGGGAAATTTCATTGCCACGAAGGAGTTCAAAAGTCCTTAAGCGGGGAAAATCCTCAAAACTAATCCTCCAAGAGCTACAATCAACCTAGAGAGAAAATTCCCCAAACTATTACAACAAGAAGCAAGAAAGAAAATAAAACCTAAGAAAAGGAGCAACAAAACTAAAGAAAAAAGAAATAGCCAATGACCATAAATAGAATAGTAGGAGAGGGAGAGTTGTAGAAGCCACAACCACCTAAAAGAAGAAAGACCTGCAGAAAGCAAAGCAAGAGAAAGGTCAAGGAAGAAAAAAAAGGAAGGGATGAAGAGTGAAAGAAAGGTTCAGGCATAAGTATAGAAAAAGGGGGGCAACCAAATTTTGTGAGCAACCAAACCTCTAGAAGAAGGGTTACAATCACAAAAAAAAGGCTACCAACCAAAGAGGAAAAAGGAACATCTCAACCATCATTGCTAACAAACCTCATAGAAATGCACTAGACCAAGCAGCAAAGTCAGCCAAGAACAATGGATAGCAACCACCATCATAGAAGGAGAAAATGAATTTAAGTAAATCTAACATAAGGCAAACCAGCTTTATCTAAGTTGGAAAAGCCTCTTTATTGCTTTGGAATATTATCATTGGAAAATAAAGTAAAATAAAAAACATTACTCCCCAAGCCAGGAAAAAAAATCAGCACTAGCATTACCTTCTCTCAAAATATGAGTCATCTTAAAAGACAATTTAAAAATAATAGCTTTAATATTCCTAAGTAGAAAAATTGAACATTACCCTTCTGATTTATCATAGTAACAACCATCTCAACATCAAATTCTAACTAAATGGAAAGAAAATTCTTCTCAAAACAAAGCTTACAAGCTTGATAAACAATCATTAGTTCAGCCATAATAATAGAAGTAGTAGAGAGAGGAGTGCAGAAAGCAAGATAATAATCCCAAGATTATTATGAAAAATACCACCATAGCAAGATTTGTCAAGTGCAAAAGCCAAGATAATACTCCCAAGATTATTACAAAAAATACCACCACAGCCAGTTTTGTTAAGTGCAATAAAGCCATCAGTGTTAATTTTAAGAGGCTTAATCCAGTAAATGATTTTATAAGAAGGAGGCATGTCACAATAAGGAAACTTAATACCCAATTTAGAAGCAACAAAGTTGCTACCTCTAAAATTAGTACCATTAAGAAGCGCAGCCTTATGTAAAGAAATTTTTTTTCTTTAGTCTTATCAATAATCCTTTTATGATTCATAGGCACATTATGATGTTTTGCATCATTTCTATCAAACCAAATGAACCAAATCAAAGTAACAACCACAACTATTTTGATATGCCTTTTGACTGTATTAAGAAAGTAAGAGATAAGAACCTACATTAAGGTAAAATTACCATTAAAAGAACTAATGTTGAATAAGTCCTCATACAAATTCCAAACTTTAGAGGCAATAGCACCATTAACAAAAACATCGCTAACATTCTCAGTATGAAAAAAAAAACAAACATTTATATGGAAGATAAAAAACCTTTCTCCAAAAGTAAAGAATCAACAGCAATAAAACCCCTTAAAATCCTCCAAACAAGAATAGAATAAGAGGTAGGAATAATGTTATTCCAAATCTTAAAAAAGACAGGCAAAGAGGGTTTATTATCTCTAATATGGTGCCAATTATCTTTAAAGGAATAATCACCATTACTAGAAATGATTGTAAAACTTGATCAAAAATAATACCATCAATAGGAATCTTGGTGATATTATTACAAATGAAATCAGGAATCAAGTCAGACAAAAGAGAATGATTCCAATCACCATTTAAAATAAAATGCTTAACTTTCAAAGAAGAAGTAGAGTGAGTATTAAGCATAGAATCAATAGAGGATTCCCCTATCGAATTATCTTGCCAAAAGAAAGAGAATCCACTATTAATACCCCAAAAAATGATCAAATCAACTTTCCATTTAATAGCATAAAGGCATTTCCAACTAATAGAGTCACCATGCTTATAGCTACAAGTTAAAGGATGTTTACCTTTGTAGTATTTTATATTCATAAAATTAGCCCAAAGACTAACATTCTTTCTAAAATTCCACCAAAGTTTAAAAGAAAAACAATTAGTGGAATCCAACAAGGACCTGCAGCCAATATCATCTTCAAATAAAGTACCACACATGTTATTCCAAGAGGGTCAATGAAGTCTTTTGGCCAAAAAACTTGAGCCCCAAAAAAATTTATTAAAAAGCCTTTCAATCCGCTTAATAATAAGAGAAGTAGGAACAATATTAAGTAGCAAATAAAAAGGAAGAGAGTAAATAATAGTTTTAATAATGATTAATCTACCACCAAAAGATAAAAAATGAAATTCAAGGGTAGAAAACTTATTCTGAATGTTCTAGATAACCTCATAAAAAAGGTGAGACCTCTTAGGACCACAGTATAAAGGAGAACCTAAATATTTGATAGGAAGAAATTGATGAGAAAATCCAGTAATATCTTTTATTCTATTGATTCAATGAGCAAAAATAGAAATAGAGGAGATAAAATAGCTTTTTTGAGCACTAATCAAGAGGCCACTTTCCTTTTCAAACTTATTCGAAAACACGTTCAATTTTTTAACATATTGTAATGAGCCATTACAAAATATAATCAAGTCATCAGCAAAACTTTAGTGGGATATATCCAAATAACCAAGAATCCTGAAATACTTTCTATAATTCTTCCCAAATAAAAAATTAAGCCAACAAGACAAATATTCAATAGCAATAATAAAAAGTGAAGGAGAAAGAGGATCACCTTGTCAAATACCATGGGAAGACTTAAAGAAGTTAAAGTTTTCACCATTTATAACTAAAGAGAACCAAACATTACAAATGATATTGTTAACCAAAGAGATAAATTTAATAGAGAATTCGAATAAATAGAGAATGATGTTAACAAAATTCCAAGAAATGTTGTCATAAGCTTTGGTAATATCGATCTTGAAAAGTAAATTGCCACCTATAATTTTTACATTTAAATCATGAATTAATTCTTGCGCAAGCAAGACGTTGTCAGAGATAGTCCTACCATTTACAAAACTAGTTCGATTAGCAGAAATAATCTTAGGAAGAAATTTACCAAGCCTACTAGTAAGAATTTTAGAAATCAATTTATTAAAGAAAGTACAAAGACTAATAGGTCTGAAATCATTCTAGAAGTAAGGATTATCTTTCTTTAGAATAAAAATAATATTTGTAGAAGTGAAGTATTTAGGATTAGAGTTCCAAAGAAAGAAATCCCTCATGACATTAACAAGATGAAATTTAATAATAAACCAAGGTTTTTGGAAGAATAAAGTATAATTGCCATCCGACCCTGCAATAGAATTAACATTCATACCATTAAGAATATTAAAAATTTCCTCATCTGAAGAAGGATAAACCAAGCAATCCCTATCCTCAAGACACATAATAGAGGAAATGATAGAGGGGTTAGATTTTCCACAACATTTTTCAGAACAGTTCCAGAATTAGTTTTGAGATTTTGATCCAACTTGAGATTTCCATTCAAATCACCATGATGATTCATATTAGTCAAGGGATTGTCTTGTGAGGGAAAATTATTACAAGTAGAAGTAATGTTAAATAAGTTATCATTAGTTTCCTCACAAACCTCAATATCATTATTTTACCAAGCTCAGATTGTTCTCTAATAGGCAAATCAGTAGATAGTAAAGGAGTAGGGGTAGGAGGGTGAGTTCCATTTTGAGTAGCTTTAGGCACAAAAGCAAACTTATTGGGTTTTTCATTTCTTAGAGAAGGATTAGGATCTGACAATTTATTCTTTTAATATTAGGGTGTAACACAAAGCATTCAGAGTGATCATGACCATGGATCTTATAGTGTGTGCAAAAAAGAGGGAAATTTTCAAATTCCTTTCTGATTACACCCAAATTTTTCTGAACTGATCCAAACTTCTTTTGGATACTTTTTGGTAATATCAGTCTCAACCAAGATACGTGCAACTGATGGCCGAGATCTCACGGTTGTAGCTTGATAAATTTGAAGGGGCCTACCAAAGAGATTCCCAATAGCGAATAGGACTTGATGGGTAACATAATGAATCCTCATGTTTGGAAAGGCTAGCCATAAAGGAATAATAGGGGATTCCTCTTTGACATCAAAAAAAGGTGACCATTTCAAGAGCCTCATTTGACAATTGTACACAAAATATGAGCGATGAGCAAAGACTCTTGAGTAGTCTAAATCATTCGATAGCTGAATAAGGATATGCCTAGGATCGATCAACCTGATAGTGAAAACTCTTGAAAGCTTTAAGCTATGAAAGAAGGATCGGATATTGTCAAGTGTCGGGTGACATAAGGAAAATTTTCCAACTAATGAAAATTCAAAGGGCTTTGCCAATTTTTCCACATCAAGATTAGAGCACATTACAACCGGCATTCCACGGAAGGAAGTAGAAATTAAGTTAACCAAAGCATTAGAGCAAGTGCTCTTACCGGATAAGGCATCCTTGAAGAACTTAATAGCAGGTGCAGTAATGGATGTAGTTGAATCCAAAATACCTTATAGATCGGAAGGCTTAGCCGACACCTCCAAGTTCGTCGAGCTCAGTTGCACGACAAACGGCACCTCTGCCATTATAAGATCGAGGTAAAATCACATAAGCGGCCAAACTGAGAGCAATAAACTAGAAATATGATTGGGGAAGGCCAAGGAGCAGCCAAACTAAGAGCAATAAACCAAAAATATGATTGGGGAAGGCCGAGGAGCGGCCAAACCGAGAGCAATAAACCAGAAATATGATCGAGGAAGGCCGAGGAGTGGCCAAACCGCAAGAAAATTGAAAGGGAACACGAAATCGCCCAGAGAGCCACGGCCGAGAGGGGGGAGATGGGTTTTCCAAATTTAGGGTTTATGGTTTAAGGTTTAGGGTTTAAATTTAGAGTTTAGGGTTTTCAGGATTTAGGGTTTAGGATTTGGGGTTTAGGGTTGTTGGTTTTAGGGTTTAGGGTTTAGGGTTTAGCATTTTAGGGTTTAGGGTTTAAGGTTTAGGGTTTAGGGTTTATGGTTTAGGGTTTTAGGGCTTAAGGTTTAGGGTTTAGGATTTAAGGTTTAGTGTTTATGGTTTATGGTTTTTAGGGTTTAGGATTTAGGGTTTAGATTTTAAGTTTAGAATTTAGGTTTTAGTTTATGGTTTAGGGTTTATGGTTTTTTTTAACAGAGAACAAATTTATTTTCAACATTTCTTCTTTTCAATTTCACCAACCAAGTAACAGACCAAGTTTTCTAAGACACAGGTGATGACATAGATGAAAAATGATCACGCATAAAGCAAAATCCTAGATAGCTAGAACTGTCTCTAGTGTAAAGATATTGTTCCATAAGTAGCAGATTGGATCAGTCATTCTTCAGTTTCTCCAGTTCCTATCAGAACCACCACCAGCTCTTGAGCAATGGGATCTACCATCATATCCCCAATCTATCCCTCCATGACCACTATGGTTATAACCTTCGTCACTCATCTTGCCTCCATAATCACCACTGCTCCGGCCACCACTTCCAAATCCATCAAGACCTCAATCCCCACCACCACAAAATAACTGCCTCCACCTTTTCCCTCCATCGCATCTAGACTGGCCAAGTTGACGCGATGTTCCTCTTTCGCCCATTATTAGTGTTTAGGTTTAGGTTTTTGTTATCGTTTATTAGGTTTTAGCGTTTATGTTCATTTTTTATTTATTTAGTTTCTTTAGGTTTAGGTTTAGCATATAGGGTTTAGGGTTTAGGGTTTAAGGTTTAGGGTTAGGGATTAAGGATTAAGGTTTAGGGTTTAGGGTTTAGGGTTTAGGGTTTAGGGCTTTAGGCTTTAGGGTTTAGGGATTGGGTTTAGGGATTAGGGATTAGGGTTTAGGGTTTAGAGTTTAGTGTTTAGGCTTTAGTGTTTAGGGTTTTTAAGGTTTAGGGCTAGCTTATGGTTTAGAGTTAGTTTAGTTTAGTGGTGTCAGGTTTTAGGGTTTAGGGTTTGTGGTGGTTGGTGTAGGGTTTAGGGTTTAGGATTTTGGGTTTCTGGTTTTTGTAATTTATTTATTTAAATTAAGTAAATCGGTGTGTTTATGTTTATTTAGCTTATTTGGTTTATTTTATTTTTTATTTTTATTTAAGTTCAATTTTTTTTTATTTAGTTTATTTTAGGTTTATTTATTTTAGTTTAGGTTTATTATTTACTTTATTTTTTAGTTTAGTTTTATTTTTATTGTAGTTTTTAGGTTTAAGTTTTATTTATTCTTTAAAGGTTTAAGTTTAGGCTTTAATTTTATTTTTTGAAGCTCAGGTTTTAGGTTTTTATTTTTGGTTTATTTTTAGGTTTTATTTTTTAATTTAGGTTTTGGTTTATTTTTAGTTTATTTTATTTTATTTAGTTTAGGTTTAGGTTTAGGTTTAGTTTATTTTAGGTTTAGGTTTTATTTATTTAAGTTTAATTTATTTTAGTTTAGGTTTAGGTTTATTTTATTTTTTTTAGGTTTATGTTTTTTATTAGTTTAGGGTTTAGGTTTTACTTCTTATTAATTATTAGGTTTTTTATATATTTTTTTATTTTGCTTTTATTTTATTTTATTTTAGGTTTATTTTATTTTTATTTTAGGTATAGTATTTTATTTTATTTAGGTTTGTTCTTTTCTAGTTTAGTTTAGGTTTTTATTTATTTTATTTTAGTTTTGTTTTTATTTTTTATTTATATTCTTTTTACGTTTAGGTTTAGGTTTTAATTTAGGTTTTTATTTTATTTTATTTTTTATTTTATTTTTTTTTGGTTTATTTATTTTGTTTATTTTAAGGTTTTATTTAGTTTCTGTTTAGGTTTTTAGCTTTTTAGGGTTTAGGGTTTAGGGGTTAGGGTTTAGGGTTTACAATTTTAAGGTTTAGGGTTTAAGGTTTAGGTTTAGGTTTAAGGTTTATCTTTTTATTTATGGTTTAGGGTTTTTGGTTTTTTATTTTATTTTATTTTAAAAGAGAACAAATTCATTTTCAATATTTCTTCTTTTTGATTTCATCAACCAAGTAACACACCAAGTTTTCTAAAACATAAGCGACAATAGATAAAAAATGAGCATGCATAGAGTAAATCAAAAACACTAGATAACTAGAACCATCTCTACTGTAAGAAAATAGTTCATTAAGCAGCAGATCGGATCGGTCGTTCTTTAATTTCTCCAGTTCCCATCAAAAGCACCCCAGCCTCTTGAGTAGCGGGATCCACCATCATATCCCTGATCTCTCCCTCCACCACAACCACGGTTGTAACCTTCGTCTCTCCTCCTACCTCAATAATCACCACTAGTCTAACTACCACCTCCATATCCACCAGCACCTCCAGATCTAGACTGAGCCTAGTTGATGGTGATGTTCCTACTATCAAGGTTATGCCCATTCTTAGGCTTTAGGTTTAGGTTTAGGTTTGGATTTGTTAGGTTATAGGGTTTAGGTTTCTTATTAATTTATTTAATTATTTTAAATTTAGGATTAGGGTTTGGGGTTTATGGTTTAGGGTTTAGGGTTTAGGGTTAGGGTTTAGAGTTTAGAGTTTTAGGGTTAATGCTTTTAAGGTTTAGGATTTAGGGTTAAGGTTTAGGGTTTAAGGTTTAGGGTTTAAAGTTTAGGGTTTTGTGGGTTTAGGTTTATGGTAGGTCCAGGAAGGTAGGATTAGCTTTAGGATTTAGGGTTTAGTGTTTAGATCATGTAGGGTTTAGGGTTTAAAGTTTAGCATTTGGGTTTTAAAAAGCAAAAACCAATAGGTATATTTAGTTTATTTATTATTTATTAGTTTATTTTATTTTTATTTTATTTTGGTTTATTTTTAGTTTATTAGGATAGTTTATTTATATAAGTTTATTTATTTAGTTTGGTTTTATTTTAGTTTATTTAGGTTTAAGTTTATTTTAGTTGAGTTTTATTTTATTTATTTTTAGGTTTAGGTTTTATTTTGTAAATTAGGCTTTGGTTTAGGTTTTTATTTTATTTTTTTAGGTTTAGGAATTAGGTTGTTATTTTAGGTTTATTTTTAGATTTTATATTTTAGTTTAGGCTAAGGTTTATTTTTAGTTTAGGTTTAGGTTTAGGTTTAGTTTATTTTAGGTTTAGGTTTAGGTAAAGTTTATTTTAGGTTTAGATTTTAATTATTTTAATTTAGTTTATTTTAGTTTAGGTTTAGGTTTATTTTAGATTATTTATTTTATTTTTTATTTTACGTTTAGGTTTTTTTTAGTTTAAGATTTAGTAGTTATTTTTTAATAAATTTTAGGTTTGTTTTTCAGTTGAGGTTTTTATTTAGTTTTTATTTTATTTTATCTTAAGTTTATGTTATTTGTATTTTAGGTTTAATTTTTATTTTATTTAGGTTTATTTTATTTTTTTGTTTAGATTATGTTTTTATTCATTTTATTTTAGTTTAGTTTTCATTTTTTATTTACTTTTATTTTTAGTTTTAGGTTTAGGTTTACATTTAAGTTTAGGTTTAGGTTTTAGCTTAGGTTTTTAGTTTATTTTATTTTATTTTTTTATTTAGGTTCAGGTTTTAAGGATTCAGCTTTAAGGTTTATGGTAGGGTTTAGCCTAGGGTAAGTTTTTAGTGTTTTAGGGTTTAGGGTAGGTTTAGGTTTAGGGTTTTGGTTTTAGTTTAGGGTGGTTTATGCTCGCCTGGGTTTCGCATTTTTAAGAGTTGAGGATTAGAGTTTAGGCATTCAGGTTTAGGGTTTAGGGTTTTAATGATTTAAGCTTTAGAGTTTAGGATTTAGGGTTTTAGGGTTTAGGGTTTTTTGGGTTTAAGTACATGGGTTTTTTAATTTTTTTTAATTTTTTTTTAAATTAAGTAAACTAGTAGGTTTATGTTTATTGAGTTTATTTTTTTATTAGTTTAGTTTATTATAATTTTGTATTTTTATTTAGATTTATTTTTATTTTTATTTAGTTTAGTTTATTTATTTTAGTTTAGGTTTTTTATTTTAGTTTATTTTTTAGGTTTAGGTTTAGGTTAAAGTTTATTTTTTAGTATAGTTTTATTTTTATTTTATTTTTAGGTTTATGTTTTATTTTTTATTTTTTTGTTTAGGTTTAGGTTTTTATTTTATTTTTTGAGGTTTTGGTTTTAGATTTTTATTTTAGGTTTATTTTAGGTTTTTATTTTTTAGTTAATGGTTTAAGATTTTTTAAAAAAAAATTAAGTCAACTGGTAGGTTTTAGTTTATTTAGTTTATTTTTTATTTTTATTTAAGATTATTTTTATTTTTATTTAATTTACTTTATTTATATTAGGTTTGTTTATTTTAGTTTAAGTTTTATTTTAGTTTAGTTTATTACTTACGTTGAAGTTTAGGTTTAGGTTTATTTTTTACTTTATTTTATTTTTAGGTTTAGGTTTAGGTTTAGGTTTTTATTTTTTAATTTCTAGTTTAGGCTTAGGTTTATTTTTAGTTTATTTTATTTTATTTAGTTTAGATTTAGTTTTAGGTTTAGTTTATTTTATGTATAGGTTTACATTTTATTTATTTTACTTTATTTTATTTTAGTTTACGTTTAGGTTTATTTTATTTTGTATATTTTATTTTTATTTTATGTTTAGGTTTTTTTTAGTTTCGGTTTTATGTGTTATTTTCTATTTATTTTTAGGTTTATTTTTTAAGTTCAGGTTTTTATTTAGTTTTTATTTTTTGATCTTAAATTTATTTAATTTTTATTTTATGTTTAGTTTTTATTTTATTTATATTTTTTATTTTTAATTTTATTTTATTTTTTTGTTTAGTTTAGGTTTTTATTTATTTTATTTTTGTTTAGTTTTTATTATCCATTTTATTTTATTTTTTGGTTTAGGTTTAGGTTTAAGTTTAGGTTTTAGTTTAGGTTTTTATTTTATTTTATTTTATTTTCTTATGTAGGTTTAGGTTTTAGGGTTTAGGGTTTAAAGATTATGGTTTATGGTTTTTGGGTTTAGGGTTTTGGGTTTTGGGTTTAATGTTTTGTGTTTAGAGTTTTTAAGGTCTGGTTTAGTGGTTTGTTTAGAGGTTTAGGTTTTAGTTTAGGGTTTGGTTTTATCTTCTTAACCAGAGTCACGGTGATTTAGTGTTTTAGGGTTAAGTTTAGGGTTTTAAGTATTTGGTTTAAGGTTTTAGGGTTTAGGCTTTTAGGGTTTAGGGTTGTAGGATTAGGGTTGTAGATTTAGGGTTTAGGGTTTAGAGTTTAGGGTTATGGTTTTTTTTTTAAAAAAATAAGTAAAATGGTAGGTTTAGCATTATTTAGTTTATTTTATATTTATTTTCGTTTATTTTATTTTTTATTTTTATTTACTTTTATTTTTATTTTTATTTAGTTTACTTTATTTATTTTAGTTTATGTTTTTTATTTTAGTTTACTTTTTAAGTTAGAATTTAGGTTAAAGTTCATTTTTTAGTTTAGTTTTATTTTTTTTTAATTTTAGGTTCAGGTTTTATTTTTTATTTTTAGGTTTAGGTTTAGATTTTTTTACTTTTTAGGTTTAGGTTTTAGGTTTTTATTTTAAGTTTATTTTTAGGTATTATTTTTTAGTTTAGGTTTAGTTTTATTTTTAGTATTTTTCTTTTATTTAATTTAGGTTAAAGTGTAGGTTTAGTTTATTTTAGGTTTAGGTTTAGGTTTTATTTATTTAGTTTAGTTTAATTTAGTTTAGGTTTAAGTTTTTTTATTTTATTTTAGGTTTAAGTTTTTCTTTAGGATTTTAGGTTTTCTTTATTTATTTTAGGTTTTATTTATAGGTTTATTTTATTTAGGTTTTATTTTTTAATTTTATTTTATTTTAGTTCATTTTATTTCTATTTTTAGTTTAGTTTTTATTTTGTTTAGGTTTTTCATTTTTTAAGTTTAGTTTAGGTTTTTATTTCTTTATTTTAGTTTAGTTTTTATTTTTTATTTTATTTTCTTTTTAGGTTTAGGTTTAGGTTTTAGTTTTTGTTTTTATCTTATTTTCTTTTATTTTTTTATTTTGGAGTAGGCTATTTTTTATATTAATTTTAGGTTTTATTTAGTTTTGTTTAGGTTTCTACCTTTTTTAGGGCTTACAATTTAAAGTTAGTTTAGTGTTTAGGGTTTAGGATTTAGGGTTTTCTTTTTGGTTTTGGTTTAGGGTTTACGATTTAGGTTTTAGGGTTTATGGTTTATGGTTTAGGGTTTTAGGGTTTAGTGTTTAGGTTTAGGGTTTAGGGTTTAGGGTAGGCTCACATTTTAGTTTAAGGCTTTGGATTTTTGTTATTTTTTAATAGTGAACAAATTCAGATTCAACATTTCTTCTTTCCAAATTCATCAACCAAGTAACACACCAAGTTTTCTAAGACACAAGCAATGACATTGATAATAAAATAGCATGCATGGAGCAAATTAAAAACCCTAGATAACTAGAGTTGTCTCTACTGTAAAGACACAGTTCCATAAGCAACAGATCGAATTAGTTATTTTTTAGTTTCTTTAGTTCCCATCAAAACTAGCCCGGCCTCTCGAGTAGCGGGATCCACCATCATATCCCTGATCTCTCACTCTGCCACCACCATTACTGTAACATTCATCGCTCGTCCCACCTCCATACCAACCACTGCTCTGACCACCACCTCCATATCCACCGACACCTATAGATCCCCACCACTGTGATAATTGCCGCCTCTGCCTTTGCCTCCACCGCAAGATCTAGACTGAGCCTGGTTGACGGTGATGTTCCTGCCATCAAGGTTCTGCCAATTCTTAGGGTTTTTTTTAAATGAAAAGTGGGAGAATTTTATTGCCAAAAAGAAAGAGATACAAAGTCCTTAAAGGGGATAAATCTCTAAACTATTGCTCAAAGAGGTGCAATTAGCCTAAAGAGATAAATCCCCTACCTATTACAAGAAAACCAAAGCCAAAAAAAGAAAAGACAAAAACTAAGAAAGAAATACCACAAAATTCCAAGAAGGGTAGCCAAAGCCATCTATATCCCAAAATCTTGTAAGAGATGCAGAAACCATATACAGCCCCAAACCTTCCACAAACCTCCAAAGAACTTAAGATAGAGAAAAGCATCTAGAAATAAAGACAAGCCAAGTACACAAAAGAAACAAAATGATAAAAATCTTAGATAAGGCTCAGGCTCAGTCACATTCATCTCAAGGGGCAATAGGATATGTGACCATCCAAACTTAAGAAGAAGGGATATAATCACATATGGTTCTACCAGCCAAAAGGATAATAGGGGAAACATCCCAACCATAATAGCCAATAACCAAGAGCTTGCCAAGTTCCAGTGTCTATCATCAGGATTAAATATGTAATTAACTAGCAAAACATCCATCCAAACCAAAGCAATGTAACCAACCAAACAAGACAACATCCATGAAACAACCACCATAAAGCCACACGAAATAAATAAAGATAAATGGTAAAGAACCAAAAATTTTGCAGAACCACCAACCAACATCTCAGGTACAGCCAACCATCAAGGACTCCCAGCCAACCATAGTAGCAAGAATCAACAGAAATAGCAATAGAGCCAACAATAACCCAAGCAACATAGAGGTTCATCCCACAATAGATAGAAATGACAAGCCATTAAGCCATCTAGCCAACAGGCAAACACCACAAAAAAAAAAGATCAAAAAATCACCAGAAAAGGGGAACAAAAACTAGATGGCAGGTAACAGCTCCAAAGAGAGTAACTTACCATAGGAAGAAACAAAGCCCATGGCCAGGCTCAACCAATAATCACGATGCTATATAGCCAAAACCAAAAGCAAAAGGTTGGAAAAACCATAGCCTTCAAGCAACCACCAGCCAATAAACCCTCACAGGAAAAAAAAGATGCTACGAAAAAAGGCAAACAAGCAAGCTTCGAAGCTTGCTAATCATTAGGCCATCGTAAAACCAACACAATAAGAGATCAACAAGATGAGAGAGCCACCAAACCCAGAGGGCAACCAAAGCTCAGCAGTACCAACTAGAAATAATTCGACCCATAAGGAGATACCATTGTTAGGGTTTAAGTTTAGGTTTTTTTAGGTTTTAGGGTTTAAGTTTATTTTTTAAACTTTAGGTTTAGGTTTAGGGTTTGGAGTTTAGGGTTTAGGGTTTATGGTTAGGGTTTAGGGTTTAGGGTTTAGGGTTTAGGGTTTAATGTTTATTGTTTAGGGTTTTAGGGTTTATACAATTAGGGTTTATTGTTTAGGGTTTTGTTTTATGTTTTAAGGTTTAGGGTTTGGGGTTTTAGGGCTTAGGTTTAGGGTTAGGTCAGGTTTAGGGTTTAGGGTTTAGGAGGGTTTATGGTTTTAAAATTAAGTAAACCAGTAGGTTTAGGTTTATTTTTTTATTTTATTTATTTTACTTTAGTTTTTTTATTTTTTATTTATTTAGTTTATTTGTTATTTAGTTTATTTTATTATTTTATTTTTTATTTTATTTTAGTTTATTTTTTATTTTTTTATTTTTTTTTAGTTTAGTTTTATTTTTATTTTATTTTATTTTTTTATTTTTTATTTATTTATTTTTTTTTTTAGGTTTAGCTTTATTTATTTTAGTTTATTTTATTTTAGTTTAGGTTTATTTTATTTTTTTTTTTTTATTTTTTTAGTTTTAGGTTTATTTATTATTATTTTAGTTTATTTTTAGTTTATTTTATTTTAGTTTATTTTTATTTTATTTTTTTTTTTAGGTTTTTTTTTTTTGGTTTTTTTTTTTTTTTTTTTTTTTTTGTTTTTTTTTTTTTTTATTTTTGTTTTTTTTTATTTTTGTTTTGTTTTGTTTTTATTGTTTTAGTTTAGTTCAAGTTTTTATTTATTTTATTTTATTTTAGTTTTTATTTTTATTTTATTTTATTTATAGGTTTAGGTTTAGGTTTAGGTTTTAGTTTAGGTTTTTATTTTATTTAGGTTTAGGGTTTAGGGTATGGGGATTAGGGTTTAGGGTTCAGGGTTGTAGGTTTTAAGGTTTAGGGATTAGGGTTTTAGGGTTTAGGGTTTAGGGTTTATGGTTTACAGATGTAGGTTTAGGGTTTAGGGTTTAGGGAACAAGTTTTAGTTTAGGGTTTAGGGTTTTTGGTTTTTTAACAAAGAACAAATTTAGATTCAACATTTCTTCTTTTCGATTTCATCAACCAAGTAACACACCAAGTTTTTTAAGAGACAAGTGATGAGATAGATAAGAAATGAGCACACATAGAGCAAATCAAATACACTAGATAACTAGAACTGTCCCTACTATAAAAACATAGTTCATATGCAGCAGATCGGATCGACCTTTCTTCAAATTCTCCAGTTCCCATCAAAACCTTGTCGACCTCTCGAATAGCAGGATCGACCATCACATCCTCGATCTTTCCCTCTGCCACCACCACGGTTGTGACATCCGTCGCTCCTTCCACCTCCATAACCACCATTGCTCCAACCACCACCTCCATATCCACCAAAGACCTCCGGATCCCCACCACCACGGATATCGCCTTCACCTTCACCTCCACCACCAGATCTACACTGAGCTTGGTTAATGGTGATGTTCATACCATCAAGGTATTGCCCATTCTAAAGGTTTAGGTTTAGGTTTAGGTTTATTAGGTTTTAGGGTTTAGGTTTATTTTTTAATTTAATTAGTTACTTTAGGTTTAGTTTAAGGTTTGGGGTTTAGGGTTTAGGGTTTAGGGTTAGGTTAGGGTTAGGGTTTAGGGTTTAGAATTTTAAGTTTTATGCTTTTAGGATTTAGATTTTAAGGTTAGGGTTTAGGGTTTAGGGCTTAGGTTTTAGGGTTCAGTCTTTAGGCTTTAGGGTTTAAGGTTAGTTCAGGGTTTAGGGTTGAGGGTTTTAGAGTTTAGGGTTTAGGGTTTAGGGTTATTGTTTAGGGTTTAGGGTTTGGGTTTAGGGTTTACGGTTTTGGGGTTTAGGGTTGTTTAGGGTTTAGGGTTTTTATTTTGGGGAAAGTTGGAATTTTATTACTATAAAAGGAATAGATATAATATCCTTAAAAGGGGTAAAGCTCTAAAATTCTACTGCTCTCATAGCTATAAGAAACCTAGGGAGCTAAACCCCTTTCTAAGTACATTAGAAAAATATAAGGATAAAGTAGCAAATACAATGCCTAAAAAGCATATGAGAAAAATACACAGAGTAAGACTAAAATAAATCCTGAAAATAGTAAAAGGATGAATCAGTAGCAGTTCATGATTCCTTTGAGAAAGCTAGATAAGCAAGATCCACAACAACATCACTTGGGTTGACTGAGCAATGACCATTCCCTCTGTAAAGTTCTAACCTGTAAAAGAAATTTGCAAAACACTATAAAGGGAAAAGTCATAGATAAAAAAGATAAGGATAAAGAGAGGAAAAGGAGAGAGCTTAGAAAGAGAAGGCTCTGGCTCAGTTAGGATCATATCAAGGGGGAACAATATATATGAGCATCCAAACTTCATAAAGAAGTGTTACAATCATATGTAGTGCTACTAACTAGAGAGAAGTGGTGAGTAACATCAAAGCTATCATAACCAGCACACCTGATAGAAACAAACATCTAAGGCTAACAGTCAATAGAGTTCTAGATCTAGCACCATTAAACAAAAAGTAAATGAGCAGCAACCAGCTAGCAGCCAAACCACCAAACAAAAACCACAATAGATTAATCATAATATCCTAAAGAGAGGCTAGAACAAAGTGAGAACACAAATAACAACCATTAACCAGATAACCATCCAAGCTCTAAACTAGGGAAAACCAGAACCAGCCAACAGCAAGCACCAGACCAATGCTAATTAATAGAGAAATAACCAACAAAACCATGATAGGAGCCCTCAATCCAAAGTCCCAACAATAAGTAGTTTCCATGCCAAACTAGGGTGAGCAACCACAAATGTCTAAATAGCTCAGAAATGAAACCATCAACTGAAAGAAAAAATAAAAGAAAAAATAAGCTACAGTGAATGCAAATCACCAGAAGATAAAATAACCACACAAAGGGGGCCATAGGCAACCACCAACCACTAAAAACCAAAAAGTCCAATCCAAAAGGATCAACAAAGGTTCAGCCAACACAACAAAAGGCTCTAATAAATTGTTGGGTTTAGGTTTTAGTTTTAGGGCTCAAGTTTTAGTTTAGGGTTTAGGGTTTTTGGAATCTATTTTCTTTAATAGAGAACAAATTCAGATTCAACATTTTATCTTTTCAATTTTATCAACCAAGTAACACACTAAGTTTTCTAAGACACAAGTGGTGACATAGATAAAAAATGAGCATGCATAGATCAAATCAAAAACCCTAGATAACTAGAACCGTCTCTACCAGAAAGATAGTTTCATAATACTAGATTGGATAGGCTATTCTTTAGTTTCTCTGGTTCCCATCTGAATCACACTAGCTTCTCGTGTAGCGAGATCCACCATAATATTCTCGATCTCTCCTGCCGTCATCACCACGGCTGTAATCACTGTTGCTCCTCTCACCTCCATAACCACCACTACTTTGACCACCACCTCAATATCCACCAGCACCTCCAGATCCCCCACCACCACTTAGATAATCGTCACCTCCACCTTCACCTCCACCACCAAATTTAGACTGAGCTTGGTTGACGGTGATGTTCCTGTCGTCAAGGTTCTGCCCTTCCTAAGGTTTAGGTTTAGGTTTAGGTTTATTAGGTTTTAGCTTTTAAATTTATTTTATAATTTATTCAATTACTTTAAGTTTAGGTTTATGCTTTGGTGTTAGGGTTTAGGGTTTAGTGTTAAGGCTTAGGGTTTAGGGTTTAGGGTTTAAGTTTTATGGTTTTATGGCTTATGCTTTTAGTGTTTAAGGTTTAGGGCTTTGGGTTTTATAACATTTAGGGTTTATGTTGTAGGTTTAGGGTTTAGGGTTTAGGGTTTAGTGTTTAGGATTTAGGGTTTAAGATTATTTTTTTAACTTAAGTAAACCGTTAGGTTTAGGTTTACTTAGTATATTTAGTTTATTAATTATTTAATTTATTTTACTTTATTTTTTATTTTTATTTAGTTTAGTTTTTTATTTTAATTTAGATTTTTTGTTTTAGTTTTTTTTTTGTTTAGGTTTGGGTTTATTTTTTAGTTGAGTTTTATTTTTATTTTATTTTTTAGGTTTAGGTTTAGGATTTTATTTTATTTTTTAGGTTTAGGTTTTAGGATTTTATTTTAGGTTTATTTTTCAGTTTTATTTTTAAGTTTAAGTTTATTTTTAGTTTATTTTATTTTATTTAGATTTGTTTTAGGTTTAGGTTTAGTTTATTTTAGGTTTAGGTTTAGGTTTTATTAATTTTAGTTTAGGTTGAGGTTTATTTTATTTTGTTTATTTTACTTTTATTTTAGGTTTAGGTTTATTTTACTTTTATTTTATTTTATTTATTTTACTTCTATCTAGTTTTTGTTTTTATTTTATTTAGGTTTTTTATTCTTAGGTTTATTTTATTTTATAGTTTAGTTTAGGATTTTATTTATTTTATTTTAGTTTTATTTGGATTTTAAAATTTTATTTTAAGGTTTAGGTTTTAGTTTAGATTTTTATTTTATTTTATTTTATTTATTTTATTTAAGTTTTGGTTTTTTATTTATTTGATTTTTAAGTTTTATTTAGTTTAGGTTTAGGTCTCTAGATTTTTAGGGTTTATGGTTTACGGTTTAGGGCTTAGGGTTTAGGGTTTGGGATTTTTTTTAAGAAAACCCATAGAGGGGAGAATTTTATTGCCACAAGAGTACAAGTGCCTTAAGAGGGAAAAAGTTTCTTAATTACTGCTCAAAGTGCTACATTCAACTAAGAGAGAAAGGTCCCCTATCTAATACAACAAAAGCAAGGAAATAAAAACCAAAGCAAAAGAAATAAAAGACCCAAAAATAATTAAGCAACAACATAGTAAATAGGAGGATTAGCCAAAGCTGACTACTAGAATAAGAAGTCTTTTGAGAGTTGCATAATCCACATTTAGGATCTCAAACCTGCAAAGAACCTGTAAAAGAATATTGCAAGCAAATAGAAGATGTAATTAGCACAACTATCTTAAGCACATAATAAAGAGCAATATAAGAGAAATTTTCAAATAAGGCTTAGGCTCAGTCACCTTCATCTTAAGGGGCAACCATAAATGTGAGCATCCAGACTTTAAAAGAAGGGTTACAGTCACATATGTTGCTACCAGCGAAAAGATAATAGGGAAATCATCCCAACCATCATCTCCCACCTACCTCAGCAAAGGCAATCAACTAAAGAGTGAAAGTCAACAATTCTCTAGTACCTGCTACCCAAGAACCAAAAATAACAGGCCCACAAATCACCCAACCGACTAAAGGTCACCAAACCTGAAAGGAAGTACCATCAACAAAACCACCACAATATAAATGAAAGAGCAACTGCCAAGATTTCACCCTGAAAGCAAAGCCACCAAAGATTGAAACCAAACCCACTTGTGTCACCAGACAACCACAAGCAACAACCCAAAACAAAAACATCAACCTAGCCAAAAGAAACCAAAATTCCAAAACCATTAGAGAACAAGGCCAACACTAACAAAAGAACAAGTAACAACCTGATAGATTACCTCTAGAGATAAAAGATGAGGGACCAAATCCAAGACAAAATCACCACCAAGAGAAAAACCAAGCCCACCATACCAACCAAGAGGCAAGACATAAGAAACAAAGGGAGCCAAAGAAATCCAAATCCTCAGCCAAAATAATAGACGAAGCCAACAACACTCAAGGAAAAAATAGCATCCACCCAAGTGAGCAAATAGCAAGAATTAGCAACCAACAAACAACCACCATAAGGCCAAAACTATAATAAAGAAAAACCACCAAAAAGGCAACCTTACCAGCTAATAATAGTTCAAAATGAAAACCAACCAAACCAGGCAACCCACAAAGCCACCTAGCTAATTAACAATGCAGCAGATGAGCCAACACCGATAAGGAAGCAGCCAGTCGAAAGGGGAGGAAATCCCAACATAGAGAAAGATATGCATAGTGACAAACCAATAGGAAGCCACCAAAAACAACAAAGAAATAAATGGTAATCACCCAACCAGACAAAGATTTGTAGCCTGGGAGGACCACCCAACCACCAACAGCCAACCAAAGTGGTAAGAAAAATAGAACAAGGCCCCTTCTAAACTCCAGGGATAAAAAAAACTACTACCAAAGAGAAACTAGGTTACTAGCAACCACCAATTAGCACCCCTTCAGCCACAAGGTAAAGGGAGAAACCAACAATCAAAAGCCACCAAGCCTAAAAAGGATGAAGAGATAAAACCACAAAAGGCCTAGCACAAACTGGAGTGAAAAGATCAAGAGTAGCCATCAAATAATAGCCACCCAAACGCCTAGGTAGAGAAACAACAAAGACCCACCGTGCCCAAAAAAAACCTTCCTAAGTAAGGGAATAACCAGCAAAAACTATAGGCAAAATTAGTACCAATTAAGAAAAGGGAAAACCCAAAACCTGGTAGAGGCATAACCTAAAAGGAGGCCACCACAAGTTCAACGAAGCACTTGAAGAAACTATTGACATTCTGATACCTAAATAAAGTAATCAGCCAATCAGAACACCTCTCCAACAATAGAGGTTGAACAGCCAGCCACCACCTCAAAGAGATTTCCCAAATATTATAGCACAAACCAGACAAGAGAGTGAACCACCAGGAATGGGAAAATGTAAAATGATGAGAAAAAAAAAACATAGAAAACCAAAAAAACACAAAGCAAAATTAATTTCTAAGATAAGGTAATTCGGTGTTATCCAGATTAACCAAGCCTCATAATTGTTTAGGTAAATTAAGATGATCATAAAGAGTGAGATCATTTAATTTAGCACCTAGATTAGCCAAAATATACAAAGACATTTCCTTCATGCCAAATGTGAGAAATTTTAAAGCATACTTGAGAGAGGAGTGTTCTAGTATGATTAAGAAGATAGAATAATCATTCCCCATTTTAGGAAGTCGACATGTCAATGAGTAAAAGAGCATCAACTTCAATCTAAATATTGAAGAAACCTTTTTGTAAACAAATGTCAATAGCTTTGTTTACAGCCATTAATTTAGCATACATAGTAGAACAAGCTTTAAAAGGATAAGCAAAAGCACAAATGACATTACCTTCAAAATCCCTAAAAATACCACCACAACCAAATGTTTTCTAAGAGACAAAGCCATCAGTATTAATTTTAATAATTATTATGAGGTTTTATCCAATATATAATCCTATCTTCTTTACATAAGGTGATCTCATGTAGGTAAAGATCCAATTTTTTGGCCATAAATTTGCAACCTCTAAAATGTGTGTTACTAATTAAATTAGCATTAAATAAAGCATGAATTTTTTCTGTGGTTCTAGCAATAATACTTTTATGATTCATAGGAATACCACGATATTTAGGATCATTTCTATCCATCCATTTGAACCAAAAAAGGTAATGGAAATTAAAACTTTGATATGACCTTTCCCAGTTTGGTGGAAACAAGCTTCAAGAAGTTGATATAAAGAAAGAAAGCCATGGAAATGGTTTGTATTAAAAAAATTACACCAAATCCATAATTTGGAGCCAATAGGACCATTAACAAAAACATGATTAACATTTTTAAAATAAAAACAACAAAAACATTTGGAAGAAAAATGAAATCATTTATCCCAGAGTAAGGAATCAATAGGAATGAAGTTTTTCAGAATTTTCCAAGCAAGGACAGAATAAGAGATAGGGATGATATCATTCAAAAGTTTAATAAATACATTAGATGAAATATGAGCATCTGTAATATAATTCCAAGCCTCTTTAAGAGTAAAATCACCATTATAAGATAGCTTATAAAGAATTTAATCAGGCTTGTTGGAAAAGATAGGAATATCACTAAATTTATCAAATAGAGAGATATGAATAAATTCGCTATGTTTACTATCATTCTATCTATTATTAAGCAAAAAGGAGTTAACTTTAGTAGTAGTAGTAGAATGGGTAGATAAAAAAGAATCAATTGAACCACCACCAATCCAGTTGTCTTGCTAAAAGAAAGAAGATCTCGAATTTGTACCCAAGATATGAAAGATTCAACTTCCCATTTAATGGAGCAAAGCCTTTTCCAAACTGGGGAGTCACCAACCTTATAAGTACATATTAGCGGGTGCTTACCCTCATAGTATTTAGCTATCATAAATTAGCCTAGGGGCTATCTTTTTTTCCTAAAATTCCACCAGAGTTTATGGGAGAAGGTAGTAATAGCTTCATGAATAGGTTAGTAGCCAAGTCCACCTTCACCCAGAGGACCACAACATTTATGCCAAGAAGTCCAATGCATCCTTTTAACTCAGAATTATTTGAGGCCTAGAAAAATTTATTAAGGAGATGATTAATTCTATTTAAGATAGAATTCATAGGGATAATGGTCTGAATAAGATATAAAGGCATCGAATTAAGAGTACCCCTAAACAAAGTAAGCCTACCACCAAATGAATGTAAGTGAAGTTCCCACACCAAAATTTTATTACAAATATTTGGATAAGCTCATCAAAAATATGGGATCTTTTTTTACCTTCGAAAAGAGGAGCACCTAGATAATTAATAAGGAGTTGTTGGTGTCTAAAGTTAGTGATGCTCAAGATATGATTGATTTTATTATTAGACATTTTAGAGGAGGTAATAAAGTAACTCTTGCTTTCATTAATAGGAAGATAACTTTCTCTACCAAAATTTTTTAAAAATTTCTTAAGTCTTTTGATATGATGAAAAGAAGCATTATAAAAGATAATGAAATCATCACTAAAGCTAAGATGAGAAATAGGATACCACTAGGAGTTCTAAAGTATATGTTAGGATTATTATTGAATAAATCATTTAAACTCCTAGAAAGATATTCCACTATAAAAATAAACAAAGAAGGGGACAAAGGACCTCCTTGTCTCAATCCATGAAAAAAAGGGAAGAAGCCTAATGATTCACCATTACAAAGAATAGAAAACTAGGAATTATTAATACAATTTTTAATAAGGTTAATGAAATTATTAGAAAAACCAAATAAATGTAGGATATTTAAATGGTAATCCTAATAGATATTATCAAAGGCTTTAGAAATATCTAATTTAAAAAGAATGTTACCACCTATAGTTGGAACATCCAAATCATGAATAAGCTATTAAGCAAGCAAAATGTTATTAGATATAGATCTCCCTCTAACAAAGCTAGTTTGGTTGAGAGAGATAATTTTTTGAAGTAAAGGACTAAAGTCTATAAGTAAGAATTTTAGAAATCAATTTTTTAAAGAAAGTGCAAAGACTAATAGGTCTGAAATCACTCCAAGAATCTAGATTATCTTTTTTAGGTATAAGAATAATGGAAGTTCTTAAAAAATATTTCAGGAGAGGATTACTAATAAAAAAAATCAATAATTGTATCGATTAAGTCATGCTTAATAATAGACCAACAATTTTGAAAAAATTGAGTCCTATAACCCTCCAGACTAGCAATGAAATCAAAGTTCATGCTATTGAGAACTTTACCAATCTCATCTTAAGTAGGAAACCTAGTAAGCCAATGATTATCATCATTGGTAATAATAGATGGGATTAAATGCGAATTAGAAAAAGCTTTATAAGAGTGGCTTTTATTAAGCATATTTCTAAGGTGGTTAATAACATAATATTTAATAACATTAATATCAGTGATCCAATCTCCAATATCATTTTTCATTTTTTGGATATAATTTAAAGCACTCTTTTTATTAAATAAAGCATGAAAATAAATGGTATTCCTATCCCCATCAGCAATATGTTTACTAGCAGCTTTTTTTCTGCCAATAGGTCACTTCCATATTCTGATAATTAACAAGTTTATCTTTAGCTTCATTCAAATCCTTAAGCTTAGAAGAGTGAGTGAAAGTATCATTTTCAAGATCACAAACCAAAAGTTCCATGTTTTTTATATTAGCAAAAAGATTTTTAAAATAATGTTTATTCCACCAAACCAGACTTTATTTAAGCCTTTTGAGCTTAAACCATAATCTATTCATACTCCTAACTGAATTATCAGAGTGTGAAGGGGCATTCCAATTAATGGCCACGACTTTAAGAAAATCTAAATGCTAAATATACATATTTTAAAATCTTAAAGAGGGAGAGATGTTTAATATTTTAGAGTCTTCTTTAAAATAAACCAAAAGTGGGGCATGATCAGATAAAGCTCTACTAAAATAGTCAACAGAGGTAAGAGGCCATTGATTAATCCAATGAGAGTTGAAAAGAATTCTTTCTAAATGTTTCCAGAGCTTAGAGTTTTGCCAAGTTTAATTAGAGCCTTTAAAACTAATGTAAAAATGTTTACAATCAAGAATCATATTAGAAAATTCTTCCATATAATTAATATTAGGAGAGCAACCACTCCTTCTTTCTGAGTAATATAGAATAGTGTTGAAATCACCCCCAACCAACCAAGGTTTGTTAATAGAAAGAGCAAAACTTCTCAAATTCTCCCAAAGAACATTTCGACCAGCTCTATTGCAAGAAGCATAAACAAAAGAACCCAGCACACAAGAGTCACCAAAAGAAATTTGAGCATTGATAACTTGTTCTAGATCATCTAAAAGTAAAACATTTAAAAACCTATCCTAAAAGTACCAAATTTTATTATTGAGGTTAGAGAAACAATTACTAAAGCCAAGCATTCTAGCAACTTGATTTATTTTACCAGCATGTATAAGAGGTTCAATAACAATAAGGAAAGAGATATTGTTAATGTTGCAGAGATTTTTAATATGATTATGAACAGTGAGGATACCAATCCCTCTAACATTTCAAATAAAAGAATTAAACATAAATAAAATTGTAAAAGGAAATTAAAGTATAATAATAAAGAGAGAGAGAGAGAGAGAGAGAAAAAATAATAAATCCTCTTCTAATTTATGTGAAGAGGATCCAGATCTAGTAGATCTGGCAAAGTAGGAGGTTACATCCTAAAGTTTTTAATAATCTTTTTAAGGATAGTTTGGAATTTTCTATTTTTCTCCAAAGTTTCACTATCGGATAGAGATTGATTAAAAATATTATTAATAGGATAAGGATGAGCAAGAACATCTCTAATCACAACTTCCCCCTCTTCAAAATCAGCATTTTCATGAAAAGTGGAATTAGAATGAAGATCAATCTTGGAATTAGGGGAAGGAGAAGAAATTATATCATTTAAAGCATAATTACCAATGTCAGAATTATTGTTTTGCTCAAGAATTTCTGCTACATTCAAGTTATCATTTAAATCCTCATTCTCATCAATTAATGCCAACAAAGAACCAGGAATAGACTCATTAGAGAATGAATCATTATTTTTTTCAGCCTCTTTAAATTTGAAATTAGCCATAATAGGCATATTCTCATGTATAGAGAGGTTATTGGGCAAACCATCTTTTTCATCATTATTAATACCTTTGTCATGGTCGGAATGAGAAGTAGAATCAACAATTTTAGGAACATCAGAAGATTCCAAAAAATTTGACCTAATATCAACATTTAAGTTATGTTTAAGTGCAAAAATAGTTTTATTAACTTTATGAGAAGCTAATTTTGAGTTATGATCATTCAAAATTTTATTTTTAAGATGTAGCTCAAGAACAAAACACTTTGAATTATCATGACCATGTATCTTGCAATGGGAAGATAAAACTAAAATTTTTTCAAATTTGACCTTTTGTAAATAACCAAACTTTTTAGATCCAATCTAGACTTCCTTAGGAATTTTTTTAGATATGTCAAGTTCAACCAATATATGAGCAACAGAAGGGCAGGATCTCATAATAGTCACCTGATTGATTTGGAGTGGCTGACCAAAAAGAGCCCTGACAGCAAATAAAACCTGGCGGGTATATTCTCATATTTGGAAGAGCTAACCACACAAGAACAATAGGTGATTAATCCTTTATAGCAAAAAGGGGAGACGACTTCAACAAATGCATTTGACAGTTAAAGGAAAAATAAGATCGACACGAGAAAACCCTTGAATAATCCAAATCATTCATAAGTTGAATCAAAATATGTCTTAGATTGATCAAGCCAATAGAGAAAGCACCCAAAAGTGTAAAGTTATGAAAAAAGGATCGGATCATTTCCAAATTCAGCTGGTGCAACACAAATTTTCCAACCAAAGTAAATTCGAAAGGTTTTGTAAGCTTTTCGACATCATGATCTGAATACATGATCGAAAGCATATCTCAAAAAGAAGTCAAAATCAAATTCATCGAGTCAAAAGAGGTAGAACTTTTACCAGAAAGTGCATCCTTAATGGATTTAATAGCAGAAATGGCATTGGGTTCAGGAATCCCCAAAAAATTGGATGCCCTAGTCTGATCATCTGAATTGGGAGATGTAATCCATGGGTTTGATTTCACCATAGCCATATTCAGAGAGACACATCATGTGAGTGGCCAGAGATTCAAAAGACTCCCAAAAATGGTCGAGAATGATGAAGGATCCACCAAAAACATGAGATGGGGATGCACTGACGAAGGGGAAAATGAAATTGACATAGTGCCACAGGGGAGAACTAGGGTTACTAGGTTTAGGTTTCTAGTGTCTAGGGTTTAAAGTTTAAGGTTTAGGTTTTAGTTTAGGTTTAGGGTTTAGAGTTTAAGTTTAGGTTTATTTTTAGGTTTAAGTTTATGGCATGGGGTTTAGGTTTTTGGTTTAGGTTTAGGTCTAGATTTAGGTTTAGTTTTAGGTTTAGGTTTAGGTTTAGGTTTAGGGTTTAGGGTTTAGGTTTAGGTTTAGGTTTAGGGTTTAGGTTTTAGGGTTTAGGGTTTCCAGGCTTAATGTTTTAGGATTTATTATTTAGGGATAGAGTTTAGTGTTTAGGGTTTAGTGTTTTGAATTTAGGGTTTAGGGTTTTCAGGGTTTATGATTTAGGGTTTATGGTTTAGGGTTAGCTTAGGAGTTAGGGTTAGATTAGGGATTAGGGTTTAGGGTCTAGGGTTTAAGCTTTAGGGTTTAGGGTTTTTAGGGTTTAGGGATTTGGGACTTAGGGTTTAGGGTTTAGTGATAAACCAATTAGAATACACCAAAAACAACAAAGAAATAAATGGTAATCACCTAACCAAACAAAGATTTGTAGCCTGGGAGGACCACCCAACCACCAACAACCAACTAGAGTGCTATGGAAAATAGACAAGGCCCCTTCTAGACTCCAAGGATAAAAAAAACTAGTACCAAAGAGAAAACAAGTTACTAGCAACCACCAATTAGCACCCTTCAGCCACAAAGTAAAGGGAGAAACCAACAAACAAAAGCCACCAAACCTAAAAGGGATGAAGAGACAAAAACCACCAAAAGGCCTAGCACAAACTCAAGAGTGAAAAGATCAAGAGTAGCCATCAAATAATAGCCACCCAAGCCATCTTGGTAGAGGGTAGTAGCAAACAACAGCACCCACTAGGCCCAAAAATAGTAGCAGAAAAACCTTCCTAAGTAAGGAAATAACAAGAAAAAACTAGAGGGAAATCAATACAAACTAAGAAAATGGAAAAGCCAAAACCAGGTAGAGGCTTAACCTAAAAGGATGCCATCACAAGTTCGAAGAAGCACTTGAAGAAACTGTTGACATTCAGATCCCTAAATAAAATAATCAGCCAATGAGAACACCTCTCCAACAACAGAGGTTGAACAACCAGCCACCACCTCAAAGAGATCTCCCAAATATTACAGCACAAACCAGACAAGAGAGTGAACCTGCCAGAGGAATGCAAGAAAATAAAAATGCACACAGATAAAAACATAGAAAACCAAAAAACACAAAGCAAAATTAATTTCTGAGATAAGATAATTTAGTGTTATCCAGATTAACCAAGCCTCATAATTGTTTATGTAAATTAATATGATCATAAAGAGTGAGATCATTTAATTTAGCACCTAGATTAGCCAAAAAATATACAAAGACATTTCCTTCGTGCCAAATGTGAGAAATTTTAAAGCATACTTGAGAATGGAGTGTTCTAGTATGATTAAGAAGATAGAATAAATCTGCATTCCCCATTTTAGTGGAAGTCGGCATGTCAATGAGTAAAAGAGCATCAACTTCATTCCAAATATTGAAGAAACCTTTTTGCAAACAAATGTCAATAGCTTTGTTTATAGCCATTTATTTAGCATAGATAGCAGAACAAGCTTTAAAAGGATAAGCAAAAGCACAAATGAAATTACCTTCAAAATCCCTGAAAATACCACCACAACCAAATGTTTTCTAAGAGACAGAGCCATCAGTGTTAATTTTAATAATTATTATGAGGTTTTAACCAATATATAATCCTATCTTCTTTACATAAGGTGATCTCATGCAGGTAAAGATCCAATTTTTTGGCCATAAATTTGCAACCTCTAAAAATTGTGTTACTAATTAAATTAGCATTAAATAAAGCATGAATTTTTCTATAGTTCTAGCAATAATCCTTTTATGATTCATAGGAATTCCACGATATTTAGCATCATTTCTATCCATCAATTTAAACCAAATAAAGGTAATGGCAATTAAAAATATGATATGACCTTTCACAATTTTGTGGAAACAAGCTTCAAGAAGTTGATATAAAGAAAGAAAGCCATGTAAATGATTAGTATTAAAAAATCATACCGAACCCATAATTTGGAGCCAATAGCACCATTGACAAAAACATGATTAACATTTTAGAAATGAAAACAACAATAACATTTGGAAGGTAAATGAAATCCTTTATCCCAGAATAAGGAATCAATATGAATGAAGTTTTTCAAAATTTTCCAAGCAAGGACAGAATAAGGGATAGGGATGATATCATTCCAAAGTTTAATAAATACATTAGAAGAAATATGAGCATCTCTAATATAATTCCAAGCCTCTTTAAGAATAAAATCACCAATATAAGATAGCTTAAAAAGAATTTGATTAGGCTTGTTGGAAAAGATAAGAATATTAATAAATTTATCAAATAGAGAGATAGGAATACATTCGCTAAGTTTACTATCATTCTACTTGTTATTAAGCCAAAAGGAGTTAACTTTAGTAGCAGTAGTAGAATAGGTAGATAAAAAAGAATCAATAGAACCACCACCAATCCAGTTGTCTTGCCAAAAGAAAGAAGATCCAAATTTATACCCTAAGATATCAAAGGTTCAACCTCCCATTTAATGGAGCAAAGCCTTTTCCAAACTGGGGAGTCACCATTTTATAAGTACAGATTAGTGGGTGCTAACCCTTGTAGTATTTATCTATCATAAAATTAGCCCAGAGGCAATCTTTTTTTTTTAAATTCCACCAGAGTTTATGGGAGAAGGTAGTAATAGCTTCACGAATAGGTTTGTAGCCAAGTCCACCTTCACTTAGAAGACCACAACATTTATGCCAAGAAGTCTAATGCATCCTTTTAACTGAATTATTTGAGCCCCAAAAAAATTTATTAAGGAGTTGATTAATTCAATTTAAGATAAAATTAGTAGGGATAATTATTTGAATAATACATATAAGCATCAAATTAAGAGTACTAAAAAAAAAAGTAAGCCTACCACCAAATGAAAGTAAGAAAATTTCCCACACCAAAATTTTATTACAAATATTTGGATAAGCTCATCAAAATTATGGGATCTCTTTTTACCTTCGAAAAGAGGAGCACCCAGATATTTAATAGGGAGTTGTTCGTGTTTAAAGTTAGTGATTCTCAAGATATGATTGATTTTATTATTAGAAATTTTAGAGGAGGCGATAAAGTAGCTCTTGCTTTCATTAATAGAAAGACCACTTTCTCTATCAAAATTATTTAAAAATTTCGTAAGTCTTTTGATATGATGAAAAGAAGCATTACAAAAGATAATGAAATCATTAGTAAAGCTAAGATGAGAAACAGGATGCTACCAGGAGTTCTAAAGTACTTGATAGGATTGTTATTGAATAAATCATTTAAACTCCTAGACTGGTATTCCACTGTAATAATAAACAAAGAAGGGGACAAAGGACCTCCTTGTCTCAATCAATGAAAAAAGTGAAGAAGCCTAATACTTCACCATTACGAAGAATAAAAAACCAAGCATTATTAATACAATTTTTAATAAGGTTAATGAAATTATTAGAAAAACCAAATAAATGCAAGATATTTAATTGGTAATCCTAATAGATATTATCAAAGGCTTTAGAAATATCTAATTTAAAAAGGATGTTACCACCCATAGTTGGAACATCCAAATCATGAATAAGCTATTGAGTAAGCAGAATGTTATCAGATATAGATCTCCCTCTAACAAAGCTAGTTTGGCTGAGAGAGATAATTTTTTGAAGTAAAGGACTACTTCTATTAGTAAGAATTTTAGAAATCAATTTTTTAAAGAAAGTGCAAAGACTAATAGGTCTGAAATCACTCTAGGAATCTGGATAATCTTTTTTAGGTATGAGAATAATGGAAGTTCTTAAAAAATATTTAAGGAGAGGATCACCAATAAAAAAATCAACAATAGCATCAATTAAGTCATGCTTAATAATAACCAACAATTTTGAAAAAATTGAGTCGTATAACCCTCTAGACTAGTAGTGAAATCAAAGTTCATGCTATTGAGAATTTTGCCAATCTCGTCTTCAGTAGGCAACCTAGTAAGCCAATGATTATCATCATTGGTAATAATAGAGGGGATTAAAAATGAATTAGAAAAAGATTCATAAGAGTGGCTTTTATTAAGCATATTTCTAAAGTGGTTAATAACATAATCTTTAACAACATTAATATCAGTGATCCAATCTCCAATATCATTTTTCATTTTATGGATATAATTTAAAGCTCTTTTTTTTATTAAATATAGCATTACAGTACATGGTATTCTTGTCCCCATCAGCAATATATTTACTAGCAGTGTTTTTCCTACCAATAGGTCTCTTCCATATTATGATAATTAACAAGTTTATCTTTAGCTTCATTCAAATCCTTAAGCTTGAAAGAGTGAGTGAAAAAATCATTTTCAAGATCACAAACCAAATGTTCCTTATTTTTCATATTAACAAAAGATTTTTAAAATAATGTTCATTCCACCAAACGAGACTTTGTTTGAGCCTTTTAAGCTTAAACCATAATCTATTCATACCCCCTAATTGAATTATCAAAGTGTGAAGGGGCAATCAAATTAATGGCCATGACTTTAAAAAAATTAAAAGGCTAAAAATAAATATTTTGAAATCTGAAAGAGGAAGAGATGCTTAATATTTTAGAGTCTACTTTAACATAAATCAAAAGTGGGGCATGATCAGATAAAGTTCTACTAAAATGGTCAACAGAGGTAAGAGGCAATTGATTAATCCAATGAGAGTTTGAAAGAATTTTTTCTAATTGTTGCCAGAGCTTAGAGTTTTGCCAAGTATAATTAAAGCCTTTAAAACCAATGTAAAAATGATTAAAATCAAGAATCATATTAGAAAATTCTTCCATATAATGAATATTAGGAGGGCAACCGCTCCTTATTTCTGAAGAATATAGAATAGTATTGAAATCACCCCCAACCAACCAAGGTTTGTTAACAAAAAGAGCAAAACTCTCAAATTCTCCCAAAGAACATTTCGACCAGCTCTATTGCAAGAAGCATAAATAAAAGAACCTAGCACACAAGAGTCACCAAAAGAAATTTGAGCATTGACAACTTGTTGCAGATCATCTAAAATTAAAACATTTAAGAAGCTATTCTAAAAGTACCAAATTTTATTATTGATGTTAGAGAAAAAATTACTAAAGCCAAGCATTCTAGCAACATGATTTACTTTACCAACATGTATAAGAGGTTCAATAACAATAAGTAAAGAGATATTATTAATTTTGTAGAGATTTCTAATACAATTAAGAATAATGAGGGTACCAATCACTCTAACATTTCAAATAAAAGAATTAAACATAAATAAAATTGTAAAAGGAAATTAAAGGATAATATTAAAGAGAGAGAGAGAGAGAGAGAGAGAGAAAGAATAACAAATCCTCTTCTAAGTAAAAAATTGAAACAACACATTATTTATGTGAAGAGGATCCAGATCTAGTAGATCTAGCAAGAGTAGGGGTTACATCCTAGAGTTTTTAGTAATCTTTTTAAGGATAGTTTGGAATTTTCTATTTTTATCCAAAGTGTCACCATCAGATAGAGATTGATTAAAAATATTATTAACAGGATAAGGATCATCAAGAACATCTCTAATCATAACTTTCCCTTCTTCCAAATCAACATCTTGTTGAAAAATGGGATTAGAATGAAGATCAATCTTGGAATTAGGGGAAGGAGAAGAAATTATATCATTTAAAGCACAATTACCAATGTCAGAATCAGTGTTTTGCTCAAGAATTTCATCTATATTCAAGTTATCATTTAAATCCTCATTCTCATCAATTAATGCCAACACAGAAGCAGGAATAGACTCATTAGAGAATGAATCATCACTTTTTTAGCCTCTTTAAATTTGGAATTAGCCATAATAGGCATATTCTCATGTAGAGAAAGGTTGTTGGGAAGACCATCTTTTTCAACATCATTAGTACCTTTATCATGGTTAGAATGAGAAGTAGAATCAACAATTTTAGGAACATCAGAAGATTCCAAAAAATGTAACCTAATATCAAAATTTAAGTTATTTTTAGGCACAAAAATAGTTTTATTAACTTTATTAGAAGCTAATTTTGAGTTATGATCAATCAAAATTTTATTTTTAAGATGTGGCTAAAGAACAAAACACTTTGAATTTTCATGACCATGTATCTTGCAATGGGAACATAAAACTAAAAATTTTCAAATTTGACCTTTTATAAATAACCAAACTTTTCAGATCCAATCTAGACCTCCTTAGGATTATTTTTAGATATGTCAAGTTCAACCAATATATGAGCAACACACGGATAGGATTTCATAGCAGTCACCTGATCGATTTGGAGTGATCATCCAAAAAGAGCCGTGACAGCAAATAAAACCTGACAGGTAGATTATAATATTTGGAAGAGCTAACCACACAAGAACAATAGGTGATTCATCCTTTATAGGAAAAATAGGAGACCACTTTAACAAATGTATTTGACACTTAAAGACAAAATAAGATCGACACAAGAAAACCCTTGAATATTCCAAATCATTCATAAGTTGAATCAAAATATGTCTTAGATCGATCAAGCCAATAGAGAAAGCACCCAAAAGTTTAATGTTATGAAAATAGGATCGGATCATTTCCAAATTCAGCTGGTGCAACACAAATGTTACAACCAAAGTAAATTCGAAAGGTTTTGTAAGCTTTTCGACATCATGATCTGAATACATGATCGCAAGCATATCTAAAAAAGAAGTCAAAATTAGATTCATCGAGTGAGAAGAGTTAGAACTTTTACCAAAAAGTGCATCCTTAATGAATTTAATAGCAAAAATGGCATTGGGTTCAAGAATCCCCAAAATTTTTGATGCCCTAGCTGGATCATCTAAATTGGGAGATGTAATCCATGGGTTTGATTTCACTGTAGCAATATTCAAAAGAGACACATCATGTGAGCTGCCAGAGATTCAAAAGACTCTAGAAAATGGTCAAGAATGATGAAAGATCCACCAAAAACATGAGATGGGGATGCACTGATGAAGGGGAAAATGAAATTGACATAGTGCGGCAAGGGAGAACTAGGGTTACCAGGTTTAGGTTTCTAGAGTCTTGGGTTTAAGGTTTAAGTTTTAGGTTTAAGGTTTAGGGTTTAGGTTTAGGTTTAGTTTTAGGTTTAGATTTAGTGTTTAGGGTTTTTGTTTGGTTTAGGTTTAGGTTTAGTTTAGGTTTAGGAAGGTTTAGTTTAGGTTTAGGTTTAGGAGGTTTAGGGTTTAGTGGTTTATGCTGTAGGGTTTATTATTTAGTGAGAGGTTTTATGGTTTAGTTTAGTTTAGGCTAGTTGTGGTTTAGGGTGTGGTAGGGTATGTTAGGTTAGATTAGTGCCAGGTTAGATTAGGATTGTGGGTTTAGGGTAGTGTTAGCTTTATAGTTTAGTGGTTTAGGGTTTGAGCCTGGTTTAGTTAGTTAGTGTAAGGTTTAGAAGATTTAGGGTTTAGAATTTTAGGGTTTAGGGTTAGTTTTAGGGTTTAGGGCTTAGGATTTAGTGTTTAGGGTTTAGGGATTAGCATTTTGGGAGTTTTTTTAAATTAAGTAAACTCATAGGTTTAGATTTATTTAGTTTATTTTATATTTTTATCTAGTTTAATTTTTATTTTTATTTAGTTTAGTTTATTTATTTTAGTTTAAGTTTTTCATTTTAGTTTATCTTTTAAGTTTAGGTATATTTTTTATTTTTAGGTTTTAATTTAGGTTTTGATTTAATTTTTTTAGGTTTAGGTTTTAGATTTTTAGTTTAGGTTTATTTTTAGGTTTTATGTTTTAGTTTAAGTTTAGCTTTATTTTTAGTTTATTTTAATTATTTAGTTTATGGTTTAGGTTTAGTTTATTTAAGGATTATGTTTTATTTATTTTAGTTTAGGTTTAAGTTTTTTTATTTAATTTATTTTATTTTAATTTTAAGTTTAGTTTTTTTTTTTAGTTTAGGATTTAAGTTTTATTTTTTATTTATTTTTAGGTTTTATTTTTAGGTTTATTTTTTAAGTTTAAGTTTTTATTTAGTTTTTATTTTATTTTATTTTAAGTTTATTTGGTTTTTATTTAATTTAGTTTATGTTTTTATTTATTTTATTTTAGTATAATTTTATTAATTTATTCTTTTATTTTTAGTTTTAGGTTTAGGTTTTAGTTTAAATTTTTGTTTTATTTTATTTTTTTATTTTATATTGGGTTTAGGTTTTCTATATTTTATTTTTAGGTTTTAATTAATTTAGTTTTTTAGGTTTTTGGGTTTTAGGGTTTAGGATTTAGGTTTTAGGGTTTTAGGATTTAGGGTTTAGTGTCAGGGATTAGGGTTTAGGGTTTCGTGTTTAGGCTCTAGGATATAGTGTTTCTATGGGTTTGTGTTTAGGGTTTAAGGTTTAGTGTTTAGGGTGAGCTTAGGGTTTATAGTTTTTTTTTAAATTAAGTAAACTGATAGGTTTAGGTTTATTTATAGTTTATTTTTTTTTATTTTTTATTATTTTATTTTATTTATGTTTATTTCTAATTTTATTTAGTTTAGTTTATTTATTTAGATTTATTTTTTTTATTTTGTAGGTTTTGATTTAGGCTTAGGTTTATTTTTTAGTTGAGTTTTATATTTTATTTTATTTTTTAGATTTAGGTTTTGTTTTTTATTTTTATGTTTATGTTTATGTTTAGGCTTTTATTTTATTCTTTTAGGTTTATGTTTTAGGTTTTTCGTTTAGGTTTATTTTTAGGTTTTATTTCTTTTATTTTTTTTATTTTTTTTAAAAATTAAGTGAACTAGAAGGTTTAGCTTTTTTTAGTTTATTATTTATTTATTTTGTTTTATTTTATTTTTATTTTAATTTTGGTTTAGTTTTATTTTATTTAGTTTAGTTTATTTAATTAAGGTTTATTTATTTTAGTTTAGGTTTTTTATTTTAGTTTATTTTCTATGTTTAGGTTTGGGTTAATGTTTATTTTTTTCTTTAGTTTTATTTTTATTTTCTTTTTTAGGTTTAGGTTTTATTTTTATTTTTATGTTTAAGTTTAGGTTTTTATTTTATTTTCTTTGGTTTAGCTTGGAGGTCTTTATTTTAGGTTTATTTTTAGGTTCTATTTTTTAGTTTAGGTTTAGGTTTAATTTTGGTTTATTATATTTTATTTAGTTTAGGTTTACGTTTAGGTTGAGTTTATTTTAGGTTTTGGTTTAGGTTTTATTTATTTTAGTTTAGTCTATTTAGTTTAGGTTTTGGTTAATTTTATTCCTATTTTGGGTTTAGGTTTTTTTTAAGTTTAGGGTTTAGGTTTTATTTTTTATTTATTTTTTTGTTTTATTTTTTAGGTTTAAGTTTTTATTTAGTTTTTATTTTATTTTATTTTTAGTTTATTTCATTTTTATTTTAGCTTTAGTTTCTATTTTATTTAGGTTTTTAATTTTTTGTTTATTTTAGGTTTTTATTTTTTTTTTTCATTTTAGTTTTTATTTTTTATTTTATTTTTTTTGGGTTTAGCTTTAGGTTTAGGTTCTAATTTATGTTTTTATTTTATTTTATTTTATTTATTATATTTAGGTTTAGGTTTTTTAATTTTTGTTTTATGTTTTATTTATTTTAGGTTTTAGGTTTTTATCTTATGCTTATTTTTATGTTTTATCCTATTAATTTAGGTTTAAGTTTATTTTTTGTTTATTTTCTTTTATTTAGTTTAGGGTTTAGGTTTAGTTTATTTTAGGTTTAAGTTTAGGTTTTATTTATTTTAGTTTAGTTTATTTTAGTTTAGGTTTAGGTTTATTTTATATTATTTATTTTATTTTTTATTGTAGGTTTATGTTTTTTTTAGTCTAGGGTTTAGGTTTAATTTTTTATTTATTTTTATGTTTTAATTTTTATTTATTTTCTAGGTTTTATTATAGGTTTATTTTATTTAGGTTTAGGTTTTTCTTATGTTTTTATTTTAGTTTCATCTAGGCTTATTATAGTTTTATTTTATTCTTATTTTACATTTAGTTTTATTCATAAGTTTATTTTATTTTTTGTAGTTTAGTTTAGGTTTTTATTTATTTCATTTAATTTATTTTTACTAGTTTATTTTATTTATTTTTTGGTTTAAGTTTAGGTTTTTTTATTTATTTTTATTTTTAGGTTTCATTTAGTTTAGGTTTAGGTTTGGGGTTATGGTGGTGGTATGTTTTATAGGTTTTAGGTTTAGGTTTAGTTTTGGGTTAGTTAGGTTTAGTGGATGTTTATGGTTTAGAGTGTTTGGGCTTTATGGTTTAGGGTTTTAGGTTTAGGGTTTAGTTATCCAGGTTTGTTTGGTTGGGTTTAGTTAGGAAGGTTTAGGGTTTAGTAAAGTTTAGGGTTTTAGGTTTAGTTTAGATTTAGGTTAGTGGGTTTTAGGAGTGGTGGTAGTTTGGGTGGGTTTAGGGAGAGAGATTTGGGTTTGGTGTTTGGGTGGGTTTAGGGATTAGGGTTTAGGGTTTTAGTATTTAGGGTTTAGGATTTAGGGTTTAGGGTTTAAGTTTTACATTTAGGGTTTAGGGTTTTTGTTTTTTTAACAGAGAATAAATTCAAATTCAACATTTCTTCTTTTTGTTTTCACCAACCAACACACAAAATTTTCTAAGACACAAGCGATGACAGATCAAAAAAGAGCATGCATAGAGCAAATCAAAAACCCTAGATAACTAGATTTATCTCTACTATAAAGACAAAGTTCCATAAGCTGTAGATCGAATCGGGCGTTCTTCAGTTTGTCTAGTTCACATCAAAACCAACTCAACCTTTTGAGTAGCAGGATTAACCATCTTATCCCCAATCTCTCCCCTCCGCCACCACTACGATTGTAATCTTTTTCGATCCACGTGCATCCATAACCTTCACCTCCATATCCACCAACACCTCCAGATCGCCCACCAGCACTGTGATAACTGTCACCTCGCTCCATCGCTAGATTCGATGAGCCTACTGTGGATGTTCGCAATCAAGGTTATGCCCATTCTTAGTGTTTAGGTTTAGGCTTAGGTTTATTAGGTTTTAGGGTTTAAGATTCTTTTTTAATTTATTTAGTTACTTTAGGTTAGGTTTAGGGTTTAGGGTTTAAGTTTTTTTTTCAAATTTCAAAAACTGGAAGGTTTAGGTTTATTTAGTTCATTTTTTATTTATTTTAGTTCATATAATTTTTAATTTTTATTTATGTTTATTTTTTATTTTAATTTAGTTTAGTTCATTTATTTTAGGTTTTTTATTTTAGTTTATATATTAGGTTTATGTTTATTTTTTAGTTTAGTTTTATTTTTACTTTATTTTTTAGGTTTAAGGTTTATTTTTAATTTTTATGTTTAGGTTTAGGTTTTATTTTATTTTTTTAGGTTTAGGTTTTATGTTTTTATTTTAGGTTTATTTTTAGGTTTAATTTTTTAGTTTATGTTGAGGTTTATTTTTAGTTGATTTTATTTTATTTTGTTTGGGGTTTAGGTTTAGTTTAATTTAGGTTTAGGTTTAGGTTTTATTTATTTTAGTTTAGTTTATTTTAGTTTAGGTTTTGGTTTGTTTTATTTTGTTTATTTTAGGTTAAAGTTTTTTTTAGTTTCTGGTTTGTGTTTTTTTATTTATTTTTAGGTTTTATTTTTAGGTTTATCTTTTGGTTTACATTTTTATTTAGTTTTTCTTTTATTTTATTTTAGGTTTATTTTATTTTTATTTTATGTTTAGTTTTTATTTTATTTAGATTTATTATTTTCAAGTTTATTTTACTTTATTAGTTTAGTTTAGATTTTTATTTATATTATTTAGCTTAATTTCTATTTTTTATATTATTATCTTTTAGGCTTAAGTGTAGGTTTTGGTTTAGGTTTATGTTTTAATTTTATTTTATTCTTTTATTTTATTTAGTTTTTAGTTTATTATTTTATTTATTTTTTAGGTTTTATTTAGTTTAGGTTTAGTGTTCTAGGTTTTTATGGTTTAGGCTTTAGGGTTTAGGTTTTAGGGTTTAGGGTTTAGGGTTTAGGTTTTAGGGTTTAGGGTTTAGGGTGTATGGTTTAGGGCTTTAGGATTTAGGGTTTATGATTTAGGGTTGTAGGTTTAGGATTTGGGGTTTAGGATTTAGGGTTAGGGTTTTTTTTTAAAAATTATGTAAACTTGTAGGTTTAGGATTATTTAGTTTATTTTTTATTTATTTTAGTTTATTTTGTTTTTAATTTTTTTGGTTTATTTTTAATTTTATTTTTATTTAGGTTTTATTTTGTTTTTATTTTATTCTATTTTAGGTTTATTTTATTTTTATTTTAGGTTTAGTTTTTATTTTATTTAGGTATTTTAGTTTTTTAGTTTAGTCTAGTTTCTATTTATTTTATTTTAGTTTAGTTTTTGTTTTCTTTTATGGTTTAGGTTTAGGTTTAGGTTTTTATTTCTTTTATTTATTTTATTTTATTACAATTTAGGTCTTTTTATTTATTTTATTTTTGGTATTATTTTGTTTAGGTTTAGGTTTGGCTTTTGGTTTAGGGTTTACAGTGTGTGGTTTAGAGTTTGTGGCTCTGTTTACGCTGTCTAGGTTTCTTTTTGCCTAGGGTTTAGTTTAGGGTTTAGGATTTAGTTTCATGATTTTTTTAAATTAAGCAAACCGGCAGTTTAGGTTCATTTAGTTAAGTAGTTTATTTTATTTTTAAGTTTTCTTTATTATTTATTTCATTTCAGTTTTAGTTTATTTATTTTAGGTTTATTTATTTTAGTTTATTTTTTATTTAGGTTTGTTTTTAGTTTATTTTTATTTTATTTTATTTTTAAGTTTATTTTTTTATTTTTATTTTATGTTTAGGTTTTAATTTTATTTCTTAGGTTTAGGTTTTAGGGTTTTATTTTAGGTTTTTAGGTTTTATTTTTTAGTTTAGGTTGGTTTATTTTTTAGTTTATTTTATTATATTTAGTTTAGCTTTAGGTATAGGTTAGTTTATTTTAGGTTTGGGTTTAAGTTTTATTATTTTAGTTTAGGTTTATTATATCTCTATTCATCTGGTTTAAGGTTTTTTATTATTACACAGGTTTTATTTTATTTATTATTAGGTTTTATTTTGGTTTTTTTAGGTTTAGGTTTTATTTAATTTTAATTTATTTTATTTTGCTTTATTTTATTTTATTTTTGAGTTTTATTTTATTTAGGTTTTCTTTTAGTTTAGTTTAGATTTTTATTTATTTTATTTTATTTATTTTTTTTTAGTTTAGGTTTAGGTTTAGTTTAGTTTATGCTTTTATTTTATTTTATTCTTTGTTTTATTTTTTTATTTTATTTATTTTATTTTTAATTATTTAGTTTAGGGTTTAGCTTTTTGCTTTTTTTTAGGGTTTTAGGGTTTAGTTTTAGGTTTTATTTAAGTGAGGTTTATGTTTATTTTAGGTTTAGTTTTTTTTAGTTTTTATTTATTTTATTTTAAATTTATTTTAGGTTTATTTTTTTGGTTTAGTTTTTTAGTTTTATTTTATTTTAATTTATTTTATTTTATTTTGCTTCCTTTTTATTATTTAGTCATATTTTATTTTAATTTATTTTTTAGTTTAGTTAGGTTTTTATTTATTTTATTTTAATTTAGTTTTATGTTTATTTTATTTTATTTCATTAGGTTTAGGTTTATTTTATGTTTTAGTTTAGGTTTTTATTTAGGTTTGGATCTTTATTTATTTATCTTTTTAGGTTTATTTAGTTTAGGATTAGTTTGGGTTAAGGCCCATGGTTAAGGTCAGTGTCAGGTTGGATCTGGCTCAGGCTCATGGGCGTTGGGTCATAGGTTTAGGGTTTATGGAGGGTTGGTTGAATGTGCTCAGGTCCTGTCAGTTTGGAAGGTCAGTTTTTAGGGTTTAGATCATTAAGTTTAGGTTTTAGGTCAGGTTTAGGTTGTTTTGAGTGTGGCCAGGTTTAGGTTTAGTGGCTTAGTTTTAGGGTTTGGGTCATGGTCTTCAGGGTTTAGGGTTAAAGTGGCTGGGCTTAGGTTTAATTAGGGTTTAAGTAGTGTTTGGCCTAAAGCCAGGATCAGGGTCAGACGATGCAGTGTCAGACCAGGTTGGTGGGTGATCAGGGTAATTAGTGTAGTTTGAAGTGAGGGCCTGGTTTTTGGGGTTAGATTGTGGTAGTGGTAGGGTCAGTTGGCCTAGGTTTAGATTGGTTGTTTAGCATTTATGTTTTAGGTGTGGTATGATAAGTTTTAGTTTAGGTCAAAGATTTTTTTTTAATTAAAGAACCCAGAGGTTTAGTTTATTTAGTTTATTTAGTTTATTTTATATTTTGTTTAGTTTATTTTTACTTTTATTTGTTTTAGAATATTTATTTTAGTTTAGGTTTCTTATTTTAGTTTATTTAGGTTTAGTTTAGATTTATTTATTTTGTTTAGTTTTTTATTTTATTTTTAGGTTTAAATTTTATTTTATTTTTAAGATCAGTTTAGATTTTATTTTATTTTTTTTTAGGTTTTGGTTTCATTTAGGTTTATCTTATTTAGTTTTATTTTAGTTTATTTTATTTATTTTAGGTTTTATTTAGGTTTATTTGAGGTTTAGGTTTAGGTTATTTATTTTATTAGTTTATTTTAAAGGTTTAATATTTATTTATTTAGGTTTAGTTTATGTTTATTTTATTGATTTTCTTTATTTTAGGTTTTATTTAGGTTATATTTAGTTTTTTATTTATTTTATTTTAGTGAGTTTTATTTTTTTTACATTTATTAGGTTTTAGGTTTTATTTTATTTATTAATTTATTTTATAGGTTTATGTCTTATTTATTTTAATTTATATTTTAGGTTTAGGGTTGTGGTGTGTAGGGTTTTAGGGGGCAGTGGTAGGGTTTAGGGTTGTGAGGCACAGTGGTCAGTGGAGTGTATTTTAGGTGGTCAGGGTTTTACATTTGGGTTTTGATTTGGTCAGGATTAATGGTTTATTATTTAAATTTAGTTTATTTTAGTTTAGTCATGTTTATTTTATTTATTTATTTAGTTTAGTTTTTTTTAGTTTAGGGTTTAGTTTAGTTCTTTAATTATTTTTTAGTAAGGTTATTATTTAGTTTTATTTATGTTTATTTTATTTTATTTTAGTTTAGTTTTATTTTATTTAGGTTTTATTTTTAAGTTTATTTTATATTTAGTGGATTTATTTTATTTTAATTTAGCTTTATTTATTATTTTATTTTATTTAGGTTTAGGTTTTAATTTAGGCTCTATTTTTTATTTTTTTTTTTAATTTATTTTATTTATTTTTAAATTTATTTTAATTTTGGTTTATTTATTTAGTTTTGGTTTAGTTTTAGGGTTTAAAGTTTTAGTTTATGGTTTGAGTGTATGGTCAGGGTTTAGGGTTTGTGTTGGCCCAGGGTCAGGGTGGGTGGTTGTGGCCCAGGGCCTGTGGCCCAGTAGGATTTGGGTTTTAGGGCCCAGGGTCAGGCCCAGGTGGTTAGTGGATGGCCCAGGTCAGGGCCTGGGAGGGAGGTTTGGGTTTAGTGCCTGGTGGCCTGGTCAGTGGAGTCAGTGGTCAGATTTAGGTTTAGGCTCAGCCTTTAGGTTTTGGGTTTAGGAGAGGGTCATGTGGTGGGGTTAGATGTGTGGTTTAGCTTTGTGGCCCAGGGTTTAAGGGGTCAGTTTAGGGAAGTCCATGCCCAATGTTTTGGGTTTAGGATTTAGTGTGGGTTTATGGTTTAGGGTCATATTAGGGTTTTGGGTTTAGGTGGGAGGGTTTAGGTTTTATTTATTTATTTAGTTCATTTTATTTAGGGTTTATTTTAGGTTTAGGTTTTAGTAAGTTTTATTTTATTTATTTAGGTTTATTATAGGTTTAGGATCTTTATTTAGTTTCATTTATTTTATTTTATTTTATTTTATTTTACATAGTTTTTAGTTATTTAGTTTTCATTTTATGTTTATTTTATTGTTTAGTTTAGTTTAGGTTTTATTTATTTTATTTAAGTTTACTTTTATTTTATTTTATTTTATTTAGGTTTAGGTTTAATTATTATTATTTTAAATTTATTTATTTATTTTATTCAGGTCCCATTTAGAGTCACATTTAGGGGAGGTGGGTAGGGTCATGTATTATGGAGTTTAGGGTCAGGTGGTGGTAGTATAGGGTCAGGGTTTTCAGTTGTGGAGTGTGGTTTAGGGTAGGTCAGGGTGGCCCAGTGTCAGTTTAGGGAGGCCCAGGGTTAGGCTTTAGAGAAGGCCCAGTGGTTTTGGTGTCCTTATCTTAGGTGTTTAGGGAGTGGCTGAGGTTTTGTTTAAGTGGGTCAGGTTATAGGTTTAGGTCAGTGGAGTCATGGATTTAGGGTCAGGTCATTAGGTTTAAGCTCAGTATGTTTAGTTTAGGATTTAGAAAAGTGAGGGTTAGGGAGTTTTAGGGCCCAGTTTAGAAGGCACAGGGTAGGTGTTAGAGTAGGCCCATGGGTAGTGGCCCATAGTAGATAGTATAGGGTAGGGCCCAGGTTTAGAGTGGTAGTGGATGGTAAGGTCAGGGTTAGAAAGGTTTAGGAGTGGGTTGGGAGGGTTTAGGAGAAGTGGTAGTAGAAAGTGTAGTTTAGGGAGGGTTTTGGGTTTTTAGGTGTAGGGTTTAGGGTTAGATTAGGGTTTGGGGTTTAGGCTTTAGGCTTTTGTGTTTTTTGGGTTTATGGTTTAGTGTTTAAGGTTAGTTGAGGGTTTAAGGTTCAAGGTTTTAGGCTTTATGGTTTAGGGTTTAGGATTTAGGGTTAGTATTAGGGTTTATGATTTAGGGTTTATGGTTAGGGTTTAGGGTTTAGGGTTTAAGGGTTTTTTTTATATTTTTTAAACTTAAATGATTCCATAACAAACAAGAAATTACCAAATCAAACAAGTCATTATCCTCTAACAACTAATAAAATAGGATAAAACAAAGTGCGATTCAAAAATACACAAAAATAGTATTTCACAAAATGATTTAACTCCCAAAGATAAGAAAATTTTATTTTGTAGAAGGCCAAGAAATCTTAGTCGAAAAAGCTGAAACCCATATAATCATGAGATTCCTTAGTTGGCTCTTCCTTCTTTTCTTCCACTTCAATAGCCAGAGCAATAGCAGCATCAGGAGTAAGAAAAGCATTAGGCAAAGTAGCCACATCTAATTTACTAGGATCCTTGAAATACTATTTAACCTTCTCATCCTGCAAGTATGTGTAATCAGTGGAAATCGTGACAATGAGGACATTCTTGAAAGCATTGATGAACATGTGGGGCATTGCAGCAAGGGTGCGATAAGAGAGGGCCAATGATAGAGAAGTGATCATTAAAAGGCCTACCGAAAAATTCTCGATGAGATCATCTTCAATCAGGTCAAGCACCTCAGGATTGAACATTGAACCATCATCATCACAGACTGGATGACAAGGCCATAAAAGAATGGCCTAATCCCTAGCTTAGCAAATAGAGCAACCTTTAAGGATCCCACCTTATCGCCTTTCTTAATTAGCTCAACTGAGGTGATTATTTCAACAGTACCCTTTTTGATCTTAGTTGGGATGTTGAGAACCTAGAAGGAAGAAGTCAATGAAGGATCCAGACCAGTGATGCCTTGAGTAACCACAACATCAATAGGTGCAACAAGACCAACATAGGCAGGAACACCAACATTATATTTCACAACCTCTTCCCTGACTTCTTTAAGATCACCTTTTGTAAAAATCAGCTCAATAGGGGTTTAGGGTTTTAGGGTATATGCTTTTAGGGTTTAAGGTTTAGGGTTGGGGTTTAGGGTTTAGGATTTAGGGGTTAGGGTTTAGGGTTATAGGTTTAGTGTTGTAGGTTTAGGGTTTAGGGTTTAGGATTTAAGGTTTAGGTCTTTTTTAAATTAAGTAAACCCAGTTTAGTTTCTTTAGTTTTTTAGATTTTATTTATTTATTTAGTTTATATTATTTTATTTTTTTATTTAGGTTTACTTTATTTTTTATTTAGTTTAGTTTATTTATTTTAGGTTTATTTATTTTTTAGTTTAGGTTTTATTTTAGTTTATTTTTAGGTTAAGGCTTATTTTTGTTGAGTTTTATTTTATTTTATTTTTAGGTTTAGGTTTTATTTTTAATTTTAGGTTTAGTTTAAGTTTTATTTTATTTTTTAGGTTTAGGTTTTAGGTTTTATTTTAGGTTTATTTTAAGTTTTATTTTTAATTTAGGTTTAGGTTTATTTTTTTATTTTATTTTATTTAGTTTAGGATCAGGTTTAGGTTTATTTTATTTAGGTTTAGGTTTAGGTTTTATTTTATTTTTAGTTTAGTTTATTTAGTTTGATTTAGGTTTATTTTGTTTTGTTTTAATTTATTTTATTTTAGGTTTAGTTTTTTTAGTTTAGGTTTTATTTTTTATTATTTTATTTTTATTTTATTTTATTTTATGTAGTTTTTATTTAGGTTTTTATTCTTAGGTTTATGTTATTTTGTAGGTTTATTTTATTTTAATTTATTTTATTTAATTTTATTTTTTTTTAGGTTTAGTTTAGGTTTTATTTTATTTTATTTTATCTTAGGTTTAGGTTTTTATTTATTTTATTTTAGGTTTTATTTAATTTAGGTTTAGGTTTTATTTTAGGGTTTAAGGTTTAGGGTTTAGGAGTTTAGGGTTTAGGGTTTAAGGTTTTAAGATTTAGGGTGTAAGATTTTTTTTTTAACTAAAAGGAATTTATTGCTCTGAAAAAATAGGTACAAGAAGACCATATTAAAGACTAAACTCAAAAAGAACAAAAACTACTACTCAAATGAGCTACAAGAGAATCCTAAAGAGTTTAGTCCCTAAACTAATACATCAAAGAGCAATAAAGAAAAAAAAACAAGGACAAAACTTAAAAAGCCAAATAAAAGATAGCAAAGGGGAATGAAGCTCCAAAAGAACCTCTAAAGAGAGGAAGATCCATAAGAAAAGGAAACATGCAACCTGCAACTGTATACAACTCCAGCGATCTAAGAAAAAAAGAGACCATCAGTAAGACTTTAGCTCCCTCCAAGAAGAAGAAGAGACCAACTAAAAAATAGAACCTGCAATCTGTAAGAAATCTCAGCTAGAAGGAGATCAGAAAACATAAAGAGAAAAAAAGTCAGGCTCAGATATTAGGAAAGAAGGATAATCATAATAATGAGGGGAATCAAATCCTAAGTGTATCCACCAAGAAGGGTTACAAATAGGAAAGTCACCACCCACAAAAATATCAAGGAAAAAATTCATCATATCATCATAGCCATCCCAGCTAAAGAAAAATACAAACCTATCATAATAGCCACACAGCCAGAGAAAAGGTGAAGCTAAGAAAATAGAAAGAGAGAGAGAGGAGAGCAACATATAAAATTAACATAACACAATGCCAACAAAACCAAATATGAACATCGCTTAAAAAAAGAGGGAGAAAAGAAACGCATAGCCCAAAAAAAAGAAAAGAGCCCTCAAAGACAAATCCAACAAAGCCCACAACAACACCAAACCAAAACCAGCAAGGCACCATGCCAATAGAGCCCACAACAACCAAAGCCACCAAGGCACCAACCAAAGGAAAGGAAACAACTAACATAGCATCCATACAATAGAGCACCTAGGAAAAATAGCCCAGGAAAGAGAAAGAGAACCAAACAAACCAACAAAAAAAGGCCAATAAAAGCTAAAATAAATAGCTGGAGAAACAACTAACCAATTGACAAACTACATACCAAGAACAAAAAGCAAAACCTACCACCAACAAAGAGAGAAAAAGAACCAACCAAACAAAGACAAGCCAACAATAATACACCACCAAAGATAAAACTAAGACAAAATAATAAACCAGCAATAGAAGAAACAAGCCAAAAAGGAGGAAAATTAGTCAAGAAGCCAATACTCTAGCTAACAAGAAAAGACACATCAAAAGCTCAACCAACAGAGAAAAAACTAGACAAAAGAAAAAACCTCCCAAGGACATGAGAGATTATTTCCAAGAAGCTTTGGAATGAGTAACCCTTGGCAAGTTTGGAAGGGCATAAATCTGAACACTTTTTTTTTCTTTTTCTTCTAATAAATAGTTTTATAACCATACCCTTTCTCCAAAATATCTCCATCCAAAAATGAATCAATATTATTATAAAATGCATGGGGATCAGCATAATTAATCAATTTCAAAGAAGAGCATTTAGAATCATCCACAACACTAGACAAAGGAAAATAAAAAATAGTATGCATTTCAAAACTAAAAGTTAAAGAAGGAGCAGGAATAGCTTTATTTAAAAGATAATTATCAATATTTTCACCTTCCAACAAAATATAAAGAGTATCTTCCCTATTTTCATTCATAAAAGAACAAGGAGAAGCATAATCCAAATTTTTAGTACAATCCTCATGTAAGGGATTAAAATAAGATTCAAATCCGATAGAAACACATAGTATATTACCAAAATCCTAAACATAATTACCAGCAATAGAAAAACCATTATTTTGAACTGAAATAGAACTATTCATAATGAGAGAATTATCACAGGTATCTAAATCTTTTTTTTAAGAAGGATCACCAATATTAACAAGATTGTAAGGACCATAAGTTAACATATCATAAATAAGAACATTTTTTCACCACAATTCTCAATTAAAGAAAGCAAAGAAATAGTCTCTTTCCCATGATCTAAAGCAGACATAGGAGAAAGAGAAATAACAACCAACTGATTGGAGGAAATGGTATTAGCATCAACAAAATTTGAACCATCATCATGAAAGGACTTATGCATAGCATCCAAACCATTAGAATCATTAACCACAACCTCTAAAGTCTTCCCTTTAACAGAATCATCAAAAGAAGCACTTAAAGCATGATTTTAGGTAAAAACTTTTTTAGAAACTTCAAAATTACCTTCTGCATTAGACAAATCATTAATAGGTAAAACATTTTTAGAAGATTCAGAAATCTAGTTTTACAAAGCATCAAAATTTTGAAAAATAGATTTTCCATTATCCAACTTGAGAGAATCATCAATTTTTTCAATAATTGAATTCTTACTGGTCATTTTCTTCCTAAGAGAGGGATGAGTAATAATGCATTTAGAAATTTCATGCCTATGAATCTTACAATGATTACAAAAATTGGGAAAGTTCTCAAAAATAACTTTCTAAAAATAACTGCATTTCTTCTAACCCAACCAAATTTATTTCAGATATTTTTAGTAATATCAATCTCTACAAGAATTCTAAATTTATTTTAAGAAGTATGCTTGATCAACTTCTAAAGGCCAACCAAAATTGACCCAATAGCATAAAGAATCTAATGATTAAATAGATGAATCTACAAGTTATGTAAAGAAATTCAAATGGGAACAATAGGAGACTCTTCATTAACATTAAACATAGGTGTCCACTTCAGAATACACATTTAATAATTGAGAACATAGTAAGAATGCCTAAAAAAATTATTCCAAAATTAAGGTCATTTGAAAGTTTAATTAGAACATACCTTGCATCAATCAACCCAATAGAAAAAGAACTAGATAAATTTAAGCTATGAAAAAAAAAGAATATCTTCCATCTTTGGCTATTTAAATGAAAATTTTCTAATAAAAAAAAAAGCAAAAGGCTCAGTTAATCTTTCAATATCCTCATCTGAAATCATAATTGTCAAAGTACCTTTAAAAGTCATATGAAGTAAATTTAAAGGAGGCTCAGTGGAGGAATTCTTACCATCTAAATTCTCTTTGAAAGATTTAGTAAAAGCAGGTAATTTAGAGGTAGGATTACCCAAAATATCTGATCCCTTAGTGGGATCCATCGGCACATGGGATTTAACCCATGGATTTGAAGAAGTCGACACCATGAGTCATAGCGTCGTGACAAGAACATGTCAAGATCGGCCCAAGGCCGACAATCTATAGGGAAACCAAGAGAGAAAGTGCTCAAAAACTCACCAAGAATGCGAGGGATCTCAAAATCACTTAATAAGAGGGTTTAGTTTAGTTTTAGGGTTTAGGATTTAGGTTTAGTCTTTATTAGTTATTATTAGGTTTTATCAGTTTTAGGTTATTATTAGTTTATTATTAGTTTTTTGTTTAGTTTAGTTAGTTTAGTTTTAGTTAGGTTATGAATTTAGTTTTTTTTAGATTTAGTTTTAGTTATTATTATTTTAGGTTAGTTTAGCAGGGTGGGCGTTTTAGGTTAAGTTCATTAGTTTATTAAGTTAGTTTATTTAGTTAGTTTTATTTAGTTTATATTTAGTTTATTTATTAGTTATTAGTCAATTTAGTTATTATTAATTAGTTTTTAATATTAGTTTATGGTTTTATTATTATTTATGTTTTAGTTAGTTTTAGTTAGTGGTTTAGTTTTATTAGTACATTTTTGTTAGTTTATTTATTTGTTTATTAGTTTAGTTTATTTGTTTGATTAGTTTATTATTATTAGTTTTTAATTAGTTTATTTAGCTTTTTTAGTTATTACTAGTTATTTTATTATTTATTATTATTATTAGTTTAGTTTGTTGGTTTATTACTAGTTTTATTTTAGTTTAGTTTTTCTAGTTTATTATTATTATTATTATCAATTATGTTTACTATTATTAGTTTTATCATTATTATTTAGTTATATATTTATTTAGGTTTAGGGGGTTATTTAGTTATTTATTAGTTAGTTTATTATTATTATTAGTTTATTATTTAGTTAATTAGTATTATTATTATTATTATTATTATTATTTTATTAATTTTAGTTGGTTTTATTGTTATTATTATTAGTTTATTTATTAGATTAGTTTAGTTATTTAGATTAGTTATTTAGTTAGTTTTAATTTAGTTATTAGTTTGTTAGTTTATTATTATTATTATTAATTTTTTAGGTGTTATTAGTTATTATTAGTTATTAGTTAGTTTATTAGGTTTATTATTATTATTTTTATTTAGTAGTTTAGTTTTAGTTTATTAGTTTAGTAGGTTTAGTTTAGTTTTATTAGTATTTAGTTATTATTAGTTTATTAGTCAATTTTAGTGTTTATTATTTATTGTGGGTTTATGTTTATTTAGTAATTATTTTATTAGTTTTTTAGTTAGTTTTATTAGTTTATTAGTTATTATTTTGTTAGTTTTAGGTTATTAGTTATTAATTTAAGTTTATTTAGTTAATTATTAGTTTACATTTTATTAATTATTATGTTTTTTAATTTTATTATTTATTAGTTTTATTAGTTTTATTATTAGTTTAGTTTAGTTTTATTATTAGTATTAGTTTTTAGTTATTATTTAGTTATTATATTAATTTTATTAGTTTAGTTATTTGTTATTTTACTCAATTTAGTTTGTAATTATTAGTTTTATTAATTTAGGTTTAGGGGTTTAGTGTATAGTTTAATTAGTTATTATTATTATTAGTATTATTAGTTTTAGATTAATTATTAGTTTAATTATTAGTTATTTTATTTATTAGTTAGTTATTAGTTTATTATTATTAGTTAGTTATTATTAGTTTTATTAGTTAGTTTCATTTAGTTTATTATTATATTAGTTTAGTTAGATTTGTGTTTAGTTTAGTTTAGTTTTAGTTATTTATTATTTATTATTATTATTAATTAAGTTTAGTTAGTTAATTTTATTTGGTTTTATTATTTAGTGTTTTTTAGTTATCATTTTTTTAGTTTAGTTTATTTATTATTATTAATTATTAGTTTAATTAGTTTTATTAGTTTATTATTATTAGTTAGTTTATTAGTTTGTTTATTATTATTGCTTATTTTATTTATTTAGGTTTTCTTTATTATTTAGTTTATTATTAGTTTAGTTTATTATTATTATTATTATTATTAGTTTAGTTATTTATTTTGTTTAATTTATTATTTATTATTAGTTTAGTTTAGTTATTAGTTATTATTTTAGTTTATATTAATTTTTAGTTTATTATTATTTAGTTTTATTATTATAGTTAGTTTATTATTAAGTGGTTAGTTTATTTGTTTATTAATTAGTTTAGTTTAGTTATTAGTTATTATTATTACTATTTTAGTTATTTAGTTTTATTTTATTATAGTTTATTAGTTATTATTTTTAGTTTTAGTTTTATTATTAGTTTAGTTATTGCATAGTTTTATTATAGTTATTATTTATTAGTTGTTTGTTTAGGTTTATTACTAGTTATTATAATTAGTTAGTTATTGGTTTAGTTTAGTTAATTTATTAGTTTAGTTTTAGTTTATTAGTTTAGGTTTTATTGGTTATTAGTTTATTTATTTTTAGTTATATTAGTTAGTTATTAGTGAGGTTTTGTTTATGTTTAATTAGTTATTACTTGTTTATTAGTTTAGTTGGTTTTGTTATTCTTAGTTTATTATTTTTTAGTTATTATTTAGTCACTTTAGTTTAGTTAATTTTATTAGTTTTTATAGTTTATTATTAGTTTAGTTTATTATTTTATTTTAATTTTAATTTTTAGTTTAGTGTTTTTATTAGTTTCTTTAGGTTTAGGGTTTGGGGTTTTGGGGTTTAGGGTTATGGGGTTTAGGGTTCAGTAGAGTTGTAGGTTTAACATTTAGGTTAGAATTTTTTTATTTTTTATTTTTATAGGTTTTAGGTTGTTAGGTTTTAGGTTTAGGGTTTAGGTTTTGGTTTTTTAATAGAGAACAAATTCATATTTAACATTTCTTCTTTCTTATTTCATCAACTAAGTAACACACCAAGTTCTCTAAGACACAAGATGACATGATAAAAAATGAGCATGCAAAGAGTAAATAAAACCCTAGATAATTGGAACTCTATTGTAAAGAGAGTTCCATAAGTGTCGATTGGATTGGTCGTTCTTCATTCTCTAGTTCCCATCGAACCACCGCCTCTCAGTAAGGATCCACCATCATATTTTTGATCTCTCTCGCCACCACCATGGCTATAACCTCCATGCTCTCCTCCATTATTACCACGCCCAACCACTAGCTCCATATCCACCAGCCTCATCCCCACCACCATCAAGCGAGCAATCGCCTCCTCAACCTTCACCTCCACTGCTAGAACTAGACTGACCCTGGTTGATGGTGATACTCTTACTGACAAGGTTCTGACATTCTTAGGGTTTAGCTTTAGGCTTAAGTTTATTAGCTCTTAGGGTTTAGGTTTATTTTTTAATTTATTTAGTTACTTTAGGTTTAGGTTTAGTGGTTTGAGGTTTAGGGATTAGGGTTTAGGTTAGAGGAGTTAGGGTTTAGGTTTAACATTTATGGTTTATAGTTTAGCATTTTAGGGTTTAGGGTTTGGGTTTATGCTTAGGGTTTAGTTGGGTTTAGGGTTTGTGGTTTAGGGTTTATGGTTTAGGGTTTAGAGTTTAGGGTTTATTTTTTTATTATAATTAATAAATTGGTAGGTTTTATTTTATTTAGTTTAATTTTATTTTTTATTTTATTTTATTTTTTTTATTTTATTTAGGTTTATTTTATTTATTTATTTAGTTTATTTATTTATTTTAAGTTTATTTATTTTAGTTTATTTTTTATGTTTAGGTTTATGTTTAGATTTTTTTTTTATTTGAGTTTTATTTTTATTTTATTTTAGGCTAGGTTTTATTTTCTTTTTAGTTTAGGTTTCATGTTTTATTTTAGGTTTATTTTAGATTTTATATTTTAGGTTTAGGTTTTATTTTTATTTTTTAGGTTTCGATTTAGGTTTTATTTAATTTTTATGTTTAGGTTTTAGGTTTTATTTTCTAGGTTTTATTTTTTTTTAGTTTAGGTTTAGGTTTATTTTATTTATTTTATTTTATTTTAGTTTAACTTTAGGTTTAGGTTTTATTTGATTTAGTTTATTTTATTTTATTTTAGTTTATGTTTATTTTATTTAGTTTATTTTATTTTATTTTATGTTTATTTTGGTTTAGGTTTTAGATTTTAGTTTTTTATTTATTTTTAATTTTTACTTTTAGGTTTATAGTTTAGGTTTAGGATTTTTTAGTTACTACTTTCTTTTATTTTAAGTTTGTTTTATTTTATTTTATTTAGTTTTATTTTATTTAGGTTTATTTTTTAGGTTTATTTGAGTTTAGTTTATATTTTATTTATTTTATTTCATTATTTATTATTATTATATTATTTTAGGTTTTGTGGTTTTAAGTTAGGTTTTATTTTATTTTTCTTAAATTTTAGGTTTAGGTTTTTATTTAATTTTAGATCTTATAAGTTTAGGTTTAGGTTTAGGTTTAGTCAAGATTTAGGGCCCAGGGTCAGGTTTGGGTGGGCCCAGGGAAGCCCAGTGTTTGGGCCTAGGGAAGTTTTAAGGAGCGCCCAGTGTTTAGGATCAGAGTCAGATCAAGCCCATCATTAGGCCTGGGTTTGTGGCTCAGCCCACCATTATGGGCCCATTTAGAGTTAAGGTCAGGGTCTTGGTTGGGTTTAATTTTAGTGTCCTCAGCCCAGGTGTGGGAGGTCATTAGCCCAGAGGTTTGGGGCCTTTGTGGCCTAGGCCTGGGTAGTATTAGCCTAGTTTTATTTAGTTTATTTTATTTTAGGTTTATTTATTAGTTTATATTTTTAGTTTATTTTAATTTAGGTTTAGTTTAGGTTTATTTTTTATTTTTATTTTAGGTTTATATTTTTATTTTATTTAGTTTAGTTTATTTTTATTTTATTTTAGTATTTATTTAGGTTTATTTTAATTTTTTTAGGTTTTATTTTTTATTTTATTTTAGGTTTTTTTTATTTAGTTTAGGTTTATTTAGGTTTATTTAGGTTTTAGGTTTTATTTTAATTTATTTTAATTTATTTAAGTTTATTTTATTTTATTTTTATTTAGTTTTTATTTATTTAGGTTTTAGTTTTAGGTTTATTTTATTTTTTTTATGTTTATTTATTTTATTTTAGTTTATTTTTATTTTATTTTATTTTATTTAGGTTTAGGTTTAGGATTAGATTATTTTTTAGGTTTTATTTTATTTTATTATTTTATTTTATTTTAGTTTTAGGTTTTTTGTTAATTTTATTATTAGGGTTTATTTAGTTTGGGTTTAGGCTTTTAGGTTTTTAGGGTTTTTTTTAGAAACCCCATATAGGGGGAATTCTATTGCCAGAAAAAGAGGGTTACATGGTCGTTAAAAGAGGATAAACTCCAAAACTACTGCTCAAAGAGCTACTATCAGCCTAAAGAGTAAATCCCCTATCTAAGTACAACCAAAAGCAAAATAAAAGAGAAAAATAAAGCAAAAGATACAAAATGATTAACATAGATAAGCCAAAGGATAGATCTGAGCCAAAGACCTTCAGGATGAGAGAATGTGTGGCACTGGGAGCAAACCCAAGAGAAAAAGAGAAATGCATCCGAAAATGTAGAAAGATAAAAATTAGAAGCTTAAAGCAACAGAGAAAGTGAAAAGTAAAGCAAAGATAAATTGAGAAAAATTATAGAGAAGTGTGTGAGAGAAGGATTAGGTCACACACCAAATTGAAGAAGATGGATATATGAGCATCCAAACTGGGAAGGGTTACATCATAAGAGCTACTACCAAACCAAAAAGGAGTGAAATCATCACAACCATCCTAGCTTACAAACCTGAGGAAGATATCAGCTATTTGTTGAAAGTCTTATGAGCCTTAGTACCTGCAAACCTAAACAAAGCCATATACACAATAGAAAAGGAGACAGCAAAGAGCAGAATGTGAAAGGGGATCCCATGCATGATAAATATCATCAATATAGTCACCATAGCATGAGAATCCCTACACATATGAAAATGAACCATCTTTGCCAGATCCACCTTTTAATACCGAGCCAAGAGTATAATTAGGCGAGCATGAAAACCCACCACAAGAAAATAGCAGAAAAGGCCAGTCAGAGGATAAAAATAATATACAACCAGTTGAAAAGCTCTATAATCGCTAAGCAAATCAATTAGCTTGTAAATAACATCATCCTAATCATATGGGATATGAAACTTACAGGCTAGGAGTACAGCTCAGGAATATGGCCCAGAAAAGGAATCCATTCAGAATAAGCAATGTAGATGTTAACAACCCCCTTATTAAAAATCATTGTAGAAGTTAACAAACAGTAAATGTAAAGCGAGACAGCATAACCCAAACCCAAAATACAACAGGAAATGTAAGTCTAATAAACCAAGATGGGAATGTAGAGCATAAGGTGGACCAAAAGCCACAAGTAATAAGTGCACCCACAAACAACACCAAATAAAGACAATGAGATATGACCCCAAGAGCCTGCTAGGCATAAAACGATAATCCAGTCACCAATAACCAAGGCAAAGAATAATAGCAACATAAAACCACCCATTAATAGACAGGCATAAGTTAATAACCAAGTAGGTAATAGCATCACATAGATGCACAAGTCTAACTGAACCAAGATGGAAAAAATAGTAGCAGATTAAATAGACAACAAACATCGTGATGATAAGTCACAAGAAACAAAGAAAACAATCAAAAAATAACCCCAAAAGTACTACATAATACCCAAAATCCAACAACCAACAAATAAAATAGCAAAACAATTATTGCACCCACCATAAGATAATACAGCATAGACATGAAAGGGGTTCAAAGGAGATCCATCATTGAAGTCCTCCAAGAAAAAGAAAAGCAGAACAGTAGCTAAGCCAACATCATCTGTAAAAGAAAACTAGAAAGAATATAAAAGTATTTTCAATCCTACAAGAGATAATAATAATAACAAGGATATTGTGATTTCTCTCCATACTAGTTGGGGAGGTGAGGTTAGCAAGAACAATCAGAAAAACAACCCCAGAAGCAGCCTGCTGGACATAAGACCCAAAAATCCAACAACCAATAATTAAAGCAACAAAATAATTATTGCACCCACCATAAGATAATCCAAAAAAATAATGTTATAACATAGACATAAAAGGGGTTCAAAGGAGAGCCATCATTGAAATCCTTCAAGACAAAGAAAAGTAGACCAATAGCTAAGCCAACATCATCAATAAAAATAGGCTAGAAGGAAATCAAGAAGTAATTTTGATCCTGCAAAGAAAAAGTAATAATAATAAGGGTAATGTAGTTTTATCCTCTGTGTTATGGAGGTGAGTTTAGAGAGCATAAGTGGGGCCACAGCCCTATTAAAGAGAGAAATGATAGATAAATTAGGGCCTGCCATGAAACTATACAAAAATATAATAATTAAATAACGAGACAGCAAAGTCATGAGCCCCAAAGATGATTTTAGAAAAAGGAAAAGAGACAAACACACCTTAATCATAAAATGGAAAATAGATAGTAAGACCCATAAACAAAATATTGATGGCAAGAAGTTTGTCCCTTGATCGAAAGTAAAGCGTAAAGTAAAACATCTCCTCCAGATCCGATAAGTGAAAATATCTCCAACCAGCAGGTAAGAAAAATAGGGAACACCTTACTATTAATAATGGAAACAACAAAAGCTGTAAGGTTAGGGTAATTAACCCAACAAAACCAAGAAGGTTAGGTAATTAATCCACAGAGATGCCACAAAGATCACAAAATAAGAAGTTGGTCATGCGCTAAAATAATACAATAGCCAAATAATAGGATGAATTAATTTTGAGGTAAGGGAGTCCAAGATTCTCCAAATTAACCACACAAATGTTTAGGAAGTGTAAGTTGATCAAAGAATTTTATGCCATCTAGTCTACACAAATTAGCAAGGTAATCAAGACATGCATTACCTTCAAACTACATGAGTGATTTTAAAAATGAGCCGAGAAAGGAGAGTCCCAGTTTACTGGTCACAATCTAAGCCACCCTGGGTCAAAGATCAACCTCAAGAATTAGGCAATCAACCCCCTGGGACTGGGCTCTTGTGATCTAGGGCCTCAGGGCCTGTAGCCAAAGGCTCATGGCCTAATTAGGGCCTGGGTGGCCCATCTGGGACTTGCACACCTTTGTGGCTCAGTGGTCTTGCTAGGTTGGGCCTTAGGGCCTAAAGCTCAGTTTAGGTTAGTTTTAGGGTTTAGGGTTTAGGTTTAAGTTTAGGTTTATAGTTTAAATTTTAGGTTGATTTAGTTTAAGGTTAGTTAGTTTAGGTTTAGTTTAAGTTTATAATTTAGGGTTTATTGTTAAGGGGTTAGGGTTAGCTTAAGGTTTAAGGCTATTTTAGGGGTTATGCTTTAGCATTTAAGGTTTATGCTTTATGGTTAAGGCTTTTTAGGGTTTAGGGTTTAGCATTAATTTAGAGTTTAGGGTTTAGGGTTTTAGGGTTCAACGTTTAGGGTTTAGGGTTAAGTTAGTTTGTTTAGTTTTAGGGTTTAGGAGTTTAGGTTTAAGTTTAGGGTTTAGGGTTTATAGTTTAGGTTTAAGTTTAGGGTTTAGGGTTAATAGTTTAGGTTTAGGGTTTAAGTTTTAGTGTTTAGGTTTAAGTTTAGGTTATATAGTTTAAGTTTAGGGTTTAAATTTAGGGTTAGTTTAAGTTTAGATTTAAAACTTAAGTTTAGATTTTAGGTTTTATACTTTTAGGTATAGGATTAGATCAGTTTAGTTTAATTTAGTTTAAGTTTAGCATTTTGTTTAAACTTTAGTGTTTAGGAGTTTTAGGTTCTGATTTAGGGTTTATAGTTTAGGGTTTAGGGTGCTTATAGGTTTAAGGTTAGTTTAGGGAATTAGGGTAGTTAAGAGTTTATAGTTTAGGGAGTTAGAGTTAAGTTTAGGGTTTAATATTTAGGTTAATTAGAGAGGTTTAGAGGTTTAGGAGTTTAATATTTAAACTTTAGGGTTTAGGGTTAGCTTAGGTTTAAGGTTAGTTTAGAGTTTAGGGTTTAGAGTTTAGGATTTAGTCTTTAGGGATTAAGCTTTGTAGGATTTAGGGTTTAGGGTTAATTTAGAGTTTAGGGTTTAGGGTTTAGGGTTTAGAGTTAAGGGTTAGGGTTAGGGATTAAGGTTTAGGGTTTAAGGTTTAGGGTTAAGGGTTAATTTAGGGTTTAGGGTTTAGTGTTTAGGGTTTAAGATTAGGGTTTAGGGTTTAGGGTTAGTTTTAGGGTTTAGGATTTACGGTTTAGGGTTTATGGTTTAGGATCCAGGGTTAAGGGATTCGAGTTTAGGGTTTAGTCTTTAGGGTTTATGGTTTAGGGTTTTTTTTAAAAGAATTAAGTAAACTAGAAGGTTTTGGTTTCTTTAGTTTATTTTTTATTTATTTTAGTTTATTTTATTTTATAATTTTTATTTAGGTTTATTTCTTTATTTTAATTTAGTTTAGTTTATTTATTTTAGGTTTATTTATTTTATTTTAGGTTTATTTATTTTAGTTTATTTTTTAGGTTTAGGTTGAGGTTTATGTTTATTTTTTTAGTTTAGTTTTATTTTCTTTTATTTTTTAGGTTTAGGTTTTATTTTTTATTTTTAGGTTTATGTTTATGTTTTTATTTTATTATTTTTAGGTTTAAGTTTTAATTTTTTTTTTAGGTTTATTTCTTAAGTTTTAGGTTTAGGTTTAGGTTTATTTTAGTTTATTTAGTTTAGGTTTAGGTTTAGGTTTAGGTTTAGGTTTAGGTTTTGGTTTAGGTTTAAGTTTAGGTTTAGGTTTAGGGTTTAGGTTTAGGTTTAGGTTTATTTTATTTATTTATTTTATTTAGTTTATATTTTAAGTTTTATTTTAGCTTTTAGGTTTAGGTTTATGTTTAAGTTTAGGTTTTAGGTTTAGGTTTATTTGTTTAGTTTAGGTTTTAGTTTATTTAGTTTAGATTTAGGTTTATTTAGTTTATGTTTAGGGTTTTGGTTTAGGTTTAGGTTTTAGGTTTATTTTATTTAGTTTATTTTATTTAGGTTTTAGTTTATTTAGTTTAGTTTAGGATTAGGTTTTTATTTATTTAGTTTATTTAGGTTTAGGTTTAGGTTTAGGTTTATTTATTTAGGTTTATTTTTAGTTTAGTTTATTTAGTTTTATTTTAGGTTTAGGTTCATTTATTTAGTTTAGGTTTAGTTTAGTTTATTTAGTTTTATTTTAGGTTTAGGTTCATTTTATTTTAAGTTTATTTTTTTATTTTTATTTATTTTAGGTTTATGTTTAGGTTTAGGTTTTTAGGTTTAAGTTTAGGTTTATTTAGTTTAGTTAATTTTTTTATTTAGTTTATTTTAGTTTAGGTTTATGTTTAGGTTTTATGTTTAGGTTTAGGTTTAGGTTTAGGTTTAGGTTTAGATTTAGGTTTATTTATTTTATTTTTATTTAGTTTAGTTTATTTATTAAGGTTTAGGTTTAGGTTTAGGATTATATATTTATTTATTTTAGTTTAGTTTAGGTTTAGGTTTAGGTTTATTTTATTTAGTTTAGGTTTAGCTTTAGGTTTATTTAGTTTAGTTTATTTTATTTATTAGTTTAGGCTTAGGTTTAGGTTTAGGTTTGGGTTTATTTTAGTTTATTTAGTTTAGGTTTAGGTTTAGGTTTTAGTTTAGGTTTAGGTTTACATTTAGGTTTAGGTTTAGGTTTTATTTAGGTTTATTTAGTTTAGTTCATTTATTTTTTAGTTTAGGTTTATTTATTTTAGGTTTAGGTTTAGGTTTATTTTATTTAGTTTATTAATTTAGTTTATTTTGTTTAGTTTAGGTTTATTTAGTTTATTAGTTTTATTTATTTTAGTTTAGCTTTAGGCTTAGGTTTGGTTTAGGTTTAGGTTTAGGTATAGGCTTAGGTTTAGGTTTAGGTTTAGGTTTATTTTTATTTAGTTTATTTAATTTAGGTTTAGGTTTAGGCTTTATTTAGGTTTAGGTTTAGGTTTAGGTTTAGGTTTAGGTTTAACTTTATTTAGTTTATTTAGATTATTTTAGGTTTAGGTTTATTTAGTTTAGTTTTTTTTAGTTTAGTTTAGGTTTATTTAATTAGTTCAATTTATTTAGGTTTAGGTTTAGGTTTATTTTAGGTTTTAGTTTATTTATTCTAATTTTTTATTTAGTTTAGTTTAGTTTAGGTTTAGGTTATATTTTAGTTTAGTTTAGGTTTAGGTTTAGGTTTATTTTATTAGTTTAGGTTTATTTTTATTTTAGTTTAGGTTTTGGTTTATTTTAGGTTTTAGTTTATTTATTTTTAGTTTAATTTAGGTTTATTTTACTTAGGTTTAGGTTTTGGTTCTATTTATTTATTTAGTTTAGGTTTAGGTGTAAGTTTAGGGTTATTTTAGTTTATTTAGTTTAGGTTTAGGTTTAGGTTTTATTTAGTTTATTTTAGTTTAGGTTTTGGCTTAGGTTTAGTTTAGTTTAGGTTTATTTATTTAGTTTAGTTTAGTTTATTTATTTTAGGTTCGGGTTTATTTTAGTTTAGTTTAGTTTAGGTTTTATTTATTAGTTTAGTTTAGGTTTATTCAGTTTTTTAGGTCTAGGTTTTTTAGTTTATTTAGTTAGTTTAGGTTTATTTAGGTTTAGGTTTAGGTTTATTTATTTTAGTTTATTTAGTTTAGTTTATTTATGTTAGTTTATTTCTTTAGGTTTAGGTTTAGGTTTAGGTTTATTTTTATTTAGTTTAGTTTGTTTAGTTTATTTAGGTTTAGGTTTAATTATTTTTATTTTATTTAGGTTTAGGTTTATTTAGCCTAGTTTAGGTTTAGGTTTATGTTTATTTTTTATTTTTAGGTTTATTTTAGGTTTAGGTTTATTTAGTTTAGGTTTAAGTTTATGTTAATTTTAGGTTTAGGTTTAGATTTATTTATTTTAGGTTTTGGTTTACATTTCTTTTAGTTTAGTTTAGTTTAGTTTATTTATTTAGGTTTAGGTTTAGGTTTAGGTTTAGGTTTAGGTTTGATTTAGGGTTTAGTTTAATTAGGTTTAGGTTTATATTAGTTTATGTTTTAGGTTTAGGTTTATTTATTTTAGGTTTTATTTAGTTTTATTTAGTTTAATATAGGTTTATTTTATTTAGTTTAGATTTAGGGTTTATTTTGTTTATTTTAGTTTAGTTTAGTTTAGGTTTAGGTTTATGTTTAGTTTTAGGTCTTAGGTTTATTTAGTTTAGTTTATTTAGTTTAAGTTTATTTTATTTAGTCTATTTAGTATATTTATTTTATTTACTTAGTTTAGGTTTAAGTTTATTTAATTTATTTTATTTTATTTTATTTATTTAGTTTAAGTTTAGGTTTAGTTTAGGTTTATTTTATTTAGTTTAGTTCTATTTTAGTTTATTTTTAGTTTAGTTTAAGTTTAGGTTTATTTATTTAGTTTAGTTTATTTAGTTGATTTTCAGTTTAGTTGATTGTATTTTTATTTAGTTTAGTTTAGTTTAGGTTTAGGTTTAGGTTTAGGTTATTTAGGTTATATTATTTTAGTTTATTTACTTTTGTTTAGGTTTAGGTTTAGGTTTAGGTTTAATTTTAGGTTTATCTAGTTTAGGTTTTGGTTTAGGTTCATGTTTTAATTTATTTTAGGTTTATGTTTAGGTTTTGGCTTAGGTTTAAGTTTTATTTTTATTTTTATTTAGGTTTAGAATTATTTCCTTAGTTTAGTTTATTTAGTTTATTTATTTTGTTTAGGTTTAGGTTTTATTTAGTTTAATTTAGTTTAGTTTAGTTTATTTTTAGGTTTAGGTTCAGTTTTAGGTTTAGTTTATTTAGTTTAGTTTATTTATTTATTTATTTATTTTAATTTAGGTTTTAGGTTTTATTCAGTTTATTTATTTAGTTTAGTTTTATTTTATTTATTTAGTTTAGTTTAGGTTAGTTTATTTATGTTTAGATTTATTTTATTTAGTTATTTAGTTTAAGTTTGGGTTTATGCTTAGGTTTGTTTAGTTTAGGTTTATTTAGGTTTTATTTAGTTTAGTTTTATTTAGTTTAGGTTTATTTTTAGTTTAGGTTTAAGTTTATTTAGTTTAGGTTTAGGTTTAGGTTTAGGTTTATATTTTATTTAGGTTTAGGTTTATTTTATTTAGGTTTAGGTTTATTTATTTTATTTTATTTAGTTTTAGTTTATGTTGAATTTAGTTTAGTTTAATTAGGTTAATTTAGGTTTAGGTTTATTTTTATTTAGGTTTTAGGTTTAGGTTTTGGTTTAGGTTTCATTTTAGATTTAGGCTTTTATATTTTAGTTTAGGTTTATTTATTTAGTTTAATTTAGGTTTAAGATTAGGTTTATTTTTATTTTATTTTTTATTTAGTTTATTTATTTTATTTAGTTTAGGTTTATTTATTTAGTTTAGTTTCTTTATTTTTAGTTTAGGTTTAGGTTTAGGTTCAGGTGGTTTAGGTTTAGGTTTTTATTTTATTTTTTTAGGTTTAGGTCTTAGGTTTCTATTTTTGGTTTATTTTTAGGTTTTATTTTTTAATTTAGGTTTAGGTTTATTTTTAGTTTATTTTATTTTATTTAGTTTAGGTTTAGGTTTAGTTTATTTAAGGTTTAGGTTTTATTTATTCAAGTTTAGTTTATGTTAGTTTAGGTTTAGCTTTATTTTGTTTTTATTTTAGGTTTAGGTATTTTTTTATAGTATCAGGTTTATGTTTTATTTTTTAGTTTGGTTTTTAGGGTTAGATTTTTATGTAATTTTTATTTTATTTTATTTTTGCTTTATTTTATTTTTATTTTAGGATTATTTTTATTTTATTTAGGTTTTTAATTTTTTAGTTTAGTTTAGTTTATTTTTTATTTTTATTTTAATTTCTTTTTATGTTTAGGTTTTTGTTTATGTTTTTTTATTTTTTATTTTATTTTTTTTTAGATTTTTATTTATTTTTTTATTTAGTTTAGGTTTAAGTTTTATTTTTTAGGGTTTAGGGTTTTGTTTAGTGTTTAGTTTAGGGTTTAGTTTAGGGTTTATTTGGGTTTATGGTTTAGGATTTAGGTTTAGGTTTATGATTTATGATTTAATTTTTTTAGGTTTAGGGTTTTTTAAGGTTTAGGGTTTTAGGGTTTAGGATTTAGGGTCTAGTGTTTAGGGTTTAGGGTTTAGGGCTTTTAGGGTTTATGGTTTAGCTTTTAGGTTTAGGGTTCAAGTTTTAGTTTAGGGCTGAGGGTTTACATTTTAGGTTTAGGGTTGAAGTTTTAGTTTAGGGTTTAACATTTTTGGCTTTTTTAAATAGAGAATAAATTCATATTCAACATTTTTTTTTTAATTTCATAGTACACCAAGTTTTTAGACATAAGTATTAAATCAAAATCAAAATTAGAATAATCTCTACTATAATGACACACTTCAATAAATAGCAAATTGGATTGATTGTTCTGTAGTTTCCTTAGTTCCCATCAGAACCACCACGGCCTCTGTAGGCGGATCCACCATCATATATCTCTCCTCACCACCACCATGGTAACCTCCGTCGCTTCCCTAGAAACCTTTACTCGACCACCACCTTCATATCCACACCTCCGATCCACCACCAGTTGCGATAACCACCACCTTCCACCTAGGATCTAGGCACGGTTGATGGTGATGTTTCTCCGTCAAGGTTACGCCATTTTAGGGTTGAGGTTTATGTTTATGTTTATTAAGTTTTAGGTGGTTTTGGTTTATTTTTTAATTTATTTAGTAACTTTAGGCTTACATTTATGGTTTGGGGTTTAGAGTTTAGGGTTTAGGGTTAGGGTTTAGGGTTTAAGGTTTAGGGTTTATAGGGTTTACTGTTTAGGGTTTAGGGCTTAGGGTTTAGGGTTAGCTTAGGGTTTAGGGAATAGGGTTTAGGATTCAAGGTTTAGGGTTTAGACTTTAGGGTTTATGGTTTTATGGTTTAGGGTTTAGGGTTAGTTTAGAGTTTAGGGTTTATGGTTTAGGGTTTAGGGTTAGTTTATGGTTCAGGGTTTTTTATAAATTAAGCAAACTAGTATGTTTAACTTTATTTATTTTATTTTTATTTATTTTAGTTTATTTTATTATTTTATTTTTTTATTTTATTTTATTATTATTTAGTTTCAATTTATCTAGGTTTATTTATTTTAGTTTAGGTTTTATCTTATTTTTTGATAGGTTTAGGTTTAGGTTTATGTTTATTTTTTAGTTTAGTTTTTTTTTAAGTTTAGGTTTTATTTTTTATTTTAGGTTTTATTTTATTTTATTTTTTTAGGTTTAGGTTTTAGGTTTTTATTTTAGGTTTGTTTTTATGCTTTACTTTTTAATTTAGGTCTATGTTTATTTTTAATTTAATTTATTTTACTTAGTTTAGGGTTTAGGTTTAATTTATTTTAGGTTAAGGTTTAGGTTTTATTTATTTTATGTTTATTTAGGGTTTAGTGTTTATTTAGTTTAGGGTTTATACTTTTAGGTTTAGTTTTAAGGTTAGGGATTAGGTTTAGGTTTAGGTTTAGTTTTAGATTTTTTAGTTTAAGTTTTAGGAGTTTAGGGTTTAGGGTTTAGGAGTTAGGGTTAAGTTTACTAGGAGTTTATTTTATTTAGTGTTTAGGGTTAGTTTAGGTTTAGGTTTAGTGATTAGCATTAGGTTTAGGAGTTTTAGGGTTTAGGTTTAGGTTTTAGGTTTAGTTTAGTTTAAGTTTAAGTTTATAGTTTAGGGTTTAGGGTTTAGGTTTATTTTAGTTTAGGTTTAGGTTTAGGAGTTTAAGTTTAGGTTTAAGTTTAAGTTTAGGTTTAGTTTAGGGTTTAAGTTTAGTTAGTTTTTAGGTTTTAGTTTTTAAATTTTTTATTTAGGTTTTAGGGATTAGGATCAGGTTTAGTTTAATTTAGGTTTAAGGTTTAGCATTTTATGTTTAGGCTTTAGTGTTTAGGGTTTTTAGAGTTTATGGTTTAGGGTTTATAGTTTAAGTTTAGGGTTAGCATAGGGTTTAAGGTTAGGATTTAGGGTGTTAGAGGTTTAGTTAGAGTAGAGCTTAGAGTTTAGGGTTTAGTTTTAGGTTTAGGAGTTTAGGTGTTTAGCTTTAGGGTTTAGGTTTTAGGGTTTAGGTAGAGGTTTAATGTTAGTTTAGGATTTAGAATTTAGTCTTTAGGGATTAAACTTTGTTATTTAGGGTTTAAGTTAATTTAGAGTTTAGGGTTTAAGTTTAAGTTAAATTAGTTAGTTTAAGGTTTAGGTTTGGTTTAGTTAAAGTTAATTTAGGGTTTAGGGTTTAGGGTTAGTTTTAGGGTTTAGGGTTTACAGTTTAGGGTTTAGGGTTTAGGATCCAGGGTTAAGGGATTCGGGTATAGGGTTTAGTCATTAGGGTTTTGGGTTTTTTTAAAAATTAAGTAAATAGGTAGGTTTAGCTTTCTTTAGTTTAATTTTTATTTATTTTAGTTTATTTTATTTTATTATTTTTATTTAGCTTTTTTATTTTAATTTAGTTTTGTTTATTTATTTTAGGTTTTTTTTATTTTAGTTTATTCTTTTAGGTTTAGGTTGAGGTTTATGTTTATTTTTTTAGTTTAGTTTTATTTTTCTTTTATTTTTTAGGTTTAGGTTATGTTTTTATTTTTAGATTTATGTTTATGTTTTTGTTTTTAGGTTTAAGTTTAGGTTTTTATTTTAGGTTTATTTCTAAGTTTTAATTTTTAGTTTAGGTTTAGGTTTAGGTTTAGATTTAAGTTTATCTTGGTTTATTTTTTAGTTTAGGTTTAGGTTTATTTTTTTATTTTTTATTTTAGTTTAGGTTTATGTTTAGGTTTATTTTATGTGGTTTAGGTTTAGTTTATTTAGTTTAATTTATTTTGTTTATTTAGTTTAGGTTTAAGTTTAGGTTTAGTTTAGGTTTAGGTTTAGGTTTAGATTTAGGTTTAGGTTTAGGTTTAGATTTAGGTTTAAGTTTAGGGTTTAGGTTTAGGTTTAGGTTTAGGTTTAGGTTTAGTTTTATCTTATTTATTTATTTTATTTTGTTTATTTTTTAGGTTTTATTTTTGCTTTTAGGTTTAGGTTTATGTTTAAGTTTAGGTTTTAGGTTTAGGTTTATTTATTTTGTTTAGGTTTTAGTTTATTTAGTTTAGATTTAAGTTTATTTAGTTTAGGTTTAGGTTTAGGTTTAGGTTTTAGGTTTAGGTTTATTTATTTAGTTTATTTTATTTAGGTTTTAGTTTATTTAGTTTAGTTTAGGATTAGATTTTTATTGATTTAATTTATTTAGGTTTAGGTTTATTTATTTTTTATTTTATTTTATTTTTCAAGTTTATTTATTTTAGTTTAGGTTTAGGTTTAGGTTTAGGTTTATTTATTTAGGTTTATTTTTAGTTTAGTTTATTTAGTTTTATTTTAGGTTTAGGTTCATTTTATTTTAAGTTTATTTATTTATTTTTATTTATTTTAGGTTTAGGTTTAGGTTTAGGTTTTTAGGTTTATTTATTTAGGTTTAGGTTTAGGTTTAGGTTTATTTAGTTTTGTTTAGGTTTATTTATTTTATTTATTTTATTTAATTTATTTTAGTTTAGGTTTAGGTTTAGATTTTAGGTTTAGGTTTAGGTTTAGGTTTAGGTTTAGATATAGGTTTATTTATTTTATTTTTATTTAGTTTAGTTTATTTATCAAGGTTTAGGTTTATGTTTAGGTTTATTTATTTATTTTAGTTTAGTTTAGGTTTAGGTTTAGATTTATTTTATTTAGTTTAGGTTTAAGTTTATTTAGTTTAGTTTATTTTATTTATTTAGTTTAGGCTTAGGTTTAGGCTTAATTTAGGTTTATTTAGGTTTAGGTTTAGGTTTGGGTTTATTTTAGTTTATTTAGTTTAGGTTTAGGTTTAGGGTTTTTTTTTTGGAAAACCCCATATAGGGGAATTTTATTGCCACAAAAAAGGGGTTACAAGATCCATAAGAGGGGATAAACTCCAAAACTACAGCTCAAAGAGCTACAATAAGCCTAGAGAGTAAATCCATCTAAGTACAACCAAAAGCAAAATAAGAGAAAAGTAAAGAAAAGATAAAAGATTAACATAGATAAGATGGATAGATCGGGCCAAAGCTTTAATGAGAATGCATTCAGTAGAGAGCAAACTTGCAAGAGAAAAAGAGAAGTGCATCTGTAAAAATGAAGAAATATAGAAATTAGAACAGTTAAAGCAGTATAGCAAAAATGAAAAAAATGAGAGCGCATAAGAGAAAATTATAGAGAAGTGTGTGAAAGAAGGCTGCTCAGTCACACCAAATTAGAGGGAATATGAGCATCAAACTTCGGAAGGGTTCATCACAAGAGCAACTACCAAACCAAGAAGGAGTGAAATCATCATAGCCATCATAGCCTACAAAGAGTTTAGGTTCAGGTTTAGGTTTTAGTTTATGTTTAGGTTTTAGTTTAGGTTTAGGTTTATGTTTAGGTTTTATTTAGGTTTATTTAGTTTAGTTCATTTATTTTTTAGTTTAGGTTTATTTATTTTAGTTTATTAATTTTAGGTTTAGGTTTAGGTTTAGGTTTATGTTTATCTTTATTTTGTTTTGTTTATTAATTAGTTTAGTTTTAGTTTATTTAGTTTATTAGTTTTATTTATTTTAGTTTAGCTTTAGGCTTAGGCTTGGTTTAGGTTTAGGTATAGGCTTAAGTTTTGGTTTATGTTTAGGTTTAGGATTAGGTTTAGGTTTAGCTATATTTAGTTTATTTAGAATATTTTAGGTTTAGGTTTATCTAGTTTAGTTTAGTTTAGTTTAGTTTAGTTTAGGTTTATTTAATTAGTTCAATTTATTTAGGTTTAGGTTTAGGTTTATTTTAGGTTTTAGTTTATTTATTTTAATATTTTGTTTAGTTTAGTTTTGTTTAGGTTTAGGTTTTATTTTAGTTTAGTTTAGGTTTAGGTTTAGGTTTATTTTTTTAGTTTAGGTTTATTTTTATTTTAGTTTAGGTTTTGGTTTATTTTAGGTTTAGGTTTATTTATTTTTAGTTTAATTTAGGTTTATTTTACTTAGGTTTAGGTTTTGGTTCTATTTATTTATTTAGTTTAGGTTTAGGTTTAGGTTTAGGGTTATTTTAGTTTATTTAGTTTAGGTTTAGGTTTAGGTTTAGGTTTAGGTTTAGGTTTTATTTAGTTTAGTTTAGTTTAGTTTAGGTTTTGGTTTAGGTTTAGTTTAGTTTAGGTTTATTTATTTTAGTTTAGTTTATTTATTTAGGTTCAGGTTTAGGTTTAGTTTAGGTTTATTTTTGTTTAGTTTAGTTTAGGTTTTATTTATTAGTTTAGTTTAGGTTAAAGATTAGTTTAGGTTTATTTAGTTTATTAGGTCTAGGTTTTTTAGTTTATTTAGTTAGTTTAGGTTTATTTAGGTTTATTTATTTTATTTTATTTAGTTTAATTTATTTATATTAATTTATTTCTTTAGGTTTAGGTTTAGGATTAGGTTTATTTTTATTTTAGGTTTGTTTAGGTTTAGGTTTATTTTTATTTAGTTTAGTTTATTTAGTTAATTTAGGTTTAGGTTTATTTAGCCTAGTTTAGGTTTAGGTTTAGGTTTTTTTTTTATTTTTAGGTTTATTTTAGGTTTAGGTTTATTTAGTTTAGGTTTAAGTTTATGTTAATTTTAGGTTTAGGTTTAGATTTATTTATTTTAGGTTTTGGTTTAGGTTTCTTTTAGTTTAGTTTAGTTTAGTTTATTTATTTAGGTTTAGGTTTAGGTTTATGTTTCATTTTAGGGTTTAGTTTCATTAGGTTTTGGATTAAGTTTAGGTTTATATTAGTATATGTTTTAGGTTTAGGTTTAGAAGTATTTTAGGTTTTATTTAGTTTTTTTTAGTTTAATTTAGGTTTATTTTATTTAGTTTAGGTTTAGGTTTATTTTATTTATTTTAGTTTAGTTTAATTTAGTTTAGTTTAGTTTAGGTATATGTTTAGGTTTAGGTTTAGGTCTTAGGTTTATTTAGTTTAGTTTATTTAGTTTAGGTTTATTTTATTTTATTTTATTTAGTTTATTTAGTATATTTATTTTATTTACTTAGTTTATGTTTAGGTTTATTTAGTTTCTTTTATTTTATTTTATTTATTTAGTTTAAGTTTAGGTTTAGGTTTAGGTTTGTTTTATTTAGTTTAGTACTATTTTAGTTTCTTTTTAGTTTAGTTTAAGTTTAGGTTTATTTATTTAGTTTCATTTATTTAGCAGATTTTCAGTTTAGTTGATTGTATTTTTATTTAGTTTAGTTTACTTTAGGTTTAGGTTTAAGTTTATTTATGTTATATTAGTTTAGTTTATTTACTTTAGTTTAGGTTTAGGTTTATTTAGGTTTAGTTTAGGTTTAGGTTTAGGTTTTAATTTAGTTAAGGTTTATGTTTAGTTTTAAGTTTAGGTTTAGTTTCATTTTATTTTTATTTAGGTTTAGGATTATTTCTTTAGTTTAGTTTATTTAGTTTATTTTATTTAGTTTATTTATTTAGTTTAAGTTTAGGTTTTATTTAGTTTAATTTAGGTTAGTTTAGTTTAGGTTTAGGTTTAGTTTTAGGTTTAGTTTATTTAGTTTAGTTTATTTATTTATTTAATTTAGGTTTTAGGTTTTATTAAGTTTTTTATTTGTTTAGTTTTATTTTATTTGTTTAGTTTAGTTTATGTTAGTTTATTTAGGTTTAGGTTTATTTTATTTAGTTATTTAGTTTATTTTTTTATTTAGTTTAAGATTAAGTTTATTTAGGTTTTATTTAGTTTAGGTTTATTTTTAGTTTAGGTTTAAGTTTATTTAGTTTAGGTTTAGGTTTAGGTTTATGTTTTATTTAGGTTTAGGTTTATTTAGTTTAGGTTTATTTTATTTAGGTTTAGGTTCATTTACTTTATTTTATTTTATTTTAGTTTATGTTTATTTTAGTTTAGGTTTATTAGGTTTATTTAGGTTTAGGTTTATTTTTATTTAGGTTTTAGGTTTAGGTTTAGGTTTAGGTTTTTATTTAGGTTTAGGTTTCATTTTAGGTTTAGGTTAATTTTTTTATTTTAGTTTAGGTTTATTTATTTAGTTTAATTTAGGTTTAGGTTTAGGTTTATTTTTATTTTATTTTTTATTTAGTTTAGGTTTATTTATTTAGTTTAGTTTATTTATTTTTAGTTTAGGTTTAGGTTTAGGTGAAGGTGCTGGTTTAGGTTTATTTAATTTATGTTTAGTTTATTTTATTTATTTAGGTTTAGGTTTTAGGCTTCGGTTTAGGTTTATTTTAGTTTGTTTTAGTTAAATTTGGTTTAGTTTATTTATTTAGTTTTGTTTTTATTTTTAGGTTTAGTTTGTTTTATTTTAATTTAGGTTTATGCTTATTTAAGTTTATTTTTATTTTTATTTTGTTTAGTTCATTTATTTTTGATTTATTTATTTTACTTAAGGTTTTTAATTTTGTTTATTTTTTTAATTTAGGTTTGGTTTAGGTTTATTTTTAAGTTTAGTTCTGTATTTTATTTTATTTTTTAGGTTTAGGTTTTATTTTATTTTAGGTTTAGGTTTAGGTTTTTATTTTATTTTTTTAGGTTTAGGTTTTAGGTTTATATTTTCGGTTTATTTTTAGGTTTTATTTTTTAGTTTAGGTTTAGGTTAATTTTTAGTTTATTTTATTTTATTTAGTTTAGGTTTAGGTTTAGGTTTAGTTTAATTTTAGGTTTAGGTTTAGGCTTTATTTATTCTAGTTTAGTTTATTTTAGTTTAGGTTTAGCTTTATTTTATTTTTATTTTAGGTTTAGGTATTTTTTTATAGTTTAGGTTTATGTTTTATTTTTTGGTTTGGTTTTTAGGTTTAGATTTTTATTTAGTTTTGATTTTATTTTATTTTTGGTTTATTTCATTTTTATTTTAGGTTTATTTTTATTTTATTTAAATTTTTTATTTTTTAGTATAGTTTAGTTTATTTTTTAGTTTTTATTTTAATTTCTTTTTAGGTTTAGGTTTCTGTTTATGCTTTTATTTTTTTGTTATTTTATTTTTATTTTTGTTTAGATTTTTATTTATTTTATTTTTAGGCTCTATTTAATTTATGTTTAGGTTTTTAGCTTTTTAGGGTTTAGGGTTTATTTAGGTTTTAAGGTTTAGGGTTTTGGGTTTGGGGTTTATGGTTTAGGATTTAGGATTTAGGTTTATGATTTATGATTTAGGATTTAGGTTTTAGGGTTTAGGGTTTTATGGTTTAGGGTTTAGGGTCTGGGGTTTAAGGTTTAGGTAGGGCTTTTAGGGTTTAGCTTTTAGGTTCAGGGTTCAAGTTTTAGTTTAGGGTTTAGGGTTTACATTTAGGTTGGTTAAAGTTTAGGTTTGCAATTTTTAGTTTTTTTAATAGAGAATAAATTCAGATTCAACATTTCTTCTTTTCGATTTCATCAACCAAGTAACACATAAAATTTTTTAAGACACAAGCGTCAATATAGATAAAAAATCAGCACGATAGAACAAATCAAAAATCCTAGAAAACTAAAATATTCTCTACTATAATGACACACTTCAATCAGTATCAAATTGGATTAGTTGTTCTATAGTTTCCTTAGTTCCCATCAGAACCACCCTAGCCTCTTGAGTAGCAAGATCCACCATCATATCTCTGATCTCTCCTTCCACCACCATGCATGGCATAACCTCATCTCCTCCACTCCAAACACCCTTGCCGACCACCACCTTCATATCCACCGGCACCTCCAGATCCCCACCACCACCCTTTGCGATAACCACCACCTCGCCAGCCTCCAGATTAGATCTAGATTGAGTGAGTCGTGATGGTCGTCAGGTTACGCCATTTTAGGGATGAGGTTTATGTTTAGATTTATTAGGTTTTAGGGTTTTGGTTTATTTTTTAATTTATTTAGTAACTTTAGGCTTGGGTTTAGGGTTTGGGGTTTAGAGTTTAGGATTTAGGGTTAGGGTTTAAGGTTTAAGGTTTATGGTTTATAGGATTTACTGTTTATGGTTTAGGGCTTATGGTTTAAGGTTAGCATAGGGTTTAGGGAATAGGGTTTAAGATTCAGGGTTTAGGGTTTAGACTTTAGGTTTTATGGTTTTTACGATTTAGTGTTTAGGGTTAGTTTAGAGTTTAGGGTTTAGGTTTGGGTTAGGGTTTAAGGTTTAGGGTTTAGTGTTTAGGGTTTATGGTTTAGGGTTTAGGGTTAGTTTATGGTTTAGGGATTTTTTTAAAATTAAGCAAATTAGTAGGTTTAACTTTATTTAGTTTATTTTCTATTTATTTTAGTTTATTTTATTTTATTTATTTTATTTAGGTTTATTTTTTATTATTATTTAGTTTAGTTTATTTATTCTAGGTTTATTTATTTTAGTTTAGGTTTTTTATCTTATTTTTTTTAGGTTTAGGTTTAATTTTATGTTTATTTTTCAGTTTTATTTTTTTTAAGTTTAGGTTTTATTTTTTATTTTTAGGTTTAGGTTTTTATTTTATTTTCTTAAGTTTAGGATTTAGGTTTTTATTTAAGGTTTGTTTTTATGCCTTTCTTTTTAGTTCAATCTATGTTTGTTTTTAATTTAATTTATTTTATTTAGTTTTGGGTTTAGCTTTAATTTATTTTAGGTTAAGGTTTAGGTTTTATTTATTTTAGGTTTATTGTTTAGGGTTTAGGGTTTAGGGTTTTGGTTCTAGGGTTTATGCTTTTAGGGTTTAGGGTTTAGGGTTTAGGGTTAAGGATTTGGGTTTAGGGTTTAGGGTTCAGGGTTTTCTAGATTTTAGGGTTTAGGGTTTAGGGTTTATTGTTTAGTGTTTAGGCTTTAGGGTTTAGGGATTTTAGGGTTTAGGGTTTAGGGTTTAGGGTATAGGGTTTAGGGTTTAGGGTTTAGGTTTTAGGTCTAGGGTTTATGTTATAGTTTAGTGTTTAGGGTTAGTTTAGGTTTAGGCATTAAAGTTTAGGGTTTCTAGGGGTTTAGGGTTTAGGGTTTAGTGTTACTTAAAATAATAGAGTTTATGATTATAGGGTTTAGGGTTTAGATTTTAAGGTTTAGGGTTAAGGTTAGGGTTTATTATTTATGGTTTAGGATTTGGGGTTTAGGGCTTAGGGTTGTAGGTTTTTGGTTGTAGGTTTAAGGTTTAAGGTTTAGGGTCAATTTTAGGGTTTAGCATTTAGGGTTTAGGATTTAGGGTTTAGGGTTTAGGGTTTAGGGTTTAGGGTTTAGGGATTAGGGTTTAGGGCTTTTAAGGTTTAGGGTTTAGGTTTTAAGTTTAGGGTTCAAGTTTTAGTTTAGGATTTAGGGTTTAGATTTTAGCTTTAAGGTTCATGTTTTAGTTTAGGGTTTATGGTTTTTGGTTTTTTTAATAGATAATAAATTCATATTCAACATTTCTTCTTTTCTATCGACAAGTAACACACCAAACTTTTAAGACACAGTCAATATAGATAAAATCAGCCGCGATAGAACAAATCAAAATCTGAAAACTAGAATCATCTCTATATAATGACACTTCAATGGTATATCAAATTGGATTGGATTGTTACGTAGTTTCCTTGGTCCCCATCGAACCACGGCCTCTCAGTGGCGGGGATCCGCGTCATATCCTTGATCTCTCGCCACCACCATGGATGCAACCTCTGGCTCCACCAGGCCTCCATACACCACCAGCGACCCTTGCCTTCATATCCACCGGCACCTCCACCACCATTGCTATAACCACCACCTCACCTTAGCCTCCGCACCGTTAGTCCCAGATTGAGCACGGTTGATGATGGCGTTCTATCGTCAAGGTTACGCCCATTTTTAGGGTTGAGGTTTATGTTTAGAGTTATTAGGTTTTAGGGTTTTGGTTTATTTTCTAATTTATCTAGTAACTTTAGGCTTGGGTTTAGGGTTTGGGGTTTAGGGTTTAGGGTTTAGGGTTTAGGGTTTAGGGTTTAGGGTTTTAGGTTTTAGGGTTTGTGCTTTTAGGGTTTAGGGTTTAGGGTTAGGAATTAGGGTATAGGGATTAGGGTTTTTAAGGTTTAGAGGTTAGGGTTTAGGGTTTAGGGTTATATTTATTTAGGGTTATTATTTAGGGTTTAGTTTGTTTAGGTTTAGATTTAGGTTTTAGTTAGGGTTTAGGGTTTTATTAATGGTTTAGGTTTGTTAGTTTTTTAGGTTTATTTAAATTAGTTTAAGTTTATTTAGTTTATTTAGTTTATTTTTATTTAGTTTATTTTATTTTTTATTTTACTTAGGTTTATTTTTATTATTATTTTAGTTTATTTATTTAGGTTTATTTTAGTTATTTTATTATTTTATTTTAGGTTTAAGTTTAGGTTTATGGTTATTTTTCAGTTTAGTTTTTTTTTAAAGTTTCGGTATTATTTTTTATTTTTTGGTTTACGATTTTTTTTAAGTTTTAGCTTTTTATTTTAAGTTTATTTTTATGCTTTAATTTTTATTTTAGGTTTAGGTTTGTTTTTAATTTAATTTATTTTATTTAGTTTAGGGTTTAGGTTTAATTTATTTTAGGTTAAGGTTTATGTTTTATTTATTTTAAGTTTATTATTTAAGGTTTAGGGTTTAGGGTTTAGGGTTTAAGGTTTATGGTCTTGGGTTTATGCTTTTAGGGTTTAGGATTTAGGGTTAGGGATTAGGGTTTAGGTTTTAGGGTTTAGGTTTTGGGGAGGGTTTAGGTTTTAGGTTTTATTTAGACTTTAGGATTATAGTTTAGGGTTTAGGGTTTAGGTTTAGTTTAGGGTTTAGGTTTTAGAGTCCAAGGTTCAAGTTATAGTTTAGTGTTTAGAGTTAGTTTAGGTTTAGGGTTTAGTGATTATACATTAAGTTTAGGTTTAGGTTTAGGGTTACCAAATTTAGAGTTTATAGGTTTTAGGGTTTAAACTTTAAGTTTAGAGTTAGGTTAAGTTTAGGTTTAGGTTTAGGATTTAGGGTTAAGAACTTAGGTTTGATGGTTGTGTTTTAAGGTTTAAGGTTTGGTGATTTTAGGGTGTAGCATTTAGGGTTTAGGATTTAGGGTTTAGGGTTTAGTGTTTAGGGTTTAGGGTTTTTTTTAAAAAAAAAATTATGTAAACCGGTAGATTTAAATTTATTTAGATAATTTTCATTTTTTCTTTATTTATTTTACTTTTTTATTTTTATTTAGTTTAGTTTATATATTTTATGTTTATTTATTTTAGTTTAGGTTTTTTTATTTTAATTTATTTTATAGGTTTAGGTTTAATTTTATTTTTTATTTTAGTTTTATTTTTATTTTATTTTCTAGGTTCAGGTTTTATTTATTTATTATTTTTTTGTTTAGGTTTTTATTTTTTATTTTCAGGTTTAGGTTTTATGATTTTATTTTAGATTTATTTCTAGGTTTTATGTTTTTTATTTTAAGTTTAGGTTTATTTTTAGTTTAGTTTAGTTTATTTAGTTTAGGGTTTAAGTTTAGTTTATTTTAAGTTTAGGTTTAGGTTTTGTTTATTTAAGTTTAGTTTATTTTAGTTTAGTTTTTTTTTAGTTTAGGGTTTAGGTTTTATTTTTTATTTATTTTTAGGTTTTATTTTTTGGTTTATTTTTAAGCTTTAGGTTTTTATTTAGTTGTTATTTTATTTTATTATTATTTTATTTAAGTTTTTTAGGTTTGGGTTATTTTATTATTATTTTATGTTTGGGTTTTATTTTATTTAGGTTTTTTATTTTTATGTTTATTATATTTTTTAGTTACTTTAGGTTTTTATTTATTTTATTTTAGTTTAGTTTTTATTTTTTTAATTTTAATTTTAGGTTTAGGTTTTAGTATAGATTTTTATTTTTTTATTTTAGTTAGGTTTAGGTTTTTTTATTTATTTTATTTTTTGGTTTTATTTAGTTTAGGTTTTAGGGTTTAGGGTTTAGGGTTTAGGGTTTAGGTTTGGGGTTTATGGTTTAGGGTATAGGGTTTAGGGTTGTTGGTTTTAAGGTTCATGATTTTGGGTTCAGGGTTTAGGTTTTGTGGTTTTAGCATTTAGGGTTTAGGTTTAGGGTTAAGGGTTTAGGGTTTAGGGTTTTAGGGTTTAGGGTTTAGGGTTATTGGTTTAGGGTTTAGGGTTTGGGGTTAGAATTTTTTATTTTATTTTTTTATCTATTTTTAAATTACATAGATTGGTAGGTTTAGGTTTATTTAGTTTATTTTTTTTATTTTTATATAGGTTTACTTTTATTTTTTTATTTTAGGTTTATTTTTATTTATTTTTATTTTAGTTTATTTTTAGGTTTTATTTTTTGGTTTAGGTATAGGTTTATTTTTAGTTTATTTTATTTTATTTAGTTTAGTATAAAGTTTAGGTTTAGGGTTAGGTTTTATTTATTTTAGGTTAGTTTACTTTAGTTTTGGTTATGATTTACTGTATTTTTATTTTAGGTTTATTTTTTTTAGTTTTGGGTTTAAGTTTTATTTTTTTTTATTTTTAGGTTTTATTTTTTGGTTTATTTTTTAGCTTTAGGTTTTTATTTAGTTTTTATTATATTTTATTTTAATTTTATTTTATTTTTATTTTAGGTTTTGTTCTAATTTTATTTAGGTTTTTTATTTTTTAGTTTATTTTAGGTTTTTATTTATTTTATTGTAGTTTAGCTTTTATTTCTAATTTTTGTTTTCTTTTTTAGGCTTAGGTTTTGGTTAAAGTTTTAGTTTATGTTTCTATTTTATTTTATTTTATTTTGGTTTAGGTTTCTTATTTATTTTATTTTTAGGTTTTATTTAGTTTAGGTTTAGGCTTTTTTGTTTTTTAGGGTTTAGGGTTTAGGGTTAATTTAGGGTTTAGGACTTTTGGTATTTTTTTAAAAAGAGAACAAATTCAGATTCAACATTTTTTTCTTTTGATTTCATCAACCAAGTAACACAAATTTTCTAAGACAAGTGACTGATGTAGATAAAAAATGAGCAAAAGAAAATCAAAACCATAGATAACTAGGTTCGTCTCTTATAAAGACAGTTCCAAGCGGTCGGATGAGCTAATCTTTTGGCTTTTTTTGTCCCATTAGAACCCACCCCAACCTCTCGAGTAGCGATATCCACCATCATAGCCTCAGCTATGCCTCCCCACCCTATCTGTAACTTTCATCACTCCTCTCCCCTCCACCACTCGACAACCACCTCCATATCCACCCGGCATCTCTAGACCCCCACCACCCTTTGTGATAACCATCACCTCCCTTCACCTCCATGAAATCTAGACTTGTGATGATGATGTTCCCCGGCGTCAAGGTTACATCCATTCATAAGGTTTAGGTTTAGGTTTGGGTTTATTATATTTTAGGATTTAGGTTTATTTTTTTAATTAATTTAGTTACTTTAGGTTTAGGTTTAGGGTTTGGTGTTTTGGGTTTAGGGTTAATGTTATTGGTTTTGGGTTTAAGGTTTAGGTTTTAGGGTTTTTGCTTTTAGTGTTTAGGGTTTAGGTTTTTATACAGTGTAGGTATAGGGTTTAAGGTTTAGGGTTGTAGGTTTAGGGCTTAGGGATTAGGATTTAGCATTTAGGATTTAGGGTTTAATGTTTTTTTAAAATTAGTAAACCGGTTGGTTGAGGTTTATTTAGTATGTTTAGTTTATTTTTTTATTTATTTAGTGTTTAGGGTTTATTATTTAGGGTTTAAGTTTTAGGGTTTAGGGATTAGGGTTTAGGGTTTTAAGGTTTAGGGTTTAGAGTTTAAGGTTTAGGGTTTTTAGAATTTAAGGTTTAGGTTTTAGGTTTAGGATTTAGGTTTTTGTTTAGGATTTATGGTTTTTTATTTTTTTGTGCTTTTTAACAGAAATAAATTAAAATTCAATATGTCTTCTTTTCAATTTCATCAACAAAGTAACACACCAAGTTTTCTTAGACATAAGCAACAAAATAGTTCAAAAATTAGCATGCATAGAACAAATCCAAAACTCTAGATAAATAGAACCATCTCTACTATAAAGACAGTTCCATAAACAGCAGATCAGATCAAACGTTCTTCAGCTTCTCCAATTCCAATCAAAACCACCCCAGCCTCTCGAATAGTGGGATTCACCATCATATCCCCGATCTCTCCCTTCGTCACCACCATAGCTATAACATCCGTCGCTCCTCCCACCACTATAACCACCATTGCTCCGACCACCACCTCCATATCCACCAGCACCTCCAAATACCCCACCACCACTGCAATAACTGCCACGTCTACCTTCTCCTTCACCACCAGATCTAGACTGATCCTGGTTGATGGTGATGTTCTTGCCATTAAGGTTCTTCCCACTTTTAGGGTTTTGGATTAGGTTTAGGTTTATTTTATAATTTATTTAGTTACTTTCGATTTAAGTTTAGTGTTTAGGGTTTAAGGTTGGAGATGTAGGGTTTAGGATTTAAGGTTTAAGGTTTTTTTTCTAAAAAAATAATAATAAAGTAAACTGGTAGCTTTAAGTTTATCTAGCATATTAAGTTTATTTTTTATTTATTTTAGTTACTTTATTTTTTATTCTTATTTAGGTTTATTTTTAATTTTTATTTGGTTTAGTTTTTTTATTTTAGGTTTATTTATTTTAGTTTAGGTTTTTTATTTTAGTTTATTTTTTATGTTTAGGTTTAGGTTTAAGTTTATTTTTTAGTTGGGTTTTAATTTTATTTTATTTTTTAGGTTTAGGTTTTCTTTTTTATTTTTAAGTTTAGGTTTAGGTTTTTATTTTATTTTTTTAGGTTTAGGTTTTAGTTTTTTATTTTATGACATTGATAAAAAATGATCACCCGTAGAGCAAATCAAAAATCCTAGATAAATAGAATTGTCTTTACTATAAAGACACAATTCCATAAGTAGTAGATCGGATTGGCCATTCTTTAATTTCTCTAGTTCCCATTAAAACCTCCTTTGCCTCTTGAGTAATTGGATTTGCCATCATATTCTGATCTCTCCATCTGCCACCACCATGGTTGTAGCCTTCATCGCTCCTCTCGGCTCCATAATTTCTGCTGCTCCAACAATCGCCTCCATATCCACCAACACCTCCAGATTCCCCACCACAACTGTGATAATTGCCTCCTCTGCCTTGGCCTGCACTGCCAGATCTAGACTGAGCCTAGTTGATGGTGATGTTCCTGTCATTAAGGTTCTACCCATTCTTAGGCTTTAGGGTTAATATAGGGTTTATGGTTTAGGGCTTGGGGTTTAAAGTTTAGGATTGTAGGTTTTAGGGTTTAGGGGTTTTTTTTTGTTAGAGAATCCCATGTAGGGAAATTTTATTGCCACAAAAAGGGGGGTTACAAGATCCTTAAGAGGGGATAAACTCAAGAACTACCAAAATAAAATGAAAAAAGAAAAGCAAAAAAGAAATACAAGAGATACAAAAGTAGCAAAAAAAGAAAAGCTAGAGGACAACCTTCAGCAAAAGCTTGAGAAGATGAGAGAAGTATTTTCCACCTCCATAGAAGGAACCTGCAAGGAAACAACACAAAACCTGCAAACAGCTAGAAGAATAAATTAACACAAGTAAAGAGATACAAACAAAATTAACTGAAAAACTAAATAAAAGTGTGAGAAATTTGGAAGTGTGTGAAGGAAATATCAGACTCAGTCATAATAGAATGGGGCAGCTGTAAACATGATCATCCAAACTTCAAATGAAGGGTTACATCAAAAGTGCTACTACCACCCAAATTATGAGTGAAATCATCCCAGCCGTCATGGCCTACATACTTGGGGGAAGGCAGCTGCCACTGGATTAAAATCATATGATCTTTAATACCTGCATACCAAGCAATAGCAAAATACACTCTAAAATGAAAGGAAACACTATTCAGTATGGAAAAGGAAGGCCACCAATCCCTTGTAAGAGAAGCATCACCTACGTATTCCACCATAACATGAGAATGAATAACCAAGAACAAAACCCCTACCCAAATGAAACATCAAGACAAGGAAAATAGCCCCATAGTGATGAAAGACAATTAGGAGCAACAACCATCTATTGATAGCTAGACCACAATAGTAATTTTATAGGTCTAATAGAGCCAAGAGTAACCTTAGCCAATATGAATAGCCAAGGGTTTAGGGTTTAGGGTTTAGGGTTTAGGGTTTAGGATTAAGGGTTTAGTGTTTAGGGTTTAGGGTTTAGGATATAAGGTTTAGGGTTTTTCTAAAAATTAAGTAAACTAGCAGGTTTAGTTTGTTTAATTTATTTTTGATTTATTTGAGTTTACTGAATTTTTCATTTTTATTTACTTTTATTTTTTACTTTTACTTAGTTTAGTTTATTTATTTTAGGTTTAGGGTTAATTTTAGGGTTTAGGATTTATGGTTTAGGATTTTTTTTTAAAAATTAAGTAAATCGGTAGGTTTAGGCTTATTTAGTTTATTTAGTTTATTTTATTTTATATTTTTATTTGCATTTATTTTTTAGTTTTATTTAGTTTGGTTTATTTATTTTAATTTAGGTTTTTTATTTTAGTTTATTTTTTAGGTTTAGGTTTAGGTTTATGTTTATTTTTTAGTTTAGTTTTATTTTTATTTTTTATTTTAGGTGTAGGTTTTATTTTTTTTTGTTTAGGTTTAGGTTTTTATTTTATTTTTTTAGGTTTACATTTTAGATTTTAGTTTTAGGTTTAGTTTTATGTTTTATTTTTTAGATTAGGTTTAGGTTTATTTTTTATTTATTTTATTTTATTTATTTTAGGGTTTAAGTTTAGTTTATTTTGGGCTTAGGTTTAGCTTTATTTATTTTATTTTAGTTTAGTTTATTTTAGTTTAGTTTTAGGTTTATCTTATTTTTTATTTTAGGTTTAGGTTTTTTTTTTAGTTTAGCATTTATGATTTTTTATTTATTTTATGTTTTATTTTTAGGTTTATTTTTTAGCTTTCGATTTTTATTTTGGATTTAATTTTTTTTATTTTAAATTTGGGTGATATTTCATTTAGGTTTTTTATTTTTAGGTTTATTTAATTTTTTTTAGTTTAGTTTAGATTTTCATTTATTTTATTTTAGTTTAGTTTTTATTTTTTTATTTTTTTAAGTTTAGGTTTAGGTTTAGAATTAGGTTTTAGTTTAGGTTTTTATTTTATTTTATTTTATTTAGGTTTAGGTTTATTTATTTATTTTATTTTTAAGTTTTATTTAGTTTAGGTTTTTAGGTTTTAGGGTTTAGGGTTTAGGGTTTAGGGTTTAGGGTTTATGATTTAGGGTTTGGGGTTTTGGCTTTAGGGATTAGGGTTGTAGGCTTTAAGGTTTAGGCTTTAGGGTTTGGGGTTTAGCATTTAGGGTTTAGGCTTTAGGGTTTTAGGGTTTAGGGTTTAGGGTTTAGGATTTAGGGTTTTAGGATTTTGGGTTTAGTGGTTAGAGTTGTAGTTTTATGGATTAGGGTTTAGGGTTTAAGGTTAGGTTCAGGATTTATGGTTTGTGTTTTTTTTTTAATTTTATAATTTTTTTATTATTTTAAAATTAAGTAAACTGGTCAGTTTAGGTTTATTTAGTTTACTTTTTATTTATTTTAATTTATTTTATTTTTTATTTTTATTTAGTTTAATTTATTTATTTTAAGTTTATTTATTTTACTTTAGGTTTTTTATTTTAATTTATATTTTTGATTTAGGTCTAGGTTTAATTTTTAGTTTAGTTTTTTTTATTCTTAGGTTTTTATTTTATTTTTTAGGTTAAGGTTTTACGTTTCTATTTTAGGTTTATTTTGAGGTTTAGGTTTATATTTTTTCTAACAAAGAACAAATTTAGATTCAGCATTTCTTCTATTCAATTTCATCACCCAAGTAACACACCAAATTTTCTAAGATATAAGCGACAACATAGATAAATAATGAGCACTCATAGAGCAAGTAAAAAACCCTAAATAACTAGAATCATTTCTACTATAAAGACACATTTCCATAAGTAGTAGATCGGATCAGCGATTCTTCAGTTTTTCTAGTTTGCTCAGAGCCAACACGACCTCTAGAGTAGCCTGATCAACCATCATATCCCTGATCTCTCCCTCCACCACCATTCTTTGTATCCTCCATCTCCTCTGCCTCCATAACCCACTTGCTCCAAGCACCACCTCCAAATCCACCGGACTCCAAATCCCCACCACCACTGATAGCGCCGCCTCTGCCTTCACCTCCATTGCTGGATCTAGATAGAGCCTGGTTGACGATGATGTTCCTGCCATCAAGGTTCTGCCCATTCTTAGGGTTTAGGTTTAGGTTTATTAGGTTTTAGTGTTTAGGGTTAGTTTAGTGTTTAGGGTTTATGGTTTTAGGGTTTAGGGTTTAGGGTTTAGGGTTATGGTTAAGGTTTAGGGTTTAGGTTTCGGGTTTAGGGTTAGTTTAGGGTTTAAGTTTTAGGGTTAGTTTTACGAATTAGGGTTTAAGGTTTATGATTTAGGGTGTAGGGTTTACAAATTTTTTTAAAATTAAGTAAACCAGTAGGTTTAGGTATATTTAGTTTACATTTTATTTATTTAAATTATTTTATTTTATATTTTTATTTATGTTTATTTTTTATTTTTTATTTAGTTTAGTTTATTTATTTTAGGTTTATTTATTTTTGTTTAGGTTTTGTATTTTAGTTTATTTCTTAGGTTTAGGTTTCAGTTTATGTTTATTTTTTAGTTTTATCGTATTTTTTAAGTTTAGGTTTTATTTATTTTAGTTTAGTTTTTTTAAATTTATTTTAAGTTTTTATTTATTTTATCATAGTTTAGTTTTTATTTATTTCATTTTAGTTTATTATTTATTTTCTATTTTATTTTTAGGTTTAGGTTTAGGTTTATGTTTAGGTTTTAATTTAGGTTTTTATTTAATTTTATTTAGGTTTAGGTTTTTTAGTTTATTTTATTTTTATATTTTATTTAGTTTACGTTTAGGTTTTTAGGTTTTTAAGGTTTAGGGTTTAGGGTTTAGGCTTTAGGGTTTAAGGTTTGGTGTTTAGGGTTTAGGGTTTTTAGTTGTAGGTTGTAGCATTTAGGCTTGAGGGTTTAAACTTTAGGGTTTAGGGTTTTCGGGTTTAGGGTTTATGGTTTATTTTTTAGAGTTTAGTGTTTAGGGTTTTAGGGTTTAGGGTTTAAGGTTTAGGGTTTAGGGTTAGTTTTAGCATTTAGGGTATAGGGTTAGGTTTTATTTATTTATTTTATTTAATTAAGTAAACTTGTTGGTTTTGGTTTATCTTGTTTTTTTTTAATTTAATTTCATTTATTTTATTTTTTATTTTCATCTAGGTTTATTTTTATTTTTAATTTAGTTTACTTTATTTATTTTAATTTTATTTATTTTAGTTTTGGTTTTTTATTATAGTTTATTTTTACATTTAGGTTTAGGTTTAGTTTTAGTTTTTTATCTTTATTTTATTTTTATTTTATTTTTTAAGTTTAGGTTTTTTTTTTTTTTTTAGGTTTAGGTTATTATTTTAATTTTTTAGGTTTATGCTTTAGCTTTTTATTTTAGGTTTATTTTCAGGTTACATTTTTTAGTTTAGGTTTGGGTTTATTTATAGTTTATTTTATTTTATTTAGTTTAGATTTAAGTTGAGGTTTAGTTGATATTATGTTTAGGTTACTTTAGGTTTAGGTTTTAGTTTAGGGTTTATTTATTTTATTTGTTTTAAGTTTGTTTTTTTTTATTTAGTTTTATTTTATTTTATTTTTATTTTATTTTTATTTTTTTTGGTTTAGTTTTTAGGTTTTATCTTATTTTTTATTTTTATTATTATTTATTATTTTATTTTATTTTAGGTTTAGGTTTAGGTTTAGGTTTAGTTTAGGTTTAGGTTTAATTTTTTTTTTTAGGTTAGGTTGGTTTTATTTTTTTATTTTATTTATTTAGTTTTACATTTAGGTTTTAGTTTAGGGTTTAGGGTTTAGGTTTATTTTTTATTTATTTTAGGATTTAGGTTTAGGGTTTTTTTTTAGGGTTTTTAGGTTTAGGTTTTTTTTAGTTTAGTTTAGGGTTTAGGTTTTAATTTTAGGGTTTATTTATTTTTTAGTTTTTTTATTTATTTTTTAAGTTTAAGGTTAGGTTTATTTTTAGTTTACTTTTTATTTATTATTTTTATTTTTATATTTTAAGTTTTATTTTTTATTTATTATTTAGTTTAGTTTTTTAATTTTAATTTTTTTTGGTTTAGTTTTAGTTTATTTTAGTTTTTATTTTTAGTTTAGGTTTGGTTTATTTTAGTTTATTTTATTTTTATTTTTTATGTTTAAGTTTTATTTTTTATTATAGTTTAGGTTTAGATTTTAATTTTAATTTTTTAGGTTTAGATTTTAGGTTTATTTTCATTTTTTTATTTTTTAGTTTAGGTTTTTTTTTTTTTAGTATTTTTTATTTTATTTATTTTTAGGTTTAGGTTTAGGTATTTATTTAGTTTAGTTTAGTTTATTTTTATAGTTTATTTTTTATTTTTAGTTTAGGTTTTATTTTTTATTTATTTTATTTTTTTTATAGGTTTAGGTTTTATTTATTTATTTTTTTTTATAGGTTTATTTTTTATTTTAGGTTATGTTTTAATTTTATTATATTTTTATTTTATTTTTAGGTTTAGGTTTTAATTTATTTTATATTTTTTTTTAGTTTAGGTTTTAGGTTTTAATTTTTTATTTTAATTTTGGTTTAGGTTTTAGTTTAGAGTTTAGGGTTTAGGGTTTGGGAGTTTAGGGTTTAGGTTTTTAGGGTTGAGGGTTTAGGGTTTTGATTTTAGGGTTTAGGGTTTAGGGTTTAGGTTTTAGGGTTTATGGTTTAGGGTTTGGGGTTTAGGATTTAGGGTTTAGGGTATAGGGCTTAGGATTTAGGTTTAGGGTTTTGGTTTTATGGTTTAGGATTTAGGCTTTAGGGTTTTAGGGTTTAGGGTTTTGGGTTTTTGGTTAAAACTTTAGTTTAAGGTTCAGGTTTTAGTTTAGGGTTTAAGAATTTTTATTTTCTTTTTTTAATAGAAATCAAATTCAGCTTCAACATTTCTTTTTATTTATTTTATCAACCAAGTAACTCACCAACTTTTATAAGACCCAAGTGGTTACATAGATCAAAATGAGCATACATAGAGCAAATCAAAAACCTTAGATAACTTGAACGGTCTCTATTGTAAAGACACAATTCCATAGCGACAATTGGATGTATTCTTGATTTCTTAAGTTCCCATCAGAACCACTCCGTCCTCTCAAGTAGCAGGATCCACAATTATATCCCCGATCTCTCCCTCTACCACCACCATGGCTATAACCTCTGTCGCTCCTCCCGCCACCATAACCACCACTACTCCGACCACCAACTCCATATCCACTAGCACCTCCATATCCACCAGCATCTCCATATCCCCCCCCTACTATATAACCGCCTCTTGCTTAGCCTCGAGGCTAGATATAGGAATCATTGATGGTAACGTTCTTGTCATCAAGGTTCTTCCCATTTTTAGGGTCTAGGTTTAGATTTAGGTTTATTAGATTTTAGGGTTTAGGTTTTTTTTTAATTTATTTAGTTACTTTGGGTTTAGGTATAAGGTTTGGGGTTTTTTTCTTTTTTCTTTTTTTTTTAAAGGAAGCCCCATGTAGGGGTAGTTTGTTGCACAAAAAGGGGGTTACAAAGTTCTTAAAGGGGATAAACTCTAGAACTACATCTCAAAGAGCTACAACCTAAGGTAAATCCCCATCTAAGTACATCCAAAAGCAAAGGAAGACCTTAAAGCAATCAAAGATACAAGTAGATAAACATAATAAGCCAAAAGAAAGGTTAGACCATTGCTCACGAAGAACTTGAGAATGCATGAGAATATGGAGCAAACTTGCAAGAGAGAATCACCTGCAAAATAGGACAAGAGAGAATCACCCAACAAGGATAATCAGAACAGCAGCTTCAGTAGCAGCAAGTTGGACTAAAGACCAGAGAATCAAATCAACAAAAAATGAAGGCAACAACATAAGATAGTAGCAGTTGATAGTACCACCCATAATAGAGATTGTATTCCAAGGAGTAAGCACAAACTGGTGATCAGGATGGGAAATCGGGAGCCCAAATAGGATCCACATTAGAATCCGAGAAAAACATGACAGAATAACCAAGACCAAAAAATAGCCAGGCGTAGTAAGAAGCCAAAAGCCAAGATAGCAAGGGACCGCATTCCAATGATCTGGATCCTAGAATCAAAAAACATGGATAAGAGAAAAAAATAGCCAAAGCGGCGAAATGATACCGACACATAGGGACGACATAGAGATTGCATTCAAGGATAAAGCGGCACAAGCCGGTCGAACCCGGTTGGGAATAGAAATAGCAAGGGTAGTGTAGATCACACTATCGAAAATAAATAATACTCAGTAAATAAAGGGCAATCAGAAAAACAACCCCAACAACAAAATAGTTAGTGCAGCATTGGATCCCACCAGAGGATAGATCAAAATAAGGATACAAATTAGGATCCACATTAGAATCCAGAAAAATAAGACAACAGATAACCAAGATAAAAAAATAGCCAAGGAGCCACGATACGGAGGGAAGGGTAATCAACAAAGACCTAGCAAAGGTTAGAAACCCAGTAGATAGAGCATAGTACCATAGATCAGTAAAACCACAGCCCAGACACAAATGACCAAACAATCGAAGCAATAATCGAGAAAAGAGCATCTGAGAAGGCAACATGTTGAAACCCTTATCAATATCCAAAGTAGCATAGCGGAACACAGGAAAAAGATTGCAACCAACCAAAAAAGGCACCAAATGAATACAATCAGAGCTACATTGCCAGTTGCACCATTCAGGACCAGAAATCTGATAATCCAGATTAACAAACAACCAAGATAGCAAGACAACAAAAGGCAGCAACTGGCCATAATACCACCCAATCAGCATAAATAGTGCATACGATAGCACAAACCTAACTGAATCGAGAGGGGAATAGAGACAATAGCAGGTAATGAAGAACATAACTAACAGGTGATGAATAGCAGCCCAGACGAGAACAGCACAGGCTTTCAGAGAGGAAACCCCAACAACAGAGAGATTATTACCACAATGGAACCCACCAGCAAAAAGATCAAAAATTGGATTCAAATGAGTATCATCATTAGAATCCAAAGAAAACAGTAACCAAGGAAAAACTACAGACAACAATTAGGACAACAACATTCAAGACAGGAAAGGATGACAAGTTGGCCATAAAGCCACACAATCAGAGTAGACAAAGCCATAGTTAACAACCAAGTAGATATAGCATAATAATAGGTATCTTGAATGCAACAATCCAGACAACAAACACCAAAAATCCTCAGAATAGCAATGTTAGAAACAACTTGCTGAGCATAGGACCCAGAAGTCCTATAGTCAACAGGGATTGAGCCAACATAGGAGTCCTGAAAAACCAAGATAGCAAAAATCCAAGACAAGAAACAACCAAGACAACAAGAACCAGTTTGCTTGCCATAAAGCCACCCATCCAGGATAAATATTGCAATAAAAACAAGTTTAACTGCAAGAAGATGGAGAAGGCAACAACAAATAAAGTAAAATAATGAATTAAGATGATAGGCATATAATAAACCATTAAGGGGGTTCAAAGCAAAATCCACCCAACAATCAACAACTTCAAATGGGAGTTACTGAGCAAACTAGACCAAATCCCCATAAATAGAAGATGGAGTATTAATCAGTTAAACAACCAAGCGATATACCAACAAAGCCAAGAGTCCACCCAAAAGCATTAGTAAAGAACCAAGAAATCAGATGGATAATCCCAGGGATCTCAGCAAAGGCAGAATGAAAATCCTTTAAGTAACTCCAAACCTACTGAGAATGGGACATAAGTCCAGAAACAGCAGGATGGCTAGTAGCCTCAAGGGTCCAATTCAGCCAATAACTAAGAAAGGGGATACCAACAAGTTGACCATAGGAAAAGCCATTAAGAGTAGAGAGTTCATAAAATGAGCCCAAAATAAAAGAGAAGAATTTATGACAAGCAGAACCGGGATGAAGAGAGCTACATGTGTGATCAAAATAGTGATAATAAAACCAAGCGTAGGAAAATCGAGAATCATAAAACAACCATAAGTCATAAAGACAACAATCTGAAAAAACAAGACCTTTTAGATCGAAAAAATAGAGCTAAACAAAAGGCCGAGAAGAGGAGAAACAAAGTAGAAATAAAAGAGAGAGGCAAACATGAAAGCCAGTCAGTGGGAGTAAGGAAAATAGCAAAAAACCCAAAATTATCCAAGTATACATAAAAAAGGTGAGCTTAAGTTCTGAGATAAGGAAACCCCAAATTATCCAAGTTAACCAGTCCATGCAAGTGTTTGGGTAAGGTGAGTTGATCAAAGAAAATGATACCATCTGATCTAGCACCTAGATTGGCAAGGTAAGACAAGCATTTCCTTCCACAAACATGAGTGATGTTAAAATTAATGGGAAAAGAAGAGCTCTAGTTTGCTTGAGGAGGTAGTACAATTCATTCTTTTTATTTGGTGGAAGTCAAAAGATCAATCAGCAGAAGAGCATCCATCTCAATCCAAATATTGAGCCAGCCATTTTGGAGCTAAATCTCAAGTGCTTTGTGAACTGCCATAAGCTCAGTAAATGGGAGAGTGCAGGAAGTAAAAGGATAAGCAAAAGCACATAGTACTATACCCTTAGAATTCTTGAAAATGCCACCACAACCAGAGCCATTATGGGAAATAGAGCCATCAATATTGATTTTAATAATGTGGTCAAGAGGTTTTCCAATAAACAATCATGTCATTTGGACAATAAGGTTGATCAGAATAAAATTTTATTTGACTTAAATTTATGTGTAATGAATAAGATTGGCTTTAAACAAGTCATGAATTTTGTTTTTAGTTCTAGCAATAATCCTCTCGTGGTTCATAGGGATCCCACGATGTTTTGCATCATTTCGATCCATCCATATGAACCAAATAAGAGTGATAGCATGATGACTTTAATGTGACCAATAATATTATCAAAATAGACTTCAAGAAGTTGATATAAAGTAAGAGAGCCATTGAAATTGGCAGTGTTAAAAAGATCATCATACCAAATCCAAAGTTTTGAAGCAATGGCCCCATTGACAAAAACATGATTAACATTCTCAATATGGAAACAACATTGACATTTAGAGGGTAAATGAAAACCTTTTCCCCACAACAAGGAATCACAGGATAAAATTTTTCATGCCAAGTAAGACGAGAATAAGAAGTAGGGATATTATTATTCCAAAGTTTAGAGAACACATAGGAGGAATCATAAGTATCTTTAATGTGGAGCCACACATTTTTGAGGTTGAAATCACCATTATCTGAGAGCTTAAAAAGAATCTGGTCTTGATTGATTGGAGTGATAGGAATAGTAGAAACCATATTCAAGAAAGTAAAGGGATAAAATCTAAGCTTACTATTGTTCCACTTGTTGTTATGCAGAAGAGTTTACTCTAATAGCGGCAGTGGAATGGGTGGAGAGTAAGTCATCAATGGATCCACCTCCACTCTAGTTATCTTGCCAAAAGAAAGAAGTGCCAGAGTTAATGCCCCAAAAAATTAAGGATTCAGCATCCCATTTGACAGAATAAAGTCTTTACCACACAGGAGAATCACTCGGTTTAATGGGACAAATGAGGGGTGTTTACCACGGCAATATTTATGATCATGAAATTAGCCCAAAGACTATGATTACTCTAAAATTCCACCAGTTTATAGGAAAAGACATTGATAGCTTATTTTATGGATTTACAACCAAGACCACCTTTTCAAAGTGCCACAACTTTTAAACCAAGTGGTCCAGTGCATTTTTTAAGAAGAGGTATTGGAGCCCCAGAAAAATTTGTTTAGGAGATGCTCAATTCTGTTGATGATAGAAATGGTCAGCACAATGGTTTGGATGAGATATAAAGGAATGGAATTAAGAGTGCTCTTAATCAAGGTAAGCCTACCACCAAAAGAGAGTAAATGAAATTCCCAAACCAATTTTATTAGATATTTTTTGAATAAGGTCATCAAAAGATGAGATCTTTTGGCCTTTAAAAGTGGAGCAGATAATTAATGGGAAGTTGACTATGCTTAAAATTAGTAATTGGAGATTTGATTTAGTCTGGTAGGAATCTTAGAGGGAATAAAATAGCAATTTCTTTCATTAAGGAAGAGTCCACTAACTTTGCCAAATCATTTAAGAGATTCTTAATAGTTTTAACATGTTGAAGAAGCATTGAAGAAGATTATAAAATCATCAACAAAGCTAAGATGAAACGAAACCACCATGACTTTATAAACCATGTTAGGTTTTTTAATGAAAAGATCATTGAGGCACCTTGAAAGATATTTAACAGCAATGATAAAAAGAGAAGGAGAAAGAGGGTCACCTTAACGCAAACCATGGCTTGAAGTAAAGAAACCAAGGGACTCACCATTTATGATATGAAAACTAGGCGTTAGTGATACAACTTTTATAAGCGGATAAAATTATCGAGAAACCAAACAAATGTAAGATTTGAAAGAGGAAATCCCATGAGAGGTTGTCAAAGGCTTTAGAGATGTCCAGTTTGAAGAGAATATTACCTCCTCTGGAAGAAACATCAATGTCATGAACCAGCTCTTGCGAGAAGAATATTATCAGATATGGCTCTATTTTTAATGAAGCCAGTTTGGTTAGGGGAGATGATTTTAGTTAGTAGGGGCTAATCTTATTATTAATTAATTTAGCAATGAGTTTTTGGAAAAAGGTGCAAAGACTAATAGGTCTAAACTTGCCCCAAGATTCAGGATTGTTGGTTTTGGGAATAAGGACAATAAAAGTACTTGCAAAATATCTAGGAATAGGGCTGCCATCAAAGAAATCAATAATAGCATCAACAAGATCAGATTTAATAAAAGGCCAACAATGCTGAAAGAAATGAGTCATAAAACCACCAGGGCCAGCAACAGAATCAGTGTTCATGCTATTGAGAGTACAACTAATCTCCGCTTTCGAGAGACACATAGTGAGCAAATGGTTATCCTCATTTCAAATCATAGAAGGGATTAGATGGGTGTTGGAGGGGGTTTCTAACGAAGGATTAGAGTTTAATAAATTTTGAAAGTGATGTATGACAGAATCCTTAATTTCATTATTATCAGTTATCCAGCCATCATTAGAGTTCTTAATTTTCTTAATCGAGTTTAAAGCTTTTCATTTATTGCAAATAGCATGGAAATACCTAGTGTTTACGTAAACCATCAATATGTTTGCTAGCGGCTTTTTGATGCCATTAGGTTTCCTCCATATTTTGGTAATTAATCAAGCTATCTTTGGCAATGCTCAACTCATCAAGCTTACTAGGATCAGTTAAGATAGCCTCTTCAAGAGAACAAACCACTTATTCCATAGCTTTAAGATTGGTAAAATGATTTTTAAAATTATGCTTGTTCCACCAATTGAGGTTTTGTTTAAGCCTCTTGATCTTAAGCCAAAACTGAATCATGCCTTTAACGGAATTATCCGGGTGAACAGGAACCATCCAATTAGTGAAAACAACATTAGTGAAATGCCATGTTGGGTCCACATATTTTGGAATCTAAAGGTGAGAGTAGAAGGGTTAAGGGGAGTTTTGATAGAGATCAAAGAGGAGCATGATCAGACAAAGTTACGCTCAAATGCTTAATATAAGTAGAGGCCATTGATTGATCCAAAGAGAATTAAAGAGGGTCTATCAAGGCGCCAAAGTCTATAGTTATGCCACATGTAATCAGACCCTGAAAAATAAATGTCAATCAGATTGCAATTTAGGATCATAGAAGTCTTCCATGGAATGGAGGTTAGGAGAACATCCTTCCCTCCTTTCTGAAGAAGCAATGATAGTGTTGTAATCACCCCCAACCAACCAGGGAAGGTTAAGCGAGGAGGCTCGGTTCTTAATTGATTCCCAGGATGTTCCTATTCTACAAGAAGCATAGATAAAGGAACCAAAGCGAAAACTCACCTAATGAGATTTTGAAGTTAACCAATTGATCAAGATCATCGATGATGGAAATGGTGATGGAATTATTCCAAAAACACCAAATTTTATTATTAAGATTGAAGAAAAAATTTTGAAATCCAAGTGATCTAGCAACATGGGCAATCTTGGAAGAGTTAATGAAAGGCTTAATAATAATAAGAAATTTGATGTTATGAGTGCGATAGAGGCTCCTAACAAGGTTGCGGACAGGGAGAGTCCCACAACCCCGGATATTCCAAATAAGAAAATTAATCATAATAAAATAACCAGAAAGGAAAAGGTAAGAAAAAGAGGAAATAGAAAAAGGAAGAGAGGAGGACATATTTATTTGTGAGGTGTTAGAGAAGAAGTTGTGGTTCTAGTGAAGTTATTATTAGTCATTTTGGCTTTATAAGATTTTTTTAATAACGTTTGGAAGGGTCTATCATTATCCAAAGTATCTCCATCGAAGGGATTGGTTTTGGTATCAGAATAAGAGTAGTAGTCAATATATTTTAGTAGTGGTGATTTCTCCTTCTTGATGTCGAGTTAGAATGAGAAATTTGGATTACACAGTATCACTCTGTAGAGAGAAATAGAAGGGGAGGTTCTTGCACCATTAATAGTACAAATATCATTTTCATTGCCATGACATATTGATTTTGGTGCGACACCAAGGATCAACATTATTTTGATCCAATATAAGATTCCCATTCAAATTGTCATTAATATTCAAATGAAGCAAAGGATTGTCATGAGAAGCCAAATTATTACAAGTAGGAAGTGCTAGGTAAGTTATCATTAGTTTTCACACCTCAATAGTAGTATTTATACTCAAAATGTTTTCATTAGACAAATCAGTAGGTAATAAAGGGGTAGGTGTAGGAGGGTGAATTCCATTATGATTAGCTTTAGGCACATAAGCTAACTTATTAGTTTTCCTAGTTCCAAGAGAGGTATTAGTATCCTGTGGTCTATTCTTTTTAAGGTTAGGGTGTAGTAAAGCATTGAGAATGATCATGACCATGGATCTTACGGTGAAACAAAAGGGAAATTTTCAAATTACTTTTGATTATATCCAAATTTTTTGATCCGATCCAAACTTCTTTGGGGTATTTTTTTGGTAATGTCAATCTCAACCAAGATCGTTAAGCAGATGGTCGAGATCTAGCGGCAGTGGATTGATCAATTTGAAGGGGTCTACCAAATAGCGCACCAACCACAAACAGAACTTAGTGAGTAACATAGTGAATTCTAATGTTGGGAAAAGCAAGCCATAAAGGAGCAATAGGGGATTCCTCTTTGACATCAAAAAGGGGGTACCATTTCAAGAGCTGCATTTGACAATTATACACAAAATAGGAGCGATGAGCAAAGGCTCGAGAATAATCTAAATCATTTAATAGCGAATGAGATATATAAGGATCAATCAATAGTGAAGATTCAGCTTTAAGCTATGGAAGAATGATGGGATATTATCTAGAGTAGGGCACCTTAGAGAGAATTTACCAAAGAGAACTCAAAAGGCTTAGCTAATTTCTCCACATCTAGTGAGAACACATGATGACAATCCACGAGAATGAGGTTGAAATTAAGTTAACGAGGCATTAGAGTTAGGGATCTTATCGAAAGAGCATCCTTAAAGGACTTGGCGGCTTTAACAGATGAAATGGATCAAAGTACCTTTAGGATCGAGGGGCAAAAGCCTCAACGGCAGCTGGTTCGAGGAGAGATGCCTCATTGAATGATCGAGTCATAAAACAAACCGAGAGAAGCAAATAAGTAGTAAAATAGATCGATAGGAGCGAAATGTGGCCAAAATACACGAGAACACAAAATCCTGAAGAGGAGCCTTGGAGAGAATCTGATTTAGGTTTAGGTTTGGGTTTATGGTTTTAGGTTTAGTTTAGGGTTAAGGTTTAGGGTTTAGGTTTAGGGTTTAGGGTTTAGGTTAAGGGTTTTATAGTTTATACTTTTAGTTTAGTCTTAGAGGTTAGGGATTAGGGTTTAAGTTTAGAGTTTTAGGTTTAGGTTTAATGTTTAACTTTAGGGTTTAGGTTTTAGGTTTATGATTTAGGGTTTAGGTTTAAGTTAGGTTTAGGTTTATAGTTATTTATAGCTTAGGTATAGCTTTAGGGTTTAAACTTTAGGGTTTAGGTTTAGGGTTTGTTTAAGTTTGATTTAGGATTTTAGGATTGGGATTAGTTTAGGATTTAGGGTTTTATTTTTTAGGTTATTAGATTAGTTTAGGGTTTAGGATTTAGGGTTTAGGGTTTATGGTTTAAGTTTGTAGGCTTAGGATTTAGGTTTTAGGGTTAGTTTTAGGGTTTAGAGTTTAGGTATAGGGTTTAGGGTTTAGGGTTCAGGGTTTAGGCTTTAGGGTTTTTTTGGGTTTTAGGTTTAGGGTTTATTATTTAGGGTTGTTGATTTAGCGTTGTAGTTTTAGGGTTGAGAAGTTTTTTTTATTTAGGTTTATTTTTATTTTTATTTAGTTTAGTTTATTTATTTTATTTTAGTTTATTTTTTTAGGTTTAGGTTTAGGCTTATGTTTATTCACTTATTTTTTTATTTTTTTTGTAGTTTTATTTTATATTATTTTAAATGTTTAGCTTTTATTTTTTATTTTTTTTAGGTTTAAATTTTATTTTATTTTTTTTGGTTTAGGTTTTTAGTTTTTATTTTAGGTTTAATTTTAGGTTTTTAGTTTATTTTATTTTATTTAGTTTAGGGTTTAGGTTTTATTTATTTTAGTTTAGTTTATTTTAGCTGAGGTTTATGTTTATTTTCTTTTATTTATTTTAGGTTTAGGGTTTTTTTTAGTTTAGTATTTAGGTTTTATTTTTATTTATTTTTAGGTTATATTTTTTAGGTTTATTTTTTAGGTTTAGGTTTTTATTTAGTTATTTATTTTTATTTAAGGTTTTTTTACATTTGGTTTTTATTTTATTTAGGTTTTTTATTTTTTGGTTTATTTTATTTTTTAGTTTACTTTAAGTTTTAATTTGTTTTATTTTAGTTTAGTTTCTATTTAATATTTTATTTTATTTTTAGTTTTAGTTTAAGGTTTAGGTTTAAGTTTAGGTTTTAGTTTAGTTTTTTATTTTATTTTATTTTAAAATTTTATTTTTGTTTATGTTTTTTTTTTTAATTTTATTTTTATGTTTTATTTAGTTTAAGTTTAGGTTTTTAGCTTTTTAGGATTTAGGGTTTAGGGTTAGTTAAGGGTTGAGGGTTTAGGGTTTAGGGCTAGTTGAGCATTTAAGGTATGGGGTTTAGGGTTTAGACTTTAGGGTTTAGGGTTTAGGATTTAGGGTTTAGGGCTTATGGTTTTGGTTTTAGGGTTTAGGGTTTATTGTTTAGGGTTTTAGGGTTTTGAATTTAGGGTTTAGGATTGAGGGCTGAGGGTTTAGGTTTTAAGTCTAATGTACAAGTTTTAATTTAGGATTTAGGGTTTTTAGTATTTTTTTTAACAGAGAACAAATTCATATTTAACATTTCTGCTTTTCAATTTCTTCAACCAAGTAACACACCAAGTTTTCTAAGACACAAGCGATGACATAGATTAAAACTTAGCACTCATAAAGCAAATCAAAAACCATAGATAACTAGAGTCATCTCTGTTATAAAGACATAGTTCTATAAGCAGTAGATCAGATTGGCCATTCTTCAGTTTCTCTAATTCCCATTAGAACCACCTCGACCTCTCGAGTAGCGGGATCCACCATCATATCCCTAATCTCTCCGTCCCGCCTCCATAACCACCACTACTATGACCACCACGTCCATATCCCACCGTCCATCCCACCACTACAATAACCTCCTCCTCCACCTTAGCGTCCATTGATCAGATTGAGCTTGATGTTGATGGAATTAGGTTACGCCCATTCTTAGGTATAGGTTTAGGTTTATGCTTATTTTCTAGGGTTTATATTTTATTTATTACTTTAGGTTTAGGTTTAGGTTTAGGGTTTGGGATCTAGGGTTTATTATGGTTTAGGGTTAGGGTTTATTTTAGGTTTATTCTTTTTTTATGGTTTAGGGTTGAGGGTTAGGGTTTAGTTTATTTATTATTATTTTAGGGTTTATTTTAATTTTAGGGTTTAAGTTTAGGGTTTATGGTTTTATTTATTCAGTTTTTTTATTTATTTTTATTTAGTTTTATTTTATTTTTATATTTTAGTTTAGGTTTTATTTTATTTTATATTTTTATTTAGGTTTATTTTTTATTTTGTTTAGTTTCTTTATTTTAGTTTAGATTTTTTACTTTAGTTTATTTTTTTATGTTTAGGTTTAGGTTTATTTTCTAGTTGTGTTTTATTTTTTATTTATTTTTTTAGGTTTAGGTTTTATTTTATATTTTTTAGGCTTAGGTTTAGGTTTCTATTTTATCATCAGGTTTAGGTTTTAGTTTTTTTTGGTTTTTCTAGTTTAGTTTAGGTTTTTTTTTATTTTTTTAATTTAGTTTAAGTTTAAGTTTAGGTTTATTTATTTTAGTTTAGTTTAGGTTTATTTTTTATTTTATTTTTTAGTTTAGGTTTAAATTTATTTTTATTTAATTTTAAGTTTAATTTAGGTTTATTTTAGGTTTGGCTTTTTTATTTAGTTTTATTTTATTTTATTTTAGGTTTGTTTATTTTATTTTACCTTTAGTTTTTTTATTTTTTTTAGTTTTATTCTTAGGTTTGTTTATTTTTTTTAGTTTAGTTTAGGTTTTATTTATTTTATCTTAGTTTATTTTATTAGTTTATTTTATTTTATTTTAGGTTTAGGTTTAGGTTTTAGTTTAGATTATTATTTTAGGTTCAACTTTTTCTATTTATTTTATTTTTAGGTTTAGGTTTTTAGGTTTTAGGGTTTAGGGTTTAAGGTTTAGGGTTTTAGGGTTTACGATCTTGGAATTTAACTTTTAGGGTTAGGGTTTAGTGTTTAGGGTTTATTGTTTAGTGTTTAGGCTTTAGCGTTTATGGTTTTTAGGGTTTAGGGTATAGGGTTAAGTTAGGGTTTAGGGTTAGTTCAGGGATTAGGGTTTAAGATTTTTAGGGATTAGGATTTAGGGTTTAGGGTTAATTTAAGTTTTAGGGTTTGGGGTTTATGGTTTAGGATTTAGGGTTACGATTAGGGTTTAGAGTTTTGTGTTAATGATTTAGGGTTTAAGGTTTAGGGTTTATAGTTTAGGGTTTAGGGTTTATGGTCTAGGGTTTAAGGTTTTATTTTAGGATGTTTAGGTTTAGGTTTTAGGTTTAGTTTTTTAGGGTTTAGGGTTTAGATTTAGGGTTTATAGGGTTTAGGTTTATTTAATTAAGTAAGTAGGTTTTTTTTTTTTAGTTTATTTTTATTTATTTTAGTTTATTTTATTTTTTATTTATGTTTATTTTTATTATTATTTAGTTTAGTTTATTTATTTTATGTTTATTTATTTTAGTTTAGTTTTTTTAGGTTTTGGTTTAGGTTTATGTTTATTTTTATTTTATTTTTTAGGTTAGGTTTTATTTTTATTTAGGTTTATGTTTAGGTTTTTTATTTTATTTTTTAGGATTTAGGTTTTTTATTAGGTTTTTTAGGTTTATTTTTAGTTTAGATTTAGCTTTTTTTCTGTAGTTTATTTTATTTTATTTTATTTAGGGTTTAGGTTTTATTTAATAGTTTATTTTATTTTATTTTGTTTAGTTTATTTTAATTTATTTTTAGTTTAGGGTTTAGGTTTTTTTTATTAATTTTTGTTTTTATTTTTAGATTTATTTTTTAGGTTTAGGTTTTTATTTAGTTTTTAGGTTTATTTTATTTTAATTTTATGTTTAGTTTTAATTTTATTTAGGTTTTTTATTTTATTTTATTTTATTTTATTTTATTTTTTAATTTAGTTTAGATTTTTATTTATTTATTTTATTTTAGTTTTATTTATTTATTTTTTTAGGTTTAGGTTTAGGTTTAGGTTTAAGTTTTAGTTTAGGTTTTATTATTTTAATTTTTTATTTTATTTAGGTTTAGGTTTATTATTTATTTTATTTTTAAGTTTTATTTAGTTTAGGTTTAGGTTTTTAGGTTTTCAGCATTTAGGGTTTAGGGTTTGGGGTTTAGGGTTTAGGTTTAGAGTTTAGGGTTTAGGTTTTAATTTAGGGTTTTGGGTTTTTTTATTTTTTTCTTATTTTAATAGAGAAAAAATTCAGATTCAATATTTCTTCTTTTCGATTTCATCAATCAAGTAACAAACCAATGAAGTGATCGATCAAATAATAACCTAGTGGGCTAGCTATGGCCTTGTTTATTAATAAATCCACATGATAAACACTAACTAAACTATATGCACATGCATTTCTTATGTACTTATAACTAGCATCATAACAAATTATTATTCATTTATGAAAAATACATTTGGATTTAATAGTGATAATAGCCATGCATATATTAAATTAAATCAACACATGCAAAACATAAAGGAAATCCATTTTATTTTACTTGATTTTGAAAAGATGGATGCAAGGATTCAAATGACATACCAAATTTAACATGATTGGAAAGAAGAAAATTAAATATAAACATGTGATTCATTCAACCAAAGTAGTTCTTAAGGACAATCAAATCAAATAAGATTATTTAAAGCAAACCAAAGCTTCTTTATTGATTAAGTTTTGGATTTGATTTGATTGAAAGAGAGAGAAATGATCACTTGTTGTTTTAAACCCTTTCCACATTAGTGATTTGATTTAATTTAAGAAAATGTAATTAAGTTGATTATATGGTTTAATTAAGTTGAACCCTTATTAGATGAATTAATTACTTTTACCTAGTAATTAACTAAATAATTATGAGCCAACATGATATGCATGGAAAATAAACTTGCAATGATCTTAGGAAATAAAGGGGCCTAATGCAATTGGCTCATGATTAGTACTTAACTAGATTAAGGGACTTAATTAATTACTCTTATGGTTTTCCCATGCATGACTAACCATAATTTCATTAAACTCCATTGGGTTATTAAACACAAGATCTACATGATTTAATTAATTGGTTATGTGATTATGATTTCAATTTGATTAAGTGATTTAATTAATTAGTTAAATCTTAATTAATTTTATTTTAAAAAAGGTGAAATGAACTTAGGGAAACCATATTCCTTAGTTCACTTACTATTGAACAATAATTAATAAACTTAATTAAGGAATTTATTATTACTCATGGGATTAATTAATCATTGATTAACTTAAAAGAGTAGTTAAGGTTTAATTAGTCAATTTTCTTAATTGGGTGAGCAATAAATCCCAAGAAAATTATGGGAGATAGAGGTCATCCCAATAAATTAACTTTAGGAATAATTACTCAAATTAAGGAGTAATTAAGCTAAAATTTTGTAACTAAACCTTAACTACTCTTCAATTAGTTAAGATCATTTTTAATTAATTCTCCCTAAAATACCTTTAAAAAATATTTACATTTTTTATTTCTCATGATTTTTTATAATTTTTAGAAGTTTCATCCATTAAAAATGATTAATTAAGCCTAAATAAAGCTTAATCCTATTGGCACAATGTGGCATGCTGAGGTGGTGTGCATTCCACAAGGTGTCTGGGGATACTTAAAACTTACCTACATAGAGATGAAGCCTGAGCTATTGGACCAATTCCTCAATGTTCACTGAAAGCCATGACCGATTATTCAAAGCTTCACTGATGAAGTCCCTACGATGCTCGAAGCTTGGAAGATGATTGTTCTTGCTTTCGATGCATCATAGGGAAGGTGCGTGCAAAGTTATTTGAGGTGATGAAATGGGAAGTTAGGTCAAAATGGGAGTGTCTTGTTTGTTTCGAGAATGGCATTTTCATCAAAGAACAAACTTAGGAGCTTAGGAATGGCTCTAACGCTCATCTTGGGTAGCTTCACGATCAAATATTTTTGTGTGTGTTTGAGTGGAAATGAGAGGACATATACCCTCTTCATCTTGATTGGATGATGGGATCGGGTTTGGCATCCAGTGGTCATCCAGCCATCTCAGGGAGTCTTGGGTGGCAGGGAGGAGGTGAGTTGGTTCAGCTTGGTTGGTTGAAGGTGTGGAGGTGGCTACCAAGGAGAAATCATGGGTGTCCTATGAGTTTCAAATGCTCCAATAGGAAGGGTGAGGTAATTTCACCTCCCATGGATCATGATCGACCCAACCACCCCTTGGGTCAGGTTGGCAGTGTCCTAGGTGCTTAGGTAGACCATTGGGAGAGTACCAAGTGGCCAAGGAATGGAAATGACCACTTACATGGGTGATTTGTCTCATGTGATGCCCTTGACCCAAGGTAGAATGATCATTTGGCATTGGATTTGATTTGGGTAGATTTGAAATGAGCCAAAAGTGGATTAAATTTAAAGTCAATTAGAGTTGATTTGGTTGGTTTGACTCATTTAGGTCAATTATTAGGTTGAGTTAAGTTGACCATTTGGTCAAATTGGTGAAACCAGGGTTGGGTCAAATTCACATGATCATTTGGGATATTTTGGTTAAGTTTGGATTGATTTGATTTTTGGCTCATTTGAATTCATTTGGGTCAAATGGGTTAAGTTGACCAATTTGACCAAATTGACCAAATTGGCTTAGGTTGGGTGTTGGTTTGGGTTTAGTTGACCAATTGAGATGATTGTAGGCTTCTATTTCAATTAATTTAGATTTAGGTTTGATCTAGGCTAACATGAACCTTTAGGCCAATTTAGGCTAAGTAAGTTGATTGGGTTCAATTGGGTCCAATCATAGCTTTGTTGAAGTTTAACAATCAATTTGGAATGAACTTGAGCCATTGGTTGCAATCAATTTGGTTTATATTTTTATTTAAACCCATTTGGTCTTTTAGGTCAATTTGGTTGAACTTGGGTCAAGTGGGCTAATTGGGTTTGGTTTGATTAAATTGAAAGTCAAATCACATTCAAATATTGATTTTGATATGGTATGAATCATTAGTTTTAAGGGATTTGGTTTATGTTGCAAATTGGCTAGTTTGGGTTCATATGGGTTAAGGGGTTGACTTGGTCAAATGACCAAGACTTAGTTGACAATTTGTGATAATTTGGGTGATCAATCATGATGGGAGTTTTGATGGGCTTGGTTCAATCCAATTTGGGTAGGATTAGAACTTGGCTCAAAATGTCAAATTGGCCACTTTGGGTCAAGGACAGTAGTTTAGTTAGCTTGATTTTGGGTTGAGTTTAATTTAGTTGAGTTTATATATGGATTTGGAATTGATATATAAATTCAATTGTAACTTGAGTTCAAATGGGTTTTGGTTCATTTTAACATTTTCAAGTCAAAAGGTTTTGAGGTTTGACTTGGGTTGATTTTGGTTTGATGATTATATATTTCATTTATATTTGTGAATATGATTGAAGGTATGATTGATTCATGAGAAAATAAATTTAATTTGGGTTTTGGATTGAAGGAATTTGGCAAAGTCCATGGAGTTGGGTCATGTAGGTTTGGATTTTGATTTGATTTGATTTAGTTTTGATGATTTAAATGTATATTTCATTTAAATTTGTGAAGATGATTGAAAATTTGATTGCTTTGTAAGAAAATCAATTGAGTTTGACTTGATTTGGATTATTATTTAGCTAAGTCCATGGGATAGGTCATATGGCTTAAGAAGGGTTTTTATTTAATTTGATTTAGTTTGATTTAGTTTTGAACATTTGAATGTATATTTGAATTATATTTAGGAAGATGATGGAAGATATAAATTTATTATGACAAAATTAATTGATTTTGGATTGATTTGGATTAAGATTTGGCTAAGTCCATGGGATAGGTCATATGGCTTAGGAAGGGTTTCAAGTTTGGATTTGATCATGGGCTTCAATAATTTGGTTTTGGAATTTGGGTTTTGATTTGGATTTGAATTTGATGTTTGAATTAAACTTGAGGTTTGGTTTGAGAAGGTGAACATGGATTGGATTTGGGTTATAGGTTAGGTGGATTATCCTTAATACTAAGGCATAACCTAATCCTATGGTTAACCATTCTAAGTCAATAGGCTTAGTTAAGTGTTTACCTAATTGTTAGAGTGTCTTATGACTAGGAAGTCTTAGTGTCTAGAAGACTCTATCTAAGATGGGAAGATTGAAAACACTCCAAAAGTGAGGTCAGTAAGTCTTAGGCTCTATAGTGTTGCCCTTGGAGATAGATGATTGAAAGATCGAAACATAGTTTAACATTATAGACTCATATACATCTTTCAATGCTTTGCTTGGGAGACCGTGGATACATGAGAACAATATAGTTCCATCCTCTCTAAATCAATGTATGAAGTTTGTGAGAGGTTGAATCGTCTCTTGTGTCAAATGAGATCTCAAGCCATTTAGTTCATGTGGTGGCATATATGAAGATGTGGCTTAATACCTCCCTCAAAATCAATAAGTCTATTCTCATGAAATTGGCCAAAGTTTAAAAAAAAAAATATAAAAGGAAGAGAAAATAAAAGAAAAGAAAATAAAAATTAAATAAAAGGGTGAAAAGGAAGCTGACTTTAGATTTCCCGATTCGTTACTCCATTCAAACATATTGGTAGGATGACGACCTCCAGAGGAAGAGGCTAGTTTAGGGGGTGGAAAACTCCCACAATAAACATATGTCCCAACTACCGGGGTACACCTATTATCCATATAGACTTAGAACTTAGTTCATAGGATGAGTCTTATATGGTTAGCACCGATAGCTCTTCTTAGTAGTTGATTCCTTTGACATTTGAGCAGAGATAGGTGATGAGCTCCAAAAAAGTAAAAGTGTATCCAAGTCTATATGTGAAACAATTAGGCATCAATTGGGAACCTTAGCTTTATTCAAATATTCCTCTCAAAAAGCTGAGGGTTTGGTTGTTAAGGAAGCCCCTAAGTCATCCACAGGTATGAAGACTTAGAGGTTCTTTCTCGGAGCATCATCCTCAAGTCAAGAAGTCGATGTAGAACTTAAGGGTGATTCATATAAAGATTTAGCATAATTATCTTTTGATTGGTACTTGCCTTGTGTTCATAATTTAGCAAAGAAATGGTTAATTTCACATACTTGGTCAAAGCATAGCTCGACTACTTTGAAAGAATATGGAAGAACAAATGCAAAAGTTCTCAATCAAGACCAGGACTAGGATTCATTGTGGTCATGATGAGATTACTACCTCACTAATCATTTGGAATCTGATAGGTTCTTTTCAAATCACATTAACTGATATGAAGACCTGTGTTTAGAAACTTCAGATGATCTAGATGATTTTGAAGTCAAAGATGCACTCGAGTTCAAAGAAGAGATCAAGTCAACCATCAAGCTCAAGGAAATCAACTTAGGAACATCATTCTTTATTGAATGAAATTGAAACCAATGACTTAGTTAGGCTATTGGTAAGGACTACTTTGCATGGAGTTATGAAGAGATTCCTAGATTATCTCTAACAGCAATAGAGCATACTGCTAACCTTATCAAGCAAGCTCCTAGATGCATGCGATTAGACATAGAACAATAGGTCATTTTTGAAGTGAAAAAATTCATCGATGTTGGCTTCATCCAGGAAGAAAAATACCCTACCTGATTAGCCAGTGTCATTACAGTTAAGAAAAAGAATGGACAAATTAACAATGTGTCAATTTTAGAAATATCCAAAAGATGAATTTCTATTACTAATCTCGAAGCTGATGGTGGACATTGCCAAATCTCATGTAGTCTTCTATTTCATGGATGACTCATCTAGATATAATCAAATAAATATGGCCCCTGAAGATGAAAGAAACACTACTTTTAGAACCTCGATCAGAACCTATTGTTATAAGGTCATACCTTTTAGCCTTCAAAATGCTAGTGCTACATACCAGCGGGCTATGAATCGAATCTTCGATGAACTCATTCATCATCAGGACGAGTGCTATGTTGATGATCTAGTGGTCAAAAGTAGAGAAAAGGAAGACCATCTCTTTGACTTTAGAGTAGTTTTTGAACAATTTAACCTCAAAATGAACCCCCTGAAGTGTGCATTCAGAGTAGGTTCAGGAAAATTTCTTGGGTTTATTGTTCAACAACAGAGAATCAAAATAGATTTAGAGAAGATCAAAGCAATATTAAAAATGCCACCCCTTAAAAGTTTAACTCAACTTAGATCATTCTAAGGGTGGTTGGCATATTTAAGATGCTTTATATCCAACTCGGAAGATGTCGACCATTCTACTTATCAAAAGGATGCCAAGTTCAAGTGGGATGACAAGTGTGAGCATGCCTTCAAAGACATCAAGCTTTACCTGATGATGTTGTCAGTTCTAGTAGCCTCTATCCCGGGCAAGCCACTCAAACTTTACACTATTGTGTTAGATAAATCCCTTGGTGCTTTGTTGTCCCAAGCCAATGACGAAGGGAAGGAAAATGCACTCTACTACTTCAATCGTCATCTAATCCCTACTAAAGCTAATTATCCACCCATTGAGAAGCATTGTCTAGCTTTAATCTTTGCATCCCAAAAGATACACCACTACATGCTTCCTCATAAAGTGAAATTAATCTCAAGGATTAATCTTCTATAATATCTCATGACGTCGGCTATCAGGACGGTTGGACGATGGTCAATTTGACATTACCCACCATGCGGTGAAAGGACAAGCACTAGTGGATTTCTTAGCAGCACACTCACTTCCTCTTGACTCTCTACTTAGTGATGATCTCCCTGATGAACAAATCATGAACTTAGGGGATACTAGAATTCACCACTTGGAGATGTACTTTGATGGTGCAGCTTCCTCTCAAATAGGAGAAGAACTACAATCTACTATTCCAAGAAAGGTAGGCATAGGAATAGTTCTCTTAACTCTGAACATCGATGTGATGAGATTCTTATATCATCTGTCCAATCATTGCACCAACAACGAAGCCCAATATGAGGCTCTGATTGGCGATCTGGAGTTAGCTATTACATTAAGCATCTAGAACATCAATATCTTTAGGGATTCTCATCTAGTTATCAACCAAATTCTTTGGTTCTATAAGGTTATAAAGCTCCATCACTACCACAAGTACACCATGGAGTTATTAGCCAAAATCATAGAGGTTACCATTTATAAGGTTCCTCAAGAAGAGAATTCCATAGCGTATGCTTTAGCCAAGATTGCCAAGGAGATGGCATGTCTATAGGATGAGTCCATATCAATAAAGGTCAAAAATAGACAAGTCTTATCCTATTATTATTATTGAACTCATCAAAAAGTATTCTCTTGAAGGGAAGGTTGCCATTTCCAAGAAGGATGAGGAGTTAGTTTGGAGACAGTCATTCATGGATTACCTAAATAAAGGAAAACTACCTCAAGAGAAGTCCCAAGCCCATCTAATGAAGCAGAGAACTCTTTCTACGCTCATGTCGATGGTGTCTTTTATAGTCTTTCGATCATATGTGGTTACATTATTTAGAAAAGCAGTCCATAAGATCATGATCGAAGTACACTCAGGATTATGTGGAGCCAACTAATTCAGTCTGAAGATGAAAGCCAAGATCAAGAGACTAGGATACTACTGGTCATCGATGATCAAAGATTGCATGGATACGATTAGGCGATGCCACCAATGTCAAATACACAGTGTGGTCCTACACCAACCATCCAACATTCTACATCCTACATTGGCATCATGGCCATTCGAGTGTTGGGGTACCTAGTGGTCGATTGATCCTCCTTCTTCCATGGGTCATCATTTCATCTTAGTTGTTATTGATTACTTTTCCAAATGGGTGAACATGATTTAGCTTATAGAGGTCACAACTGAGCATGTCCTTCAATTTTTTAGGAACCATACCATATATAGGTTCAGAGTGCCTTGATGAATTATATCTGATAGTGGTACTACATTCAAGTGCACCAAGATCAATAAATTTTCCTGGAGACACGACATAGATTGGAGATATTATAACACCAACTACTAGAGGGAAAATGACTTAGTAGAAGACTTCAACAAAACTCTCATCCAAATACTAAAGATGACACTTGACAACAGCAGTGGCATGAGCAATTAGTTAAGCCTTGTGGCTCCATATAGAACTCCAACTTAGTCTACTCCTTTCTCCGTGTATGGGTCCGCCATTCTACCATTAGAAGTCCAACTCCCATCACTAAGGATAGCTGTGGGTAGCAAGGTCATAACAGAGTAGAACACCAAGTGGCAGTTAGAAGAGGTTGAGGGTTTGGAGGAGATACGTCTACAGGCATGCCAAAAACATGAGTTATAGAAAGCTAAAATGATTCAACTTTACAACAAGTTGATTATCCTAGAACTTTTCAAGTAGGAGAGCTTATTTTAGTTCTAAGGAGGGATTGTTGCCCATTGTAAGATGGGAGGTAGTTTGAACCAACTTGGGAAGGCCCTTTTCCATAGAGGCCTACCAAGGAGGATCTTAACTGCTTATTAACCATAAGGGAGAGTGCCCAATGCTTCCAACCAATGGGCTCTACTTAAAGAAATATTATAAATCATGTTTTAAAATAACAATCATCAATGAAAATTCCATTTTGAATTCAATCTCTTCCATGTTGAAAGTATTCTTAGGGTAGGTGTAAGGAACCCGAGCGAGGTCCTATCCTTATCGACACAACACAAATACAAATTATACACAAACATATAAAATAAACACATATCTTCTATCTTGGGATACTATGAGTTGAGATAACGCCCCTAGCGGCATTCACTTAGTAGTTGCTCTAGGTTGGGCAGATGTGCTACCTTACTAATGTGTCACCCTAGTGTACTTCTTGCTTTGTAGGATGTAAGTCTACTATGTTTTCCTTCCTTACTTGCCCTTTGCACAGATGGCTTATTAGTTTGGTAGGCCTTACTGCGTGGCTAGTAAGCTACCTCATGTTGTCTTTATTTAAGAGGATGTGAGTCTACTATGCTTTTTTCTTGGATTAGCCTTCGTGCAGTGACTGGGTCAAGTATATTTGAGATTTAGGATAAGTCCCCTGGCTCTCCTCCTTCAGTCTAGGTCCATCCTTCCGGGGCTCAGTAATCACTAGGTTGATAGCATCATGACGATAGACTATGATGATCAATTCTTCTTGGAAAGTTGTAAACCCTTTCTTTCTAGATTGATCATTGCACGACCTTAGGTTGGTTAGTTTTCACTATGTTGTTAGACACACCACTCATGCTGACGGAGACACCTTAGGTTGGTTGGCTCTTGCACCTTAGGATACACCACTCATGGTAGATGTAAGTCTGCTGCGCTTTCTCCTTGAGTTGGCCATCGTAAACCTATAGGCTTACTTTTAAAGGGCTCAATATAATGCCCCTAACAACATCTCCCCTGTGGGCACTATATTTGGATACATCCTTTGCAACCCATTTAGACCTACAGGTTACTATCAGTTGGAGTTCCCTTTCCACACCACCCGTGGTTGGAGAATCCATTCTATGGATGTGCAGATTCTCCCTAAGTCTAGTAAATCTGAGATATGTTAAGGCCAACATAGCCCATTCTTAGTGTGGTCCCTCGCACACCAATAAAGTCCATGCAAACATATAAATAAAATATATATTCACTTGTGGATTAAGAGGACACCCCTAGTGGTACCTTTTCTCAAGCGTATCTATCTTTAGGGTGTACAAAACTCCCTATAAAGACTACTCTTGAGTTGATATAAGTCCCAGCATTCAATCTTGCATAAGTAGGTTTGATTTGTTGCTACCAAGGTCACCCGGTGTTGTTCCCTACTTTAGAAGATGAAATTATTACCTTCTTCCTAGCCTAGGCGTTGTACATGGAAAGGCAACACCTTAGGTTGGCTAGCTCTACCCCACAGCCAGTAGACTATCCTTTTGGATTTGTAAATTCGATATAGGACAAGTCTGATATAGCCCCTTCTTCGTGGGTCCATCCCACACTGACATGGTCCATAAATTAAATCTATCAAAATTGATCGAGCTCACATCCCGAGTGGATATGCCCTCAATTTGAAATCAAACTAAACCAACCAAATAATATCAACTCACATGAAATTAAGATAAAATTATTCTTAAATGTTTTTGAGTTGACATAAGTCCCAGGCATTCACTCAATAGTCTCTAGAGTTCAATTTGTTATGCATCAACAAGTCACCCGGTCATTGTACCTGCTTTGGAAGATGTAAGTTTGCATGCCTTCTTCTTAGCATTTTGCAAGGTAACCCCTTAGGTGCTAGATCTACCCCCATAGTAGACTATCCCTTTAGATTTGTAAACCTGAGGTAGGTCAAAGCTGATATAGCCCCTTCTCAATGGGTCTATCACACACCAACATGGTCCATACATTAACTCAGACTAAATTAAACCCATTTTATTTTCCCAGTGTAGTTAAATCAAACCCTTCATCCCAATGGCGCCCCAAATCATATATAAATAAGTCAAGTAAAAAAATCAAATTCAAAACCAACCTCCATAGTGGAGCCAAATTAAACCAACTCCCTCGGTAGAGTACAAATCAAAGAAATCCAAACAAATTCTTATCCCAACATATATCCCAAACAAATCTGAAATCAAACTCAAATCCCAATCCCGGATAATGCGCTTCTTAGTGGAAGGTTCATATACCAAGTGGACTCGAGCCCATATCTCTAGCATATATGCCTCCACATCAATTAAAATAAAATAAATTAAAAATTGATTCATCTTAATCTCGTGGATTATAGATTTTATACTTTTTCACAAATCATATAATCAAATCAAATTCAAACCTTATCCCCAGATTTTCCTCTTTTATGCCTCCCAGACATGTCATGTCCAATGCATGTTTGATCCCCTAGCAGATCTCCCTCTGTCTTGACATGGAATTCTCAACAAATCTTATTTTTCTCTTATGCACACCTTTAATACTTCAACCAAAAGCTAATAATGTATTCGTTCAAATTACATCATCTTAACTGTAATTAACATTTTATGATTGGTGATGGTGCAATCTCAAACAAACTATACAATATCATGCTAAACATATTATAGTGTGAATAAACACACTATATTATATTATAATATATGATGTAATATTATAATATGCTATAATATATTGCCTAACATTACACCTCATTAGAATCATTTAAAAGGAATAAATAACAAAATTTTCTCAAAATATGAATAATGTTCATTTTGGATGTAAAATTATTAATTTTTTTATTAGAAATGGTACAAAATAGCATAATTTTGGTGTTGCTTCTTAGTGTGTGCTATGAATTTGGCCAAATCCTTCCATCTCAACCTTCAAATTAACATTTTGTGAGTTTTTAATGTATTATAACAAAAGTAAAACATACTAAAATGTACAATAACATTTAGTAACACACCACCACATTCATATATATGTGAAGTTATATTGTTATGTACATTATATTTTAATAAGCTTTCATATAATATATTATCTTACATTTACATAAAATGAATCACTTTAAGCAAAAAAAATTATAAAATTTGGTTGAAAAATGAACATTTATTTTGGATGCAAAATTCCATTCTTTTGATTAAATGACACACCATAGCACCCTGATGTTTCCTAAAGCTTACCTTAAATTTGGTCAAATCCCATCATCTCGACCTATAAATCAATATTTTAATAAATTATAGTACAAACTCAACTACATCTTACTATAACAAACTAAAATATGCTAAACAACAGTAGTAATACATAATATTATGCTATAATGCATGATGCTACACTATGTTATGGCATCCTATATTATAATACACTATACATATTATATTATATTATATTGCATATCATCACACAAGGGATTACTTATGATAAAAATCATAAAATTAGTCTAAATAATAAAAAACTATATATTTTAGTCATATCACTTACATATTTTAAATTGAAATAATATATTATGATGTCATATACTATTATGAATTTGGCCAAATTCCACCATTTTAAAGTCTAAATCAAATATTTTTATAAATAATGCTAGTAGGCTCGATTGCATGATTGTAAAATACTAAAAGAATTTAAAATGTGTTGAACAATATATTATGATATATGATGTTATACTATGCTACAACATATAAAATTTATTTTGAACATAAAATCTTACATTTTAGACTACAAGTGGTGTAGCACACCTTTGGTACTACAACTAATTCCCACTTCATAAAACAAATTTCATCATCGATTTATTAAATCAATATTTTTATGATTTATATTAATATAGACTATAGGGCACAATACCATAATATACTAAAACATTTCAAAACATCTTATAACCTCCAAAACATCACTACATGCTCAAATATATGATGCTACATTATATGGTAATATATAATATATGATTTAGGGTTAGGGTTTTGGGTATTCAAATCTCTCTAATAGTCAAGGAAAGTCTCTTGAAGACATTTTCTTAGCTTCATAACTATGTTAGGATTAGGTCATTTTTTTAGATCTCTAATGACATCTTTATTCAAGGTTTAGGTTTAGGTTTTAAGGTTGGGGTTTAGGGTTAGTTTAGGGTTTAGGGTTTAGTTTATGGTTTAGGGAGGAGGGTTTTGGGTTTAGGATTTAGGGTTTAGGTTATAGGTTTTAGGGTTTAAGGTTATGTTTTAGGGTTTAGGGTTTAAGATTTAGGGTTTAGGGTTAACAATTAAGGGCATAAGGTATAAGATTTAGGGTTTAGGGTTTAGTGTTTAGGGTTCAAGATTTTTATGGTTTAGGGTTTGGTTTAGGTTTTAGGTTTCTAGTTTAAGTTTAAGTTTAGGATTTAAGGTTTAGGGTTTAGGGTTTAAGGTTTATGGTTTTTTTTAACAGAGAACAAATTCAAATTCAACATTTCTTCTTTTGATTTCATCAACCAAGTAGCACCCAAGTTTTCTAAGACATAGCGATGACATTGATAAAAATGATCACCCATAGAAGAAATCAAAATCCTAGATAAGTAGAACCATCTTTACTATAAAGACAGTTCCATAAGTAGTAGATCGGATCGACCATTCTTTTTTCTCCAGTTCCCATCAGAACCTCCCTCTTGAGTAGCGGATCGCCATCATATCCAGATCTCTCCCTCACCACCACGGTAGCCTTCATCTCCTCCCTCCATTGTGCCACTACTCCAACAATCACCTTCATATCCACTCACCTAGATTCCCCACCACCTGTGATGTAGCCTCAGCCTTGCCTCCACTGGATATAGAATGAGCCTAGTAGATAGTGATGTTCTGTTGTCAAGGTTCTACCCATTCTTAGGCTTTAGGGTTAGTTTAGGTTTAGGGTTTAGGGTTTAGGTTTAGGGTTTAGGGTTTTATGGGGTTTAAAGTTTAGGATTATAGGTTTTAGGGTTTAGGGTTTTTTTAGAGAACCCATGTAAGAATTTTATTAAAAGGGGTTAAGATAGAGGGATCAAGAACTACTCAAGAGCTACAATCGACATAGAGTGAATCCCTATCTAAGCCAAAATAAAGGAAAAAAAAGAAAAATAAGAGATACAAAAGTAGCAAAAGAAAAGCTAGAGATAGCCTTGATAAAAGCTTAGAGATAATAGTATTTGCCACCTCCATAAAAGGAACCTAAAAGAAACATAGTAGAAGGAATTAGCACAAGTAATGAGATAAAATTAAAAAAAAAAAGAAAGTGTGAGAAATTTAGAAGTGTGTGAAGGAAAGCTCAGGCTGTATAGTAGCATAAACATGAGCATCAAACTTCAAGGAAGGGTTACATCACAAGTGCTACTACAGCCAAATTATGAAAATCATACCATCATAACTTACATACTTGGGGAAGGCGGTTTTAGATGAAAATCATATGATCTTTAATACACATACCAAACAATAGACACTCTAGAATGAAAGGAAACTCTATTATTATGGAGGGATGCCACCAATCCCTTGTAAGAAGCATCACCTAAGTATTCCACCATAGCATGAGAATGAATAGCCAACAAAAACCCCACCAGATGAAACATCAGGCAGGTAAACACCCATGAGGAATCAGAACCACCTATTAATAGCTAGATCATTTGATAATTTTATAGTCTAATAGAGTAACCTTAGCCATATATGAATAGGGTTTAGGGTTTAGGGTTTAGGGTTTAGTTTAGGGTTTTAGGGTTTAGGGTTTAGGGTTTAGGGTTTAGGGTTTAAGTTTAGGGTTTAGGGTTTAGGGTTTAGGGTTTAGGGTTTAGTTTAGGTTTATGGTTTAGGCTTAGTGTTTAGGGTTTAGGTTTAGGATTTAGGTTTAGGGTTTTTTAAATTATAGGTTTAGGTTTATTTTATTTTTCATTTATTTAATTTTATTGAATTTTTTATTTTATTTACTTATTTTATTTTACTTAGTTTAGTTTATTTAGGTTTATTTATTTTAGTTTGGGTTTTTATTTTAGTTTATTTTTTAGTTTGGGTTTATTTTTTTGTTGAGTTTTATTTTTATTTTATTTTAGGTTTAGGTTTATTTTTTATTTTTTGGTTTAGGTTTAGGTTTTCTTTATTTTTTTAGGTTTAGGTTTTTATTTTAGGTTTATTTTAGGTTTATTTTTTAGTTTAGGTTTAGGTTTATTTTAGTTTATTTTCTTTATTTTAGGTTTAGGTTTATGTTTACTTTTAGGTTTAGGTTTAGGTTTTATTTATTTAGTTTATTTTATTTTAGTTTAGGTTTATATTTTATTCTTATTTTAGGTTTATTTTTTTTAGTTTAGGGTTTAGGTATTTTTATTTATTTTTTGTTTAGGTTTTATTTTTATTATATTTTATTTTAGGTTTATTTTTTTATTTTAGGTTTAGTTTTTTTTTTTTTTTATTTTTTAGTTTAGTTTAGGTTTTATTTATTTTATTTTAGTTTAGTTTTATTTTTATTTTATTTTCTTTTAGGTTTAGGTTTAGGTTTAGGTTTTAGATTATGTTTTTATTTTATTTATTTTATTATTTTATTTCGGTTTAGGTTTTTTAATATATTTTATTTTTAGGTTTTATTTTAGGTTTAAGGTTTTAGCTTTGTAGGGTTTAGGGTTTAGTGTTTAGGGTTAATTTAGGATTTAGGGTTTGGGGTTTATGGTTTAGGTTTAGGGTTTAGGTTTAGTTTTAGGTTTAGTTTAAGTTTAGGGTTTAAGGTTTTTTTTTTAATAGAGAACAAATTCAAATTCAACATTTCTTCTTTTTGATTTCATCAAAGTAGCACCCAAGTTTTCTAAGACACAAGAGGTGACATAGATAAAAAATGAGCACACATAGAGCAAATCAAAAACCCTAGATAACTAGAACCATCTCTATAAAGACAATTCCATAAGCATCAGTCAGATGACCATTCTTGGTTTCTCAGTTCCCCTCAGGCACCCGACCTCTCGGTAGCGGATCCTCCATCATATCCCGATCTCTCTCCCTCCCACCATGGCTATAACCTTTTGTTGCTCTCGCCTCCATAACCACCATTGCTTGACCACCACCTCCATATCCACCTCTAAATCCACCAACACCCCTACGATATTTGCCTCCACCTTCACCTCCTCCAGGCTAGGCGTGCTTGGTTGATGGTGATGTTTCTATCAAGGTTATTTATGGTTTAGGTTTATTAGGTTTTATGGTTTAGGTTTATGTTTAATTTAGTTACTTTAGGTTTTGGTTTAGGGTTTGAAGTTTAGGGTTAGGGTTTTTTTGGTTTAGGGTTAGGGTTTTGGCTTATGGTTTTATGCTTTTAGGGTAGGGTATTTAGGTTTTAGGGTTTTATAGTTTAGGGTTTAGGTAGGGTTTATGGTTTAGGTTTTAGGGTTTAGGGTTTGGTTTAGGGCTTAGGGTTTTATTTTTAAAATTAAAATTAATATTTTAAGTTAATTTAGTTTATTTTTATTTTTTTTATTTATTTTTTTTATTTAAGTTTATTTTATTTTTTTATTTAGTTTAGTTTTTTATTTTATGTTTATTTATTTTAGTTTAGGTTTTTTCTTTTAGTTTATTTTTTAGGTTTAGGTTTAGGTTTATGCTTATTTTTTGGTTTTATTTTATTTTTACTTTATCTTTAAGGTTTAGGTTTTAATTTTAGGTTTAGGTTTAGGTTTTATTTTATTTTTTAGGTTTAGGTTTATTTTAATTATTTATTTTTTATTTTAGTTTAGTTTAGGTTTAGTTTATTTTAGGTTTCGATTTAGGTTTTATTTATTTTAGTTTAATTTATTTTAGTTTAGGTTTAGGTTTATTTTATTTTGTTTATTTTAGGTTTATGTTTTTATTTTTAGTTTAGGGTTTAGGTTTATTTTTTTTTATTTTTTTTAGGTTTATTTTTTAGGTTTTATTTAGTTTTATTTATTTTATTTTAGGTTTATTTTATTTTTATTTTACAATTAGTTTATTATTTTATATTTTTTTTTAGGTTTATTTTATTTTTTAGTTTAGTTTAGGTTTATTTATTTTATTTTAGTTAATTTTATTTTTTTATTTTATTTTCACTTTAGGTTTGGGTTTAGGTTTAGGTTTAGGTTTAGGTTTTTTAGTTTAGATTTTTATTTTATTTATTTTATTATTTTAGGTTTAGGGTTTTACTTATTTTATTTTAGGTTTATTTAGTTTAGGTTTAGTTTTTAGGTTTTTTAGGGTTTATGATTTATGGTTTAAGGTTTAGGTTTATATTTTATAAATTTTAGGGTTTAGGGTTTTAGGGTTTAGGGTTTAGGGTTTAGGATTTAGGGTTTTAAGGTTTAGGGTTTAGGGTTTAGGTTATAGGTTTAGGGTTTAGGGTTAGTTTTAGGGTTTAGGGTTTAGGGCTAAGGTTTTTTTAAAAAAAATTAAGTAAAGTTGTAGTTTAGGTTTATTTAGTTTATTTTGTATTTATTTTAGTTTATTTTATTTTTTAATTTTTTAGGCTTATTTTTATTTTTATTTAGTTTAATTTATTTATTTTAGTTAAGGTTTTTATTTTAGTTTATTTTTTAGGTTTAGGTTTAAGTTTATTTTTTTGTTTACTTTTATTTTTTTTTCTTTATGTTTAGGTTTATTTTTAATTTTAGGTTTGGGTTTATGTTTTATTTTATTTTTTTTTTTGGGTTTAGGTTTTATTTTTTTAGGTTTATCTTTAGGTTTTATTTTTTAGTTTAGCTTTATGTTTAATTTTAATTTATTATATTTTACTTATGGTTTAGGTTTAGCTTTAGTTTTAGTTTATTTTAAGTTTAGGTTTAGGTTTTATTTATTTTAGTTTAGTTTATTTTAGTTTTAGTTTAAGTTTTGGTTTATTTTATTTTTATTTTAGGTTTAGTTTTTTTTAGTTTAGGGTTTAAGTTTTATTTTTTATTCATTTTTAGGTTTATTCTTTAGGTTTAGGTTTTTATTTAGTTTTTATTTTATTTTATTTTAGGTTTATTTTATTTTTATTTTGGGTTTAGTTTATATTTTATTTAGGTTTAGTTTATTTTTTTAGTTTAGTTTAGGTTTTTATTTATTTTATTTTAGTTTAGTTTTTATTTTTTTATTTTATTTTTAGGTTTAAGTTTAGGTTTAGGTTTTTTAGTTTAGGTTTTATTTTTATTTTATTTAATTTTTTTTTATGGTTGGTTTATTTATTTATTTTATTTTTAGGTTTTATTTTGTTTAGGTTTAGGTTTTTAGATTTTTAGGGTTTAGGGTTTAGGGTTTAAGGTTTGTAATTTAGTGTTTAGGGTTTAAGGTTTAGGTTTTAGGGTTTTGGGTTTGGAGTTTAGGGTTTAGCTTTTAGGGTTTAGGGTTTAGGGTTTAAGATTTAGGTCAATGGTTCAGGTTTTAGTTTAGGGTTTAGGATTTTTAGTATTTGTTTTTAATAGTGAATAATTCATTTTCAACATTTCTTTATTTCGATTTCATCAACCAAGAAACACACCAAGTTTTCTACGACACAAGCAAATCAAAAAGACTAGATATTTGAAGCATCTCTGTAAAGGTTTCATAAGTATCGGATAGGTTGTTCTTCAATTTCTCTAGTTCATATCAGATCCACCTTGGCCTCTCGAGTAGCGGGATCCACCATCATATCCCTGATCTCTCCCTCCGCCACCACCACAGCTGTAACCTCTATTTCTCCTCCTGCCTCCATACCACCACCATCCCGCACATCCAGATCCCCCCACCACATTGTGATATGCTGCCTCCACCTTTGCCTCCACATAAGATCTAAGCGTGGATGGTGATGTTCCTACATCAAGTTTTACCCATTCTTAGGGTTTAGGTTTATTTGTTAATTTATTATTTTATTAGGTTTAGGGGTTTGGGGTTTAGGGTTAGGTTTAGGTTTAGTTTAGGGTTTAGGTTTATGGTTTTATTTTGTTTAGGGTTAGGGTTTAGGTTTAGTTTTAGGGTTTGTTTGTGGTTTTAGGGATTAGGTTTAGGGTTTAGGTCTAGGTTTAGGGTTTAGGGTTAAGTGTATAAGCTTTAGCGTTTAAGGTTTTGAGTGTTTAGGGTTTAGGGTTTTGAGTTAATTTAGGGCATAGGGTTAGGGTTTAGGAACTTGAGGGTTTAGGGTTTAATATTTAAGGTTAGTTTAGGGTTTAACATTTAGGGTTTAGGGTTTAGGGTTTTTTAGGGTTTATGTTTTTTATTTTAAATTAAGCAAACCGGTAGGTTTAATTTTATTTAGTTTATTTCATTTATTTTTTATTTATTTTAGTTTATTTCAGTTTTTTATTTAGGTTTATTTTTTATTTTTTTAGTTTAGTTTATTTATTTTATGTTTATTTATTTTAATTTATTTTAGTTTATTTTTTAGGTTTAGGTTTAGGTTTATTCTTATTTTAGTTTCATTTTATTTTTATTTTATTTTTTAAGGTTTAGGTTTATTTCTTATTTTAGGTTTAGGTTTATGTTTTTTATTATATTTTTTTATTTAGGTTTAAGTTTTTATTTTAGGTTTATTTTAGGTTTTATTATTTAGTTTTAGGTTTTAGTTTATTTTTAGTTTATTTTATCTTATTTAGTTTAGGGTTTAGGTATAGTTCATTTTAGGTTTAGGTTTTATATATAGTTTAGTTTATTTTAGTTTAGGTTTAGGTTTATTTTATTTTTTATTTTAGGTTTTTTTTGAGTTTAGGTTTAGGTTTATTTTAGATTGATTCTTTTATTTTATTTTTATGTTTATTTTTTAGTTTAGGTTTGTTTTAGTTTTATTTTAGGTTTATTTTATTTTGATTTTAAGTTTAGTTTTATTTTTTCATTTTTATGTTTATTTTATTTTTTAGTTTAGTTGGGGTTTTTATTTTTTTATTTTAGTTTAGTTATTATTTTTTATTTTATATTATTTTTTTAGGTTTGGGTTTAGGTTTAGTTTAGGTTTAGGTTTATTTTTTTATTTTATTTTATTTTTTTTCTTTATTTAGGTTTAGGTTTTTTATTTCTTATTTTTTAGGTTTTATTTAGTTAGGGTTTAGTTTTTTATATTTTTAGGGTTTAAGGTTATGGGTTTTAAGGTTTATGGTTTATAGTTTAGGATTTTAGTGTTTAGGGCTTAGGGTTTAGGCTTTAGGGTTTAGGGTTTATGGTTTAGAGTTTTAAGATTTAGGGTCTAGGGTTTAGGGTTAGCATTTTTTTAAGTAAATTAGGTTTAGTTTATTTAGTTTATTTTTTTTTATTTTAGTTTATTTTATTTTTTATTTTTTTATTTAGTATTTTATTTTAGTTAAGATTTTTTTATTTTAGTTTATTTTTTAGAGGTTTATCTATTTTTTTAGTTTAGTTTTATTTTATTTTATTTTTCATGTTTTTTATTTTTTATTTTATGTTTAGGTTTAGGGTTTTTTAGTTTTTTGGTTTAGGTTTAGGTTTTTTTATTATAGGTTTATTCTTAGGTTTTATTTTTTTAGTTTGGGTTAGGTTTAATTTTAGTTTATTTTATTTTATTTAGGGTTTAGGTTTACTTTTATTTATTTATTTTTAGTTTAGTTTATTTTATTTAAGTTTAAGTTTAGGTTTATTTTATTTTATTTTAGTTTAGGTTTTTTTAGTTTAGAGCTTAAGTTTTATTTTTTTTATTTTAGGTTTATTTTTGGTTTGTTTTAGGTTTAGGTTTTCTTTAGTTTTATTTTATTTATTTTATTTTAATTATTTTATTTTTTATTTTAGGTTTAGTTTATTTTATTTAGGTGTTTTTATATTTTTTAGTTTAGTTTAGGTTTTATTTATTTTATTTTAGTTTAGTTTTTATTTATTTTATTTTTTTTAGGTTTACGTTCAGGTTTAGGTTTAGGTAAAGGTTTTAGTTTTGGTTTAGGTTTATTTTTTTTTTTTTTTTAGGTTTTATTTAGTTTAGCTTTAGGTTTTTAGCTTTCTATGGTTTATGGTTTAGGTTTAGGGGAGGGTTTAGGGCTTGGGTTTTTTTTTTTTTTTAATTTTTTTTTATTTTTTTATTTTTTGGGGAAACCCCATGTAGGTATTTTATTGCCACAAAAGAGGTTACAAGGTCCTTAAAATAAACTCAACTCTGAAAGAGCTACAATCAAGGAGTAAATCTATCTAAGTACATCCAAGAGCAAAAGAAAATAAAACAATCAAAAGATACAAGATGATTAACATAATAAGCTAAAGTAAGAATAAATATGCTGGATGTGGGAATGCATGATAATCCGGACACAAAGAAGGAGATAGAATCACCGCAAAGTTATAATAAGAGGAGATTAGAGCAGGTAGTATCTGAGACAAAAAATTAGAAGAAAATAATATAATATGAGTATGTTAGTAAGGAATTGTGATAGAAGGCTGGGCTCAATCACACCATGTTGGGATGCAAGTATGAGCATCAAACTTCAGTAAGAAGGTTACATCACATGAGCTACTCAGAACCAATAGAGTGAGATCATCACAATCATAGCCAACAAACACGTGAAAAGGAACACCAGGTTGTTGATGAGCTTTATTGCAAAACTAAGCAAAATCATATCTAGAGTATATAGAAAATTTAAGAGTTGAAGGATAGGAGTCTCATTCAAGAAAAGTATCATCAATATAGACATCTTGACATGAGAATCATAAACATAAGAGAGTGAGCCATCTTAGCGAGAATCTCATCAATAGCCATATCAGAAAGAAAATAAATCGACATATAATCCCTCCACAAGAAAATTGTAGAGGAGACAACTTGCTAAAATCCTACTAATCAAGTCAATGAGCCTATAATTAACACCATCCCAATCATATGATATATAAATGTAACTTTCGGAGAAACAACCAAAAAAACCCATTAATATCACGGAGAAAATAATAGTAAAAGAGACATAGCTCAACAGGAATGGTGCACAACTAAAATGAGCAGAAAATAGTTAGGCTAGTTATAGCGGCAAAGAACATTGGATAATCCAAATCAACAATCAACCTAGAAACAAAACAACAAAAGGCAGAAGGGACTAAAAGTCCATAATACCACTCTTCAAATAGACATGCATAAGACCAATATCAAAAATGAGGTAGAAGGACAAGCAAGTAATGCTCAAAATAGGAGATAAACCGGGCATTTAGAAACAACCAAAGAAAGATAATGCAACATTTGAAGCCACCAAAGAATCAACAAGTGGATTGAAATGGTCTCAACATTAGATTAAAAATAGCAACAATTAAGGCACATCCAAAATAGGAAAGAGACAAATTGGCCATAAAACTCCTCAATCGAGTAGACATGGCAATAATAGATAACCAAATAATTAAAGCATAAAATAATATATCTTGAAGGCACAACTCAGACAAAGTCCTAAAAAACCATCACCATCAGAAGAATGTCGAGCGACTTGAGCATGAGACCACAATTCAATAACAAAGATGGAGCATTGATGTCAAGATAAAATAAAGGCAAAATCTCAATACAAGAGACAACCAAACAAAAAAGATAGATAACACAATACTAGCACACTAAAGGGATATAGGGTTAAAGATAGCAGAGACAACTAATTAGATAAACCAAATCCAAACATCAAAGTCTTAAAAGCGACAACAAGTAACATCAGACTATAACCTCTCAAATAGAAATGACACTCCAATCAAGAAGGTAACCCAAATAGATGGATTATAAACAATGGTAAATATGATTCCACGACCACCACAATGAGTAAAAAATAATCAGAATCAAAAAGTCACTCCCATCGAGGCAACTAATGCAACATTGTAACTAGAATATAAAATAAGAAGATGATTCAAGTAGAGATCATTATCAGCAGAATTTTAAGACAATAAGGTCCAAAAGAACATAAGACAATAGCGGGAAAGATGGCAAAATAGCAGAGGAAAAGCGGGAGAAGTAGCGGTAGCAAAATCTGCGGCCTGAACAAGGGATTAAAACAAAATCAACAAACAAATCAACAAACAACCATGGCACAAACCTCAAAACCCAAAAAGTAATTAATCCATTCGGTACAAATTTAGACCAAAATAACCATTAAAAAGGGCGGTATTACAATTTCTTCCCTTGCGAAAGCATCGAGGTTAGGCATTATATAAGCAAGGCTATACAGAAAGTCCTAAAAGCACCAACCAAAATCCTTTCGACATAAGTGTTGAAACCTTTATAAATTAGGCCTTTAAGGAGGAAAGAGTCTCAAGGAATGTAAGCATCTAAGAAATACTATAATCATCAAAATAAAGCAACATAATGCACACTAATCCGTTAGAAGCAACATAGGTTGTAGCAATGCTAGAACCATATTAGTGAGAAAAAATTGGTTAAAGTTAGTACTAAAATCTAAGCCCATCAAAATAGATAACTTCCTCATGGTTAATTCTCTAGGTTTATAAATGAATGTATCAATGAAATTAAAGTCCCAAGTGGGATTAGTTATAAAACCATAACAAGCAGCTCAAGCGGGTTCCAATTCAAGAGATGATGTGCATATAGTTCAACATCCATAATATTGTAAATGCCAAAAGAATCTTCCAACTAAAGGAGAAGGGGTAAAGGCAAGTCATGGGAAAGAGCACAAGACAATGATATCTATGAGGTATCCATAAAGAACACAAGGAAAGAAACCGGAAAAAGGGAAAAGAGAGAGAATTAGATCGAGGTAAGGAAGCCTGAATTTTCCAAGTTAACCGGACCACAAGTATTTGGGTAATGTAAATTGATCAAAGAAGATGATCTTGTCTAATCTGCGATTTGCAAGGTAATCAAGAGCGTTACCTTCACGAAACATGAGTGATGGTAAAATTCGGTTGAGAGAAGAGCCCTAGTTTGCTTGAGGAGTAGTACAAATAAGCATTGCTCATATTGGTAGAAGTCAAAAGGTCAATCAGTAGAAGAGCGTCCACCTCTATCCAAATATTGAGCGACCATTTTGAAGACAAATTTCTAGAGCTTTGTGGTTCGGTATAAGGGCGATCTTTGGAAATAAGGGGATAAGTATACCCTTAGAATCCACGAAAATGCCTCCACAACTGAGCCATTATGAGAGACGAGCCATCGGTATTAATTTTAATAATATGATCAGAGGTTTTCCAAAACCATTCTATCATTTCGATAGTAAGGCTGCGGAAGGTTGAGGCCAGTTTATTGGCTCTGATTTACCTTTAAAATGTTTGTGATGAATTAAATTGGCTTTAAACAAGTCACAAATTTTGTTTTAGTTCTAGCAATAATCCTCATGTGATTCATGAATCCCACGATGTTTAGCTTCATTTGGTCCATCCATATGAACCAAATAAGAGTAATGGCGATTATGATTTTAATATGACCTTTAATTGCATTGTCAAAGTAAACTTCAAGAAGTTGATATAAAGTAAAAGAACAATTAAAATTGATAGTGTTGAATAGATGTCATACCAAATCCAAATTTTAGAGGCAATAGCCCCATTAACAAAAACATGGTTAACATTCTCAATATGAGAACAACATTGACATTTAGAGGGTAAATAAAACCCTTTACCCCACAAGAGTCAACAGAATAAAGTTTTTTAGGATACAAGTTAGAAGAATAGAGTAAGAAGGGGATATTGTTATTCCAAATTTTGGAGAACACAATAGAAGAATCACAGTGTCTTTAGTGTGAAGCCACACATTTTAAGGTTGAAATCCCCATTATGAGATAGCTTAAAGATAATCGATCATGATTGTTAGGAGTGATAGGAATATTAGTAATCATATTTAAGAAAGTGGAAGGAATAGAATCGTAATCTTACTAGTGTTCCACTTGTGGTTTTGCGAGAATGAATTAACTCTAATAGCGGAAGTGGAGTGAGTGTAGAGTAAGTCATCAATGGATCCACAACCACTCAGTTGTCTTGCCAAAGAAGGAATTGCGAGTTTATGCCCCAAAAAATTAAGGATTGCATCCCATTTGAGAACAAAGTCTTCTCCACATGGAGAATCACCCGATTTAAAGGGACAAATGAGAGGATGTTTACCACGGCAATATTTAGAAGTCATGAAATTGCCCAAAGACTATTTTGCTCTAAAATTCCACCAAAGTTTATAGGAGAAGGCATTGATAACTTCTTTGATGGATTTACATCCAAACCTCCCTCTTCAAGAGTACCACAACTTTTAGACCAAGATGACGGTGCATTCTTTTAGAGGAGGTATTGGTTCCCAGGAAAATTTGTTTAAGACGCTCAATTCTATTGATGGTAGAGTTGGTAGGCATAATGGTTTGAAGAAGGTATATAGGCATGGAATTTAGAGTGCTCTTGATCAAGGTAAGCCTACCAGAAGAGAGTAAATGAAATTCTCAAACCAAATTTTGTTAGAAATTTTTGAATTAGATCATCAAAAGGTGTGATCTTTTTGGCCTTTAAAAGAGGAGCCCCAAGGTAATTAAGAGGAGTTGATTTTGCTTAAAATTAGTAATTCGGATATTTGGTTAAGTCTATTAGGAGGAATCTTAGTTGAAGGAATAAAACGCATTTTCCTTCATTAAGAAAAAGACCACTAACTTTACCAAAATCATTTAGAAGGTTCTTAATGGTTTTAACATGTTGAAGGGAGCCGTTCTGAAGATAATGAAATCATCGCAAAGCTAAGATGAGAAAATGAAACCTCCATGAGTTTTAAAAGACATATTAGATTATTAGCGAAAAGAAAGAAAAGGCTCTGGTATTCAATAGCGATGATAAAAGAGAAGGTGATAGTGGGTCACCTTGCCTCAAACCATGGCTAGAAGGAAAGAAACCTATGGACTCACCATTCATGATAACCAAAAGACATTCGTGATACACCTTTTATAATCGGATAAAACTATCAAAACCAAACAAATTCATTTGAAAAGAAAATCCCATGAGAGATTGTCAAAGGCTTTAGCGATGTCCTTTGAATAAGATGTTGCCTCCTCTAGAAGGGACATCAATGTCATGAACCACTCTTGAGCAAGAAGAATATTATCGATATTGCTCACGTGTTTAACAAAACCAGTTTGATTTGGGGAGATGATTTTAGGAAGCAAAGGGCTAAATATTATTTATTAATTTAGCAATGAGTTTTTGAAAAAAGGTGCAAAGACTAATCGGTCTAAAATAAATTGATTGTTAGTTTTGGAAATAAGGACAATAGAAGTGCTTGAAAAGTATTTGGGAATAGGATTGCCATCAAAGAAATCAATAACAACATCAACTAAGTCGGTTTTAATAAATGTCCAATGCTGAAAGAAGTGGGTGTATAGCCGCCGACAGAAGAGTCGGTGTTCATGTTCTTAAGAGTATTACTAATCTCCTCTTGAAGGACACATAGTGAGTAAATGATTATCCTCGTTAATCATAGAAGGATAAGATGGGTGTTTGATAAAGTTCCCAATAGCATTAGAATTTAATAAAGTTTGGAAATGATGTATGATAGAATCCTTAATATCATTGTTATCGGTTATCCATTCACCATTAGAGTTCTTAATTTTCTTAATCAAGTTTAAGGCTTTCCATTTATTACAAATGGCATGAAAATACAGTGTTTTGTCACCATCGCAATATGTTTGCTTGCAGCTTTTTGATGCCAATAGGTTTCTTCCATGTTTTGATAATTAACCAAGTTATTCTTGGCAATGTTCAACTCCTCAAGTTTACTGGGATCAGTTGAGACATCCTCTTCAAGAGAACAAACCTCTTGTGCCATAGCTTTAAGATTTGTGAAAAGGTTTTAAAAAATGTGTTTGTTCCACCAATTGAGATTTTGTTTAAGTCTTTTGAGCTTAAGCCAAAAGGCAGTCATACCTAGAATTATCCGGAAAATAGGGGCCATCCAATTAGTGAGCGACATTGGTGAAGTCACTATGTTGGGTCCACATATTTTGAAATCTAAGGAGAGGAGTAGACGGGTTATGGGGATTTTTGAAGGAAATCAAAGAGGAGCATGGTCGACAAAGTTACTCAAATGCTCAACAATGGTAGTAGGCCACTATTGATCCAAAGAGAATTAAAGAGGGTCTATCAAGATCGCCAAAGTTTAGAGTTGTGCACATGAAGTTAGACCCGGTGAAACCAATGTTGATCAGTTGCAATCAAGGATCATATTTGAGAAGTCCTCCATGGAATGAAGGTTAGGAGAACATCCTCCCCTTCTTTTCTAGCTATGATGGTAGTGAAATCACCTCCAACCAACCAGGAAGGTTAGCGAGAAGCGAAGGTAAGTGATTCCAAAGGATGTTCCTACCATTACAAGAAGCATAGATAAAAGAGCCAAAAGTCAATAAGTCACCTAAGGAGATTTTGACATTAACCAATTGGTCAAGATCATTGATGGAAATGGTGATGGAGTTGTGCCAAAAGCACCAAATTTTATTATTAAGATTGAAGAAGAAATTATGAAAACCAAGGGATCTAGCGACAAAAGCAATCTTAGAAGAATTAAAGGTTCAATAAGAACAAGTAACTTGATATTATGAACATGACAAAGACTCTAACACGATTCGGACGGGGAAGAGACCCACCCCGGATATTCCAAATAAGAAAATTAATCATGAGGGCACAACCAAAAGGGAAAAGGAAAAAAGAAAGGAAAAAGAGGAGAGAAATGATGACACATTACTTGTGTGGGGTGAAAGAAGAGCGAGTAGTTCTAGTGAAGTTATTATTAGAAAATTTTGCTTTGTAGGGTTTTTTATTTTTAACAATTTGAAAGGGTCTATCGATCCAAATTATCTCCATCAGAAAGGATTGATTTTGGGTTCGAATAGTAGAAGAATCTATCAATGTTTTAGAAGAGGGATTTCACCTTCTTCCGTGTCGGATAGAGTGTGAGAAATTGGGTTCAATTGATTATCACTCACGAAGGGAAATAGATGGAAGTTGGCACCATTCATAATACAAATATCTTTCTCAATATGTTAAAGCCATAGGGTCATCATTGTTTTGGTCCATTATATGATTCCCATTCAAATTGTTTAATTGGGTGTCCAATATAAGGCTACCATTCATTTTTTGTAGGATTTAAATGAAGCAAAGAGCTATCATGGGAAACCAAATTATTACAAGCAGGGGTGAGGTTAGGTAAATTGCCATTGGTATCGTCACACCCCTCAATGGCTATTTTAGTACCAAGGTCAGAGTGTTTTCCACTAGACAGATCAGTAGGAGGTGTAGGGAGGAGAGGTTCTTTTGAGTATCTTTAGGCACATATGCTAGAGTATTGGTTTTCCCAGTTCCATTAATGGTATTCATATTCTAGGGTAAATTTTTTCTAAGATTAGGATGAAGCACAAAGCATTCTGAGTGATCGTGCCCGTGAATCTTGCAGTGAGTGCAAAAGACAGGAAAATTTTTGAAATTGACTTTTTGACTATATCCAAATTTTTTGGAGCCAATCCAAACCTCTTTGGGATATTTTTTTGTGATGTCTATCTCAACGAGAATCTGACGTGATGGCCTAGATCTAGTGGCCGTTGCTTGGTCTATTTGGAGAGGCCTACCAAAAGGCACGCAAACAAAACTTGATGAGTGACATAATGTATTAGCATGTTAGGAAAAGCAAGCCAAAGAGGGACAATGGGAGATTCCTCTTTGACATCAAAGAGGCGACCATTTCAATAACGCATTTGACAATTATGCACAAAGTAAGAATATGAGCAAAACCAGAATAATCTAAATCATTTGAGAGTTGAATAAGAATGTGAGGATCGATCGGAGATAGAAAGTAGATAATTTTAAACTATGAAAGAAGCGAATATTATCAAGAGTCGGGCATCTAAGGGAGAATTTACCCACCAAAGAGAAATCGAAGGGCTTAGCAAGTTTCTCAACATCCTGATCTGAACACATTATTGCCGACAATCCACGATAAGATGTTGAAATTAGATTAACCGAAGAATTCGAGCTACGGATCTTACCAGATAAAGCATCTTTGAATGATTTAACAATAGGTGCATGTGCAATAGAATCTAGAAAACACAGGAGTCGAGAGAAACAAGCGGTCTTGGCGTCGAGAGCGATGGGCGGGATTCTGAGACCGAGCCTCTACCATTGCTCTAATCAAGGATGTCACATCACGAGGAGATATCTCTTCAGGGAAGATAAACACAGAGAAATGGCCAATTACCTGAGAATGGCCAATCCATCGAGGGGAATGCAAAATCGCCAGAGAGGGAGCGCAGCCGAGAGGTTTTTTGACCTTTTGGGTTTAGGGCTTAGGGTTTGTAGTTTAGGGTTTAGGGTTCAGGGTTTAGGGATTATGGTTTAGGGTTTTAGGGTTTAGGGTTTTGGTTTTAGGATTTTTAGGGTTTTGGGGTTTGGTTTTAGGTTTAGAGTTTAAGGTTTTGTTTTTTTTCTTAACAGTGAACAAATTCAAATTCAATATTTCTTCTTTTTGATTTCATCAATCAAGTAACACACCAAGTTTTCTAAGACAGCGATGAGATAAATAAAATAGCCTAGTAAATCAAAAGCCTAGATAATTAGAACCATCTCTACTATAAAGAGGTTTATAAGTGGCAGATTAGATGGTCATTCTTGATTTCTCCGTTTAGAACCACCACTGTTTGATTTGGGAACCATAGTCATATCCCCAATATCTCCCCTCCGTGACCACCATGGTTATAACCTCTATTGTTTTAGCCTTCATATCCAGGCACCACGGATCCACCACCCTTGTGTTGACCATTTATTTAGATAGGCATTTATTATGATGTTCAATCAAGGTTATTCTTTGGGTTTAGGTTTATTAGCTTTAGGTTATTATTTTTTAATTTATTTTGTTACTTTTGGTTTAGTTTTAGTGTTTGGGGTTTATGGTTAAGGTTTAGGGTTTTAGGTTTATGCTTTTAGGTTTAGGATAAGGGTTTAGGGTTTTAGGATTTAGGGTTTTACAATTTAGGGTTAGGGTTTAGGGTTTAGGGTTTAGGGTTAGTTTAGGTTTAGGGTTTAGGGTTTAGGGTTTAGGGTTTAGGGTTTAGGGTTTAGGGTTTAAAGGTTTAAGGTTTAGGGTTTTGGGTTTAGGCTTTATGTTTTAGGGTTTAGGGTTTATGCTTGTAGTTTTAGGGTTGTAGGTTCAGGGTTAGTTTTAGGAATTAAGGTTTAGGATTAAGGGTTGAGGGTTAGGTTTTATTTAGGTTAGTTTACTTTTATTATTTTTTATTTTTATTTTTATTTAGGTTGATTTTTATTTTTTATTTAGTTTAGTTTATTTATTTTAAGTTTATTTATTTTTGTTAGGTTTTATTTTAGTTTATTTTTTTAGGTATAAGTTTTATTTATTTTAGTTTAGTTTATTTTATTTTATTTTTAGGTTTAGGTTTTGCCTTTGTAATTTTAGGTTTAGGTTTAGGTTTTCATTTTATTTTTTTTGTTTAGGTTTTTATTTAAGGTTTATTTTTAGGTTTTATTTGTTAGTTAGGTTTAGTTTTATTTTTAGTTTATTTTATTTTATTTTGTTTAGGGTTTGGTTTAGTTTATTTTAGGTTTAGGTTTAGATTTTTTTAGTTTAGTTTAGTTTATTTTAATTTAGCTTTATGATTATTTATTTTTTTTATTTTAGGTTTAGGTTATCTTTTTAGTTTAGGGTTTAGGTTTTATTTTTTATTTATTTTTATGTTTACTTTCTAGGTTTAGGGTTTTATTTCATTTTTATTGTATTTTATTTTAGGTTTATTTTATTTTTATTTTATGTTTAGTTTTTATTTTATTTAGGTTTTTTATTTTTAGGTTTATTTTTTTTAAGTTTAGTTTGGGTTTTTATTTATACTATTTTAGTTTATTTTTATTTTTTATTTTATTTTATTTTTACATTTTGGTTTAGGTTTAGGTTTAGGTTCTAGTTTAGGCTTTTATTTTATTTTATTTAGGTTTAAGTTTTTTTATTTATTCTAGTTATAGGTTTTATATATTTTATGTTTAGGTTTTTAGGTTTATAGGGTTTAGGGTTTAGGGTTTGGGGTTTAGTGTTTAGGGGTTAGGGTTCTAGGTTTTAGGGTTTTGTGTTTTGGGTTTATGGTTTAGGTTTTACAGTTTTAAGGTTTAGGGTTTAGGGTTTAGGGTTTAGGGTTTAGGGTTTTAAGGTTTAAGGATTAGGGTTTAGGATTGTAAGTTTAAGATTCAGGGTTTAGGGTTTATGGTTAGTTTTAGGGTTTAGGGTTTAGGGTTAGGGTTTTTTTAAAAAAAATTTCTTTGATTTTTATTTTTTTTAATTTTTTCAAGTAAGTAAATAGGAAGGTTTAGGTTTATTCAATTAATTTAGTTTATTTATTTAATTTTATTTAATTTTATTTTATTTAGTTTAGTTATTTATTTTAGGTTTATTTTTTTAATTTTTGTTTTTTTATTTTAGCATCTCTTTTAGGTTTAGGTTTAGGTTTATTTTTTAGTTTAGTTTTTTTTAAGGTTTAGGTTTAGGGTTAGGTTTTTATTTTCTTTTTTTAGGTTAAGTTTTAGGTTTTATTTTAGGTTTATTTTTAGTTTTTAATTTTTTAGTTTAGGTTTAGGTTTTTTTTAGTTTATTTTGTTTTATTTAATTTAGGGTTTAGGTTTAGGTTTAGATTTTATTTATTTTATTTTAGTTTATTTTAGTTTAGGTATAGGTTTAATTTATTTAGGGTTTAAGTTCAATTTTTTATTTATTTTTTTATTTTAACTTTTTAGGTTTAAGAAATTAGTTTGTTTTTTATTTTATTTTATTTTAGGTTTATTTTATTTTTATTTTACATTTAATTTTATTTTATTTAAGTATTATTTTTATTTTTAGGTTTTTTTAGGTTTTATTTATTTAATTTTATTTTAGTTTTATTTTTATTTTATTTTATTTTACATTTTAGTTTGGGTTTAGGTTTAGGTTTTAGTTTAGTATATCTTTTAGTTTAGGTTTTATTTTATTTTATTTTATTTATGTTTAGGATTTTAATTTATTTTTTTTTTTAGGTTCTATTTAGTTTATGTTTGATTAGGTTTTAGGGTTTAGCGTTTTAGGGTTTAGGGTTTGGGTTTAGGGTTTAGGGTTTAGGTTGTAAGTTGTAGGTTGTAGGTTTTAGGGCATAGAGTTTAGGGTTTAAAGTTTATGGTTGTAGGTGTAGGGTTTACGGTTAATTTTAGGGTTTTAGGATGTTGAAGGTTTAGGGTTCAGGGTTTAGCGTTGAGGGTTTAAGGATAAGTTTGTTTTTTATTTTTTATTTATTTAAGTAAAGTCGTATGTTTATTTAGTTTACTTAGTTTACTTTTTATTTATTTTAATGTATTATATTTTTTATTTTATATAGGTATATTTTAATTTTTTTAGTATAGTTTATTTATTTTAGGTTTCTTTATTTTAGTTTAGGTTTTTATTTAGTATATTTTTTTTAGGTTTAGGTTTATTTATTTAGAGTAGTTTTATTTTATTTTATTTTCATGTTTAGGTTTAATTTTTTATATTTATGTTTAAGTTTAAGTTTTTATTTTATTTTTTTAGGTTTAGGTTTTAGATTTATTTTTAAGTTTAATTTTTTATTTTAGGTTTAGGTTTATTTTTTATTTAGTTTATTTTATTTAGGGTTTAGGTTAACATTTAGGTTTAATTTATTTTAGGTTAAGGTTTAGGATTTATTTATTTTAGTTTAGTTTATTTTAGTTTATGTTTAGTTTATGTTTATTTTATTTTTTATTTTAGGTTTAGGTTTTTCTTTAGTTTAAGGTTTAGGGTTTATGTTTTTATTTATTTTTTAGGTTTAGGTTTTATTTAATTTAATTTATTTTATTTTAGCTTTATTTTATTTTTTTATTTAGGTTTAGTTTTTTTTTTTTTTATTTTTTAGGTTTATTATTTTTAGTTTAGTTTAGGTTTTATTTATTTTATTTAAGTTTTATATTTTACTTTCTTTTAGGTTTAGCTTAGGTTTAGATTTGGATTTATTTTATTTTATGTTTTTTATTTTATTTTTTGTTTAGGTTTTATTTATTTTATTTTAGGTTTTATTTAGTTTATGTTTAGGTTTTCAATTTTTAGGGTTTAGGGTTTAGGTTTGGGTTTGGGTTTTAGTGTTTAGGTTTAGGGTTTAAGGTTTGGGTTTAGGGTTTAGGTTTAGGTTTAGGTTTAAATTTAGGGTTTAGTTGGGGTTTAGGGTTTTAAGGTTTAGGGTTTAGGTTTAGGTTTTAGGTTTAGGGTTTAGTTTTAGTTTAGGGTTTTGAATTTTTGGTTTTAATTAAGAATAAATTGATTCAACATTTCTTCTTTCATTTTAAACCAACTAGCACACCAAGTTTTTAAGACACTTAATGTCATAGATAAAATGAGCTCATAGAAAATAAACCTACAAGATTTACTATAAAGACATAGTTCCATAAGCAATAGGTGGATTAGTCATCCTTCATTTCTCCATTGAACCAGTCTTGAGTAATAGGATCCACCATCATATATCTCTCCGCCACCAGGATAACCTCTATTGCTCCTCCGCCTCCATAACCACCATTTTACCTCTATATCAACCAACACCTTATCCCCACCACCATTATAGTACCTTTGCCTCCACCATAGATCTAGGGAGCTTGGTTATGATGTTCTTGATGTCAAGGTTTACCCATTCTTAGGGTTTAAGTTTAGGTTTAGGTTTAGGTTTATTTTTAAATTTATTTAGTTACTTTAAATTTATGTTTAGGGTCGGGGTTTATGGTTTAGGGTTTAGGGTTAGGGCTTAAGATTTAGGATTTAGGGTTTAGGATTTAGGGTTTAGGATTTTTTTAAAAAAAATTAAGTAAATTGATAGGTTTAGGTTTATTTAGTTTATTTTTTATTTTTTATAGTTTACTTAACTTTTTTATTATTATTTATGTTTATTTTTTGTTTTAATTTAGTTTTGTTTTTTTTATTTTAGGTTTATTTATTTATTTTTTTTAGGTTTAGGTTTATGTTTAGATTTATTTTTTCATTTAGTTTTATTTTAGTTTTATTTTTTAGGTTTAGGTTTTATTTTCTATTTTTAGGGTTATGTTTAGGTTTTTATTATTTTTTTAGGTTAAGGTTTTAGTTTTATGTTTTAGGTTTATTTTTAAATTTTATTTTTTAGTTTAGGTTTAGGTTTATTTTTTAGTTTATTTTATTTTATTTTGTTTAGGGTTTAGGATTAGTTTATTTTAGGTTTAGGTTTAGGTTTTATTTATTTTATTTTAGGTTTAGGTTTATTTTATTTTGTTTATTTTAGGTTTAGGTTTTTTTTAGTTTAGGGTTTAGGTTTGATTTTCTATTTATTTTTTGGTTTATTTTTTAGGTTTAAGTTTTTATCTAATTCTTATTTTATTTTATTGTAGTTTTATTTTTAATTTATGTTTAGTTTCTTTTAGGTTTATTTTATTTTTTTTAGTTTAGATAGGTTTTATTTATTTTATTTAGTTTTTTATTTTTTATTTTATTTTATTTTTTGGTTTAGGTTAATGTTTAGGTATTAATTTATGTTTTTATTTTATTTTATTTTTTAATTTTATTTTGGTTTAGTTTTTTTTATTTATTTTATTTTTTAGTTTCTTTTTTAGTTTTGGTTTAGGTTTTCAGCATTTTAGGGTGTATGGTTTAAGCTTTAGGTTTTAAGGTTTTATTTTAGGTTTATTTTTTGGTCTTATTTATTTTAGTTTAGTTTATCTTAGTTTAGTTTTAGGTTTATTTTATTTTATTTTTACTTGAAGGTTTGATATTTATTTTTTATTTATTTTTAGGTTTATTTTTTAGGTCTAAGTTTTTATTTAGTTTTTATTTTATTTTATTTTAATTATATTTTTATTTTACATTTAGTTTTTATATTATTTACGTTTTTTATTCTTAGGTTTATTTTATTTTTTAGTTTAGTTCACATTTTCATTTATTTTATTTTAGTTAATTTTAATTTTTTTATTTTATTTTATTTTTAGGTTTAGGTTAAGGTTTTAGTTTAGGTTTTTATTTTATTTCATTTTTTATTTTATTTAGGTTTAGGTTTTTGTATTTATTTTATTTTTAGGTATAATTTACTTTAGGCTTAGGTTTTTCAGTTGTTATGGTTTAGGATTTAGGGTTTAAAGTTTAAGGTTTTATGGTTTAGGGTTTTAGGTTGTAGTGTTTAGGGTTAGGGTTTAGGGTTTAGGGTTTAGGGTTTAGAGTTTAGTGTTTATCTTTATTGAGTTTTAGATTTAGTTTAGGTTAGTTTTAGTTTAGGTAGTTTAGGTTTAGTAGTTTAGGTTTCATTATATTTATAGTTTTAGGTTTAGTTATAGTTTAGTTAGTGTATTTAGTGTTTAGGTTTTGGTTAGTTTATTTAGGTTTATTTAGGGTTTAGGTTTAGGTTTTAGTTTAGTTTATAGTATTGGGTTTAGTTTAGGTTTAGGTTTTAGTGTTAGTTTAGTTTTAGTTTAGGTTAGGGTTTAGGTTTATTTTAGGTTTAGGGTTAGTTTAGTTTAGTTTAGGATGTAGGGCTTAGGGTTTAGGGTTTAAGGTTTAGGATTTTTTTTAATAGGTAAACCGATAGGTTTATATTTTTTTGTTTATTTAGTTTATTTTTTATTTATTTTAGTTTATTCTATTTTTTAATTTTATTTAGTTTATTTTATTTATTTTAGGTTTATTCATTTTAGTTTAGGTTTTTTATTTTAGTTTACTTTTTAGGTTTAGGTTTAGGTTTATATTTATTTTTTAGTTTAGTTTTATTTTTTATTTATTTTTTAGGTTTATGTTTTATTTTTTATTTTAGGTTTAGGTTTAGGTTTTTTATTTATTTTAGGTTTAGGTTTTTTTTTTCTTTGGTTTATTTTTGGTTTTATTTTTTAGTTTAGGTTTAGGTTTATTTTTAGTTTATTTTATTTCATTTATTTTAGGTTTAGTTTATTTTAGGTTTAAGTTTTATTTATTTTAGTTTAGTTTATTTTAGTTTAGGTTTAGGTTTATTTTATTTTGTTTATTTTAAGTTTTGTATTCTTTTTTTTAGTTTAAAGATTTGGTTTTATTTTTTATTTATAATTATGTTTTATTTTTATGTTTATTTTATAGTTTTAGGTTTTGATTTAGTTTTTATTTTATTTTAATTTAGGTTTATTTTGAGTGTAATTTATTTTTATTTTATGTTTAGTTTTTATTTTATTTAGGTTTTTTATTCTTAGGTTTATTTGATTTTATTTACATTAAATTTAAATTTATTTTATTTTAGTTTATTTTTAGTTTTTATTTTATTTTATTTTAAGGTTTAGGTTTAGGTTTAGGTTTATGTTTTAGTTTAGGTTTTTATTTTATTTTATTTTGTTTATTTTATTTAGGTATAGGTTTTTTTATTTATTTTATTTTTAGGTTTTATTTAATTTAGGTTTAGGTTTTTGAGGTTTAGGGTTTAGGGTTTAGGGGTGTAGATTTTTGGGATTAGGGTTTATGGTTTTTTGGTTTAAGGTTTAGGGTTTAGGGTTTAGGGTTTAGTGTTTAGGGTTTAGGGTTTTAGGGTTTTAGGGTTTTAGGGTTTAGGGTTTTTTTATTAGGGAAATTCAGAAAATTTTTTTGCCAGAAAAGTGCAAGTCTTTAGAGGGTAAATCTATGCTAATGCTCAAAGAGGTACAATAAATCCTAAAGAGATAAACCCTAACTATTATAATAATGAAGGATAGAAAGAAAAGAAAACCAAAAAATCAATAAGAAAATCCATATGAGCGAAAGCAAACTTCATTTGGTCTATTTGATACAAGATCCACCTACAAGACTCTCCCAACCTATAAAATAAATCACATTCTTTTGAAAGGATGAGTACAATTAAGAAGCATAAAGTAAGAGCAAACAAAAGTAAAAGTAAAGAAAAGGCCTTACAATCATCTCAGGAGCAACTATATGTAAGCATCAAACTTCAAGAGAAGGGTTACAATTACATATAGCACTAGCCAAAAAGAAGAAAGAGTGGGAAATATCAAGGCCATCATAGATACCTCATGTAGTCCATCATTCAAATCTCATCCAGTACAATATCCTCCAAATAGCAAACATGAAAGCCAACCAGCCATTAGAATAACCAAGCCCAAGGCACATAATCAACCAACCATCTAGGATAGCGGAATAGTAGAGCACCACAAAAGCTACCACCAAAAAAGAATAACAAAATTAAAAGGACCAAGCATCATGATAGGGGTAACAACACAAACCAGAGACAAACAAGAGCAAAAAAGAAAAACACAAGTGCTCATATCATCCATCAATAAAGTAGAAAAAGAGCTAGTAAAACAACTAACAAAAGGGGAGGACAGCAAGGCTACCACCTAAATAAGAAAAAGGGTTTCAGTTGCTGCAAAAAGATAAAAAATAAAGCAAAAGGAAACCCAAAATATAGGTCACATAAAGAACACCAGGTTCCCATAACATACCAAAGGTACAAGAAAATTAAATAGCCACCCACCCAAACCCAAACCAATACAACTATTTAAACCAAACCAACATAACCTCTAGCCAACCACCATAAAAACCCAAGTCAATTTAAAGACCAACAACAGTCATCAAGCCAAAATCACCCTAGATAGCTAGGGAATGGGTAGAAGAAGATAGCGATAAACCAAGGCAAAAGAAAATCTGATCTAGTAAGTAGAATATCCAAAAGAAAAAAAGGTATAAAACAGAGACTACAAGCCAACAAGAACATCAATAATGGCACACAACCAAACCACTCGAGGCCAACTAAACCACAAAATAGCCTTCAACCAACCAATCCGAATAATATGCAAACCTCAGCCAAAGAGGAAGGCCAATACGAGGTCCCATAACCAAAGAAAGCAGAATAAAATCAACAAAACCATGAAGCCCTAGTCAAGAAAATAGAAAATAATAACCAACCAACAACCTCCACCATGCTAAAATCAAGCCAAAGATAAACCACCAATAGCCCACTAGATCAATCACCAATAGAAAATGAAAATAATAGCCAAAATAGCCAGCCATCCAACCAACCCAACTAGCCAACCCAACCAGCCAACAAAGCCACCTAGTCAACCACCAAACATAAACTGTAAGTTAGCAGCCTAGAAAAGAGGCAAAACCCACAAAAAAAGATACAGACCATAGCCACCAAAAGGAGGATATAAAAATAGGATAGGAAAATTATGGTAAATACCATAGATAGAAACCACCAAGCTGAAAAAACCAAAACAATAGCCACACTACAATAACCACGTAGTAAAAACCAGCCAATCCAAAAGTAAGAGATCAAAAAACATGACCAGAAGAGAAAATAAGTTGATAACCATAACCCAAGAGGGCTTAACAAAAAACCAAAAGATCATAAAAAACCAAGCTAAGATATTAAAATTTTAGATAAGGCAATTCAATATTATCCAGATTAACCAAACCTCTTAATTGTTTAGACAAAAATTGGCTATCAAATAAAGTGAACTCAGTTAAGTTGGCACCGAAGTTAGCCAAGTAATCAACATAAGCATTACCTTCATGAAAGATATGGGAAATTTTAAAATGAACTTGAGAAAGAATATTTTTAGTATGATTAAGAAGATAAAATAATTCAACATTCCAATTCTATTGGAGTGAAGCATGTCAAGAAGCAAGGTAGCATCAACCTCAATCCAGATTTGAGGAAACCTCTGTTCAAACAAATTTCAATAGCTTTATTAACAACAAAAATAACATAACAGGCTTTGAGAGGATAGGAAAAAGCACAAATGATAGTAGCTTTAGAATCCCTAAGGATACCACCACAACCATATTTAGAAACAAGAACCATTGTTCACTTTAGTCAATTTGTCTTTAGGATTGAACTAATGAATAATCCTAGAACTTTTATAATAGTCAAACTCAAGAATAATGATACTTAATTTTTTAGCCACCAATTTATAACCTCTAAAATGAATATTACTAATAAGATTGGATTTAAAAAGAGCATGAATTTTTTCTTTAGTTCTATCCAGGACCCTTTTATGGTTCATAGGTGTACCACAATATTTAGCATCATTTCTATCCATTCATATGAACCAGATAAGGGTAATAGCAATTAAAACTTTGATATGACCTTTCACTATATTTTTGAAGCAGACTTCAAGAAGTTGATAAAAAGAAATAGAACCTAGAAAATAGTTGGTATTAAATAAATCATCATATTGAAACCATAATTTAGAAGCAATAGCACCATTAACAAAAACATGATTTACATTTTCAATATGAAAGCAACAATAGCACTTTGAAGGTAAGTAAAACCCTTTAATCCAAAGCAAAGAGTCCATAGGAATAAAGTTATTCAAAATCCTCCAAGCTAAAATAGAATAGGAAATGGGAATAATATTATTCCAATGTTTAATAAAAACATTAGAGGGGTTTTGTTTATCTCTAATAAAATTCCAAACCTCTTTAAGAACAAAGTCACCATTATAAGAAAGCTTAAAAGAATTTGGTCGTTTCTTAGAAGAATAGGATATTTCTAAAGTTGTCAAAAATAGATATAGAGATATAATTCTCAAGTTTACTTTCATTCCAATTTTTATTAAGCTAAAAAGAATTAACTTTGATAGCAACAGTAGAGTGGGTAGATAAAAGAGTGTCAATAGAACCATTGCCAATCTAATTGTCTTGACAAAAGAAGGAAGAACCTGACTGAATACCCTAAGATATTAATGATTTGGCAACCCATTTAATGGAGCAAAGCCTTTCCAAACCGGAGAGTCACTAAATTTGTAAGAACAGTAAAGGAGGTGTTTACCTTGGCAATATTTTTCCATCATAAAAATAGCCCAAAGTCTATCATTCTTTCTAAAATTCCACTAGAGCTTATGAGAGAAGATAATGATAGCTTCATGAATAGGCTTTCAACCAAGAGCACCTTCTCCCAAAGGACCACAATATTTATGCCAAGATGTCCAATGCATTCAGTTGGTGGAATTATTGGAGCCCCAAAAAAATTTATTAAGCAAATGATCAATTCTGATAAGTGTAGCATTAGTGGGGATAATAGTTTGAATCAAATAAAGAGGCATTGAGTTAAGAGTGCTTTTATGAATTGCGAGTCTACCACTAAAATTAAGAAAATGGAATTCCCAAACAAAATTTTATTTAAAATTTTTTAAATTAACTAGTCAAAGAGATGAGAATATTTTGGGCCTTTAAAGAGTGGAGCATCCAAGTACTTAAGTGGTACATGTTGATGTTTAAAATTAGTGATATGTAGGATTTGATTGATTTTATTATTGGAGATACTAGAGGAAGTGATAAAATATTTTTTTGTTATCATTGATAGAAAGGCCACTTTCTCTACCAAATTTATTTAAAAAAGTTGAGATGCTTGATGTGATAAGTAGAAGCATTGCAAAAAATAATAATCATATGCAAAACTTAAATGGGAAATAGGAAGACCATCAAGTGTTTTGTAGTACATACTATGATTATTTAAGAATAAATCATTGATGCTCCTAGATAAGTACTCAACAATAATAATAAATAAAGTAGGAGATATAGGATCCCCTTGTCGTAAGCCATGGGAAGAAAGAAAGAAACCTAAGGCTTCCCCATTAAAAAAAATTGAAAAACATGCATTATTAATACAATTTTCTATTAGAAAATAAATTTATCAGAAAACCCAAATAAATTTAGAATATGGAAAAGGAAATCCTAAGAGATGTTATCAAAGGCTTTGGCAATATCTAATTTGAAAAGGATGTTGCCACATCTAGTCTTGGCATCAAGATCATGAATTAATTCTTTGGCAAGTAAAATATTATCAGAAATAGATCTACCTCTAACAAAACCAGTTTGGTTCAGAGAGATAATTCTATTAAGTAAAGGACTAAGTCAGTTTGTAAGAACTTTGCAAATCAGTTGATTGAATAAGGTGCAAAGACTAATAGGTCTAAAATCACTCCAATAGTCTGGATTATCTTTCTTAAGTATAAGAATAATAGAAGTACTAGAAAAATATCTAAGAAAAGGATTACCTTCAAAACAAAATCAATCACAGCCTCAATTAAATCATTTTTAATAATAAACCAATATTTTTGAAAAAATTGAGTAGTGAAACCCTCCAGACCAGCAACAAAATCTATGTTCATGCTATTTAGAACTTTGAAAATTTCATCTTCATTAGGCACAATGGTAAGCAAATAATTATCATCATTAGTAATAATAGAAGGAATCCACTACGATTGATAAATAGTTTTTTAAGAGCAATTCTTGTTAAGCATATTTCTAAAGTAATTAATAAGTTATTAGTTAATATCATTATTCTCCATAATATAATCTCCATTATAATTTTTAATGTTTTGAATATTATTTAATGCTATCTTTTTATTAACCAAAGCATGGAAATACCTAGTATTCTGTCACCATCGCAATATATTACTATAGCTTTTTTGGCACCAATAGGTCACATCCATATTTTGGAAGTTAACAAGTTTATCTTTCTTGGTCAAGTCGTAATCTTAGAAGTATCGACTTCAAGATCCCAAACCAATTTTTCATATCTTTAATATTAGCAAAAAAAGTATTTAAAATAATGCTTTTTCCAGAAGCCTAAATTTTGTTTAGGTCTTTTAAGTTTAAACCAAAGTGTATTCATCCCCAGAATTGAATTATTAGGATGTAAAGGAGCTTTCCAATTATTAGCCACAACATTAAAATAATCTATGATGAATCCACATGTTTTGAAATCTAAAAGGAGTGGGGTTTTTTAGTCCATTAGAATTTTTTTTTTATAGAAACCAGATGAGGTGCATGATCTGACAAAGTTCTGCTTAATTGGTCAACATAAGTAATAGGCCCTTGAGTAATCCAATGAGTATTAAAAATAATCTACACCAACCTTTTCCAAATTCCATAGTTTTGCCAAGTATAATTAGTGCTCTTAAAGCCAATATCAATCAAATTACAATGAAGGATCATATTGGATAAATCTTCCATGGAATAAATATTAAGAGAGCAACCACCACTTCATTCAAAAGAGATTAAAATGGTGTTGAAATCACCACCAACAAACCAAGGTTTATTGATAGAGGTTGCAAAATTCCTTAAATTATCCCAAAGAAGATTTCTACTAGATCAACAACAAGATGCATAAACAAAAGAGCCCAAAACACAATAATCACCATAAGAGATTTGAGCATTGACAACCTGATGAAAGTCATCAAGAATAGAGACTGAAACAAAATTATTCCAAAAACACCCAATCTTATTACTAACATTAGAGAAAAAATTATTGAAAATGATCATTCTAGCAACATGGTTAATTTTATTAGCTAAGAGGCTCTAGAACAATAAGAAGAGAAATATTATGAATGCAAAAAAGATTTCTATTATGATTACGAATGGAAAGGGTACTGTTCCCTCTAACATTCCAAATAAGAAAAGGAAAAAGGGTTAAGCAAAGGTTAATTAAGAGAGAGTGAGAGGTGGCACTAGTGTTTTTTTGGACGATTTGGGAGGGAAATCTTTAACATTTTTTTCTTTTTAGCATGATAAGTTTGGAAGCCATTTTCTTTTCCCCTAGAGTCATCATCCGTGGAATTCATTTTTTTTTTCAGTGGGGATGGAGAATAAAACATTTTGAATTATTATGACAATGTATTTTACAGTGGGAACAAAAAATTGAAAGGTTTTCCAATTTAACCTTTTGCAAAAACCTATAATTTTCAGAGCCAATCAAAACTTCCTTAGGGTATTTTTTAGTTATGTCTAATTCCATGATGATCCGAGCCATAGAAGGGTGAGATTGCTCAGCAGTCGCTTGGTCTAGTTCCAAAGGCTGACAAAATAAAGCCCTGATAGTAAAAAGCACATGATAGGTGATAAAATGACTACACATATTAGGAAGAGATAACCACATAGGGATAATATGAGATTCCTCCTTAATGTCAAAAAGGGTTGGCCACTTTAGCAAACACTTTTGAGAATTAAAAATGAAATAAGAATGACATGATAAAACACATGAATAATTCAGATCATTAGAAAGTTTAATTAGGATATGCTGATGGTCAATAAGACCAATCTACAAGGCACTGGGTGCCACCAAGAGGGATTCAAAACACCAGAGAATGAGAGAGCACTTGGGGAGGATTCTAGGTTAAGGGTTTAGAGTTTAGGGTTTAGGGTTTAGTTTTAGGTTTTACTTTAGGTTTATTTTTTGGTTTTATTTTTTAGTTTTTATTTTTTATTTGTAGGTTTAGGTTTAGGTTTTTATTATATTTTTTTAGGTCTGGATTTTAGATTTTTATTTTAGGCATTATTTTTTTAGTTTAGGTTTAGGATTATTTTTAGTTTATTTTATTTTATTTAAGGTTTAGGTTTAGTTATTTTAGTTTAGGTTTAGGTTTTTTTTTAGTTTAAGGTTTAGGTTTTATTTTTTATTTATTTTTTGATTTTATTTTTAGGTTTATTTTTTAGGTTTGATTTTTTATTTAGTTTTTATTTTATTTTATTTAAGGTTAATTTTATTTAGGTTTTATTTTTACTTTAGTTTAGGTTTTCTTTATTTTATTTTAGTTTAGTTTTTAATTTTTATTTTATTTTCTTTTTAAGTTTTAGTTTAGGTTTAGGTTTTTATTTTATTTTATTATTTTATTTTATTTTGGTTTTGGTTTTTTTATTTTATTTTGAGGTTCTATAGTTTAGGTTTAGGTTTTTAGCTTTTTGGGGTTTATGGTTTAGGGTTTAGGATTTAGGGTATGGAGTTTTGGGTTTTGGGTTTAGGGTTTAGGGTTTAGGGTTTATGGTTTAGGTTTTAGGGTTTAGGGTTTAGGGTTTAAGGTTTTAGGGTTTAGGGTTTAGGGTTTAATGTTTTTACAGTTTAGGGTTTAGGGTTTAATGTTTTAAGTTTAGGGTTTAGATTTATGTCTAGGCTCAGGTGTTTGGTTTTTTTTAAGAAAGAACAAATTCATATTCAATATTTCTTCTTTTTGATTTCATTAACCAAGTAAGACACCAAGTTTTCTAAGACACCAGTGATGGCATAGATAAAATGACGCTAGAAAATTGAAAACCCTAGTTACTAGAATCATCTACTCTCTAAAGATATAGTTTCATAAGAACCCAATCAGATTTGCCATTCTTCAATTTCTCTAGTTCCCATCATAACCACTCTAGCCTCTTGAGTAGCGGGATCCAACATCATATCCCCGATATCTCCCTCTGCCACCACCACTTGTAATCACTTCTCCGCCTCCATAACCGATCCAAGACCTCCATATCCATAAGCACCTTTAGAACCCCCATCATCACTATGTTAACTGCTGCCTCCACCTCCACCTCCCCCGCTAGAGCTAGATTAAACCTAGTTGATGTTGATGTTCCTACCATCAAAGTTCTGCCCATTCTTAGGGTTAGATTTAGGTTTAGGTTTATTATGCTTACTTTTTAATTTATTTATTTACTTTAGGATTAGGTTTAAGGTTTGGGGTGTAGGGTTTAGGGTTTAGGGTTTGGGTTTAGTGTTTATGATTTAGGGTTTAGGGTTTAGGGTTCAGGGTGTAAGGCTTATGATTTCAGGTTTAAGGTTTTAGGGTTTATGCTTTTAGGGCTTAGGGTTAAGGATTAAGCTTTAGGGTTTAGGCTTTAGGGTTTGCAGTTTAGGGTTTAGAGTTTTTGAGGGTTTACGGTTTAGGGTTTAGGCTTTAGGATTTAGGGTTTAGGTTCTTTTTTAAAAATAAAGTAAATGGGTAGGTTTAGGTTTATTTAGTTTAGGGTTTAGGGTATTTTAGGATTTAGGGTTAAGGGCTTAGGGTTTAAGGCTGTAGGTTTAGGGTTTAGGGTTTAGGGTTTAGGATTAAAGATTTTGGGTTTAGTGTTTTTTAATTAAGTAAATTGGTATGTTTAGTTTTATTTAGTTTATTTAGTTTATTTTTTATTTATTTTAGTTTAGTTTATTTTTTATTTTTTAGGTTTTTTATTTAGTATAGTTTATTTATTTTAGTTTAGGTTTTTCATTTTAGTTTATTTTTTATGTTTAGGTTTTGGTTTAGGTTTAGGTTTATTTTTAGTTGAGTTTTCTTTTTATTTTATTTTTTAGGTTTTGGTTTTATTTTTTATTTTTAGGTTTAGGTTTAGGTTTTTATTTTATTTTTTAGGTTTAGGTTTTAGGTTTTTATTTTAGGTTTATTTTTAAGTTTTATTTTTTAGTTTAGGTTTAAGTTTATTTTTAGTTTATTTTATATTATTTAGTTTAGGTTTTATTTAATTTAGTTTAGTTTATTTTAGTTTAGGTTTAGGTTTATTTTATTTTGTTTATTTTATTTTCATTTTAGGTTTAAGTTTTTTTTTGTTTAGGGTTTAGGTATAATTTTTTATTTATTTTTAGGTTTAAGTTTTTATTTGGTTTTATTTTAGGTTTATTTTATTTTATTTTACATTTACTTTTTTATTTTTTTAAGTTTTGTATTCTTAGGTTTATTTTACTTTTTAGTTTAATTTTAATTTTTATTTATTTTATTTTAGTTTATTTTTACGAGATTATTTTTATTAGATTATTTTATTTTATTTTTAGTTTTAAGTTTAGGTTTAAGTTTAGGTTTTCATTTTATTTGAAACTCAAATCTTCAATGAACTCATTCATCATCAAGTCGAGTGCTATGTCGATGATCTCATTGTGAAAAGTATAGAAAAGGAAGACCATCTCTTTGACTTGAGGATAGTTTTCGAATAGTTAAGATAATTTAACCTCAAAATGAAGCCCCTGAAGTGCGCATTAGGAGTGGCTTCAGGGAGATTCTTGTGGTTTTTTGTTTGACACCAGGGAATCAAAATTGATCTAGAGAAGATCAATGCCATATTAGAAATTCCACCCCTTAAAAGTTTAACTCAACTCAGATCATTTCATGGGTGGTTGATGTATCTAAGATGATTTATATCCAACCTATCGGGAAGATGTCGACCATTCTCGACTTGTTAAAAGGCGCCAAGTTCAAGTGGGATGATGAGTGTGAGCATGCCTTCAAAGACATCAAGCATACCTGATGATGTCGTTGAATCTAGTAGCCTCTATCCCAAGAAGCTGCTCATACTTTACACTATTGCATTAGATGACTCCCTTGGTCTTTTGTTGGCCCAAACCAATGATTAAGCGGAGGAAAATGCACTCTACTACCTCAACCATCGCCTAATCCCTACTGAGGCTAATTATCCAACCATTGAGAAGCATTTCCTAGCTTTAATCTTTGCATCCTAAAAGTTACATCAGTACATGCTTCCTCATAAAGTGAACTTAATCTCTAGTATCAATTCACTACAGTAACTCATGACATGGCCGACACTATCCTAACAATTGGCACGATGATCCTTGATTCTCTCATAATTTGTCGTGACCTTCGTACCCCTCCATGCGATGAAAGGACAAGCACTAGCAGATTTTTTTGCAACACACCCACTTCTTGCTGACTCTTCGCTTAGTGATGATCTCCCCGATGAACAAATCATTAACTTAGGGGATGCTAGCATTCATCGATGGGAGATGTACTTTGATGGTGCGGCTTCCTCTCAAAGAGGAGAAAAACCATAATCTACTACTCCATGGAAGGTAAGGGTAGGAACAGTTCTCTTAACTCTGGATCGCAATGTGACGAGATTATCATATCATCGATCCAATCCTTGCACCAACAACAAACCAGAATATGAGGCTCTAATTGCAGGTCTGGAGTTATTCATTACTATAAGCATGAAGAACATCAACATCTTTGGGGATTCTCATAAAATTATCAACCAAATTGCTAGGTCCTATAATGTTATAAAGCCCAAGCTCCATCACTACAATAAGTACACCACATAGTTGTTGGCCCAAATCCCAGAGGTTACCATTTATAAGATTTCTCAAGGAGAGAACGTCATAGTGTATAATTTAGCCAAGCTTGCGAAGGAATTGGCATGTCCGGAGGATGAGTCCTTATCAACAAAGGTCCAAAGTAGACAAGTCTTATCCCTTGATATTTAACTCATCAAAAGTACTCTCTTGAAGGGAGGTTGCCATTGGAAAAAGGATGCGAGTTGGGTGGGCAACCATTTAGATTACCTAAATAAAGGCAAACTACCTCAAGAGAAGTCCCAAGCTCATCAGATGAAGCAGAGATCGCTTTCCTACACTCTTGTGGATGGTGACTTGTATCAGCAGACTTTTGATCATATGTGGTTACATTATTTATACAATCATCAAGCCCATAAGATCATGATCGAAGTACACTCAAGATGATGTGGAGCCAACTAATCCAGTCTGAAGATGAAAGCCAAGATCAAGAGACTAGGATACTACTAATCATCGATGATCAAATATTACATGGATATGTCTAGGCGAAGCCACCAATGTCAAATACATGGTGTGGTCCTACACCAACCACCGAAAATTCTACATCCTACATTGCCCTCATGTCCATTTGAGTGATGGGGTACTGATATAGTAGGTCTGATTGATCCTCTTTCTTTCAAGGGTCATCAATTCATCTTTGCTACTACTAATTACTTTTCCAACTTGGCAAAGGTGATTTCTCTTAAAGAGGGCACAGCTCAACATGTGCTCTAATTTTTTTGGAACCATATCGTATATAGGTTAGGAGTGCCTCGATGAATTATATATGATAATGGTACTGTATTCAAGAGCACCAAAATAAATAACTTTTCTTGGAGACACAACATATATTGGAGATATTCTACCATCAACTACCAAAGGTAAAATAGCTTAGCAGAAGTCTTTAACAAAACTACCATCCAAATACTAAAGAAGACACTCGACAACAATAAGTGATAATGGCATGAATAGTTAGTTGAAGCCTTGTGGGCCAACCACACTATATATAGAACTCCAACTCATTCTACTCCTTTCTCTTTAGTGTATGGGTCCGAAGCCGTTCTACCATTAAAAGTCTAACTCCCATCATTAAGGATAGCTGTGGTTAGCAAGATCACAATAGAGTAGAATGCTAAGTTGCAGTTAGAAGAGCTTGAAGGTTTGGAGGAGAGACGCATGCAGGCATGCCAAAACCTTGAGTTATACAAAGCTAAAATAGTTCAAGCTCACAACAAGTTGGTCTGTCTTAGACCTTTTCAGGTAGGAGAGCTTATTTTAGTTCTAAGGAGACTGATTATTATGAGACGTAAGATGGGAGGTAAGTTTGAACCCACTTGGGAAGGCCCTTTTGCCATAGAGAAGGCCTACCAAGGAGGACCTTATTAACTTATTAATCATAAGGGAGAGTGTCCAATGCTTCTAATCAATGGGCTCTACTTAAAAAAATATTATAAATTATTTTTAAAAATAATTATCATCAATGAAAATTCCATTTTGAATTCAATCTCTTCCATGTTGAAAGTATTCTTGTTTGCAAATCTGCCATGATGTGTTTAGGGTAGGTGTAAAGAACTTGAGTGGCGTCCTATCCTTCATCAACACAACACAAACATAAACTACACACAAACATAGAAAAGAAACACATATCTTTTGTCTTGGGCTACTCTGAGTTAATATAATGCCCCTAGTGGCACTCACTCAGTAGTTATTTATTTTATTTTATTATTTTATGTAGGTTTAGATTTTTTTATTTTCTATTTTTAGATTTTATTTAGTTTAGGTATAGGTTTATAGTATTTAGGGTTTAGGGTTTAGGGTTTGAGGTTTAGGGTTTAGGGTTTAGAGTTGTAGGTTCTTGGGTTTAGGGTTTAAGGTTTTAGTGTTTAGGGTTTAGGATTTAGGGTTTTAAGGTTTTGGGTTTAGGGTTTAGGATTATAGCTTTATGGTTCAGGGTTTAAGGTTAGTTTTAGGGTTAAGGTTTTTTTAATTTTTTGATTATTTTGATTTTTTTTTAAAATTAAGTAAACTCATAAGCTTACATTTATTTAGTTTATTTAATTTATTTTTTATTTATTTATTTTATTTTATTTTTTATTTTATTTAAGTTTATTTTAATTTTTATTTAATGTAGTTTATTTATTTTAAGTTTATTTATTGTAGTTTAGGTTTTTTATTTTAGTTTATTTTTTTAGGTTTAGGTTTAGGTCTATTTTTTCGTTTAGTTTTATTTTTATTTTATTTTTTAGGTTTAAGTTTTATTTCTTATTTTCTGGTTTAGGTTTAGGTTTTTATTTTATTTCTTTAGGTTTAGGTTTTAGGTTTTTATTTTAGGTTTATTTTTAAGTTTTGTTTTTTAGTTTAGGTTTATGTTTACTTTTAGTTTATTTTATTTTATTTAGAGTTTAGGTTTAGGTTTAGTATATTTTAAGTTTAGGTTTAGGTTTTATTTATTTTAGTTTAGTTTATATAGTTTAGGTTAAGCTTTATTTTATTTTTTATTTTAGGTTTAAGTTTTTTTGAGTTTAGGGTTTAGGTTTTATTTTTAATTTATTTTAAAGTTTTATTCTTAGGTTTATTTTTTAGGTTTAGGATTTTATTTAGTTTTTTAGTAATTTATTTTAGGTTTATTTATTTTATTTTTTAGTTTTGGTTTAGTTTTCTTTTATTTAGGTTTTTTATTTTTTACTTTAGTTAAGGTTTTCATTTTTTATTTTATTTTATTTTTAAGTTTAGGTTTAGGTTTATGTTTTAGTTTAGGTTTTTATTTTATTTTATTTTTTAATTTTATTTTTGTTTAGGCTTTTTAATTTCTTTTATTTTAAGATTTTAATTAGTTTAGGTTTAGGTTTTTAGCTTCATAGGGTTTAAGATTTAGGGTTTAGGGTTTAGGGTTAGTTGAAGGTTTAGGGTTTGGGGTTTAAGGTTTAGTGTTTAGGGTTTAGGGTTAGGGTTTAGGATTTAGGGTTAGGGTTTAGGGTTTAGGTTTTAGGTTTTAGGGTTTAAGGTTTAGGGTTTTTATGGTTTTTGGTTTAGGGTTTAGGTTTTAGGTCTAGGGTTCAAGTTTTACTTTAGGGTTTAAGATTTTTGGTTTTTTTTAATAGAGAGAAAATTCAAATTCATCAAGTCTTCTTTTTGATTTCATCAACCAATTAACATACCAAGTTTTCTAAGACACATGGGACAATATAGACAAAAAAATGAGCATGCTTAAATCAAAAACCCTAGATAACTTGAACCATCTCTATTATAAAGGCACAGTTCTATAAGAAATAGATCAGATTGGCCATTCTTCATTTTCTCCAATTCCATCAGAACTACCCCCGCCTCTCGAGTAGAAGGATCTGCCATCATATCCCCGATCTCTCCCTCGGCCACCACCACGGCTGTAACCTAGGTCACTCCTCTTGCCTCCGAAACCACCATTTCTCGACCACCACCTCATATCCACCCGACCTCTCAAGATCCCCATCACCATAATGATATGTCAGCAGCTTCACCTCTGGCGGATCTAGATTGAGCCTAGTTCTGATGAGGTTATGCCCACTCTTAGGGTTTAAGATTAGTTTAGGGTTTAGGATTTAGGTTTATTTCTTAATTTATTTAGTTTCTTTAGGTTTAGTTTAGGGTTTAGGGTTTAGGGTTAGGGTTTATGGTTTAGGGTTTAAGGTTTAGGGTTTAGGGTTTAGGTTTTAGGGTTTATGCCTTTAGGGTTTAGGGTTTAGGGTTAGGGTTTAGGGTTTAGGGATTGGGGTTTAGCATTTAGGCATTAGGGTTTAGGGATTTATGGGTTTAGGGTTCCAAGTTTAGGGTTTTTTAGGGTTTAGGGTTTAGGGTTTAGTGTTTTTTAGGTTTAAGGTTGAAGGTTTTAGGTTTAAGGTTTAGGGTTAGTTTTATGGTCTAGGGTTTAGGGTTTAAGGTTTAAGATTTAGGGTTTAAGGTTTAGGGTTTATGGTTTTTATTTAAAAAATAATAATTAAACTAATATGTTTAGGTTTATTTAGTTTATTTTCTATTTATTTTAGTTAATTTTATTCTTTATTTTTTACTTAGGTTTATTATTTTATTTTTACTTAGTTTATTATATTTACTTTAAGTTTATTTATTTTAGTTCATTTTTTAGGTTTAGGTTTAGGTTTATGCTTATTTTTTAGTCTAGTTTTATTTTTATGTTATTTTTTAGTTTTAGGTTTTATTTTTAATTTTTAGGTTTAGGCATAGGTTTTTATTTTCTTTTTTAAGTTTAGGCATTTGGTTTTATTTTAAATTTATTTTTAGGTTTTATGTTTTTATTTAGGTTTCAGTTTCTTTTTAGTTTATTTTATTTTATTTAGTTTAGGTTTTAGGTTTAGTTTATTTTAGGTTTAGATTTAGGATTTATTTATTTTATTTTAGTTTTTTTAGTTTAGGTTTAGGTTTCTTTTAGTTTAGGGATTAGGTTTTATTTTTTTAATTTTTTTTTATTATTTTAGTTTTATTTTTTGGTTTTGGTTTTATTTAGTTGTTTATTTTTTATTTTAGGTTTATTTTATTTTTATTTGACGTTTAGTTTTTTTTTATTTAGGTTTTCTATTTTTAAGTTTATTATATTTTTTTAGTGTAGTTTTGTTTTTTATTTATTTTATTTTAGTTTAGTTTTTATTTTTTATGTTATTTTATTTTTACATTTAAGTTTAGGTTTTGGTTTAGGTTTAGGTTTATGTTTAAGTTTAGGTTTAGGTTTTAGTTTAGGTTTTTATTTTATTTTATTATTTTATTTTATTTACATTTAGGTTTTATTTATTTATTTTATGTTTAAATTTTATTTAGTTTTAGTTTAGGTTTTTAGGCTTTTAGGTTTTTAGGGTTTAGGGTTTAGGGTTTAGGGTTTAGGATATGGGGTTTAGGGTTTAGGATTTGGGGTTTATGGTTTAGGATTAAGGATTTGAGTTTAAGGTTTAAAGATTAGGGTTGTAAGTTTTAGGGTTTAGGGTTTAGGGTTTAGGGCTTAGGGTTTAGGGTTTAGGGATTAAGGTTTTATGGTTTAGGGTTTAGGCTTTAGGCTTTAGGGTTTTGGGTTTAGGGTTAGGGGTTTTAAGGTTTAGGGTTTACGGTTTAAGGTTTAGGGTTGTAGGTTTAGAGTTCATGGTTTAGGGTTTAGGGTTTAGGGTTTAGGGTTTAGGGCTAGGGTTGTTTTAATTTTTTTTTAATTTTGTTATTTTTTTAAAAAATAAGTAAAATAGTAGGTTTAGGTTTATTTAGTTTATTTGGTTTATTATTTATTTATTTTAGTTTTTTTTATTTAGCTTGATTTTTATTTTTATTTAGTTTAATTTGTTTATTTTAATTTTATTTATGTTAGTTTAGGTTTTTTTTAGTTTATTATTTAGGTTTAGGTTTAGGTTTAGGTTTATTTATTTAGTTTAGTTTTATTTTTATTTTATTTTTTTAGTTTAGGTATTATTTCTTTTTTTTTGATTTTGGTTTAGGTTTTTATTTTATTTTTTTAGGTTTAGGTTTTAGGATTTTACTTTAGGTTTATTTTTAGGTTTTATTTTTTAGTTTAAGTTTAGGTTTAATTTT